>CM022302.1:521406559-522025463 GCA_011799875.1 Thinopyrum elongatum | reverse complement strand
GCTTCAGTCTGTACTCGCCTAAGTTTTAAAATCCTACCGAGTGATGAGCAACCTCTCACTCGAGGCTTAGCTGCATCCTGTACTCGCCTAAGTTTGTAAAATCCTACCGAGTGATGAGCAACCCTCTCACTCGGGGCTTAGCTGCAGTCCTGTACTCGCCTAAGTTTGTAAAATCCTACCAAGTGATGAGCAATCCTCTCACTCGGAGGCTTAGCTGCAGTCCTGTACTCGCCTAAGTTTGTAAAATCCTACCGAGTGATGACCAACGCTCTCGCTCGGGGGCTTAGCTGCAGTCCTGTACTCGCCTAAGTTTGTAAAATCCTACCGAGTGATGAGCAACCCTCTCACTCGGGGGCTTAGCTGCAGTCCTGTACTCGCCTAAGTTTGTAAAATCCTTCCGAGTGATGAGCAATCCTCTCACTCGGGGCTTAGCTGCAGTCCTGTACTCGCCTAAGTTTGTAAAATCCTTCCGAGTGATGAGCAATCCTCTCACTCGGGGCTTAGCTGCAGTCCTGTACTCGCCTAAGTTTGTAAAATCCTACCGAGTGATGAGCAACCCTCTCATTCGAGGGCTTAGCTGCGGTCCTATACTCGCCTAAGTGTAAAACACACTCCATCCTAATCTGCAAGGATGACGAGTGCAGGTCATCCACGATCCTCTCCTCAGAACTGCATCTGTTCTGAGTGAAGATACAAGTTCCACTCGGAAATAAAACAAGCATATTTAAGGGCAAACTAAGTTCGGACGAAGGAGCTTAAAGTATTCGGGCATCAGGCCCGAAAGTTTTACGGTTACAAGATCACTCGGCATACCGAGGCAATTGAATCGGATCATAAAATTCAGACGAAGGAGTTTAAAGTACTCGGGCATCAGGCCGAGGAGTTTTACGGTTACAAGATCACTCGGCATACCGAGCACAATTGAATCAGATCATAAAAGTTTCATTCACTCCGCAGAGGGGCTGGCAGGCTCGACAAACTCGTCCAGGTCGATTCCATCTGCGATTCAAGTACAGCAGCAATGAAGGTCTCCATAAAGACTGGAATCGAGTTCTTTGGTGTTGGCGACCTTGATTGCCGCTAGCTTCTCTTCTCTGGCTTCCTTGCAGTGGACACGAACCAAGGACAAAGCTACGTCAGCACCCGCATCAGCAGCGGACTTCTTTCACTCCTGCACTCACCAGGAATCTCGTTGAGTCGAGTCATCAGAGACTCGAATCGTTTCGGACGTGTCTCCTGCCCAGAGCGCTTGTGTCGATCCGCGACACCGCAACCTTGAGTCGAGCAAGATATTCCAAGGCACTGGCAAGGCGAGACTCCAGTCGGAGCACATTCATGGCTGCTAATCTTTGACAGGGGAGTTGATGGGTCCAAGTTCGTCTCGACTCGCCCAGTCTCTTCCTCGAAGTCTTGACAGAATTCTGCACTCGCAGAGAATAATGAGTCGACAGCGTATGATGAGTCACAAAGCAAACCAATCGCACAGAGAAAAGTACCTTCAAGCATGAGGAATAATTTTTTGGCGAGTCCTCCCAGGTGTTCTCCAGTCTCGCTCTCCCTCCTGCGGGTGATGTCTTCTACTTGTCGGTCAGGGTCCGCTTGTCCTTCTTCAGACGAGTCACTTCTTTGTTGGCTTCGTCAGAGCAGCCTTCAGCTTGGTATTCTCTCCCTCCAGCTTTCCGACTGAGGCCATCTTTTGGTCGCAACGCCGTTTTGTCTTTGGCGGTTTTCTTCAAACCGCAAGGTCAAGGTCCTTCTTCTCCAAAGCCTATCTCATTGTTTCTAGAAAGAATAACATTCGAATCAGAAAAGAGGAGAAAATGGCAAAGAACCGGTCGACAAGCTTTCCTTACCAGCATCGTCACCTTAGCCTTCCCAAGTTGTTTCGAGCCAACTCCAGGTCAAGATTGAGCTGGATTGCTTCTTCTCCAAGTCGCGACCGGCTCCAGATCACAGTTCTTACAGTGCAGTCAGAGTTCTCGCTCGCAACCGTTCTCCGACCATCGATCGCGCATACAGACACGAAATGCACCGATCAGCCTAAGACTCACGGAAGATATCCACACAACTCTAAACATAATAAGTCATACAACTTTAAATTACCAAGCCGGGCCTCGAGGGCTCGAATACATCTCGATGCATCACGTCATCAAAAAAACATCACGCCGGGAAGCATCAGATATCTGAGTACAGATATAAAGAAACAGAAAGGCCTTTAGAAAGGCGGCAAAAATAAACACTACGATCGAAAGGCGCAGGCCTCCTGCCTGGGACCCTCCGAACCTACTCCTGGTCGCGACAAGCTCGCAGTAGTATCCATCCTCAGGGTATATTAGTAGTCGATCGTCGGCGGGGTAGCTGTCTCAGCGGCTCCGTATCTGGCCAGACGAACTGATATGGGGGAAAAGGAAAGAAAAGCAACCGTGAGTACTCTGAAGTTACTCAGCAAGCAAGGATCTACACTACATATGCAACAATATCAAAGGGAGGCTGTATTGTGGACTGGGCTGCAGAAATGCCAAATAGAGAGAAGGCCTAGTCCTATCGAAGACTAGCATCTTCAGCGGTCTTGCAGCAACAGAAGAGAGTGGAACAATACATAATGTAGCAGTAATAATATCAACCTCACCCAGAGATCCTTTCTCGACTCCCTGCGAGAAAGCGATCCCAGACCATACAGTCATCAACCTCGTCCTGAGATCCCTTCTCGACTCCCTGCGAGAAGCATCCCAGAGCCACTAGTATACCGGTCTCATCACAGGTATCCAGTTCTAGTGTATCGATCGGATACAACTCCGAGTGTCCTTTACCGTAGGACCGGCTATCGATAGAAATGTTCTTCCTGCAGGGGTGCACCAACTTACCCAACACGCTCGATTAACTCCGCCGACACACTTTCCAGGGTCATGCCCGCCTCGGCCAAACGAACCATCGCAACCCTACCTACAACTCAGCAGAGAGGTCCCCGCCGGTCTACATCCTAAGCGCAAGGGGGTCTTGGCCATCGCCCCTCGCCCTCCGGGTCGTTGCGTGCCGGGCGAACCAGCTCCACCCCTCAGGATGGTGCCGGCCCAGCCCGCCCGCAGTGCTGAACTGGACGTCTGACAAGTTTTCGGCTGATGCATACGATGCAGAACGCCACTTATGCCCACGTGAGGGTTAGTGCTATCAGACCAGAGGCCTGCTCGATCAAATATCCAAATCGTAAATGGTCTAGGGCTTGCGGAAACGAGCAGAGACTCACAAGATGTGACCCCGTCGCCCCGTCTCGAGGACTTGCGGCAAGGGCCAAGAATGCCCGGCCACGCCTCGTATCCAACACTCGGGCACCATACAGGCAACCCGCCTTCACAACACACGCCTCTCAGGCCACGCGGGTACCCCTCAGGGCCGACCCCCTATCCAAGTAACAGTGTAAAATTATCCGTGTGTCCATACATCAGGGGAACGAGGTATCACCCTCGTTGGATCCTACTCGATGTAATCGTCAAGGAGAACTCGGAGGAATCACCCTCGCTGGGTTCACACTGAGGTGTTGTACGACGGTGTCGTTATCGGAAGCGGTGTGAAGGAGGAATCACCCTCGATGACCACGACCGAATAGCTAATCTACAAGTTACATCAGAAGTGCTACAAGAGGTTTCACCCTCGGCACTCGATAGTAACGCTGCAGTGTCGTTACAACTAAGGGGGTGATGTGGCGTGTCGGGGCCTGGTCTTCAATCCCGTTGATCGGTCTTCTGACATCCTGCGCGGCAGTCGGGATAAGTGGGGTCCCTAATAGGTCTCTACCCAGCCTAACTAAACAGTTTAGGATATGTAGGTAATTATCAACAGCGTTACAATGAACAGGCTATGCATCAGAATAGGTAAAGCAGTAGTACAGCAATCTAATGCAAGCATGGGAAATAGAATGGGCGATATCGGGATGATCAAAAGGGGGGGGGGGGGGGGGCTTGCCTGGTTGTTCGGCGGCAAGGGCAAGGTCGTCTATGGTGTCTTCGGGATCCGGAGCTGCGTCGGTCTCGGGGACGACGTCGGGGTCGGGGCTACCGGAGAGAAGAGGGGGAGGAAACAGTATAAATATAGAGCAAACATGAGCATGACAAATACGATACACGGTGTCTAGGGGTAGTCTAACGCAGCATCACACGTAACAGACGGAGCGGGAGAATATCTGACGATATTTCCGGGTCTTTGGAATATCGGACAGAGGATAAGAGGGGAACGGTTGCAAGTTCGGATAGTTAGGGACGCGTGACGGACGAACGGAGCGCGTATTCAGATTCGTCTCGTCTTTCTGAGCAACTTTCATGAGAAAGTATTTTCATCGGAGTTACGGTTTATTTTATATGATTTTCTAAAGATTTTATTAATTTCTGGAATTTATTTTTATTATTTAATTTCGAATTATCCAGAATAGTAACTGATGACATCAGCATGACATCATGCTGATGTCACAGTCATTAGGGTTTAAGTTAATAATTACTGCTTAGTTAAACTAGTTAATTAATTAGATTAACCTAATCAGAGTTAATAAACTAATTAATCCACTAATAATTAAATAATTAACTAATTATTTTTATTATTTACATTTTATTTTCATTTACTTTAAACCGTTTTTCGGGGCGGGGCCCATATGTCATTGGCCCATAGGCCATAGCGGGTTCGGGCGAACGGGCGTACAGGTCGGGTGCTCGCACCCGAGGCCACGAAGGCGAGGGCAGCACCCCAGCCTCGATGGCCGGCGACGGCGGAAGCAGCGCCGGGCGCGGGGAGCTACGGGCACCGGCGGCCACAGGCGCCCTGCCGCGGGGCGAGGAAGGGCGGCGCTCGCACACAGTGGGCGGCGCGGGCGACCGTTCAGGGCGGGCCGGGCGTGGCGCACAGAACCGCGCGGCCGGCACGACCGCGTGGCGCGGGCGAGGTCAGCGCGCGGCTGCGGGGACGCACGCGGGCGCCAACGTGCGGCCAGCGGGCGAGCTGCGGTTGCGGCGGCGAGAGCGGGCATGCGTGGCTGGGCGCAGGTGGGTGCGGCCAGGTGCAGAGGGAGTGGAGCAGGCGCAGGGAGCAGAACTCCAGCCGGCCACAAGAGGTCGCGGGCGCGACGAGCGCGGCCCGGAGCGAGGCAGGGCGCGGCGGAGCAGCAGCTCGAGGTGCAGGGCGCGGTCGAGGCGTGCGTGCAAGCACTGGACCGCGTTGCGCTAGCGAGGGGAAGCGGGAGCAGAGAGCGCCGTCGGCTGGCCCTAGGCGCGGGACGCGGTCGATGGGCGAGCGGGGAACAGGGAGAGAGGAGGATCGGACTCACGCGGGCCTAGGGTCTTGCAGGCGGGGCGTGGGGAGGACGACGGGGACGACGGCGCGAGGTCGACGACGGATGCGTCTGCCGAGGTGGTCGGCGATGTGGTGGTGCGACGACGGGCATGGCGTCGCCGGCGACGAGTCGACCGAGGCTTCAGGCGGGTGCCGCGCAGGAGAGGAAGGCGGAGGAGACCGAGAGGGGCGGCCCCGGCGATAGCGGCGGCGACGGGGTCGCAGCCCCCGATCCAGATCGGGGAAGTGGAGCAAGGAGTGGGGTGAGGGTTAGGGTTCTGGAGTGGGAGGGATAAGGAGGCAACGGGGTGGGCCGGCCTGTGGGTGGCCGACTGGGCCGCGGGGTTGAGGCCCGGTGGGGAAAAGAGGGGTCCTTTCTCTAATTTTTATTATTATTATTTTTTATTTATTCTCTTTCTCGTGTTAGTAAATAGCTAGGGCCTCAAAATGGTTTTTGTAAAACATGAGACCTAGTTCATATACCAGTGTATTATTCCCTAACACCTAAAATTAGTTTGGACAAAATATAATTTCATATTTATTTTAGATTTAATAAATGGTTATTAAATATTATCTTTATCCACTCTTTGAGGTTGTTCGAGTCATTTCCAATTCCATGATGTTGGTTTCAATTTTGAAACCTCTGAATATTTGTATTTATCTGACATTTTAGTTTATGTGTTTGAACAACTTTTATTTTCACTTTCATTAAAATTTTGAATTTGACTTAGAAGTTGAAATGCAATATGATGCAAATAATGATCATGCACTGTTGATCATGCTGACTTGGCAAATCAAAAGGGTGATTACTGTAGGTAACCACTGGGGTGGTTACACTCCAAACAATAAAGTAGCAAGTTCAAATAGTTCTAAGACTACTGCCGAATCAAACATTCGCCAAAGTCTCGGGGACTACACCCAGTGGGTGCACTCAGCGTTGCCCCCACTGGTCCGACTTTTTCAATCGACTTGGTCCGTCCAGTCAAAAAAAAAAACTCAGACCATAGCCGACTGCCCGCTCGACTACGGTCTCGGACTACACCTAGTGGGGCACTCAGCGTGCCCCCACTGGTAAAGGTTCCACTCGGCATGATCTGCCCGACCGAGTGGAAAAGCTCTGTTCAAAACCCCCGCCAAATCAAACTTCGACGGCGGTCTCGGGGACTACACCCAGTGGGTGCACTCAGCGTGCCCCCTGGTTCAGAGGTTCAATCAGCACAACCTAGTCGACTCAAGTAGAAAAACTACTCAACAAAATTAAAACACCCAGTGGGTGTGCAGATTGACAATGGGTGTGCAATTAAGGTTCCAAACACACTCATCCACGGACTCTTGCGAATAAAGCACAATTTCTAAATATCATATCCTAACAGAACAAGCGTCAAGATGAGTTCAGTCGGAAGTAAGCTAACCTGGACATTGGCCTGAAGTGCTGAGCTGGCATCATAGCAGCTTGACTGGCCTCGCGCACCACCTTCTCTGCTCCATCATAACGCCAGCCTAGCGTATAGCCTCCTTGGCAGCACTCACTTGGTCTTCTGGGACGTGATGGCGGTGGGAGGTGCAGTCTGGTATCAGTTGCAGTAGCTTGATAGCTCGAGGCATGAAGTTGGACAGACGAAGCAAGGGCCGGCACAGTCAACGATAGGACGAACACTCGACAAGGAATTCGCAAAAGTAACGGAGGCACGGTTGAAGTCCCCGGATTGCTGGATAGCTGGTTCCGTCGCCGGCGTCGACTGAGGCGTCTTGCTAGCTGGTACCTTCTTGACCGAGGTCCTGCTCCTCCTACCCATGAGTTTCTGTGGCTCATCTTCATCATCGTCTTGAAGTTACATAACATTTTGCGGACTGCAAAGAATCGACCACGAGTTCAGTCACTGTAGAATCGGCTAGCAAAGAAAAGACGAGATAACAGGGTCATACCCGCTTTGGATGTGACCGCGTCCTCCATCTCCTCGTCACCATCATCTTGGTAAGCAGAAGTCCCGGAGGTAGCAGCGCTGCAAATCTCAAGGTTCACGGCGTCAAGCAAGTGAATGGGTCGACAACTGATATAATTCTTGGAACAAGGGTGAAACGAACATTACGCGGAGGCGACGGGAACGCCACCATGATCTTGGGCAAAGCCTTCCGTGGCTTTGACCGCGGTCTTGAGCTGCTTCGGAGCCTTCTCAGTCGGCACCGGAGAAGATTTCCGAGTGCGCTTCGAAGTCTGTCCAGTCGGTGCTGCCACCTTGCCTCGATACTTGCTGGGTCGTGCTTTTGCTTGGAACGCTTTTCCGCGCGAGGTGGAGAATCGACCTCCTCATCACTGCTCGAGTTTTCGTGCTCTTCATCACTCTCCCCATCGGAAGTTCCAGTCGCCGCTGTCGCCTCCCTCTCTTCTCCTTCTTGATCTCTCCCCGTTGGGCATCGAGTACATCTCAGTATATATCTGCGAAGCAGAAGTCGAACAAGCATCAGTCGGTTCCAAGACAGTTTACAAATTAGATAAAAGCACTCGACGTCGAAGGTCTGACCTTGTCTGGTTCGTTATCAGCGCCAAGTGGCGGAATTCTCCTGGACCCCCTGGGGTGTGTCTTTGTTTCTGGTAATGCCCTGCGACCACTGTGCCACCATCTCCTCGGCAACTTTCCTCCAGGTGGATCCGAGCAAATCATCGGTGCCCGAGTACATCCACATAGGATGATCGCCGGCCTGGACGGCTGGATGCGGCGAGTGAGAAACACCTCTAGCAAATCCATGCCGGTCACACCATCGCGGACAAGTTGGATTACGCGTTCAACCAACATATTCACCTCCGCCTTTTCTGCTGGAGTCACTTTCATGGGAGAGGGCTTTTCAATTCGCCCCATGGTAAAGGGGAAGGCCAGTCGACTGACCAGAGTTGGTTTTCCTTACAAAAAACCAGGTCGACTTCCACCCTCTGACCGAATCGGGAAGAGTCCTAGGCGGAAAAGTGCTTTTTCCTCTCATCTGGATCCCTAGACTCCGCACATCTGGATCACGTGCGTCCTCTCATCACTCGGATTGGCCTTTTTCACAGACTGTGAGCGGCAAGTAAAGATGTGTTTGAAGAGACCCCAATGCGGTCGACAACCCAGGAAATTCTCACACATGGAGACAAACGCAGCGAGTATGTGATGGTGTTCGGAGAAAAGTGATGAAGTTGGGCCCCAAAAAAGGTCAGAAAACCTGGAAAAAGGATGAGGGGGCAGAGAAAAACCACGGTCGACATGGTCGCGAGGAGGACGCACCACCCTCCTGCGCTGCGGCTGGTCTCATCACCTGGCAGCCTCCAGGATCCATGAGCGATCAAGCCCCCCTCGACCAACTCCATATCCTCTGCTGAATCATGGCGAATCCAATCGCCCTGATCCAGCCAGCGGCAGGCCCATCTCGACGACGATCCACCCCACTCGTCTTCTTGCCCTTCGCTGCCGCCGTCGCTTTCTCGCACGCTCCAGGCCGCCATCTTCTCCTTCCCCATCGGCAGGCTGCGCTCGGACGGGCGGCGGCGTCGAAGGTGGCGGCAATGTGTGGTGAACAGGAGAAGAGGAAGGGGATGGGGAGCACAGTGCCAGGCTCATCGGCCCCGACGCCTTATATGGGCCTGCTCCCAGTGCTGACTTGTGGGCCCAGGCAATCCAGTCAAATCCCGCAACAGTCGCGCCTGGTACGTGGCGAAAAAGGTGGTGCGAGAATCGAGCGTTCCTGCCTAACCCGCTCCGTTTACTGCGGTACTCTCCGTCCCGCGCGCTTCTCCAAATTTCGAATCCCGTGAGATCCGGAAAGCGGTAGCGTACCAATGGCGCCGAGGATTTTATCCCATACCAACACTTAGAGCTTATCAGCAAAAATCACGACGACCCTGAATGGACCGAGGCACTGAAATGAGTTGAAGTTTTTACAAAGATCCCGGCCCAGGTAGAATGCCTCGGAAGCATATAAATCGGGTCGGAACCATCTTCAACCCCTTCTCCACTCGGACCCAGATCCATTCGGGGGCTAATGACGAAGACATGTACCTAGGGTAGGGTAATAGGCCTGACCTAGACACCCTTCCCCGAGGACACTGCTCTAAGGCCAAGACATTCAAAGGATAGCATCATCTACCGACTGAAATCACCACAACGTGCAACCCACTTGACCAACAGTTCACTCGGATAACCCAATTCCATTCGAGCGGGGTGTACTCATTCGACCACATCAGAAACCACTCGGAAGACAGAAGATCTAAGGTCACTCAGGATGGCAATGGTCAGGCGTTCACTCCGTAGTCTTAATGATCATTTATTTGCCTTTATTGCTGGCGTTATCAGTAACGTCCTGTTTTTATGAACATTGAACCCCTTGTAACATGGGACGGCTGGGTTCTGGCGCACTCTATATAAGCCACCCCCCTCCACTGGCACAAGGGTTCGCACCCTGTAACTTCACGCTAATTCAATCGACCGAGCCTCCGGGCACCGAGACGTAGGGCTGTTACTTCCTCCGAGAAGGGCCTGAACTCGTAAATCTCGCGTGCACAACCTCATCGTAGCTAGGATCTTGCCCCTCATACCTACCCTATTCTACTGTCAGACTTAGAACCACAAGAATATACCAAATTGTATATATATGTGTGTTATGTGAATGATCGTGCGAGAAATTCATGATATATATATGATCGGTTCTGACGAAATTCTATTTATATATATGCATAACGTGTACAATATGTGTAGCGTAAAATATGTTTGAAATGAAAAAGAATTAAATGAAAAACACAAAATTAAAAGAAAAATAAACCATAAACCCCTAAACCTTTAGTCCGGTTGGTGTAACCAACCGAGACTAAAGGCCCCCGGCCCCCGGCGCGGGCTCGTGCCACGTGTGGGCCTTTGGTCCCGGTTAGTGACGAACCAGCACTAAGGGGGGGGGGGGGGGGCTTTAGTCCCCACCCTTTAGTGCCGGTTGCAGAACCGGCATTAAAGGTCTTTACGAACGGGACTAAAGCTCGATTCTGCACTGTGTTGGGATATGCTAACGTTCTAACAAATGTGATGGTTTATATACTTGCAAGATTTGATTTCTACATGTGTAGCTATGCTGGCATCAGGTTGGCCGTACCTATCTAATTGTTGATTCCATTTTCTTAGTATAGATTATGTATATTCAGTCTGATTGTTGATCTAGATCATCTAGAGAACAATGCCCCACTCGTTATCATGTTGTGTGGGTTAAAACAAATCTCTACTCCTAATGTCACAGTCCGTACATCGTTCGTTTGCCAACCCACGAAACACATCACCAGCTGCCCCACCATTTTTTTCAAGCCGATGCCCCACTCCTATCGTTCCCGATTTTTACCGGTTTTCTTTTTGCCTGCCCGAGGGAATCGCTCCATACCCGAGTCCTCTGTCTCTCCTCTCCTTCCTCTCCTATAGGGTCCCACAGGGCCGCCTCCGTCACCTGTACATCGCCACCGACGCCGCCGCTGCGACGTATGACCTCAAACCTACCGCCGTCGTTGTTCCCCACCCTCCACCTCCAGCTCCTTTTCTCTATCGCCGTCCTGCCTGTGCCGCTGCCCCGTCATTGCGGCACGATCATGTGCGCAGTGCCAGTGACGAGACCAACGTCGCATCCCCATCACTGGATCCACTATGATGGCAAGGAAGAAGGCATGTTGTTGGATGAAAGCTTGCTTCGGAAGCTAATGGTTCGAATCCTTGGATGAAACGGAACAGGAGTCTCGGTCTATTTGTTAATTCCAAGTGGCTGTTCTTTTACAGGAAAAAGATCATTCTTCAGTCCATCGAGGCTTTTTGGCAGATCACACCAAAAAGAAGTCTGGGTAGTTCTTGATCCTATGCGATGTGAAAATCAAATGGATTGACGCACGGGATCCAATCAACAAGTCAACAGGCTGCAAGTGGGTAGAGGAATTGAAAGCAGGTTCGGTCAGAGGTCCATTTCTTAGCGGCAACACACAGGTTAGATTACAATACAATACGTACTGAGCTTACCAGCAGCTCCACGCCCGACCCCACCAAACTGCCAGCCTAGACCCACAAGCCTACACGATGATGTCCCTCAGTTCCCTTCTCCCCGGCGAATCCTTCGTCGATACCTTGTGTTCAGTTTCATTAGAGTCTAGTCATTCGCTAGCAGGTGGCAGGCACAACATCATCTTTGCATCAAATGCCCATCATCGCACCTTGTTTTAATTTTCTTTAGAATCGATGTTCGGGGCACGACATCCATTTCATATTGCGACAGATATGTGGCAACCATTTTGCTTTACTGTTTGTTGATTTGTACTCGCGGATCTTTTTGCACTTTCTTAGTTTCCGACGGTGGTCGCCCTGATCGAGCTTCCTACCTTCCAGTTCGGTCTATCAGAGGCCATGAAATATCACGACGGATTTAGTCGACGACCAATGTAGCCAGACAGAAAGCTTGGCATCTGCACATGGAACCTAACACTCAGTGTTAGAATCACTGCCGTTGACAAGGCCATTTGTGTGTCAGATTAGTTACAGGTACATAATTTATTTTATTGATTCTTTTCAACAATACAACTGAAAGTATTAGTGCTGGAAGTTGAGCATCGTTATAAAGCCTCAAACTGTGATGGTCCTCTGTCAGAAATTTTTCGATATGTCAACATTGTCATTTTGATTTCAGGTTTTGGATTGGATTGGAGCCTCTTTCAGAGAGAATTACATCATAATGCATCCTACTAGCTGTCTGATGAATTATGTACAACTTCAGGTTCGTTTCACCTGCTGGTGTCTGTCCTCTAGATGAACTGCTTAGACAGTCAGATAGATAGCATTAATTTTTACATATTTATTCCTCGTTACTCTTTGATCATATTTTCTTTGCTATCAGGGTTTGATTTTGTTTGTGCTATCAGGTATTATTATTTGTGCTATCAGCTTTGGCTAATTCACCTAGACGTTTTACATGTCCATCTTAGAAAAATTCAATTCACATATATGACTAACGCTGGCAGTTTGAAACCGTAATGTAGGAAAAGCATTTGGCAGAAGAAGTGATGTGCTAGCAGTGGACTTTATATGATTGGCTATTCTTGTGAGAGGGGTCCAACGCAGTTCACTTTTAGTCCCTATTTTTCTTTTTGCACTAGTAGAAAAAACATATTTACGGAGCCACATTAGTCCCGGTTTGTAAACGGACCGGTACTATGTGACCAGTGTGCCGGTTCCAACGGCTAGGGGCGGGAATCATTAGTCCCGGTTCATGTTGAACCTCTAGTACCAGTTCATGACACGAACCGGGACTAAAGGGTGGTGGCAGGCTGGTGTTCAGGCTGAGGCCCCATAGCACCTTTAGTCCCGGTTGTGTCACGAACCGGGACTAGAGGAGGTTCCTCTAGTCCCGGTTTGTGTCCACGAACGCGGGACTAAGATGCACTATATAAACCCTTCGTCTCTCCGAGCTCTCTATTCTCCCCTGTTCCTCTCCTCTATTCTTCCCTCTTGCTCGAGCTCATCCTCCATTTTTGTAAAAAATTGTCAAGGTTTGAAGGCACCCCATCCATCCAAGTGTTCACAAAGGTTAGCAACTTTTGTCCTTTCATCTCTCATTGCTAGATTAGCTCTTGCAAGCTCTATAATATAGTGATTGTGGGTTTTAGTTTGGGAAGTATTTATATTTGGTAGTTATTTGATTTATATGCAATTTGAGCTCAATTAAATATGCTTAGTTTGCTGTGTAGGTTAGTTTACTTAGTGCCTTCCCGTCCCGTCCTAACCAATGTCGATCGCTCCCGCACCGTCCCGTCGCCGGCACCACCTTGGTGAGCCTCTTGTTCTTATCCTTTTTATTAAAAAAAATCATGTTTGTGTGATTTAGATAGTTACTTGTATTATTTTCTCCTACGTGTTGTTATACATATGTGGCATGGTTTGATATCCGTCCCCGTCGGCCCTCGTCCGGTTTATGATTCGGATGTGGTATATTTCTCTTTTATAACTATTTGTTGCATTTCATGTTTATGACAAATTATGCCCTCAAGTTGAACATAGATATTTTATCTAGGAGGTATGTGAACCGAAAATTCCGACCGACCCTCTTGTCGAGAGGTTAAATTTAGTTGAAAAAGAAATAATTACTGAAGAAAAAATTGAAAAGATTGAGGAGGAGAAGATGGAATTGGAGTTGCATGTTGCCGATGTCGCGATGATCACAAGATCAAGTGGATAAAATGCGCTGAAGATTAGACAGATTAGAAAGTATGCATTGATATGAGGCTTGATAACATTATGCTGTTGGATCATTGTTACTAGTTGCGATCTTGATCGCTTTGTTGTTGCATTTAAATGCATAGCTAGAGAGTTTGTATGTTGTTTTATGAGAATAAGTGTGAATGATTTATATATGAACTTATATTAATTTGGTCTTTTTGGTGGTTGTTGTAATGAAGATGAGCGGCAATGGATGTCGAGTGACCGATGCTCTCCCGTTCATTAATGGCTGCATACTTTTCTGCTTGCGGCTGAGGCAAACAAGCGGGCGGTGGTTTTATGTGTTGTCCTGCTAGCTGTAAGAATGATCGAAATTACTCTAACGCAAGAACCATCACGTCCACCTGTTTGAGTCGGTTCATGTCCTCTGTAAATGTGTTGGGCCAAGCACGGAGAAAGAGGGGTCCTAATCAAGAGAAAATGAAGAAGAAGAGATGACGACAGCTACCGGCCATGGGTTCCCTGAATACGATGGTACAACAATGGGGAAAGCTGACAAGAAATTGTTGTACCCAATGTGAAGCTGACAAGAAAAAGTTGGGCATCACACTGGAATTGCTGTAATGGAAGGCAGAGAATGGTGTATCTGACAAGGGATTTAAAAAGTCTGAGAAATGTAAAGAAGATGCTTCCAAAGGACACGATTGCCGCAGTACGTACGAAGCAAAGCAAGGTTGTCTGCCATCTAGGATTAGAGGTGCAGAGATACATACATGCCCTAATGACTGCATTCTTCTACCGCAGTGAGTACGAGGATTTGAATGCATGCCCGGTATACGGTGCAATGCGCTATAAGATCCAGCCGTGATGAACCCTGTGTTGATTGTGAGCACGCCCCAGAAGAAGATTTCTGCCAAGGTGAATTGGTATGCTCCTATAATACACACGGTTGAAACATTTGTTCCAAAACAAAGAGCATGCCAAGTTGATGCGATGGCACAAAGAAGCCGTAAGAAAGACGGGAATTGAGAGTACCCGCCTGACTGGTCGCAGTGGAGAAAAACAAAAGAAATGGGAGGACTTTGCAGATACGCAAGGAACGTATGGTTTGGTCTAAGTGCAGATGGCATATAATCCTTTTGGGAGGCAAGCAGCAATCATAGCACCTTGCCTGTGACTCTATGTATGTATAACCGTTCCTCCTTGGTTGTGCATGAAGCGAAGTTCATTATGATGCCAGTGCTCATCCAAGGCCCCTAAGCAACCCGACAACCGACATTGATGTGTAACCTAAGGTCATTAGTGAAGAACTCTTACGCTGTGGAATGAAAAAGGTGTACGTGCGTGGGATGAGCAACAATCAGGAGGAATTTGACCTACATGCGTTGCTGTTTGTCGCAGCATCAAGATTGGCCTACTCCAGTACCTTTCAGGACAGATAAACAAGGTATACGCCTGCATGCACGCACTTTAGATGATACCGACAGTATTGTACATTGTAAGAAGAATGTGTACTGGAAATCGTCGATTTCTTCCGACAAGGCATCCCGTAAGAGACGGAAGCAAGCATTTCAAAGGTGAGGCAGATCACCGAAGAGACCTCCCACCGTACGTCGTTGATATACTTGATATGGTCAAGGATTTAAAAAGTAATCTTGAAAGAGTCTGGCAGACAATTGTTCTGCATGACGCTGAGAGACGCGCACCCATGTGGACGAAGAAATCTATATTTGGGCCTACCCTATTGGATAGACTAGAGGGCCGCTCTGCAATCGACGTGATGCATGTGACGAAGATCTTTGCGTGAAACCGCTGCTAGGCTTCTGGGCGTGTATGGAAGACAAAAGATACACCGGAGGCACGGAGGACCAGCAACGTATGCACGGAAAGACGGCATACATCAGGGTCATGCCAGCTACGCTCTTACCAGAATGAGAAGGCAATCTTCTTTGATGCCTGCGCATATGAAGGTTACCGGTCTGTTTCTCGTCGAATCTAAAAGGCAATATAAATATGGCACGAGAAAAAAGATTCCGAACCTAAGTCTCTCATGACTGCCAACTGATATGACGCAACTGACTTCCGGTGCATTGAGGAGGCTCTAACCGGAAAACTTCGGATTAGCCATTTGCGACTATGTGCATTACCTCATGCATCTCTCAGAAGGTAATCGATCCAGAAATCATACCAAAGTTAGCGAATGATTTGGTGCAATGTCTTGCAGTTCGAGTTGGTGTTCCCCACCATCCTTCTTCAATAATCATGACACGTTCCCTATTTATCTAGCGAAGAGATTGGCCATTCGTGTCCTGTTTCTACCATATGTTCGCCCTTTTACTCGCCTAAGTTTGTAAAATCCTTCCGAGTGATGAGCAATCCTCTCACTCGGGGCTTAGCTGCAGTCCTGTACTCGCCTAAGTTTGTAAAATCCTTCCGAGTGATGAGCAATCCTCTCACTCGGGGCTTAGCTGCAGTCCTGTACTCGCCTAAGTTTGTAAAATCCTTCCGAGTGATGAGCAATCCTCTCACTCGGGGGCTTAGCTGCAGTCCTGTACTCGCCTAAGTTTGTAAAATCCTACCGAGTGATGAGCAACCCTCTCATTCGAGGGCTTAGCTGCGGTCCTATACTCGCCTAAGTGTAAAACACACTCCATCCTAATCTGCAAGGATGACGAGGTGCAGGTCATCCACGATCCTCTCCTCAGAACTGCATCTGTTCTGAGTGAAGATACAAGTTCCACTCGGAAATAAAAACAAGCATATTTAAGGGCAAACTAAGTTCGGACGAAGGAGCTTAAAGTATTCGGGCATCAGGCCCGAAGAAGTTTTACGGTTACAAGATCACTCGGCATACCGAGGCAAATTGAATCGGATCATAAAAGTTCAGACGAAGGAGTTTAAAGTACTCGGGCATCAGGCCCGAAGGAGTTTTACGGTTACAAGATCACTCGGCATACCGAGGCAAATTGAATCAGATCATAAAAGTTTCATTCACTCCGCAGAGGGGCTGGCAGGCTCGACAAACTCGTCCAGGTCGATTCCATCTGCGATTCAAGTAGCAGCAGCAATGAAGGTCTCCATGAAAGACTGGAAGTCGAGTTTCTTGGTGTTGGCGACCTTGATTGCCGCTAGCTTCTCTTCTCTGGCTTCCTTGCAGTGGACACGAACCAAGGACAAAGCTACGTCAGCACCGCATCGAGCAGCGGACTTCTTTCACTCCTGCACTCGACCAGGAATCTCGTTGAGTCGAGTCATCAGAGACTCGAGATCGTTTCGGAGCGTGTCTCCTGGCCAGAGCGCTGTGTCGATCCGCGACACCGCAACCTTGAGTCGAGCAAGATATTCCAAGGCACTGGCAAGGCGAGACTCCAGTCGGAGCACATTCATGGCTGCTAAATCTTTGACAGGGGAGTTGATGGGGTCCAAGTTCGTCTCGACTCGCCCAGTCTCTTCCTCGAAGTCTTGACAGAATTCTGCACTCGCAGAGAAATAATGAGTCGACAGCAGTATGATGAGTCGACGAAAGCAAACCAATCGCACAGAGAAAAGTACCTTCAAGCATGAGGAATAATTTTTTGGCGAGTCCTCCCAGGTAGTTCTCCAGCTCGTCCCTCCTGCGGGTGATGTCTTCTACTTTGTCGGTCAGGGTCCGCTTGTCCTTCTTCAGACGAGTCACTTCTTTGTTGGCTTCGTCAAGAGCAGCCTTCAGCTTGGTATTCTCTCCCTCCAGCTTTCCGACTGAGGCCATCTTTTGGTCGGCAAGCGCCGTTTTGTCTTTGGCGGTTTTCTTCACAACCGCAAGGTCAAGGTCCTTCTTCTCCAAAGCCTATCTCATTGTTTCTAGAAAGAATAACATTCGAATCAGAAAAAGAAGGAGAAAAGATGGCAAGAGAACCGGTCGACAAGCTTTCCTTACCAGCATCGTCATCCTTAGCCTTCCGCAAGTTGTTTCGAGCCAACTCCAGGTCAAGATTGAGCTGGATTTGCTTCTTCTCCAAGTCGGCGAACCGGGCTCCAAGATCACAAGATTTCTGTGTTCAGAAGATAGTCAGTCGGCAGACACAAAGATTGGTTGCTTCCTGTGACGCCCCCGGCCCGATCGCGCACTAATCATACACGCAAATGCACACGATCAAGCCTAAGGACTCACGGGAAGATATCACAACACAACTCTAAAACATAAATAAAGTCATACAAGCTTTAAATTACAAGCCAGGGCCTCGAGGGCTCGAATACATAGCTCGATGGCATACAAGCGTCAGCGGAAGCATCAGATATCTGAGTACAGATATAAAAGAGAAACAGAAAGGCCTTTAGAAAGGCGGGGCAAAAATAAAACACTACGATCGAAAGGCGCAGGCCTCCTGCCTGGGACCCTCCGAACCTACTCCTGGTCGTCGACAAGCTCGCAGTAGTATCCATCCTCAGGGTAGTAGTAGTAGTCGATCGTCGGCGGGGGTAGCTGTCTCAGCGGCTCCGTCATCTGGCCACGACGAACTGATATGGGGGAAAAGGAAAGAAAAGCAACCGTGAGTACTCTGAAGTACTCAGCAAGCAAGGATCTACACTACATATGCAACAATATCAAAGGGAGGCTGTATATGTGGACTGGGCTGCAGAAATGCCAGAATAGAGAGAAGGCCTAGTCCTATCGAAGACTAGCATCTTCAGCGGTCTTGCAGCAACAGAAGAGAGTGGAACAATACAATATAATGTAGCAGTAATAATATCAACCTCACCCAGAGATCCTTTCTCGACTCCCTGCGAGAAAGCGATCCCAGAGCCATACAGTCATCAACCTCGTCCTGAGATCCCTTCTCGACTCCCTGCGAGAAGCAATCCCAGAGCCACATAGTATACCGGTCTCATCACAGGTATCCAGTTCTAGTTGTATCGATCGGGATACAACTCCGAGTGTCCTTTACCGTAGGACCGGCTATCGATAGAAATGTTCTTCCCTGCAGGGGTGCACCAACTTACCCAACACGCTCGATTAACTCCGGCCGGACACACTTTCCAGGGTCATGCCCGGCCTCGGCCAAACGACACATCGCAACCCTACCTACAACTCAGCAGAGAGGTCCCCGCCGGTCTACATCCTAAGCGCAAGGGGGTCTTGGCCATCGCCCCTCGCCCTCCGGGTCGTTGCGTGCCGGGCGAACCAGGCTCCACCCCTCAGGATGGTGCCGGCCCAGCCCGGCCGCAGTGCTGAACTGGACGTCTGACAGAGTTTTCGGCTGATGCATACGATGCAGAACGCCCATACTATGCCCACGTGATGGTTAGTGCTATCAGACCAGAGGCCTGCTCGGATCAAATATCCAAATCGTAAATGGTCTAGGGGCTTGCGGAAACGAGCAGAGACTCACGAAAGATGTGACCCCGTCGCCCCGTCTCGAGGACTTGCGGCAAGGGCCAAGAATGCCCGGCCACGCCTCGTATCCAACACTCGGGCACCATACAGGCAACCCGCCTTCACAACACACGCCTCTCAGGCGCACGCGGGTACCCCTCAGGGCCGACCCGCCTATCCAAGTAACAGTGTAAAATTATCCGTGTGTCCATAACATCAGGGGAAGCCGAGGTATCACCCTCGTTGGATTCCTACTCGATGTAATCGTCAAGGAGAACTCGGAGGAATCACCCTCGCTGGGTTCACACTTGAGGTGTTGTACGACGGTGTCGTTATCGGAAGCGGTGAAGGAGGAATCACCCTCGATGACCACGACCGAATAGCTAATCTACAGAGTTAACATCAGAAGTGCTACAAGAGGTTTCACCCTCGGCACTCGATAGTAACGCTGCAGTGTCGTTACAACTAAGGGGGGTGATGTGCGGTGTCGGGGCCTGGTCTTCAATCCCGTTGATCGGGTCTTCTGACGATCCTGCGCGGCAGTCGGGATAAGTGGGGTCACTAATAGGTCTCTACCCAGCCTAGACTAAACAGTTTAGGATATGTAGGTAATTATCAACAGCAGGTTACAATGAACAGGCTATGCATCAGAATAGGTAAAGCAGTAGTAGCAGCAATTCTAATGCAAGCATGGGAAATAGAATGGGCGATATCGGGATGATCAAAAGGGGGGGGGGGCTTGCCTGGTTGTTCGGCGGCAAGGGCAAGGTCGTCTATGGTGTCTTCGGGATCCGGAGCTGCGTCGGTCTCGGGGACGACGTCGGGGTCGGGGGCTACCGAGAGAGAAGAGGGGGAGGAAACAGTATAAATATAGAGCAAACATGAGCATGACAAATACGATACACGGTGCTAGGGGTAGTCTAACGCAGCATCACACGTAACAGACGGAGCGGGAGAATATCTGACGATATTTCCCGGGTCTTTGGAATTATCGGACAGAGGATAAGAGGGGAACGGTTGCAAGTTCGGATAGTTAGGGACGCGTGACGGACGAACGGAGCGCGTATTCAGATTCGTCTCGTCGTTCTGAGCAACTTTCATGTAGAAAGTATTTTCATCGGAGTTACGGTTTATTTTATATGATTTTCTAAAGATTTTATTAATTTCTGGAATTTATTTTTATTATTTAATTTCGAATTATCCAGAATAGTAACTGATGACATCAGCATGACATCATGCTGATGTCAGCAGTCATTAGGGTTAAGTTAATTAATTACTGCTTAGTTAAACTAGTTAATTAATTAGATTAACCTAATCAGAGTTAATTAAACTAATTAATCCACTAATTAATTAAATAATTAACTAATTATTTTTATTATTTACATTTTATTTTCATTTACTTTAAAACGTTTTCTGGGCGGGGCCCATATGTCATTGGCCCATAGGCCATAGCGGGTTCGGGCGAACGGGCGTACAGGTGCGGGTGCTCGCACCCGAGGCCACGAGAGGCGAGGGCGAGCACGCCCGAGGCCTCGATGGCCGGCGACGGCGGAAGCAGCGCCGGGCGCGGGGAGCTACGGGGCACCGGCGGCCACAGGCGCCCTGCCGCGGGGCGGAGGAAGGGCGGCGGCTCGCACAGCAGTGGGCGGCGCGGGCGAGCGGTCAGGGCGAGGCCGGGCGGTGGCGCAGCAGAACCGCGCGGCCGGCGAGCGAGCCGGGCGTGGCGCGGGCGAGGTCAGCGCGCGGCTGCGGGGACGCACGCGGGCGCCAACGTGCGGCCAGCGGGGCGAGCTGCGGTTGCGGCGGCGAGAGCGGGCATGCGTGGCTGGGCGCAGGTGGGTGCGGCCAGGGTGCAGAGGGAGTGGAGCAGGCGCAGGGGAGCAGAACTCCAGGCGCGGCCACAAGAGGTCGCGGGCGCGACGAGCGCGGCCCCGGAGCGAGGCAGGGCGCGGCGGAGCAGCAGCTCGAGGTGCAGGGCGCGGTCGAGGCGTGCGTGCAAGCACGGTGACCGCGTTGCGCTAGCGAGGGGAAGCGGGAGCAGAGAGGAGGCGCCGTGCGGGGCTGGCCCTAGGCGCGGACGACGCGGTCGATGGGCGAGCGGGGAACAGGGGAGAGAGGAGGAGAGGTCGGAGCTCACGGCGGGGCCGTAGGGTCTTAGGCAGCGGGGCGTGGGGAGGACGACGGGGACGACGGCGCGAGGTCGACGACGGGATGGCGGTCTGCCGAGGTGGTCCGGCGATGTGGTGGTGGCGACGACGGGCGATGGCGTCGGGCCGGCGACGAGTCGAGGCCGAGGCTTCAGGCGGGTGCCGCGCGAGGGAGAGGAAGGCGCGGAGGAGACCGAGAGGGGCGGCCCCGGCGATAGCGAGCGGCGACGGGGTCGCAGCCCCCGATCCAGATCGGGGGAAGTGGAGCAAGGGGGGAGTGGGGGTGACGGGTTAGGGTTTCTGGAGTGGGAGGGGATAAGGAGGCAACGGGGTGGGCCGGCCTGTGGGGGTGGCCGACTGGGCCGGCGGGGTTGAGGCCCGGTGGGGAAAAGAGGGGGGTCCTTTCTCTAATTTTTATTATTATTATTTTTTATTTATTCTCTTTTCTCTGTTTAGTAAATAGCTAGGCCTCAAAATGGTTTTTGTAAAACATGAGACCTAGTTCATAAATACCAGTGTATTATTCCCTAACACCTAAAATTAGTTTGGACAAAATATAATTTCATATTTATTTTAGATTTAATAAATGGTTATTAAATATTATCTTTATCCACTCTTTGAGGTTGTTCGAGTCACTTTTCCAATTCCAATGATGTTGGTTTCAATTTTAGAATAGCCTCTGGAATATTTGTTATTTATCTGACATTTTAGTTTATGTGTTTGAACAACTTTTATTTTCACTTTCATTTAAAATTTTGAATTTGACTTAGAAGTTGAAATGCAATATGATGCAAATAATGATCATGCACTGTTGATCATGCTGACTTGGCATAATCAAAAGGGTGATTACTGTAGGTAACCACTGGGGGTGTTACACTTCCAAACAATAAAGTAGCAAGTTCAAATAGTTCTAAGACTACTGCCGAATCAAACATTCGCCAATAGTCTCGGGGACTACACCCAGTGGGTGCACTCAGCGTGCCCCCACTGGTCCGACTTTTTCAATCGACTTGGTCCGTCCAGTCAAAAAAAAAAACTCAGACCATAGCCGACTGCCCGCAGTCGACTACGGTCTCGGGGACTACACCTAGTGGGTGCACTCAGCGTGCCCCCACTGGTAAAGGTTCCACTCGGCATGATCTGCCCAGACCGAGTGGAAAAGCTCTGTTCAAAGACCCCCGCCAAATCAAACATTCGACGGCGGTCTCGGGGACTACACCCAGTGGGTGCACTCAGCGTGCCCCCACTGGTTCAGAGGTTCAATCAGCACAACCTAGTCGACTCAAGTAGAAAAACTACTCAACAGAAATTAAAACACCCAGTGGGTGTGCAGATTGACAATGGGTGTGCAATTAAGGTTCCAAAACACTCATCCACGGACGTCTTGCGAATAAAGCAGCAATTTCTAAATATCATATCCTAACAGAACAAGCGTCAAGATGGAGTTCAGTCGGAAGTAAGCTAACCTGGACATTGGCCTGAAGTGCTGAGCTGGCATCATAGGCAGCTTGACTGGCCTCGCGCACCACCTTCATCTGCTCCATCATAACGCCAGCCTAGCGTATAGCCTCCTTGGCAGCACTCACTTGGTCTTCTGGGACGTGATGGGCGGTGGGAGGTGCAGTCGGTGTATCAGTTGCAGTAGCTTGATAGCTCGAGGCATGAAGTTGGACAGACGAAGCAAGGGCCGGCACAGTCAACGATGAAGGACGAACACTCGACAAGGAATTCGCAAAAGTAACGGAGGCACGGTTGAAGTCCCCGGATTGCTGGATAGCTGGTTCCGTCGCCGGCGTCGACTGAGGCGTCTTGCTAGCTGGTACCTTCTTGACCGAGGTCCTGCTCCTCCTACCCATGAGTTTCTGTGGCTCATCTTCATCATCGTCTTGAAGTTCAATAACATTTTGCGGAGCTGCAAAAGAATCGACCACAAGAGTTCAGTCGACTGTAGAATCGGCTAGCAAAGAAAAGACGAGATAACAGGGGTCATACCCGCTTTGGATGTGACCGCGTCCTCCATCTCCTCGTCACCATCATCTTGGTAAGCAGAAGTCCCGGAGGTAGCAGCGCTGCAAATCTCAAGGTTCACTCGGTCAAGCAAGTGAATGGGTCGACAACTGATATAAGATTCTTGGAACAAAGGGTGAAAACGAAACACTTACGCGGAGGCGACGGGAACGCCAACCTTGATCTTGGGCAAAGCCTTCCGTGGCTTTGACGGCGCGGTCTTGAGCTGCTTCGGAGCCTTCTCAGTCGGCACCGGAGAAGATTTCCGAGTGCGCTTCGAAGTCTGTCCAGTCGGTGCTGCCACCTTGCCTCGGATACTTGCTGGGTCGTGCTTGTGCTTGGAACGCTTTTCCGCGCGAGGTGGAGAATCGACCTCCTCATCACTGCTCGAGTTTTCGTGCTCTTCATCACTCTCCCCATCGGAGTTCCAGTCGCCGCTGTCGCCTCCGCTCTCTTCTCCTTCTTGGATCTGCTCCCCGTTGGGCATCGAGTACATCTCAGTATATATCTGCGAAGCAAAGAATCGAACAAGCATCAGTCGGTTCCAAAGACAGTTTACAAATTAGAGTAAAAGTCACTCGACGTCGAAGGTCTGACCTTGTCTGGTTCGTTATCAGCGCCAAGTGGCGGAATTCTCCTGGACCCCCTGGGGTTGTCTTTGTTTCTGGTAATGCCCTGCAGCCACTGTGCCACCATCTCCTCGGCAACTTCCTCCAGGTGGATCCGAGCAGAATCATCGGTGCCCGAGTACATCCACATAGGATGATCGCCGGCCTGGAGCGGCTGGATGCGGCGAGTGAGAAACACCTCTAGCAAATCCATGCCGGTCACACCATCGCGGACAAGTTGGATTACGCGTTCAACCAACATATTCACCTCCGCCTTTTCTGCTGGAGTCACTTTCATGGGAGAGGGCTTTTCAATTCGCCCCATGGTAAAGGGGGGAAGGCCAGTCGACTGACCAGGAGTTGGTTTGTCCTTACAATAAAACCAGGTCGACTTCCACCCTCTGACCGAATCGGGAAGAGTCCTAGGCGGAAAAGTGCTTTTTCCTCTCATCTGGATCCCTAGACCTCCGCACATCTGGATCACGTGCGTCCTCTCATCACTCGGATTGGCCTTTTTCACAGACTGTGAGCGGCAAGTAAAGATGTGTTTGAAGAGACCCCAATGCGGTCGACAACCCAGGAAATTCTCACACATGGAGACAAACGCAGCGAGGTATGTGATGGTGTTCGGAGAAAAGTGATGAAGTTGGGCCCCAAAAAAGGTCAGAAAACCTCGGAAAAAAGGATGAGGGGGCAGAGAAAAACCACGGTCGACATGGGTCGCGAGGAGGACGCACTCACCCTCCTGCGGCTGCGGCTCGGTCTCATCACCTGGCAGCCTCCAGGATCCATGAGCGATCAAGCCCCCCTCGACCAGATCCTCCATATCCTCTTGCTGAATCATGGAGCGAATCCAATCGCCCTAGATCCAGCCAGGCGGCAGGCCCGATCTCGACGACGATCCACCCCGACTCGTCTTCTTGCCCTTCGCTGCCGCCGTCGCTTTCTTCGCACGCTCCAGGGCCGCCATCTTCTCCTTCCCCATCGCGGCAGGCTGCGCTCGGACGGGGCGGCGGCGTCGAAGGTGGCGGCGAATGTGGTGGTGAAACAGGAGAAGAGGAAGGGGATGGGGAGCACAGTGCCAGGCTCATCGGCCCCGACGCCTTATATGGGCCTGCTCCCGAGTGGCTGACTTGTGGGCCCAGGCAATCCAGTCAAATCCCGCAACAGTCGCGCGCTGGATACGTGGCGAAAAAGGTGGTGCGAGAATCGAGGCGTTCCTGCCTAACCCGCTCCGTTTACTGCGGTACTCTCCGTCCCGCGCGCTTCTCCAAATTTCGAATCCCGTGAGATCCGGAAAGCGGTAGCGTGACCAATGGCGCCGAGGATTTTATACCATACCAACACTTAGAGCTTATCAGCAAAAATCACTCGACGACCTCTGAATGGACCGAGGCGACTGAAAATGAAGTTGAAGTTTTTACAAAGATCACCGGCCCAGGTAGAATGCCTCTGAAGCATATAAATCGGGTCGGAACCATCTTCAACCCCTTCTCCACTCGGACCCAGATCCATTCGGGGGCTAATGACGAAGACATGTACCTAGGGTAGGGTAATAGGCCTGACCTAGACACCCTTCCCCGAGGACACTGCTCTAAGGCCAAGGACATTCAAAGGATAGCATCATCTACCGACTGAAATCACCACAACGTGCAACCCACTTGACCAACAGTTCACTCGGATAACCCAATTCCATTCGAGCGGGGTGTACTCATTCGACCACATCAGAAACCACTCGGAAGACAGAAGATCTAAGGTCACTCAGGATGGCAATGGTCAGGCGTTCACTCCGTAGTCTTAATGATCATTTATTTGCCTTTATTGCTGGCGTTATCAGTAACGTCCTGTTTTTATGAACATTGAACCCCTTGTAACATGGGACGGCTGGGGTCTTGGCGCACTCTATATAAGCCACCCCCCTCCACTGGCACAAGGGTTCGCACCCCCTGTAACTTCACGCATAATTCAATCGACCGAGCCTCCGGGCACCGAGACGTAGGGCTGTTACTTCCTCCGAGAAGGGCCTGAACTCGTAAATCTCGCGTGCACAACCTCATCGTAGCTAGGATCTTGCCTCCTCATACCTACCCCCTATTCTACTGTCAGACTTAGAACCACAAGAAATATACCAAATTGTATATATATGTGTGTATGTGAATGATCGTGCGAGAAATTCGATGATATATATATGATCGGTTCTACGAGAAATTCTATTTATATATATGCATAACGTGTACAATATGTAGTAGCGTAAAATATGTTTGAAATGAAAAAGAATTAAATGAAAAACACAAAATTAAAAGAAAAAATAAACCATAAACCCCTAAACCTTTTAGTCCCGGTTGGTGTAACCAACCGAGACTAAAGGCCCCCGGCCCCCGGCGCGGGCTCGTGCCACGTGGTGGGCCTTTGGTCCCGGTTAGTGACGAACCAGCACTAAAGGGGGGGGGGGGGGCTTTAGTCCCCACCCTTTAGTGCCGGTTGCAGAACCGGCATTAAAGGTCTTTACGAACCGGGACTAAAGCTCGATTCTGCACTAGTGTTGGGATATGCTAACGTTCTAACCAAATGTGATGGGTTTATATACTTGCAAAGATTTGATTTCTACATGTGTAGCTATGCTGGCATTCAGGTTGGCCGTACCTATCTAATTGTTGATTCCATTTTCTTAGTATAGATTATGTATATTCAGTCTGATTGTTGATTCAGAAGTCATCTAGAGAACAAGATGCCCCACTCGTTATCATGTTGTGTGGGTTAACAACAAATCTCTACTCCTAATGTCACAGTCCGTACATCGTTCGTTTGCCAACCCATCGAAACACATCACCAGCTGCCCCACCGATTTTTTTTCAAGCCGATGCCCACCTCCTATCGTTCCCGATTTTTACCGGTTTTCTTTTTTGCCTGCCCGAGGGAATCGCTCCATACCCGAGTCCTCTGTCTCTCCTCTCCTCTCCTCTCCTATAGGGTTCCCACAGGGCCGCCTCCGTCACCTGTACATCGCCACCGACGCCGCCGCTGCGACGTATGACCTCAAACCTACGCGCCGTCGTTGTTCCCCACCCTCCACCTCCAGCTCCGTTCTCTATCGCCGTCCTGCCTGTGCCGCTGCCCCGTCATTGCGGCACGATCATGTGCGCAGTGCCAGTGACGAGACCAACGTCGCATCCCCATCACTGGATCCACTGATGATGGCAAGGAAGAAGGCATGTTTTGGATGAAAGCTTGCTTCGGAAGCTAATGGTTCGAATCCTTGGATGAAACGGAACAGGAGTCTCGGTCTATTTGTTAATTCCAAGTGGCTGTTCTTTTACAGGAAAAAGATCATTCTTCAGTCTCATCGAGGCTTTATATGGCAGATCACACCAAAAGAGAAGTCTGGGTAGTTGCTTGATCCTATGGCATGTGAAAATCAGAATGGATTGACGCACGAGGGATCCAATCAACAAGTCAACATGCTGCAAGTTGGGTAGAGGAATTGAAAGGCAGGTTCGGTTCAGAGGTCCATTTCTTCAGCGGCAACACACAGGTTAGATTACAAATACAATACGTACTGAGCTTACCAGCAGCTCCACGCCCGACCCCACCAAACTGCCAGCCTAGACCCACAAGCCTACAGCGATGATGTCCCTCAGGTTCCCGTCTCCCCCGGCGAATCCTTCGTCGATACCTTGTGTTCAGTTTCATTAGAGTCTAGTCATTCGCTAGCAGGTGGCAGGCACAACATCATCTTTGCATCAAATGCCCATCATCGCACCTTGTTTTAATTTTCTTTAGAATCGATGGTCGGTGGCACGACATCCATCTTCATATTGCGACAGATATGTGGCAACCAGTTTGCTTTACCTGTTTGTTGATTTGTACTCGGGCGGATCTTTTTGCACTTTCTTAGTTTCCGACGGTGGTCGCCCTGATCGAGCTTCCTACCTTCCAGTTCGGTCTATCAGGAGGCCATGAAATATCACGACGGATTTAGTCGACGACCAATGTAGCCAGACAGAAAGCTTGGCATCTGCACATGGAACCTAAGCACTCAGTGTTAGAATCACTGCCAGTTGACAAGGCCATTGATGTGGTCAAGATTAGTACAGGTACATAATTTATTTTATTGATTCTTTTCAACAAATACAACTGAAAGTATTAGTGCTGGAAAAGTTGAGCATCGGTATAAAGCCTCAAACTGTGATGGTCCTCTGTCAGAAATTTTTCGATATGTCAACATTGTCATTTTGATTTCAGGTTTTGGATTGGATTGGGAGCCTCTTTCAGAGAGAATTACATCATAATGCATCCTACATAGCTGTCTGGATGAATTATGGTACAACTTCAGGTTCGTTTCACCTGCTTGTGTCTGTCCTCTAGATGAACTGCTTAGACAGTCAGATAGATAGCATTAATTTTTACATATTTATTCCTCGTGTACTCTTTGATCATATTTTTCTTTGCTATCAGTGGTTGATTTTGTTTGTGCTATCAGCGTAGTTAATTATATTTGTGCTATCAGCTTTGGCTAATTCACCTAGACTGTTTTACATGTCCATCTTAGAAAAATTCAATTCACATATATGACTACGCTGGCAGTTTTGATTATTTTAGCTATGTGGGTAGCATCTTAATTTTTTACCTATGTGGGTAGCATCTTAATTTTCTAGCTATCAGCGTAGTTCTCGATTATTTTAGCTATGTGGGTAGCATCTTAATTTTTTAAAAGCCCGTGGCAACACATGGGCATTCTACTAGTATTGATTGAGTTAGAGCATCTTCCATGTAGATGCAAAAATAACTAAAATTTGCATTTCCAAGGCCCCAAACCCGCTTTCCAACAGATGATTAGATGCAAAAAAAATTACATCTCCGCCTCTTAGAGATGTAAAATACAACACCTTGCGATGCAAATTTACATCTCCACCCATTGAAGATGTAAAAACGCAATCGTGCGCCAACCGCCAAATGTCGTTTCATTTTCCTTCCCTCCCTTCTTCCTCCCACCTCCTGCCGCACCGCCGCCGCCTGCCCGCCCACCACGCCCCGCTGCAGCTGTTGGGGAACGAAGCATGAAAATAAAAAAAATTCCTACGAACACCCAAGATCTAATCTAGGATATGTATAGCAACAAGAGGGGAGTGGTGTCTACATACCCTTGTAGACCGAAAGCGTTAACGATTTACAGATCTTGGTTGGCATAGTCGTACTCGCGTCGCGATCCAATCCGATCCAAGTATCGCAGGTGCAGCACCTCCGAGTTTAGCACATGTACGGCTTGGCGGCGTCCTCTCCTTCTTGATCCAGCAAGTGAGGGAGAGGAGGTAGATGAGATCTGAACCAACACAACAGCGTGGTGGTGGTGGTTGCAGCGGAACTCCGGCAGGGCTTCGCCAAGCGCGTACCGGTGAAACGTGGGAGGAGTTGGGAGAGGTAATGGACAAGGGTCGAAGGGGGGCTGCCCCCAATGCCTCCCCACCTTTATATAGGCGTGGAGGGGGCTGGTGGCCTGCCCTCCAAGGCCCTAGGGTCGTT
This sequence comes from Thinopyrum elongatum, assembly GCA_011799875.1. NCBI lineage: Eukaryota > Viridiplantae > Streptophyta > Magnoliopsida > Poales > Poaceae > Thinopyrum > Thinopyrum elongatum. The sequence goes on along the minus strand of CM022302.1, from coordinate 521,996,317 downwards.
GGTCAGAGGGGGAGGAAGGAGATCCCTCCTTTCTTTCCCCACAGATCGCGATCCCCTTTTTTAGGGATCCTGATCTTATCCCTTCGGGATATGATACTATTCCTTTTAAGGGAGGATCTTGGTGCGCCTAGACCAGGGTTTTGGGGACTTTCCCCACTACCCACGTTCATGTGGGTCCCCATAGCAGGTGGGCCCCACTCCGGAACCTTCTAGAACCTTCCCGGTACAATACCAAAAAACTCGAACTTTTCTGAAACCCCGATAACAACTTTCCATATATGAATCTTTACCTCCAGACCATTCCAGAGCTCCTCGTGATGTCCTGGATCCCATCCGGGACTCCTAACAACCTTCGTACTTTCCACTATTAATATCTCAACACTACCCTAGCGCTACCGAACGTTAAGCGTGCGACCCTACGGGTTCGAGAATAATGCAGACATGACCGAGACTTCTCTTCGATCAATAACCAATAGCGGGACCTGGATGCTCATATTGATTCCTACATATTCAACAAAGATCTTTATCGGTTGAACCACGATGTCAAGGATTCAGTCAATCCCATATGCAATTCTCTTTGTCCAGCGATATGTTACTTGCCCGAGATTCGATCGTCGGTATCTCCATACTAGTTCAATCTCGTTACCGGCAAGTCTCTTTACTCGTTCCGTAATACAAGATCCCGTGACTAAACTCATTAGTCACATGAAGCTTCTTATGATGTTGTATTACCGAGAGGGCCCAGAGATATCTCTCCGTCATAAGAAGTGACAAATCTCAGTCTCGATCCATGCAACCCAACAGACACCTTCAGAGATACCTGTAGAGCACCTTTATGATCACCCAGTTACGAAGTGATGTTTGATAGCACACAAGGCATTCCTCCGGTATCCGGGAGTGGCATGATCTCATGGTCGAAGGAATAGATACTTGACATGAAGAAAGCTATAGCAAATAACTAAACGATCTGATGCTAAGCTTACGATTGGGTCTCTCCATCACATCATTCTCCTAATGATGTGATCCCGTTATCAAATGACAACTCATGTCTATGGTTAGGAAACCTTAATCATCTTTGATCAATGAGCTAGTCTAGTAGAGGCATACTAGGGACACAGTGTAGTTTGTATTCACACATGTATTTAAGTTTCTGGTCAATACAATTCTAGCATTAAGAATAAACATTTATCATGAACGGGAAATATCATAATAACCTTTTTATTATTGCCTCTAGGGCATAATTCCAATAGCAGCCACCCCGCGCCAGATCCGGCACCGCTGCCAACCCCACTGCCGGCTCTGACGTTCCTCCGCCGTCGGCCGCCGCCCCACACCGTTAATCTCTGCCGCCCGACGCCACCTGATTCGACCCCGCCACCGCTCCTCCGCCAAACCCCAGCCATCACCTCCCCTCCGCCAACCCCCGGTCATCGCATCTTCGGCGTCCGGGCGAAGCCGTCCGGCCACTTCAGCGTGGAGTTCTCCGAGACTGGTCGCCTGATACATCCATTGTGCATCATGCTTTTATATCGATATTTTATTGCATCATGGGCTGTTATTACACATTATGGTACAATACTTATGCCTTTTCTCTCTTATTCTACAAGGTTTACACAAAGAGGGAGAATGCCGGCAGCTGGAATTCTGGACCGGGAAGGAGCAAATCTGAGAGACCTATTCTGCACAACTCCAAAAGTCCTCAAAATTTACGGAGAATTGTTTAGGAATATATAAAAAATATTGGGCGAAGAAAATACCAGAGGGGACCCACCAGGTGGCCACAAGCCTGGGGGCGCGCCCTAGGGCTTGTGGGCCCCCTGGAAGGTCTCCGGTGCCCCCCTTCTGCTATATGGTGTCTTTTGACCTGGAAAAAAAAATCAAGAGAGAGCTTTCGGGATGAAGCGCCGCCGTCTCGAAGCGGAACTTGGACAGAACCAATCTAGGGCTTCGGCGGAGCTATTCTGCCAGGGAAACTTCCCTCCCGGAGGGGGAAATCGAAGCTATCATCATCACCAACGATCCTCTCATCGAGAGGGGGTCAATCTCCATCAACATCTTCACCAGCACCATCTCCTCTCCAAACCCTAGTTCATCTCTTGTATCCAATCTTTGTCTCAAAACCTCAGATTGGTACCTGTGGGTTGCTAGTAGTGTTGATTACTCCTTGTAGTTGATGCTAGTTGGTTTATTCGGTGGAAGATCATATGTTCAGATCCTTAAGGATATTTATTACTCCTCTGATTATGAACATGAATATGCTTTGTGAGTAGTTACGTTTGTTCCTGAGGACATGGGAGAAGTCTTGTTATAAGTAATTATGTGAATTTGGTATTCGTTCGATATTTTGATGAGATGTATGTTCTCTTTCCTCTAGTGGTGTTATGTGAATGTCGACTACATGACACTTCACCATTGTTTGGGCCTAGGGGAAGGCATTGGGAAGTAATAAGTAGATGATGGGTTGCTAGAGTGACAGAAGCTTAAACCCTAGTTTATGCGTTGCTTCATAAGGGGCTGATTTGGATCCATATGTTTCATGCTATGGTTAGATTTATCTTAATTCTTCTTTCATAGTTGCAGATGCTTGCGAGAGTGGTTAATCATAAGTGGGAGGCTTGTCCAAGTAAGGACAACACCCAAGCACCGGTCCACCCACATATCAAATTATCAAAGTAACGAACGCGAATCATATGAGCATGATGAAAACTAACTTGACAATAATTCCCATGTGTCCTCGGGAGCGCTTTGCTTTATATAAGAGTTTTTCCAGGCTTGTCCTTTGCTACAAAAAGGATTGGGCCACCTTGCTGCACCTTTGTTACACTTGTTACTTGTTACCCATTACGAATTATCTTATCACAAAACTATCTGTTACCGATAATTTCAGTGCTTGCAGAGAATAGCTTGCTGAAAACCGCTTGTCATTTCCTTCTGCTCCTCGTTGGGTTCAACACTCTTACTTATCGAAAGGACTACGATAGAGCCCCTATACTTGTGGGTCATCAAGACTCTTTTTTGGCGCCGTTGCCGGGGAGTGAAGCGCCTTTGGTAAGGAAAAAATTATATAGTGTTCTGAAATTTACTGTCACTTGTTGCTATGGAAAATCATCCTTTGAGGGGTTTGTTCGGGGTATCTTCACCTCGACCGGAAGAGCAAAGAGTGATCCCTCAACCCACTGAACCTACTGAAAATATTTATTATAAAATTCCTTTGGGTATGATAGAGAAACTGCTAGCTAATCCTTATGCAGGAGATGGAACATTACATCCTGATATGCATCTAATCTATGTGGATGAAGTTTGTGGATTATTTAAGCTTGCAGGTTTGCCTGAGGATGAAGTTAAGAAGAAGGTCTTCCCTTTGTCTTTGAAGTTGAAGGCATTGACATTGTATAGGCTATGCGATGATATTGGGACATGGAATTACAACCGATTGAAATTGGAATTTCATCAGAAGTTTTATCCTATGCATCTGGTTCATCGTGATCGGAATTATATATATAATTTTTGGCCTCGTGAAGGAGAAAGTATCGCTCAAGCTTGGGGGAGTGATGACCCACAAGTATAGGGGATCAATCATAGTCCTTTCGATAAGTAAGAGTGTCGAACCCAACGAGGAGCAGAAGGAAATGACAAGCGGTTTTCAGCAAGGTAATGTCTGCAAGCACTGAAATTATAAGTAACGAGTAGTTTGGTAGCAAGATAATTTGTAACGAGCAAGTAACGGTAATGGTAATAAAAGTGTAGCAAGGTAACCCAATCCTTTTGAGGAAAAGGACAGGCCAAAACGATCTCTTATGATAAGCAAAGCGTTCTTGAGGGTACACGGGAATTTCATCTAGTCACTTTCATCATGTTGGTTTGATTTGTGTTCGCTACTTTGATAATTTGATATGTGGGTGGACCGGTGCTTAGGTGCTGTTCTTACTTGAACAAACCTCCTACTTATGATTAACCCCCTCGCAAGCATCAGCAACTACGAGAAAAGTATTAAGAATAAATCTAACCATAGCATTAAACTTTTGGATCTAAATCAGTCCCTTACGGAATAGTGCATAAACTAGGGTTTAAGCTTCTGTCACTCTCACAACCCATCATCTAATAACTACTCCACAATGCATTCCCTTAGGACCTAATAAGGTGAAGTGCCATGTAGTCGACGTTCACATGACACCACTAAGGGAATCACAACATACATATCATCAAAATATCGAACACATATCAAGTTCACATGATTACTTGCAACAAGATTTCTCCCATGACCTCAAGAACAAAAGTAACTACTCACTAATGATAATCATGCTCAAGATCAGAGGGGCATTAAATAGCATAATGGATCTGAACATATAATCTTCCACCAAATAAACCATATAGTAATCAACTACAAGATGTAATCAACACTACTAGTCACCCACAAGTACCAATCTATAGTTCTGGTACAAAGATTGAACACAAGAGATGAACTAGGGTTTGAGAGGAGATGGTGTTGTTGAAGATGTTGATGGAGATTGCCCTCCCCAAGATGGGAGAGTTGTTGGTGATGATGATGCCGATGATTCCCCTCCGGGAGGGAAGTTCGCCCGGCGGAATCGCTCCGCCAGAGGGCAAAAGTGCTCCTGCCCAAGTTCCGCCTCGAGACGGCGGCGCTTCGTCCTGAAATTCCTCTCCTTATTTTTTCTAGGTCAAAATGACTTATATACCAGAAGAGGGGCACCGGAGGTGGGCCGAGGAGGGCACAACCCACTAGGGCGCGCCTGGGCTCCCTGGCGCGCCTAGGTGGGTTGTGCACACCTGGTGGGCCCCCTCTAGTACTTATTGTCTCCAATAACTCTTATATATTCCATAAAAATTCCTCGTGAAGTTTCAGCTCATTTGGAGTTGTGCAGAATAGGTAGCCTGACTTAGCTTTTTTAGGTCCAGATTTCCAGCTGCCGGAATTCTATCTCTTTGTGTGAACCTTGCATATTATGTGAGAAAAGGCATTAGAATTACTCCAAAAAGCATTATTATGCATAAAAACATCATAAATAACAGTAGGAAAACATGATGCAAAATGGACGTATCAACTCCCCCAAGCTTAGACCTCGCTTGTCCTCAAGCGAAAACCGAAATCGAAAAACATGTCCACATGCTTAGAGAGAGAGGTGTCGATAAAAATGAAATATGGACATAGAAGCATCATGTTTATTATTATAATAGCAACAAACTTTAACATAGAACTTTTATCATATAACTTCTCATGAACAAGTAACAATTCATCACAACATCGAAGTATAAAGCATAAACTCTATTGAAAACCAACAAACTATGTTTTCAGTCAACTTTGCAACTACAATTCATCATCTTTTCAGGAAGGGTCACATATCGAAGCCTTTTTGGCAAGTCCACATACTCAACCATCATATAGTCTTCTATGATTGCTAACACTCATCGCATACACATGAGCAAAACGTTTCAACCGGACACATAGAAAGATAGGGGCTTATAGATTCGCCTCCCAACATACTCACCTCGAGGGTGATGTCAACAATAATAACTCATGCTACTCATATCCAACTGGATATATGTGCCTAGATCTTTCCTCACCACATGATGCTTGCCAAAAGAAAAAGGAAAAAGGAATAGAGAGAAGAACTTTGACTCTTGCATAAAAGTAAATACATAAAAGTAAAAGATAGGCCCTTCGCAGAGGGAAGCAGAGGTTGCCATGCGCTTATTTGTTTGTATGCTCAATCTCTTAGTGCAAAAGAACGTCACATTATATTGTCCCTTGTGATAGCAACCTTTATTATGCAGTCTGTCACTTTTATTCTTTGCCATCACAAGTTCGTACAACGCTCAATTTTCTCTTACACTAAATGATCCAACACTTTTAGAAGCAATTTTTATTGCCCTTTTTGCACCGATGACAACTTACTTGAAGGATCTTACTCAATCCATAGGTAGGTATGGTGGACTCTCAAAATAAGATTTGGGTTTAAAGGTTTTTGGATGCACAAGTAGTATCTCTACTTAGTGCGGAATTTTTGGCTAGCAAAGATGGGGGCAAGCACCACATGTTAAAGGATCTATGACAATATAACTTCTATGTGAATATGAACAAACATAAATCATTACGTTGTCTTCCTTGTCCAACGTCAACAATTTTGGCATATAATATTTTGATGGGGGCTCACAATCACAAAAGATGTCCAAGATAGTATATTTGCATGTGAATCTTCTCTTCCCTTATTAATTCTTTCATGAATTGCATCATTGACCAATGCTATGTTTGTCAATCTCCAATAAAATTTTCTACTTATACTCTTCCTTATGTGATGTCATTACTTACCATAAAATTAGCATATGATATTTTCCATTTATTTCCTTTCTTTTTATTGAACATGAAAGTAAAGAAAACAAAACTCAAACTAAATTTTATTATATATATCTTGCACATGATTACAAAGATAGATCACTAAGCAAACACTCGAAAAGAAAGGATCGAACTAAACTTTTATTCATCTAAAGCAAAAGATAACTATGGATCAAACTAAGATAAGTAAAGGCAAAAGATAGTGGAGGTGATACGATACCGGGGCACCTCCCCCAAGCTTGGCACAAGCCAAGGGGAGTGCCCATACCCGATACTCAATTTTCCTTTGGTGATGAAGGAGGAGGTGGTGATGAAGTGGTGGCCCTCTCCAACAGCTTCTCCAATCTACGGATGATGCTCTGGAGGGCAATGATGTGCTCTTGTAATAGAATATTTTCACGGGTGAGATATTTATTTTGCACATGAACTGTTTCAATGATCGGAAAGCCTTCAATCTCAGCGGGGGTAAGATGATCATAGTAAGGTTTAAGGATATCTTCTTCTTCCTCCTCGGCAGGCAAAGCTTGCTCGACCACCGGCACTTGATCTCCGGTGGCTTCCTTGCTCTTGTCCCCTTTGATGACTTCTTCAGGCTCTTCTCTCTTCAACTCGATCTTCATCAACCAAGAATCCTCTTCCACGTTGTTGGGGGAGGAAGAAGACATGATGCCTAGCTTAACAGATCTGACCAGAAACAGCAAGAAAAGAAAACAGAAGATTTCTCTGCGATACGGTGGTCAATACATTCGGGGGTATATAAAGATTTTTTATCTTGGGAAACAAGCAATCTGAAGAAAAACGGAGTCCGGAAGGTACCCGAGGTGGGCACAACCCACCTGGGCGTGCCTGGCAAGCCAGGCGTGCCCTGGTGTCTTGTGCCCACCAAGGGTGCCTTCCTGGTTGTTTCTTATTTTCCTAATTTTTGTTATATTCTAAAACTGACAGAAAATATTTTTGCGGATTTTTCGGAGTCCGTTTACTTACCGTATCACGTACCTCCTCCTTTTTCAGTTATTCTGGAGTGTTTCAGAAGGTTTCCTTTATGTGTTCTTCCGGTGTCATAGTTTGGATAATATTGCTTTCAACATTAATGGGCGTACCTGAGATATAATGTTTTATTCGTTGCCCATTAACAACCTTCGGGTTAGTACCTTCGGCATTATTTATCTTGACGGCTCTGGATCGATAAACCTCCTCGATAACATAGGGTCCTTCCCATTTGGAGCGGAGTTTTCCTGCATAGAATCTGAAATGAGAGTTGTACAAAAGAACATATTCTCCAACTTTGAACTCACGCTTTTGGATTCTTTTGTCATGCCATCTTTTAACCTTTTCTTTAAATAACTTGGCATTTTCATAGACTTGGGTTCTCCATTCATCTAGTGAGCTAATATCAAATAACCTCTTTTCACCGGCAAGTTTGAAGTCATAGTTGAGTTCTTTAATTGCCCAATATGCTTTATGTTCTAACTCAAGAGGCAAATGACAAGCTTTTCCATAAACCATTTTATACGGAGACATACCCATAGGATTTTTATATGCTGTTCTATAAGCCCAAAGTGCATCATCTAACTTCTTAGACCAATTCTTTAGGGACCTATTGATAGTTTTTTGTAATATTAATTTTATTTCTCTATTGCTAAGTTCAACTTGACCACTAGACTGAGGATGATAAGGTGATGCAATTCTATGGTTAACATCATATTTAGCAAGAATTTTATGGAAAGCACCATGAATAAAATGTGAACCACCATCAGTCATTAAATATCTAGGGACTCCAAACCTTGGGAAAATGACTTCCTTAAGCATTTTAATAGAGGTGGTGTGATCAGCACTACTAGTTGGAATAGCTTCTACCCACTTAGTAACATAATCAACAACAACCAAAATATGTGTATACCCATTAGAGGAAGGAAAAGGTCCCATGTAATCAAATCCCCAAACATCAAATGGTTCAACAGCAAGAGAATAATTCATAGGCATTTCCTGACGCTTACCAATATTACCAATTCTTTGACATTCATCACAAGATAAAACAAACTTACAGGCATCCTTGAAGAGTGTAGGCCAATAAAAACCAGATTGCAATACCTTGTGAGCAGTTCTATCTCCCGCATGATGTCCTCCATAAGCTTCGGAGTGGCATTTTCGTAGGATTTGTCCCTGTTCATGCTCAGGTACACAGTGTCTAATAATACCATCTACTCCTTTATAAAGCTGTGGGTCATCCCAAAAGTAATGTCTTAAATCATAGAAGATTTTTTTTCTTTTGTTGGTATGTGAAGCTAGGTGGTATATATTTAGCAACAATATAATTGACATAGTCAGCATACCAAGGAGTGTTATGAGAAACATTTATTGCAGCTAATTGTTCATCGGGAAAACTATCATTAATAGGTTGTGGGTCATCAAGAATATTTTCTAACCTAGACAAGTTATCAGCCACGGGGTTCTCAGCTCCCTTTCTATCAGTGATATGTAAATCAAATTCTTGTAACAAAAGAACCCACCTAATGAGTCTAGGTTTAGCATCCTTCTTTTCCATAAGATATTCTATAGTAGCATGATCGGTGTGAACAGTCACTTTAGAATCAACAATGTAAGATCTAAATTTATCACAAGCAAACACAACTGCTAAAAATTCTTTTTCAGTAGTAGCATAATTTCGTTGAGCATTGTCCAGAGTTTTACTAGCATAATGAATAACATTTAATTTCCTATCGACTCTTTGTCCTAGAACAACACCAACAGCATAATCACTAGCATCACACATAATTTCAAAAGGCAAGTTTCAATCAGGTGGTTGAACAATAGGTGCAGAAATCAAGGCTTTCTTAAGTGTTTCAAAGGCTTCTACACAATCATCATCAAAAATAAATGGAACATCCTTTTGTAAAAGATTTGTAAGAGGCCTAGAAATTTTAGAGAAGTCTTTAATAAACCTCCTATAGAAACCAGCATGACCGAGGAAACTACGAATACCTTTGATATCTTTAGGGCAAGGCATTTTCTCAATTGCATCAACTTTAGCTTTATCCACCTCAATACCTCGTTCAGAAATTTTATGTCCCAAGACAATACCTTCATTAACCATAAAGTGGCACTTCTCCCAATTCAAGACGAGATTAGTTTGCTCGCATCTCTGCAAAACTCGATCAAGGTTGCTCAAGCAATCATCAAAAGAAGTTCCGTAAATGGAGAAATCATCCATGAAAACCTCAACAATCTTTTCACAAAAATCAGAGAATATAGCAGTCATACATCTTTGAAAGGTAGCAGGTGCATTGCATAAACCAAAAGGCATACGTCTATAAGCATAAGTTCCAAAAGGGCAAGTAAAGGTGATTTTCTCTTGATCAGGTTGTGAGACAGGTATTTGAGAAAAACCGGAATATCCATCAAGAAAGCAAAAATGTGTGTGCTTTGATAGTCTTTCTAACATTTGATCAATAAAAGGCAGAGGGTAATGATCTTTTCTAGTAGCTTTATTTAGTTTTCTAAAATCAATTACCATTCTGTAGTGAGTAACAATTCTTTGTGGAATAAGTTCATTCTTATCATTAGGAACAATGGTAATACCTCCTTTTTTAGGGACACAATGAACGGGACTTACCCATCTACTATCAGCTATGGGATAGATTATACCTGCTTCCAGAAGCTTCAGTATTTTTGTTCTTACCACTTCTTTCATTTTAGGATTTAAACGTCGTTGGTGATCAACAACGGGTTTAGCATCAGGCTCCATATTAATTTTATGCTGACAGAGAGTGGGACTAATGCCCTTTAAATCATCAAGAGTATATCCAATGGCAGCTCGGTGCTTCTTCAGAACCTTCAATAATCTTTCTTCTTCATGTTCTGAAAGGTTAGCACTAATAATAACAGGATAAATCTTTTTCTCATCAAGATAAGCATATTTCAAAGTGGCTGGCAATTGTTTTAATTCAAACACAGGATCACCTTTAGGTGGAGGAGGACCTCCTAGAGTTTCAATAGGCAAATTGTGTTTAAGCAGAGGACGTTGTTCAAAGAAAATCTTATCTATTTCATTTCTTTCATGCAGATGCATATCATTTTCATGGTCTAGCAAATATTGTTCTAGTGGATCGGTAGGAGGCACAACAATAGAAGCAAGACCAATTATTTCATCCTTACCAGACAATTCTTCCTTATGATGTTTCTACTAAACTTGGAAAAATTAAACTCATGAGACTCATTACCAAAACTAACACCGATGGTTTGTTTCTCACAATCTATTTTAGCATTGACGGTGTTCAAGAAAGGTCTACCAAAGATAATGGGACAAAAGTCATCTTGTGGGGAACCAAGAACAAGAAAATTAGTAGGGTATTTTATTTTCCCACACAAGACTTCAACATCTCTAACAATCCCAAGTGGTGTGATGGTGTCCCTATTAGCAAGTTTAATAGTAACATCTATGTCTTCTATTTCAGCGGGTGCTATATCATTCATAATTTCTTGATATAAGGTAACAGGAATGGCACTCACGCTAGCACCTATGTCGCATAAACCATGATAACAGTGATCTCCTATTTTAACTGAGACAACAGGCATGCCAACAACGGGTCTATGTTTATCTTTTTCATCGGGTTTGGCAATTCTAGCAGCTTCATCACAGAAGTAAATAACATGCCCATCTATATTTTCAACCAAGAGATCTTTAACCATAGCAACACTAGGTTCTACTTTGATTTATTCAACAGGTTTGGAAGTTCTAATATAACTTTTGTTGACCACAGTTGAGACTTTAGCATGTTCCTTTATCCTAACAGGGAAAGGTGGTTTTTCAATATAAGCAGTAGGCACAACTGGATCAACATTGTAAATAATAGTTTCATCTTTAGCTACTACTGGTTCTTTAATTTCTTCTTTGATAGGTGGATGATATTTAAACCAGTTCTCCTTAGGGAGGTCAACATGAGTAGCAAATGATTCACAAAAGGAGGCTACTATCTCAGAGTCAAGTCCATATTTAGTGCTAAACTTTTGAAAAGCATCGGTATTCATAAAAGATTTAACATAATCATACTTGAGTTTAATACCTAACTCTTTACCTTCGTCGAGTTCCCAATCTTCAGAGTTGCATTTAATTCTTTCTAAAAGATCCCACCGGAAATCAATAGTCTTCTTCATAAAGGAACCAGTACAAGAAGTATCAAGAATGGATCGATCATCATGAGAAAGCCGAGCATAAAAATTCTGAATAATAATTTCTCTTGAGAGCTCATGATTGGGGCATGAATATAACATTGACTTAAGCCTCCCCCAAGCTAGAGCGATACTTTCTCCTTCACGAGGCCAAAAATTATATATGTAATTCCGAACACGATGAACTAGATGCATAGGATAATTTTTTTGGTGAAATTCCAATTTCAATCGATTCCAATTCCAAGATCCAATATCATCGCATAGCCTATACCATGCCAATGCTTTTCCCTTCAAAGATAAAGGGAAAACCTTCTTCTTAGCTTCATCTCCGGGTAAACCTGCAAGTTTAAATAATCCACAAATTTCATCCACATATATCAAGTGCATATCAGGATGTTCGGTTCCATCTCCTCCATAAGGATTAGCTAGCAGTTGTTCTATCATACCCGAAGGAATTTCATAACCAATATTTTCAGTAGGTGCAGTAGGTTGAGGGGTAACTAATTGTGGTTCCGGTCGAGGTGAAGATACCCCGAACAAACCCCTCAAAGGATTGTTCTCCATAGTAGCAAGTGACAATAAATTTCAGCATGTAGTAATAATTTTTCCTTACCGATTTCCACTTACCAAGAGCACTTCACTCCCCAGCAACGGCGCTAGAAAATAGCCTTGATGACCCACAAGTACAGGGGATCAATCATAGTCCTTTCGATAAGTAAGAGTGTCGAACCCAACGAGGAGCAGAAGGAAATGACAAGTGGTTTTCAGCAAGGTAATGTCTGCAAGCACTGAAATTATAAGTAACGAGTAGTTTGGTAGCAAGATAATTTGTAACGAGCAAGTAATGGTAATGGTAATAAAAGTGCAGCAAGGTAGCCCAATCCTTTTGAGGCAAAGTACAGGACAAAACGATCTCTTATGATAAGCAAAGCATTCTTGAGGGTACACGGGGATTTCATCTAGTCACTTTCATCATGTTGGTTTGATTTGTGTTTGCTACTTTGATAATTTGATATGTGGGTGGACCGGTGCTTAGGTGCTGTTCTTACTTGAATAAACCTCCTACTTATGGTTAACCCCCTCGCAAGCATCCGCAACAACGAGAAAAGTATTAAGAATAAATCTAACCATAGCATTAAACTTTTGGATCCAAATTAGTCCCTTACGGAATAGCGCATAAACTAGGGTTTAAGCTTCTGTCACTCTCGCAACCCATCATCTAATAACTACTCCACAATGCATTCCCTTAGGCCCTAATAAGTTGAAGTGCCATGTAGTCGACGTTCACATGACACCACTAAGGGAATCACAACATATATATCATCAAAATATCGAACACATATCAAGTTCACATGATTACTTGCAACAAGATTTCTCCCGTGACCTCAAGAACAAAAGTAACTACTCACTAATGATAATCATGCTCAAGATCAGAGGGGTATTAAATAGAATAATGGATCTGAACATATAATCTTCCACCAAATAAACCATATAGTAATCAACTACAAGATGTAATCAACACTACTAGTCACCCACAAGTACCAATCTATAGTTCCGGTACAAAGATTGAACACAAGAGATGAACTAGGGTTTGAGAGGAGATGGTGCTGTTGAAGATGTTGATGGAGATTGCCCTCCCCAAGATGGGAGAGTTGTTGGTGATGATGATGATGATGATTTCCCACTCCGGGAGGGAAGTTCCGCCGGCGGAATCGCTCTGCCGGAGGGCAAAAGTGCTCCTGCCCAAGTTCCGCCTCGAGACGGTGGCGCTTTGTCCCGAAAGTCTTCTTCTTATTTTTCTAGGTCAAAATGACTTATATACCAGAAGAGGGGCACCGAAAGTGGGCCGAGGAGGGCACAACCCACCTGGGCGCGCCTGGGCTCCCTGGCGCGCCCAGGTGGGTTGTGCCCACCTGGTGGGCCCCCTCTGGTACTTATTGGCTCCAATAATTCTTATATATTCCATAAAAATTCCTCGTGAAGTTTCAGCTCATTTGGAGTTATGCAGAATAGGTAGCCTGACGTAGCTTTTCAGGTCCAGATTTCCAGCTGCTGGAATTCTCCCTCTTTGTGTGAACCTTGCATATTATGAGAGAAAAGGCATTAGAATTACTCCAAAAAGCATTATTATGCATAAAAACATCATAAATAACAGTAGGCAAACATGATGCAAAATGGACATATCAGGGAGGCTTAATGCAATGTTATATTCATGCCCCAATCATGATGGTGGTTCACACTTTATTCATGGTGCTTTCCGTAAGATGCTTGCTAAGTATGATGTTAACCCTAGAATTGCATCTCCATATCACCCTCAGTCTAGTGGCCAAGTAGGATTAAGTAATAGGGAAATAAAATTGATCTTGCAAAAGACTGTTAATAGATCCAGAAAGAATTGGTCTAAGAAACTTGATGATGCATTATGGGCTTATAGAACTGCTTATAAAAACCCAATGGGTATGTCTCCATATAAAATGGTTTATAGAGAAACATGTCACTTACCTCTTGAACTAGAACATAAAGCTTATTGGGCAATCAAAGAGCTCAACTATGATTTCAAACTTGCCGGTGAGAAGAGGTTATTTGACATTAGCTCACTTGATGAATGGAGAACCCAAGCCTATGAAAACGCCAAACTATTTAAAGAGAAAGTTAAAAGATGGCATGATAAAAGGATACAAAAGCATGAATTCAATGTAGGTGACCATGTCTTACGCGCTATACAATTCTCGTTTAAGAGTTTTTGCAGGAAAGCTCCTCTCTAAATGGTAAGGTCCTTACATTATCGAGGACGTTTATCATTTCGGTGCCATCAAAATAAACAACGCCGAAGGCACTAACCCGAAGGTGGTAAACGGGCAAAGAATCAAACATTATATCTCAGGTACTCCCATAAATTTTGAGACCAATATTATTAATACCATAACACCGGAGGAGCACATAAGGGAGACCTACCAGAACGTTTCAGACTCTGAAAAGGAATAGGTATGTGGTACGGTAAGTAAACCGACTCCAAAACTTTTCCAATGGCAATTTTACTCCGTTTTGGAATATTTAAAAAATTAGAAAAATAAAAAGTAGTCCGAAAAGTGCACGAGGAGGCGACAAGCCGTGGGGGCGCGCCTCCCTGGCTTGTGGCCACCTCATGTGCCCTCCGAACTCCGTTTTCTTGTAGTACACTTCTTTCGGTCGGTAAAAATTCATTATATAATCTCCCGAAGGTTTTGACCACCGTATCACGGCAAAATCCTCTATTCTTGTTTCGTGCTGTTGTCCTGGCAGATCTGAAAGTATGTCGTCACAAGATTCGGAGGGAGAGAGCTACGTAGCTGATTATATCGCAAACCCAAAGGTCTACGGGGAAGTGGATCATTATGGTTGGACTACGGAAGAGGAGGAAGACTTCGACATGGATAAAACAAAGAACGATAGCTCTGATGAAGATGAAGATCCACTACCTCAACCTGGAGATATGCACGTAGAATTCAAGAAGTTAAGCCTTCCCAAGGTTCCAATCTATTCCATCCCGTTTTCTGTAGGAAAGCAAAGCAGCATTGTGCAAAAAGATATTGAAGCTTGAGCCTGACAATGAGGAGCTAAGGGAGGAGAATTTTATCCTCCGACGCAAGTTGGAGAAGAAGAATACAACTCCATCATCGCCACCTCCAAAGAAAGAGAACTAAATATATGGGTATGGGCACTCCCCTTGGTAACTGCCAAGCTTGGGGGAGGTGCCCCGGTATCGTATCACCATCACATCTTTACCTTTATCGTTTTTCTTAGTTCGATCCTTTTGGTTATATCTTGATTTATTAGAATAAAGTTTTAGTATGATCTAGCTCTGAGTTTTGCTTTGTGTTCCCTCTTTGTAAGCGAGTCCGAGAGTTATATAATAAAGATTAGTTTTGAGTTGAGGGCTTTGCTTTCTTGCCATGATCTAGAGAAAAAGAAAAAGAAATAAAGAACAAAAGAAATAGAAAGATTATATAATGATCTTATGGGAAGTGATGACTTCATACATAAGAAGTATGTCGCATGAAATTTGTTGGGAGTTGACAAACATAGTTTTGGTCATTGTTGCAATTAATAGGAAGTAATAAAGAAAGAGTGGTCTCACATATAAATATACTATCTTGGACATCTTTTGTGATTGCGAGCACTCATTAAAATATTATATGCTAAAAGGTTGATGTTGGACAAGGAAGACAACATAATGAGTTATGTTTCTTTATATCCGAATAGAAGTTATATTGTCATGGATCCTCCAACATGTTGAGCTTGCTTCTCATCCCATGCTAGCCAAATCTTTTGCACCAAGTAGAGATACTACTTGCGCATCCAAAATCCCTTAACCCAGTTTTGCCATGAGAGTCCACCATACCTACCTATGGATTGAGTAAGATCTTTCAAGTAAGTTGTCATCGGTGCAAGCAATAAAAATTGCTCTCTAAATATGTATGATCTTTTAGTGTGAGGAAAATAAGCTTTATACGAACTTGTGATATGGAAGAAATAAAAGCGACGAACTGCATAATAAAGTTCTTTATCACAAGCGGCAATATAAAGTGACGTTCTTTTGCATTAAGATTTTGTGCATCCAACCATAAAAGCGCATGACAACCTCTGCTTCCCTCTGTGAAGGGCCTATCTTTTATTTACCTTCTACCTTAATGCAAGAGTCATGGTGACCTTCACCTATTCTTTTTACACTTTTTCTTTTTGGCAAGCACTATATGTTGGGGAAGATCCAGATATATATATCCACTCGGATGTAGATATTCATAAACTATTATTGTTGACATTACCCTTGAGGTAAAAGGTTGGGAGGCTAAACCATAAGCCCCTATCTTTCTCTGTGTCCGATTGAAACTTTGATCTCATAGATGTTGCATGAGTGTTAGCAATTATGAAAGACTAAATGATAGTTGAGTATGTGAACTTGCTGAAAAGCTCTTACATTGACTCTTTCCTGCGTTATGATAAATTGCAATTGCTCCAATGACTGCGATCATAGTTTGTTAGTTTTCAATAAAGTTCTTGTTTCATACTTTACCTTGTGAACGAATTGTTACTTTAGCATGAGAAATTATATGACAAAATATGTTGGTGTTCTAAAGATGATCATGATGCCTTCATGTCCGTATTTTATTTTATCGACGCCTCTATCTCTAAACATGTGGACATGATTATCGATTTCGGCTTCCGCTTGAGGACAAGCGAGGTCTAAGCTTGGGGGAGTTGATATGTCCATTGTGCATCATGCTTTTATATCGATATTTATTGCATTATAGGCTGTTATTACACATTATGGTATAATACTTATGCCTTTTCTCTGTTATTCTACAAGGTTTACACAAAGAGGGAGAATGCCGGCAGCTGGAATTCTGGACCGGGAAGGAGCAAATCTGAGAGACCTATTCTGCACAACTCCAAAAGTCCTGAAAATTTACGAAGAATTATTTTGGAATATATAAAAAATACTAGGCGAAGAAAATATCAGAGGGGACCCACCAGGTGGCCACAAGCCTGGGGGGCGCGCCCTACCCCCCTGGGCGCGCACTTAGGGCTTGTGGGCCCCCTGGCAGGTCTCCGGTGCCCCCCTTCTTCTATATGGTGTCTTTTGACCTGGAAAAAAAAATCAAGAGAGAGATTTCGGGATGAAGCGCCGCCGTCTCGAGGCGGAACTTGGACAGAACCAATCTAGGGCTCCAGCGGAGCTGTTCTGCCGGGGAAACTTCCCTCCCGGAGGGGTAAATCGAAGCTATCGTCATCACCAATGATCCTCTCATCGAGAGGTGGTCAATCTCCATCAACATCTTCACCAGCACCATCTCCTCTCCAAACCCTAGTTCATCTCTTGTATCCGATCTTTGTCTCAAAACCTCAGATTGGTACCTATGGGTTGCTAGTAGTGTTGATTACTCCTTGTAGTTGATGCTAGTTGGTTTATTCGGGGGAAGATCATATGTTCAGATCCTTAATGATACTTATTACTCCTCTGATTATGAACATGAATATGCTTTGTGAGTAGTTACGTTTGTTCCTGAGGACATGGGAGAAGTCTTGTTATAAGTAATTATGTGAATTTGGTATTCGTTCGATATTTTGATGAGATGTATGTTGTCTTTCCTCTAGTGGTGTTATGTGAACGTCGACTACATGACACTTCACCATTGTTTGGGCCTAGGGGAAGGCATTGGGAAGTAATAAGTAGATGATGGGTTGCTAGAGTGACAGAAGCTTAAACCCTAGTTTATGTGTTGCTTCGTAAGGGGCTGATTTGGATCCATATGTTTCATGCTATGGTTAGATTTATCTTAATTCTTCTTTCGTAGTTGTGGATGCTTGCGAGAGTGGTTAATCATAAGTGGGAGGCTTGTCCAAGTAAGGACAGCACCCAAGCACCGGTCCACCCACATATCAAATTATCAAAGTAACGAACACGAATCATATGAGCATGATGAAAACTAACTTGACAATAATTCCCATGTGTCCTTGGGAGCGCTTTGCTTTATATAAGAGTTTGTCCAGGCTTGTCCTTTGCTACAAAAAGGATTGAGCCACCTTGCTACACTTGTTACTTGTTACCCGTTACGAATTATCTTGCCACAAAACTATCTGTTACCGATAATTTCAGTGCTTTCAGAGAATACCTTGCTGAAAACCGCTTGTCATTTCCTTCTGCTCCTCGTTGGGTTCGACACTCTTACTTATCGAAAGTACTACGATAGATCCCCTATACTTGTGGGTCATCATCGCCGCTTCTGGCTCGGAACCTACCCCACCGCACACGAGGCCGCGCGTGCCTAGGACGTGGCGGTGAAGGCCCAAGACGGACCTCAACTTCACGGAGATCGAGACCCGGGTGGATGCGGAGATGCTCGTGCCGCAGGGCATTTGGATGGACGAGATACCAACGAAGAAGATGAAGAAGAGGCCGACCATTGTCATTGGTCCCGGCGATAGCGATGAGGCGGCGATGGCGAGGCTCGTGCGGGAGCATCCGGAGTATGTCCAGGCCGAGCAAGAGTTCTTCTAGAAGCGCGATGACGAGTAGAAGAAGAAGAAGGAGGTGAAGAAGGACTACGAGGCCGGCCCCTCGATGGTGATCCCCATCGAGTCCTCGGAGGAGGACGGCGAGGAGTTCTAGGAGCCCTCCGATGAGGACGAGGAGGAGTACTGTATGCTCTCGGACGACGAGTAGTCTGGATTAGTTGTAGTAGTCGTTTAATTTATGTTTTTAAAAGTTAGAACTATGTTTGAAATGAAGTACTAGTTGAAGTTTCTAGTTTTTATATCTTGACTTTGCATCTTCTATTGGATTTGCTCTTTTACATCTCCAATATGCATCATCTGTTGGAGTTGCCTCTTTTTTGGAGATGCAAAAAGCATTTTTTTTGAGATGTAAATTTTTACATCTTCGTTTTACATCTTCTATTGGAGATGCTCTTGTGAGGATAATTGGTTTGATGCCAACATTTGGCATTGACAATACTTGGCAAGCCAACAATTGACAATATCAAAAATTGCCAAAAATTGACAACTTCTTGTGATGTTGGCAAGTAAACATGATAACCAACTAAGCACTAGCCAATATTTGGCATTTGTCAAATGTTGGCAATGCCAATTTTTGACATCAGACCAATCGTGCCCATAATTCTTCAGTTTGTGATTTGGTTCAACTAAGAAAAAGTTTATGATTTGGTTTTATTGTAGAAATAAAAATGAAATTGATAAAAAAATGACGTTAGATTTTAAGGAACTCAGCCCGAACACCCTTATTGACATTGGATTAAACGCACGTGACTCGCCATGTCATCCCAGCGACTCATTCGTGTCAAGGGAGAAGTCGCCCGAACGTTTTCTTTTCTTTCACTCGTGCACCGCATTCTCTCCTTCACCCACTATTCGCTTCACCCTGTCACCCATTCCCTCCACTCCCCCGGGCAGGAGCTCGATCCCGAGCGACCCCATCGCCTCTCCCGCGCCTCCGGAGACTGGCGACTGCCGACGAGCGCCGCCAGGTTCCTTCCCAGCCGCCCCGTGCCGCTCCTCTTCTCTCCCTCTGCACGTCATCTCCTTCTCATTTGTCTTGTTCCTCGTTGTGCAGAATGACGTCGCCGCCGTCCATTGTCGGGAACGTCGCCTCCAGCAAGCCATCCTCTAGATCCATCTATTCCCACCCTGATATGCAAGTCTCGCCGCATGCCGGAGTGCTGTGTAGTCGTCATTGTCTCCCTGCGTCGCGCCATCGCTCTGGCCTTCGTTCTTAGCTGCATGCGGAATGGAGGGGCGAAAGAGAGGAGGTGCGGTGGGCGTGGCTCCTCGGGAACTCACCGACGGCGGCTGGGATGGCGAGCTGCAATAGGCGTGGTCGTGATTACGATGAGTGCTCTTGTGGGCCATGTGACCAAAGTTCGCACACTTCTTGTTGTGGCCTCTATTAACCATTGGTCTGTATCTCAGGTTGATGTCAAGAATGAATTTCTTAATGGTGAGTTGCTCGAGGAGGTTTATATGCAGCCACCAACTGGGTATTCTATTTCTGATGTCATGGTCTGTCATTTTCTTCGCTCTCTCTATGGCCTTAAGCAAGCTTCTTGTGCCTAGTTTGGGTATTTTGGCTCTATGGTGAATGTCGCTGGTTTTCTGATGACTGCTCATGATCCTACACTGTTTGTTCACTTTCACCTCACGGCCGAACTCTTCTTCTATACACTGATGACATGATCATCACTGGCGACAACCTTGAGTACATTGCCTTTCTTAAGGAACATTTTAGCAGTTTCTCATGTCTGATCTTGGCCCCTTCGCTACTTTCTTGGGATTGAGATTTCCTCTACCTCTAATGGCTTCTTTATTTCCCCAAAAAAGTATATACATCTTCATGCTCGTGATGCTCCTACTGAAGAGCGTACTGTTGAGACTCCCATGGAGCTCAGTGTTTACAACCATGCTTCTGATGGTGATCCCTCCGACGTTTTACCGTCACTAGTGGTTGGGGCCCGCTATTGCGGGCCGCTTGAGAGGAAGCTGTGCGCACCTCATCTTCATCTCGAAATTACAAAAACCATTCTCGCGTCACGTGGACATCACATCCATCTCAAAAAGAAAAAGAAAAGCCTAGAAAAACTTTTCTCAAAAAGAAAAAGAAAAAAGTAAAAAAACTAAAAACGTTCTCACTGTGACCAACCAGCATGCGCCATCTGGCATAGCTGGTTGGCCACCATTCTAGCGATCCATAATGGGTTTAATTTTGTTGGGAGCCTTGTCTATCTAGCTGCCTCTCATCCGGATATCTCCTATCATGTCCATATTTTCAGTTAGTTTGTCTCTGCCACCACTTCGATTCACTATAGTCACATTTTTTGTGTTCTACAATATTTCATGGCACGATCTCTCATCGTTATTTTTCTTTCCCCGCTTTAGTTCATTACAGGTTCATGCATATTCGGATGCTACGTGGGCTAGTGATCCCTTGGATCGCATTCACTTTTTGCTTGCTGTGCTTTTCTTGACGGTTCTCTCAATGCCTGAAAGACGAAGAAACAAAATGAAGTTTCCCATTCGAGTACAGAGGGTTAGTTGCGAGCTATGACTCTTTTTGACGGTAGAGGTGACTTGGTTACGAACTTACGATGGTTAATTCATGAGTTTGGTATGTCTGTTATTACACTATTGTCATACATTACATGTGCTATCAGTATTGCGCGCGACGTTGTGAAGCATGAGCTAGCTCACGAAGCATATCGATGTAGATGCTTCTTTCGTGCGTGCTGGTGTGCAATATCAAATTAATTCTCTTCTGTGTGTTCGGATTACTTTACTTATGCTCAGACTAGATCACCACATATCTTATATCCCTCTGAACACATTGTTGTTGATTCACCGTGAGTTTGAGGGGCTTTCTGCATATTGTAGCACACCTGTACTGGACTATGGCCATCTGAAAATACAAGTTGCATATTTCCTCGGAGTAGCGGATCTCGCGCAGTTTTTCTTCTTCTTTTTTAATAAGGACGTAAATGCTACTCTTTCCATCCCATAATATAAAAGCATTTTTGACACTACACTAGTATAAAAAATACTCTTATATTATGTGACGGAGGGAGTAGTCTCTACTGAATATCTCTACACCGGAACTAAGGGAGTCGTCTGATTCCCCCCAAAACAAATCTAAGTAATTTGATCGATATTTGACTATAATCAATTGTGCAGCTTTCCGTACAACCCGTCTTCAAAAAAGAAAAATATTAAAAATTACAGTCATTAGCTATGTACATATTCACATCGTTCTTCTTGATGTTTGCTAGAGCTTCTATTTCCTTGGCAAAGGTCACTATGTACACCCCCATCAGGCTCTGATTATGACAAATGAAAATTGCTAGTAAGTAGTGAGTGATTTGGCAGAGCACCTCCCCCTGCCTCAGGAAAAAAGCAGAGGACTTCTCAGTTCTAACCTGTTATATCGTGTTCTTTTTGTTTGCCCGGAACATGAGAAGGCGATCTCTGTATTGAGCTGAAATTGTAACATGAGGAAGGATATTACCCATTATTACAAGGATTACACAAAACATAACTGTTAATCTTTGTTGGTCAACATGAAAAAACTGCAACATAGGGAATGCGGAAATTTTATTTGCACAAGTCATCGGCAGCTTACCAGCATCTTTATAGCGTTCCTCAACAGCAGCAATAAGCATACCGCGGACCAAATCGAACTCCTGGGCTTCAAAGCAAGGCTGGTCACCAGGCCTACAACAAAATGATAATGATGTGTATGTGTGCTTTGAGAAACAGTACTTGTTCTAACAGGAACCTATGAAACTTATTTTTGCCATCTTACTTGTCCAGTCTTGTGTACTGGATTTGGTCAGAGTTCAGGTAACTCCCAGCTGGCTTTGGTTGTATAACTTTCAAACCGTTGTTGTATGCAATCCGCTTATTGACTTGTATAGGAACCTGAGGGCAAAGATAGAGCAACTTGAATTAATAAGTATAATAAAGTTCCATGAAGAAACAGAGCACCAATATCGTACTTGAGGAATTTCTTTTCTTTCGACAAAGGGTAATTTATTAATATCAAAATGATATCAGTTACGCCCACAATATCAAGACGTAGTCAGAGACTTTGAGGATGCATGCACATAGCCAAAAAATATGACAGCATGGAGGAGAAAAATAAAGAGAGCCGGCGCGAACAACAGCACACAACAAGTAAACTGGCAGCAACACCATTTACCGCCCTTGACTTACACGAATGGGCGAATGGCTTTCTCTACTCAAAAAACATACTATTCAGATCATCTATGGTGCACAACCGGCAAGGTTGCAAAACAAGATCATCAAAAATACAAAATAGATAGCATAACAAATCCAACCAGGCCAAAGAGGTTAAGACAATAGCTTCAGTTGTAAGCAATACCTATAGGTGAAAACAAAAATATTATCAGCAGTTACTCAGTAAAATAGATAAATGCATACCTTGCACCGGAAAGCAATGTTGATGGCATCTGATGGCTTGAGATCAAAACTAATAGTCTCTTCTTCATTTCCAATCTGGATACCATGATGTTGTACTTCAGAGCTAATCATAATTCTTATTCAAATGACGGTGTATTTTGAAGTGGTGTTACCTTTGCAAGATACAATCTAGAATAGTAAGCATCATGCACCATTTCTGTAATCCGCACCAAACGTACCTATAGAACAGGAGTATATAATAAAAGTGATAGATGGAAATAGATACTATTATTATCAAAAGAATACATATGTATACCAGAAAATATGCAATTTCTCAGTAGCTAGGTTATTATTTAGACAAATATATAGGTGCATGTTATTCATTGTATGATTACCAGATGAGGCACCTACTCCCCCGCAATAAAAAAGATCAGGCACCATGTAATTACACAACAGCATCAGTGCACATCAATAAAGTACAAGACAGTAGGCACCTGATCGACCTGTGCAATGCAGTCAAAGATAAGTTTGGAAAGGTAGTTCTGACTATTTCGTATTAAACTCACCGTATATCCCATCATTTCGGTCATCTCCTTTACCACATTATAAATTGTTGGCCTTGGCTAGAAAGACCCAGTAATGCAACGCAGTTCAAAAACAGAAGAAAAAAAGGCGGTTAAAACCGTAATTATATTATGTGGGTGCTAATTAGTATCTGCAGAATTTTGTAGCTAAAGCAGCAAAGTCTTACAATTCGAATGTTCCGAAGGGCGGCCAGTAGCATAATACTTGGTGTCTCCACTGGAAGAGGTAGTGTGGGCACATATCAGAAAGGGAAAGCATCTATAGAATTGCAAAATGTGTCCAAGCAAGCAAGAAGAGGTACGTACTGACAATAATGGGGAGCAGAAGATTGCTTCCATCTTCCATCTTGAGCACAATAGCATGGTGAGGCGGAGAATCCCGCAGCCTTAGCACGCGGGGATTATTCTGGACACATCTAAGGTTTCTTCCGTCGCGCATTCTTATCACAAAACCATCTGACACGCATCTGAGCTCAACTGTGAAAACAGATACAAGCAATCACTGAATCCGCCGAAGCGAACTACTAACCAGAAGCCAAATTACTCAGAATCCTTGCAATAGCACAAGCAACCTACCAGCTTCCATCACGCTGGAGTCGACGAACTCCTCGCCGCTGGCGTCGAAATTCGCCGGCGCGGCGCCGTCCCCGTCAGATGACGAGCCGTAGCTGCAGCAAACAGGCCAGCCGCTTGTGCTGTGCGGCTGGGTCGGGGCACCGAAGAACCTGGGCGACACGCGGTGGTAGTCGCCTGGCGAGACACCACCGCAAGCCCTCCTCCGCATGCGCACGCGCCTCAGCAGCTGGCCGCCGATCCGAGAGCCGGAGGTCAGAGCAGGCGCAGCGCAGCGCGGTAGAATCGGCCCGCGGATGACCTCCATCCCCTTTTTTGGATTATCAAGAGTAGCGCTGAAACAACGTTGGAATTGACCACCGAGATGAGAATAGATGGGGTTGGCGGTAAACTGGCGATCCGATCACCGCGAAATGATGAACAGAAGAAGAGGGGTCGATCAGCGGAGAATGGATGGGCTGATCCGCGCCGAAGAAATGGTGTTTTCTTTTGGCGGATTTGCTGGAAGGACCGGCTCGAATTTTTTCAGCCAATTGTTAGTGAGATCCTTATCGCTAAGCCTAAGCTCTCCGGTTTTATGGCCGAGAAGCGGCTGGATGCCGTTGCCGTGAAGTTGACACTATCGCCCGTATGACCTGTTCGTCAGATATTTTTTTGACTGAAAGGGACTTTCCCCCGTCCCATTTCATTGAAAAACGAGGCAGGCAAATCCTCAGAACAGCCTGAGCATTCGGGTTTTGGGGATTTTCCGTTTCGGTTAATTCGGTCTGTGGGTATTTCGGGTTTACAAAAATGAGAACCGAATATGCCTTTGCCTACACAGATGAACGAACCTATATGTTGACCGAAAAAATCATTCAGTTCTTTCGGGTACCAAAAAAACTGCTCTTCTGCGAGGCTCGGCCAGTCAGCCAAGAGAGAATAGCAGGAGGTGGATCGAGGGCCATATATATGTCCCCTTCCACAACGGGTACCTCATCCGCAAATCCTTAAATCCATAGAATCACATGTTATCTCTACATAAATTACATATTGATACAACACATAGAGTCCGGCTAATTCCTCTTGCATGCCATCCAACTACCAGAAATTGGCATGCTCTACTAAGTTATGGAGAAAGACCATCCACGAATGCCCTGGCCCTTGCATTGCCTTTTCCTTTGTCGTGGAATCACCGGTCGAAGACGCAAAATGGATCGAGTTGGATCTGTTCAACATCAGAGTTGTTTGACCCGTCGATGTCCTCCTCTCATGGGGCAGTCGGACCATGCACAGACCGCCCGGTTTTGCTCCCGGACGAGGGCACGCGTCCTACTCTGAAACGCCTCGGACACAACCGCCGGTTACTAACCGTTACTCCTGGCGGAAACTAGATTGGCTCCACAGATCAACACTAGTTTTTCCTGCGCACTTTGTCCTCACTCGTCCGCACCTAGGACCAACTTCACAGTCGGTCGCCCATCCTGAAATTGCTTCAAACTGAGCAGGCTTAACTTTGAAATAAATTGACGTAAGAAAACAACTTATATTCTCATGTTTGTGGCACTTAAAACATGTTCATGCATTACAAAAAAAGTGCGTGACATTTAAAAAATGTTAACATTGTAAAAATATTTGTGTAATTAAAAAATGTTCACGCATTTTAAAATATGTTCATGTAGGGAATAGAAATGTCTATCTTGTTCTATTTAAGAAAACTTCATGGGGAATAGGAATTCGCCATGACATATGCATATAATCACGGGGAGAGTGGGATCATTCTGATTGAGCGTTCTATTTTTTTCACACACATTACACATTTTTTTGTATACGTCGCAAGTATTTCAATTTTTTCAAATACATCATTTTTTTTTACACAAATTGCAGATTTTTTTTTACAATTTAACATTTTTAAATACATGATTGACAGTTTTTTCAAATATATATTGAGATGTCTACTTTTTACACATTGTATATTTTTCAAATACATCTGAAACATTATTCCTATATATTTTAATTATTTTTACTATAAAGTTAGTACAAAGTTGAGACACTTATTTTGGAACGGAGGGAGTATTTTTCAAAAATGTTTAATATTCTTAAATATATATTTTGATGTATACTCTTGCATACACATTGTATATTTTTTGTATACATCAGAAACATTTTTATACATGTTTAGCATTTTCCAATACATGATTAACATATTTTAAAATGTATACTTTGATGTCTATTTTTTGATAAAAATTCTCCATTTTTGTTATACATCTAAAAATATTTTTAGACACATTTAATATTTTTTAAACATTTGACTAACCATTTCCAAATACAAGTTTTAAAAACTTTTTTCAAATACATGGTAAACATTTTTTGGATGGTACGAAACATTTTTAAAGTACGCAAAATTTTTCTTACATTGTACAAACATTCTTAAAAAATGTCACAAATATTTTTTGATAAGCATGGACATTTTTAGAATGCAATGTTTGTTTTTTTAAGGCACCATTTTTTAATAAAAAATGTTTAAATATTTTGAAAAATGTCACATACTATTTTTTGTAACGCTTGAACATTTTTTAAATCTCACAAATAACAGAATAGTTGTTTTCTTAGTTCTTACATAGAACAAGTGAAATAGCAACATAAACTATGTTTATCCCTCAAGGACATGATGTGTCGCAGTAGCATGGTGGTTGTGCATGGTGATTCGAAGAGCGAGGCTCTTTTTTGTGTTTGATTTCGTCTTTAAATTTTTCCGTCCTTATTGATAGGATATGAACAATTGTCGTGGTATGTAAACATGAATCATCATTGATCTGGTTGTTGTGCACGCGATCCTGTTACCGGTAGGTTGTGGGAAACCCCCCTGTGTCCTTGTTTTTCTTTTAATTTAAGGGGCTCCGTATGGAAATAGAAAAAGCCAAGGGCTTTTCTACAAATCTACCATGCATGAACAGGTATAGTGGGTGACAGTGGGCCCTTGCCATGCAGGTAGGGTATATGCCCGTGTACATAAATTGTGACCGTATTTGCGCGTCCGTATTTGATGACTGCAATCACGTATTTTACATTCTTAAGAAGTTGGTCACAATTCTCTCAACATGCAGAGTGTCCACCTCAACATCCCACTATGTAATGCATTTAAGTCTTCTCTCCTACTAAGCCATGCAAAATCTATCACATAAGCGAATCATGCATTTATTGTTGGAAATATGCCCTAGATGCAATAATATTTGTAGTATTATATTTCCATATTCATAATTAAAGAGTTTATATTATATGCTATAACTGCTATGATCTTGGAATATGCAATTCAGTGGAAAACTCATATGCACGTGTGGAATGATAAACGGTAAAATAAAAGGTTTCTAGTCTCGCCTCTAAGACTAGCACAAGTGTTGTTGGTGATCATGTTTTCCGGATCTTAGGATATAGTTAAGTGTAATGATGATCCTAAAATAACATAAAGATTATGACGTTGCAAGGACGATCTTATTGAACCGACCAAAAACTTGTTTGTTATGAATTGAGTTAATATTTTCTGTATTCAATTGTAATAAAACGAAGTGTTAACATGTGAAATTGCTCCTTAGGCCATGAGAGTATCGTGGTCACTTCTTACCGTACGGTGGGCTTTGGGGTTGCTCAAGCGTCACCTGTAACATGGTGGTCATAACGACAACTTACAGGTTCATCAGGAAGTTTAACAAGTGGCCGGATAGCTCGACAGTGAGATTTGCTCCTCCAACGATGGAGAGATATTCTTAGGGCCCGATCTTTGTTTGATATTAAATCACTGCAATTTTTTTTGAATTCATAAGTCTTTTTGAAAATATGAACCTTTTTTCAAAATTGATGAACTTTTTTCAAAATTTTGAACTTCTTTATCAAAATCAATGAACTTTTTTCAAAATCCGGTGTGCTTTTTTCAAATTCATGTTTTTTTTATCAAAATTGATTAAACAAATCCATGTTTTTTTCAAAATCTGATGAATTTTTTTAAAATTCGTGAACTTTTTTTATCCAAATCGATGAACTTTTTTCAAATCCAAAATTTTGTTTCACAATCCGGTGAACCTTTTCAAATTCTGATTTTTTTTCAAAATTGATGAATTTTTTTAGATTTTGCGAACATATCTTTGAAAATCCATGGATTTTTTTCAAAGTCGATGAACATTTTTAAAATTCATGAATTCTTTTTCAAATTTACGTTTCCTTTTCCTCAAATAATTTGTATTGGGACTTAAACAAGGGTCAAATAGCTCTCATTTCTCATAGAGCTCGGCAAAGTAATTTTGGTGCAGTGGTTATTGTGCCAAGTCTGTCGACATTGGCATTCGGGTTCAAATCCCACGTCTTGCATATTTTTCTTGTTGTTTGTTTTTGTGCATCTGGACACGAGCGATGCTGGGCCGGCCCACTACCGCGCGCCTTCGAGCACCAACTAGCCTAAGTGACGCTGAGGGCACCGAAGGGAGCTCTCAAAGCAAGGAGCATACAAGAGCTAGGCTAGCTGTTCTGTTGGGCCAAGAGCAATCAGCCCAATAAGAAGAGGAGAGGAAATAAATAAAACAGGGAGAAAATGTGGGCTCGGCCCAACCAGAAAGGAGAGGGGCAAATGGTTTGCTCCTACTATACGGCGCTCATGCGCGAGGAATAGGCATGGGACATGGCCCAACTAGGCTAGGCTGCACTTGTTATTTTTTATTTATTAAATACAGGAAATTAAATATGGCTAAATGAAAAGCCATTTCACTTCCGAAAAATACCAGAAATCACAAGAATATCATTACAAATATAAAGCACATGAAAACATTTCCAGGCCAAATATTAAATAAGATATATATCATATTTGCTCGTAACCTGTTCGCAAGGGCATGCCGCTAGGGTTTCTCGTGCCTTCCACCGGCGATGTCGTTGGTCTTCCCCTTAGGGCCATGGAGGCACGGTGGATCTCGGCCCTTGTTGCAGGAGGGCTCCGTTTATGGATGTTTGTGTCCTACTGAGAGAGACAAGGCAGCGGTGGCTCTATGAAGATGGAACCCCGCCTAGCCCTCGTCCCTACGATGCTTCTAGCGTCTCCGACAGATCTCACGTGATTCGGTCAGCGTTTGACTTCTGTGGATCCACATGTATCCGCTCTTCGTTCATGTGCGTTCGTGTGTCTACACGTTAAACAATTCAGATCTACGCTTCTCTTCATCGTTGGCGGTTCTTATTCTGGTGTGCTGGTCCTGTAGGGCCTTAGCACGATGACTTCCCAACTATCTACTTTAACAAGGTTTGCCTGGTGGTCTAATTTTGACTTACTCTAGTTTGGGATTTTAAATATTCCCTAAAAACTAATTCCCAAAGATAATTTTGAACTCCAAATAAATATCTAAATTATATTTAAAACATTTTCAAACTCTTTTATAGTGAAGGTGTTATATTACATTCTCTCATTTGATTTTATTTTTGAGTTGGCATTGTTTTAAATATTATAGTCCAAATAAGATACAAAATGAATATTTGGAAATTTCCTTTTATTTTCTGTCATTTAATATTCAGTAATCTCCAAAAAAAAAAATACTAGACAAAACTGACTCAGCTCAAACATCACAAGAGAATTTTTTTTATTTAATCATATTTAAGATTTTTTTTATTTAATCATATTTAAATACCAAATTTTGAATATTGGGATGTTACTTTTTTGTAACTAATTTCTATACATGTTGGCTATTACATTGACTATAGATGACATGGCAACATGCTATAGCCAGCAGTTGGCTATACTATTAACCATTCTTTCAGCAGACATGCATGAGGCCCATGACAGTCATCGTTGATCGACGACCTAACCTGACTGAGGTAGTTCATCGGACGTGTATTTATGCACAAAGCCCATGGACTACGGCACTTAATAACTTGCCCTTTTGTTGACAATAATATGCTCCAACTAGTGCACAAACATGGTTGCCTCTCTCTGAAAACAAAACATGGTTCCCTCTCTAAAAAAAACACGGTTCCCTCTCTTAGCCACTTAACTGCATGGATGCCACTACGAATGTGGCAAACAATTCATGTGCTCAATCACTTTCGAAATACGGTGTGCGTAATCCCCGTGCTGCTCAAGTTGTCCGCACGAAGCTTCTATGTGATCGATGTTGTGTTTCAACTCTCAGGCAATTATTCAAACACAACATCGATCGATTGATACGCCTGCCTATTTCAATCTTGATCTTTTGGGATCAGTTGCCCTGGATCCTGCTACTAATTAACTTCGCCCACACTGTACCTCTCTTTCAAGGGCTCCACTGGATGATGAAGAAGAAAAGGGGACTTCAATATATGTCGATTTCCATGCTGGTAATTTTGGTTAATTAGCCCTGGCTACCCAGCAGTCAGCTAGCTAGCAGCTGTCGATCGAAGTATCAACTTTTGGAACAATACACGTGTGTATCGCCGTCAGTACTATTAACCACCACCAGTTAGGAATGGAAATGGTTCAGGGGATGCACCGATCTCAATCACATTGATTTCACTGCAACCATGGGTACGGTGCTGGGGGCGATGCGAGATATTAATTCCGGCGAAAATTATTATACCTCGACGTCGGCCAGATTTTCCAGAGCAACTCGATCATCAATGCACAAAAAAAATCTTTCTGTGCAATATCTGGGCCGGGACTAGAGATCTAGGGTGTAATGAATCTACCAAATAAAATGGACTGCGACGGAGTGAAACCTACGTTTAAGTTCCCCGGCAGGCACCAACTTGCTCGATCTGGTTGTTTATCTCTCCATTCTTTGGATTTTGCTTAATCCGTGGAAGGTTCTGGATCGCTCAGAGACACCGGCCGTACTGCATGCGATTACTTAGTGGAGTTTTACGGGGTGTAAACGCTGATCGACCAGCGACTGACGAGAAGTACAAAGAAGTCTAGTCTGTCCAAGGATTTAAATTACAGCTTGGGTCATGACTCATGCGGCAGTACAAGTAGTATGTTCTAGAGAGTGGCCCTTGGA
This sequence comes from Thinopyrum elongatum, assembly GCA_011799875.1. Taxonomy (NCBI): domain Eukaryota; kingdom Viridiplantae; phylum Streptophyta; class Magnoliopsida; order Poales; family Poaceae; genus Thinopyrum; species Thinopyrum elongatum. The sequence continues at coordinate 521,965,187 of CM022302.1, read as the reverse complement.
GGGGTAGACAAGCCGCACGTCTATTGATTTTTGTAATGTTTTTACGGTTACCTCGCTAGCTCCGCATGCAGTAACTACATAAATCTTGTCAAGAAAAGACCCTCCATGTTCAAATGCCTCTTTCCTACGAATAGTAACGATTTGTTTGCCCGATCTGGTCATGTAGTTAATCATCACAATACTCGCACTTTCAGACTAGCAGCATTTATCAAGATAAATTATATTTCTAGGTCGAGCAACATCATCGATGTTTTGGACGGGTAAGATTTGAAACACACGTGGTGGTCACTATAGCGGTTCCTTCAGATCCTAGAAGATGTCCAAAAAAACCGGCTACGAAACTACCGAGAAAAGGCAAAAAGACAATAAGTAAATACATAAGATCGAGTCTCTTAAAAGCGTCCTTGTCCAAAGATCTTTGCCTGCCAGCTTCAGGCCAAGACCACCGTCGCCTTATTTCTAGCATCACATTGCAGCATGGCCTGGTCAGCCATGCATGCCCCTGGCGGAAGCTACAAGCGGCATTGTCTACATACTACTGAGGATAGCCCACGTAACCACCGCCTACATGTTTGTTTAGATGAAATTTCCATGAAAAAACTTGTGTTCTAGATAATCCTTCTGCAGCTGCAGGGGGCGTGATTGATGGTCATCTCCATTGAAGCTGCTGGCCGGCCGGCCAGAGACGAGGAAAGCTACTGATCTTGAATGTAGAAAGTTATGTTTGGGGAGTCTCATTTCAGGCGCGGATGGTGACCTAACCTAACCTAACCCATGGCACGGCATGCACATCGGATTATCCGCTGTTAAAAGGTAAAAATAAGTTGCAGATGATTTGTCCATTGGTATAGTTTACTCATCAGACGATGACTGCCTCAGAAAAATTATAGTACTAACGAGATGGTGATGATGAGCTGATGACCTTGGTTAAGTCGAGGAAGAAATTGATTGTAGGAAATGCACGCATGTGGCCGTCGTATTCAGCAACCTTATATATTACTCCTAGAACATTCTAGCCTTGCACGGCTAATACCACTTTGGGCCAAGTCAGACAGAGCAAATAGATGAGTGATTGATACCCTAAGCTTATCTCCAGAGATATTTCTGCATGCACCGTTGAAATAACCTTCTTCTATCTCTACCTTATTAAACAGCGAAGGGATAGTGATACATGCAGCACTCTTGTAACTAAATGGGTGCAGATGAGCCTGGGCCCACGCGCGAATTACCGTACTAGCTCCATGTAATCATTTACAACATCTTACCCCACAAAAAGATGAGAGTAATTTAGCCATAAGATCATGAAAAGTTAACGGCTCACATCAATCTGGGACCATTTTAAAATAGCTTGTTTCTGAAACACTTTTTCCTGCATTCAGACCACAAGTTCAGAAGTCATGATAGAAACTCTATCGGTTGACAATGCCCTTCCTACAGGCTAGCCATTAGGGCATCTCTAGCCAATCCCCTAAACTTTAGAGCAGTAAACAGCCGAGTATCTTTAGAGGAGTAAACTCTAAAGGTGGCCGGACCTAGTCGATCCTATATAGTTAGAGGAGTAAAATGTTGTCCTCAATTATTTTAGCCTACCTGCATGAACTTCAGAAAATTGCATATTACATCATCAATCATTCAAATATTTTGAAAACAAACATGCAAAACATATAAACCATTAATAAGCATATGGTTTCACGGATCGAGATATCCAAATTTATACATGCATAGTTCATCCAAAAGGCATCACATCGATCAAATTTGATCCAAATTCACCACAACATAGCATGTTTTATGTCGCGGATCGAGGCCAGCCATAGGCATGCACGATCTCAAACACCACCCTCGTCAAAGAAATCAACCGCCACCACCATCCACATGGTCACCCCCATCACCACCACCACCACCACCATCATCCACACCCCCAACACCATTCCAGAGAGACATCCAGTTGGGTCAAGATCTCCCCATGACTGAGCTCCCAAAACTTCTTTGCGGTATCATCCATTTGGGCTGTGGGTCCATGAACATGATAGCACGATCATTTCCTCTTTGCATTTCGTAGCCTCTCCTCCTCAAGTAGCTAGTCTACGCTCCTCCGCCTTCAGCTTTCTCTCTTCGGCCGCCAACTTGGATTTCCACTTCTCATCCTCCAACATCTTGAGCTCATTCCATCTCGTTGATTTCTATTCCTTACGTTCGGCCGCCAACACTTTCTTGGTCTCAATCATGGCCACAAGTTCATCCTTCTATGAATGCTCCTCTGCTCTTTCTCTCTTTTGCAATTTTGTTTCCATCCGGTCTCTTGCTAGCATCTTCATCCTCCTCGTCATTATCCTCAACGGGTATGCTCAACCTTGATCACTTTGCAGTGGTCTCATCCTTTCTCCGAATACACTTCTCATTGATCAGAAGCTCCTTGTAATAATGATACGATGTGAAGGGCTTGTGGCCGAACTTCTTGTTTCTTTGTTTGAAGAGGTCTTGATGGTAGGGCCATATTCGGTGACTGGCACACCGCTCGGTGGTGCATGGTTCACTTGATCAATGCAACTGGACCATCGGTTGAACTGCTCTTGCATAGTACCCCAATGATGGCCAGGAAAAGAGCGCTCGTACCCAGCCACTGCTAGGGTTTCTCCTGCCTCTCGCCTGCGCCGGCGTCGGTCCACCTCGTATCCTGTGGCCTTAGGGTCATGGAGGCGTGGTGGATCCCAGCCCTTGCTGGCGAGAGGGCTTCATTTTTTGATACTTTTTTGAGTTTTCTTAGGGTTTGTGTCCTGCTCAGAGAGACGAGGCGGAGGCGGAGGTTGTGTGGAGATTTGTCTCCGGCGGATCGCGCGGGATTCGGTCGGCGTTTGTCCTCGGTGGATCCACATGGATTTGGCCTTTGTTTGTGTGTCTACAGGTTGGATCCTTTCAATCTAAACTTCTCTTCAATGGCTGCGGTTGTTGTTCTGGTGTGCTGGTCCTTTAGGGCCTTAACATGACGACTTCCTGACTGCCTACTACAAGAAGTTTTGGCCGACTCCTGTGAGGATGGGGTGAAGACGGCGGCATGCCTTCAACTCGCTTCAGTGCTTGTAGTCGTCGATAGATGGTCTACGGATATGGATGCAATTTTTATTATTTCTCGTATCCGTTGTACTATCATGATTGATGATGAATAGATTGAAAGTTTTCTCGTAAAATAAAACTATTTTTTTACTCCCCTAGAAATTTTTAGGGGGCCGCTAGAGCTGCGCTCACAGGTCATCATCCCTATGCCCGGCTAATTGGTCTGTCTTCGCGAAATCACTAGTTGAGAGCGCTCCCCGCAACGATTAGTTGGGGAGCGCTCCACGCGCGACAAGTGTCACGCGCGAGGCGCTCGTGAGACTTTTCCGGGGCGCTCCGCGTGTGACACTTGTCGCGCTGAGGGCCAGTCCCGTGATTTCCGTTTTTCCTTTCTGGTTTTTCCTTTTTTCACTTTAGTCCTTGTACTTTTAGTGTTTTGTAATACACTTTTGATCTGTTTTGAGATCTGTTTCTCTCTGGTGTCGTCGAACCGTCGCCGCCGACTGTTCTTTCATTGCCGTCGTCGCTGCCCGTCGCACCCGCCGCTCTTGTCGCGTGCTTATGGCGGCCCCCTCGTGCCCGCCACGCTTGTCGCCTGCTTACGGCGGTCCTTCTTTACCGTGGACGGCGCTTCCCCGTTTGCACGATCGTCGTTTCCTACCGGTTGCATTCATGGGTTCCCTGTTTCCTTTTTGTTTCCCTTTTTGTTCCCATTATATTTCCGTGATACGGAGATTTATGGGGTAGTTACGGGTGGGGGCTTCCAATACTATCAGATGTCAAGTTTCAACTCGGTTTGTGGAATTAGTTCTTGATAATCATTGTGTTCTTTGCAGGTATGGCTTGTCCTTTTTGCCGTATGCCGGGTGGCTCGTGTTCGTCTGTTGATTCTTCTATAGATGTGTTCACTGTGGTTCTGGATCGGCGTTGTTCGACTCGTGTTGTAAGAATAACATTTTATATTTGATCAATTTTTGGCACACATAATTATTTCTTTTGGTTCTGCTGTTGCTGTTTTGAATGGAAATTATTCTAGGTCTTCTTTTTTTGATTATGATCATTCGTTTTGCAGTATGTTTCGTGCAGTGTTAGAGCTCATCTTGCTCGTTACATCAAGGAGTGTAAGGCTTTAGCCATAAGGAGGGGTGACAGACATACTGATCTTGCTCTTCACTCTAGTGAGGGTTATTTGTATGGTGTTCTGTTTAGTCATGGTCGGGTGAGGAGCAAATTCCATGGTCCTTTCTGGGAAGATTTGGTCATTGATTATGGTCTTCATCATCGTGATAGAATGACCGTTAGGCTTGAGCGCTATGGAACGTTGATTGGTGTTGACTTTTATCGGGGTGGAGATATGTTGTCTCCTTTACCTTCTGTTGGTAAGGTTTCTTTTTAAGGAAGTGTTTAGCTTGTTTCATTTCACATGATTTTTCTGTTCCCTTGAAACTGTGTAATTTTATTTTGTAGCTCTTGATGGTTTGAGTGACTCCGAGAAGCAACTTGTTGGTAGTTGTTTTTACACCCGTGGTGTTGATCTCAATTATCAGCAGATGTATTTCATGACGTGTCAACTCTTTGATGACGAGTACATACTCTGTTGTCCTTTTGTTCATAGGATTAATTCCATGAATATTAATGGTCATTATATGGTTAGATTTATTTTCCACTATTTTTCTTTGTTTATGTTTATTTATTTATTTTTATTATTTCTTCTATTTATAGTTTTTAATTTTTGTTCTATTTCTAATAGCTTGATGTTTTTGGCAGGTTATTCCTGGTATGGTTGTGAGTAGTTTGAAGGAGTTTGTGACATTTCCCAGGACTGGCGTTTTAACTCTTGAAGTTACTTTGGAATCTCGTGATGATGATATATATGTGAGCACTCCTTGCTCCTACTTCATTGGCTTGGGTAATGGAATGGTGTTCAAAAAGGAAGGATTCAGTGATTTTCTCCAGACATCGTCTATTGAAGTAAACAGCTTGGTGCTCATAACTTTCAAAGAGCGTGATGGGAGGCTTGATGTTATCTTCAATCTTCTGCCGCAGTGATGTTAGTTATAGCCTTTGAACATAATGGATTTTGTTTAAAAATCTATGCTACAGTGTAATGCTATTTAGATATATGAAACGATGAACCTAACTGTTCATTGTTGTACTTCGTTTGTAGAAGAGGCATGGCTGTGCATCTCTTTTTTAGATGTTTTTTTGGATGGATGTTAGTTAATTGGAGGCATAGTTATACATAGATTAGAGGCACGTGTGTGCCTTTGTTTTTTCTATGTTTCCTTTGACATGGGTTGTAGAGACAGGAACGTCTCTGCAGTAGCAAAGAGGCACAGGCGATCACGCGTGAATAGCTTGTAGAGTCACGGCGCGTGTTACGCGAGGCACGGGTGTGTGGGCACCAGAGTCACGTGAGTGAAGCCTCTATAGGCAGGAGGCACAGGTATAGGTTGGTGGCATCCGGCAACATACGGCTGTACTGAGAGGAACGTGTGTGCAGCACCAAAGTTGCACGGGCGATCACGCGTGCGGAGCACGTAGAGTCACTGTGGGTTTCATGTGAGGCATGTGGATTGAGTCAACGGAGGCACGGAATTGAAGTCAGTATAGGCACGGAAGTGAAGTCACTACAGGCATGGTTGTGTGGCTTCTGGAGGCACAGGTATCAACCCTCTTGATGTACAAAAGGTGTGAAGTTCCTAGAGGCACGGAAGTATGGCAGCAGAGGCATTGATCCGAATACTTGGTTAGAGAGGCTCGGTTGTGGATGCACTGTAGGAGATATGCCCTAGAGGCAATAATAAATGTTATTGATTATCTCCCTGTTCATAATTAGGTTTATGTTCCATGCTATAACTGCTAGGGTTCTTGAGTCTACAATAACCACGAGGCTCGGAGGAAGACTCATATGCATGTGTGGAATAATAAACGGTAAAATGTATTCCTAGTCTAGCCTCTAAGACTAGCTCAAGTGTTGCATGATGGTCCTGTTTTCCTGATCATGGGCATGTCTATGCCAGCAACTTTTGAGGGCACAATGTTAGAAGAACATTTGTGTTGAATCGACCCGAATTGATGTTATGCTATGAGTTACATTCGTCACAAGTTAATGGTTAATAACACAGAGATGGTTAATGTTTGCATGATTCCTTAGACCATGAGAGTATTGAGTTTCTTCATGCTTGCTTCATGAACTTTGGGGTTTGTTAAACGTCATCCGTAAATGGGTGGCTATTACGGCGGCTTACGGGTTCATGGAAAAGTATGTCAAGTAACTTGATAGCTCAAGATTGGGATTTGCTCCTCTGACGATGGAGAGATATCTCTGGGCCCTCTCGGTGTTACGGTATCCATCATCGTCTGGCCAGACACTTTGTGATTTGATCACGGGGATGCCGGAACACGGAACGAGAAAAGAGAACAATACCGGTAACGAGGTAACTGGCATAGTGGACAAGTTGTTGACCCACAGGGATGCCAACATGTCTCACCTCGGGTATTTGTAACATATCGCGAAGCAACAGGAATAGCACACGGCAACTGGAGGTTCACTCGAATATTCATTCGTGTGGGTATAGGGGTCAATATGCGTGTCCACGGCTCCGATGTTGATCATTGATCGGAAGGGGTTCCGTGTCATGTCTATACTTCACCGAACCTATAGGGTCACACGCTTAAGGGTCATCTATCTGCTGAATACTAGACAGGGAGTCTGAGAGAAAATCACCGAAAAAGTTTCGGACACCGAAAAAGTTTCGGACAGCGGAAAAGTTCCGCAGAGAGAACACCGGATGAGTTTCGGTGAAACTGAAAAGTTGTTTCGGGGTATTCCATTAAGTCAAATTGGTTTCGGCACATGCCTGATAATTCTTGGAGGGTGCCAGAATCATTCTGGAAACTTTTGGGAATTTTCTAGAAGAAAAACCGGAAATGTTCCGGAGCTGCCGGAACCACTTCAGATGCTTTTCGCAGATGAAAATCACTAATCTGGAATTGTTCCAGAACGCGTTGAAAATTATTTTAGTGGGTACTGGAAATGTTCTAAGCCCACATAAATATTTTCAATTCGAACGGACGCTGAAAAATGTCGTCATGAATAGTGAAAGTGCTTTTTGGGTGGCTTCTTGGAGAAGCCACCTTGAGGGTCCTTTGGTATTTTCCCCCTTGGCTTCTTGGAGAAGCCACCCTTGGGCTTGGCCTATAAATAGGGGTGGAGGGGGCTGCCTAAAGACTCACTCTTTCTCACATATACATGCCATTGCAATGATCTGGCTTCTTCTCTCCCTCTCCGCGAAATAGTTTCGTAGAGCCGAAAGGCTGTCTGGGTTCCGGTGGGAACTAGTTCTGGACGGCGAAGCCCTGCCGGATAGATGACACCGTATGGGTGCAACTCTGTAGAGAGGTCGTAGTTTCGATCTTAGTGCCCGAGGGGCTGTTCGTGAGTGCCTCCCGAAGGGCTGTCCAAGTGACGGTCCAAGTTCTGTGAGTCCTCCCGAAGGGCTGTCCGAGTGACCGTTCGAGTTTCGAAGGTCCTCCCGAAGGGCTGCCCGCGACACCGTCTGGGGGACTGTTCGACCGCCTCCCGGAGGGCTGTCCGAAGGGAAGACGAGGGTATACATCCTCGCGGTTGGGAGGTTGTAAATCCTAGCTGCGGGGATCTACACCGCCGATCGTCATCGACTCTACTTCCGCTGCGCTACGAGTCGGTAACAAAAATGATCAAACCTTGTATGCAGTCTCCATAGTGGTCCTGGGCTGGTGCGTAGGTCGGAAATTTTTTGTTTTCTGCTGCGTTACCCTACAGTGGCATCATGAGCCGTGCTATGCGTAGATGCAGGTTGCGATCTAGAATACATGGAGATGTATGGGTGTTGCACAATATAATTAGGTAGTAGATGAGTTCTATTACTGAAAATTATTTGTGCGGGTAGCAGATGAAATCTGTTACCCGATGTTCTTGTTGCTTCCCTGGAATTTGCATATTTCTGATCTTGATAACAGCATGGTGGAGTTTCAATGTTCTGGTAATCCGCGATCCTGATTGATCAACGAAGTGCTAACAGTTCATTGAATTCCACCGTAGTTAAAAAGAAAGATGAAATTTCGCAGACAAAAGGGCAATACAGATATGATCTGCACGGGGGTCATGCGTATGGCGAAGTTTAGTATGGGGTTCAAGATTTTATTATCTCGTGCTTCATACACCCCGCATTATTAATCTAGCGACTTGAATTATCATACTTGATGATGGACGTTGGTAGCTTCGGTTTGTTTCGAAACCTTAGAAGCCACGAAAAACAAGTTTTTGCTGAACCGATTAGAGGCGTCTAACTTGGTTTTGCAGGAGGGTTTGCATGTGCATATGAAGTGGTATAGCAGTGCTCATAATAATTTGATTATGTATGAGATGACTATATGATGTAAATTGATTAACATGACCTGCGTGTCATGATTTGGCATGATGGCTGGAGCCATATGATTGCACTTTAAATGACCTGTGTGTCAACCTTGTTGTAATGCATTATTTTATTAGCTATAGAGATAGCAATATTATCTGGTGCGTCGACAAGGTGGTGGCAATCTTCGCAAAGGTAAACACCGACGCGAATGCCGAAGACGAAGAAATACAAGACTTCTCCGTCAGAAAGGGCTATACCATATCATGCTATTATGAATTGCCTGAGATGTTTATCCCTTATGATGCACCCTTCTTGATTGCGCGGTAGTCGCTTTTTATTAGGGTGATCTCTCACAAAATATCAAGTAGTTAGTGTTCTCCCAAGTGTAGCACCGTCACGGCACCTAACTTTTCGGGGCATCGCAGGATCTCCCTGGGTGCGAACGATTAGGGATGTGTGAGGCGGGTGAGTTGAGACCTCGCAGCGAGATCACTTGGTTTTCTTGACGTTCTGGAAGGATCAACCTGAGCTCGGAACACGCCCATCGAAAGATGAACAAGAGTCACATAGAGATGTGATCGGCAAGTTTGCCTACCGATTGAAGTTCGCGCCATCAGTGTTCATCTCGTTCAATGGCGTTGAATGGAAATGCGGGTCTTGAATCACTCACAATCAATTATGAGAGATATTGATTTGAGTGGGAGCGCACTGTTGAATTAACTTGTTTAATTCTCAGTGCAATTAATTATGAACACTGTCTAAGTGTGGTTTGCATAATAGTTGTAGAATGATGGCTCGCGTTTCCACCTTCCCTATTAAAATTGAATAGCTGTTAAATATCTGGTTAAAACTTTACGGTTGGTAACGTAATGTGAGGATTGTCCTCAAGAGTGCCGAGAAGGACTTTGTCCTATCGCATACTTTCGGTATTCTCTCGCTTATGCTATGGATCATGTGACTGTCGTCCTTCGATCCAAAAGCTAGAATTATGTTTCAGTCAAGTGCAATATGTTTGCTTCCATGAGACCCGAACTTCGAAAGTTTGGATAGTTATGTGATATTCATGGAATCTGAAAATCATTTTCAGAGACAGACAAAGGCTAAAAGATATGAGATATCCAAAGCAATGTTTGTTTGCAAACTATTAGTAAAGGAGTTTTACTATGCATTAGACTGATAAGAGAGGGATCCAGGAGAACGCCTTTCATATGATGAAAGGTGAATAAAAACTTAAAGAGAAAGGAAGCGTCCGAAGGGTGTTAGTGAAACTTTCACGCCTAGGAAGTCCAGGGCTAACGCCACTCTTAAGTTGGGTGCTTCTTCTGGAAGTAGGAGAAATACTAAAAGTTAAACTGTTAGAAGTATAATGGAAATAAGAAAGAAGACTGGAATATCCAGCTCATGTATGAATGTCATACAGGTTTTTGATGTATAGAAGGCTGGTCAAAGATATAGTTCTTGGGAATTATGATTAAATTGTTAATCACTGATTCTTGGGTATTGTGAGTTAATCACAAAGATACCCGCTCGATTGCTTTCTGTTGCAACTCGATGTAAGAACTACTATGGCCTGAAAGACTAGCCAGGAATGAGGTTTAGGTATACACAGGGAACATAGTAAATGTTACTATACCTTCCATCGGTGTATTACCGTCTGTATTTATTTTCATAATTCATTTTAGAGTTTCACACTCTAGCCCTTTGCATAAGGTATCTTGCAAGAAGGTTGTTCATAAGAGAACTTTTTATGTTCGGTGTTATGAATAACGTAAGGGCCATACTTTCATTATGAATAAGATATATGTTATGAATAATGATAATAATATATTACCTCTGGATTTACATTCATAATTCATTTTAGAGTTTCATACACTCTAGCCCATTGCACAATGTTTGTTGCAAAAGAGTTGTTCATAAGAACAACAATTGTTGTTTAGTATTATGAATAAACATGAAGGGCCATACTTCCATCCAAGATGGGATGTATGTTATGAATATTGATAGTAATATGATACATCCATAACACTGACGCTAAATGTCGTAAGACTAAGAGAATACCACACAAGTGTGGCACTGCATTTGGTCACATTGGAGAAACCCGCATGGATAAATTCCATTATGATGGATTTTAAAGTCGTTTGATTTTGAATCATCTGACACTTGCAACTTTCCTCCGAAAAGTAAAATGACTGAAATACCGTTCACAGGCCATAAGGAACGAGCAAAGAACTTATTGGTGATCATACATTTTGATGTATGTAGTCCGATAAATGTTATTGCAAACAGTGGATTTATCTATCTTCAGAAATGACTCAAGTAGATATATGTATATTTACTTGATGAGATGTAAGTCTAGATCTTTTGAATTCATTCAAAAGGTTTTCAAGAATGAAGTAGAAGTTATTGTAACAAGAAAATTCTGTTTCTACAATTCGATTGCAGAAAGGAATATTTGAGTTACAAGTTTAGCGAATGTCTGATGAGTTTTGAAAAGAGTTTCATAACTTACACCTCCCGGAACACCACTGTGAGTGGAAAGTCCGTGAAGATGTAATCGAACCATTTATGACATGGTAAGATCAAAGATGACATAAATAAATTTGCCATTATCCCTTTTAAAGAGTGATGCTTTAGAGACTGCGGCTTTTACACTGAAAAGAGCTCCATCTGGTCTGTTGAAATGACACCATGGTATGGTACGCCCAACCATGTTATATCTTTTCTTAACATTTGGAATACGGGGCTTGTGTAAAAGGTTACAAACCTATTCCAAGTCAGACAAGTGCTACTTTGTAGGTTATCCCAAGCAATTGGGTATTCCTCCCTCACTATACCGAGGCAAATAGGTTTGCCACAAAGAACGGTATGCTTTTTGAAGAAAATGGTTCTTTAAAAAAGGTGAGTGGGAGAATAATGCAACTCGACGAGATAACCAGTATCTCCGTCATCAGGTCAAAGGAAAGAGACCTTGGAAGTAATTCCAGTGTTTCCTACTGCGACTGATACGGAAGTCTCTACAATAAAATGCATGGACTTCGGTCAAACTTGCAGCTAAACCACGTAGGCAAGGCTCGTGCAAACCTCTCAGGTGCACAGATGAGATATTGTTGTCAGACAACAGTATACCTATGATACACAAGGAAGCGTTGATGGGCCCTGACTCCGGAATTGGCTGACTGCCAATACAACCCGAGTTAGTTTCCATATAAGTGATTCAAGATTAAAACCTTGATACACCTTTCGGAAGACTTAGAGTCTAACGAATATTTATGGAACTTAAAACTGATACAGATAAAAATGTTTTATCCATAAAGCTCGACTTGTTGAAATAACAAGTTCAAGGAGTTGACTGCGATGAGGTTGTTTCACCGTAGCGATGCTTAAAGTCGGTTCGGGTTGAACTAGCAATTAATACATATTTCAGTCATGAGATATGAAACATGGATGACAATAGGATTTCCATATGATGGAAATGAAACCAAGGACTTGCATGTGTTACAGTCCAAGGTATTTTGTCATTCCAGAGGATGCTAGTGAGTGTGCAAACTTCAGAGTTCCAGCAATGGACAGAAGAGAGCATAATGGAGTTGGAATCTTCGTGTTTTGATGAAATGGTCAAAAGGGTTTGACTTCATCAATGGGTAACGAAGATGCTTGTGATTCAAGAAAGTAAGTGGGAGCATAATAAATTTCTAAAAAACATTGTGTGCTTTACACATTGTTAATTGGAAATAAATTTCTTGACACGAATTAGGACTTCATTTGAAAATAGTTTTTCGATGAAGTGCTTGGGCTAAATAGCCTTTATATTAGGCATGATGATCTATGGAGATAGATTTACCTAATGGGGCTGAGCAAAGATACATATTGACAAGATGCTAAAACCTTTTAGCATTAAAAACGTCAAGGAGTGATTCTTGCCGAAGTCACATGGAAAGAGTTTTTGCAAGACTCGGTGTCCCAAAACATTGATGAGCAAAATACATGATGGAGATTCCACACACTCTTGTGTTTGGATTAATCATGTATTCCATGGTATGTAAAAACAAACCAGATATGTCCAATACTCCCAAAGTTGTTGCGAGTATAGATACCAAAGTGATCAAAAGTACTGATCATGGGACAATAGTGAAAAAGGGTCATTGAGTACTATAATAGCACTGATGACATGTTTTCTCGCAAGCGGAGATCATGAAGAGTTCATTGTAAAAGGTTACATCGATACAGTCTTCATCCATGCTCCAAGCGATTTTCAATTTAAATTAAGGGTTTTGTGTAACACACAATATGGTGGCACAGTTAGTTGGGAAATGTTCCAAACAAGTTACTGTGGCGAATTCTATAACAGAGGCGAAGTATGTTGCCGCCTTTAAAGTGACAAAGAAGATGTTGAATCATATAGTTCATTCATGAACTTAGTATGGTTCCAAGATGGCTTTTGTCAATGGGACACTATTGCAAGTAGTTGCTCCATAACTCAGTCTGAGGAATCCAGGTTCGACCTGTGATTCGCATACATACCAAGCCAAGTCCACACAAAATATGAATTTTGTGAAAACGTAAAAACGCGAGGATACGCAAAGATACACACGGAGCTGAAGTCGTCAGATCCGTTGGACATCAGGCTATACCACATGCGAAGCATATTTACACCGGTGTGCCACAGGTGTGAAGTGCATTAGCATTAACTAGATTATTGACTCTAGTGCAAGTGGGAGTCTTTAGGAGATATGCCCTAGAGGCAATAATAAATGTTATTGATTATCTCCCTGTTCATAATTAGGTTTATGTTCCATGCTATAACTGCTAGGGTTCTCGAGTCTACAATAATCACGAGGCTCGGAGGAAGACTCATATGCACGTGTGGAATAATAAACGGTAAAATGTATTCCTAGTCTAGCCTCTAAGACTAGCTCAAGTGTTGCATGATGGTCCTGTTTTCCTGATCATGGGCATGTCTATGCCAGCAACTTTTGAGGGCACAATGTTAGAAGAACATTTGTGTTGAATCGACCCGAATTGATGTTATGCTATGAGTTACATTCGTCACAAGTTAATGGTTAATAACACAGAGATGGTTAATGTTTGCATGATTCCTTAGACCATGAGAGTATCGAGTTTCTTCATGCTTGCTTCATGAACTTTGGGGTTTGTTAAACGTCATCCGTAAATGGGTGGCTATTACGGCGGCTTACGGGTTCATGGAAAAGTATGTCAAGTAACTTGATAGCTCAAGATTGGGATTTGCTCCTTCGACGATGGAGAGATATCTCTGGGCCCTCTCGGTGTTACGGTATCCATCATCGTCTGGCCAGACACTTTGTGATTTGATCACGGGGATGCCGGAACACGGAACGAGAAAAGAGAACAATACCGGTAACGAGGTAACTGGCATAGTGGACAAGTTGTTGACCCACAGGGATGCCAACATGTCTCACCTCGGGTATTTGTAACATATCGCGAAGCAACAGGAATAGCACACGGCAACTGGAGGTTCACTCGAATATTCATTCGTGTGGGTATAGGGGTCAATATGGGTGTCCACGGCTCCGATGTTGATCATTGATCGGAAGGGGTTCCGTGTCATGTCTATACTTCACCGAACCTATAGGGTCACACGCTTAAGGGTCATCTATCTGCTGAATACTAGACAGGGAGTCTGAGAGAAAATCACCGAAAAAGTTTCGGACACCGAAAAAGTTTCGGACAGCGGAAAAGTTCCGCAGAGAGAACACCGGATGAGTTTCGGTGAAACTGAAAAGTTGTTTCGGGGTATTCCATTAAGTCAAATTGGTTTCGGCACATGCCTAATAATTCTTGGAGGGTGCCAGAATCATTCTGGAAACTTTTGGGAATTTTCTAGAAGAAAAACCGGAAATGTTCCGGAGCTGCCGGAACCACTTCAGATGCTTTTCGCAGATGAAAATCACTAATCTGGAATTGTTCCAGAACGTGTTGAAAATTATTTTAGTGGGTACTGGAAATGTTCTAAGCCCACATAAATATTTTCAGTTCGAACGGACGCTGAAAATTGTCGTCATGAATAGTGAAAGTGCTTTTTGGGTGGCTTCTTGGAGAAGCCACCTTGAGGGTCCTTTGGTATTTTTCCCCTTGGCTTCTTGGAGAAGCCACCCTTGGGCTTGGCCTATAAATAGGGGTGGAGGGGGCTGCCTAAAGACTCACTCTTTCTCACATATACATGCCATTGCAATGATCTGGCTTCTTCTCTCCCTCTCCGTGAAATAGTTTCGTAGAGCCGAAAGGCTGTCTGGGTTCCGGTGGGAACTAGTTCTGGACGGCGAAGCCCTGCCGGATAGATGACACCGTATGGGTGCAACTCTGTAGAGAGGTCGTAGTTTCGATCTTAGTGCCCGAGGGGCTGTTCGTGAGTGCCTCCCGAAGGGCTGTCCAAGTGACGGTCCAAGTTCTGTGAGTCCTCCCGAAGGGCTGTCCGAGTGACCGTTTGAGTTTCGAAGGTCCTCCCGAAGGGCTGCCCGCGACACCGTCCGGGGGACTGTTCGACCGCCTCCCGGAGGGCTGTCCGAAGGGAAGACGAGGGTATACATCCTCACGGTTGGGAGGTTGTAAATCCTAGCTGCGGGGATCTGCACCGCCGATCGTCATCGACTCTACTTCCGCTGCACTACGAGTCGGTAACGAAAATGATCAAACCTTGTATGCAGTCTCCATAGTGGTCCTGGGCTGGTGTGTAGGTTGGAAATTTTTTGTTTTCTGCTGCGTTACCCTACATGCATAGGTGTGAAGTCTCTAGGGTCACGGGCATGTGGCACCACAGGCATGGGTTCGAATAGACATTTAGAGAGCCTTGGCTGTACATAGGTCAGTTGCACACAGCAGTGTAGTTTTGTGGCATCCTGCAGAACGGGTGTACGGAGAGGAACCTGTGTGCAATAGTAAGGATGTTCTGAATGGACAGAGTAGTGTTTGATGTGAAATGGTTGTTGTGTGATTTTAATTTTTTTTTCAATGTGGTTAAACTAACAAAGTGCTTGTTCCTTGCGTCTATGTACCGAATGTTCTTCTGCAATATTTATGAATTGTTCACGCCAATGTTGAATAAGCATTTTACAGAAAGTTAACAATGATACAATCACATATTCTTGTAAATGCACGATGCATCTTGTACATGATAAGTATGAAAATTATAATACAATATCGTGCGACATATTTGTCCTTCTATAATCATGGATACAACATATGCTTGCTCAATACTAGGAGATAACTTACTAATTGCATTTAGACATGCAAAACGTACTATGCATTTGTACATGAGCAAACCACTGTGTTCAAACATAAAACAGTAATACAGTATACACAGCATCTTTGAGCAACAACAGTCATATTTACAACATAGGTTCATTCAATCTAAATTATCATAATACTAGTTACTACTAGTTTAATGTAGACATCCATTTTCTCGCATTTTACCAACCACTGTTTCCCTTCCGGCGCTTCCAGCCACTGGAAGATCCCTCGTCTTTGTTCTTACGTGGGCGGAGTCTTCCCTTCATTGGTTGTTGGTGGAGGTGACGTAGCCCGTGCTTGATGATTAGGATTCTACGGTACAACTCGTAACTAACATACCCGTCTTTTGCTGCGTACTCAAGGTGTAGCGGGGAAAGCGGCTTCCACTCCCAGAACTAGTGCTTCTCCTTTGGGAATGATTTCTTCATGTTCTTGTAGGAGGGGTCGATGATGGCCGCTGCAAGGTCACCCATGGAGTCCCTTTCTCGACCACCCTTGATACAGAATTGCCTCTGGATGTCGACGTGGTGCTCGTTTGGAATTTTAATCCATGCACGGGCAAGCATGGTCTTGTCGCCCCTGGTGTCGACGCTAGCAAAAGTTACCACTTTGCGTTGCAGGAAGTCAAGTAACGCCTAGGAGCGCTCGGACCTGCAGTAGTGGTATACGAAGACATGCTCACGCATGGCAAGTTGGACGACGGCGATCCCTTGTCGTATGTAACTACTCTTACGTGTGTACTCGAGGTCGAGGCCGACGAACTTGTTCTTCTCCTCCTTTAGCCATTCCTCGTACTTTTTGATGATTCGCTCCACGGTCTTTGGGTCGTTGGTGTACACCACCTCCAGCATGGTTGTACCGTGGGCAGTGACGTGTTTGGTGAGTGTTGTTAGTTTCCCGTAGTCCATGGCTGCAGGTGTGCGGTGGTGAATTGTTGCGGCCGACGAGAAATGTCTGAGGAAGAAGATGGAAATGGATTCGGTAAAATGAAAGATATCTTTACTTTGTCGTGCAAAAAAGGTAACCGTCAAAGAGCAGTTGGTAGTCATCCGCCAGTTCCAGGGGTAGATTTACGGAAACAGGCGTTTGTTGGATCAGTTTTTTTAAGATTTTCACTTATCTTGTTCAATGAAATGTTTTATTCGTCGCATGCTGCCTGCGTGATCCATGTGTGCATACTCCATCTTTGGCTGTGAAGGTAGTCGAGTAACGGTGGAACACTCAGCAGAGTCATGGTCGTGCCTTTGTTGTCGAAACATTTTTTTTTCGGTTATCAACATTCCTTAGTCAACGAGGCACTGTTGTTATGTTATTCGGTGCACAATTGTATGTTTAAAAAAAGTTGGTGAAGTAAACATAGTGTGCACTTGAAAATGGAGTCCTGTTTGGTGTTTAATTGAGATATGTTTCAATAGATGGTTTGAATAACTTTGATAACATGGCATTGCTATAGATTTTGATGGAAAAACTGATTCTTGATTTGTTTAATTTTTGAATCAGAGTTTAACAGAAAATGATTTGTTTTTTGATTTTTGGAAATGTGAATATTTCAAAGGTTAACCAGCTACTTGAGTGTCCATAAGAACTTCATTAGTTCCAAAGGATCATTCCAACAGTTCGAACAGCGAGTTGAGGGTCCATACGAGCTATATAAGTTCCAAAAGATCATTCTGATAGTTCAAGCAACCACTTGGTTCATAACAGCTACATTACTACCATTCTAATGAGCAAACTTATAGTAACGAGTGATTTGCTCCTGGGAGGCATCATCATGAAACGACCACTGAACATCCTAGGAGATGCACTGTTTCTTCCATTTTAAGTGCTGGTTCCAACGGAATCTATGGAATGCGCTGAATGATGATGGACACAGAACGATCATGGCGCTCTTTGAAAGTGATCAGAACAACATTCTCTTCAACAAAGGTTGCAGCTGATATGAAGTCTCTGAAGGAAGACATTTCAATTACCATCCTACTGTCTTTTTTGCAGATGTAGTACGACGAAGGAGTGATGACATGGGTAGGTTCATCAGGAGCTTCAAGGGTCACCCTGCCATTGGTTGGCACGTCCACCCATCTCTTTAGTGTCGAGACAACACTCCTCGGAATTTTCTAGAAGAAACCAAAATTAAATAGGAATTAAAAGTGTTGATTTGCCACTTGGACATTAAATAAAAGAATGGCTGGATATGGTGAGCGCGCTATCATTAAGAAATCCCATATTAAAACTAATATCTTTCTTGACATGTTCAGGTTCGCGAGTAAGCAGATAAAACAAAATATTAAGAGAGCAACAAAAGTTTTGTTGTTTTAGGATTAATAAATCTTTTCTTTATAATTTTACATATAAGCAATATTCGGTCAATATCCTTTGTTTTAGGAGAATACGAAGCAAAATATGTTTGGTATTTTAACAAGGACAGTTGTAACCAACCATGATGCAGTCTTTGGTGTTAGTGGGAGTCAACACATGGACAAATGGACGGCAACGGATGAAAGTATCTCGGAAAAGGCGTTGTAGAAAGAATCGTGCCTGGTTGTAGGTAAGCTCAATATCCTTAGAGTAGACACAGCACTGAACATGGTCAAAATCGTCAGAAGAAAGATCGCCGAGAGCTAGAAAAAGAACAAGTATTCAAAGTTAGATAAAGTTATATCCAACACGGGGTTAATATTATTTAGTATGATGCATGCATATAAAAATACAACGAAAGAAAATTATTTTGGAATATTAAATACCTACCAACGTGGGGTAATGGAAGCAACCTTTTGTCACCCCGATATGTTTGTATTTCCAGATTGAGTCCCTCATCTGGTAGTTCAAATTCTATGCGGTCTCCAGCACGTAGTTCATAATCATCCGCAAAGATGCACCACTCACCACCGCACAACTTTGTGTAGTTTGCCCTATGCTTAAACAAAGCATTGTAAGACCTTCCTTCATGTGTAAGAATGGCTGGCTCTACCTGCTCTTTACGCAATATTCTTGCTTCTTCCTTCCTCTCATCAATGTATTCAACGAGAAAAGCTCTGACATTACAAGGTACATAATGGAAAAAATAGTAAAAATAACAACCTGTAAGTATAAATTTGAACTCATCGATCATTAATGTTAAAAGTTTTCTTAGCTTGCATTTGAATATTTGATAACAATTAAAGATAACAACATAATGGTATGATAAATTAATGGATACAGATTTTGGCATAGGTTGACGAATTTTAATTAGAACTGAAGATGCACTATAATAATTAAGGCATAGGCAGGTAAACTAATGGAAAAAGAAAACTGAGGACAGGTGCAAAGAAGTGACAACAGGGGAACCTAGCGTAGGTGCAAAGGGGTATGAGTAACACTGACGATTTCTACTGTGTTGTAAGCAACTAATAGTTGTAATTCTACCAAACGACCATTGTTTAAGATAAAAAGATAACTATATGTTAGAAATGCTTACTAACCATGCGGCTCCAGCATGTCTCATCAAGAATAACCTCAAACTGCTGAAGAGCTTCAGGGTGTGGTTCGCAAGGGCCGCCTGGTTGGCGGCAGGTAGGGCAAACCATACCTAAATAATTCAGAACAACTATGTTAAGAAAACAAGAAAATCGTAGCAATTTAAAACAAGCTTCAACGTTAGCCAAATTAAAAATATCGGTACGAAGGTAGACAACAACTATAAATTTACCAGAAATCTTCTCATCTACTCCCTCCAGAAAAGCAGTATGACAATGTTTAGATCACTTGTTTAGATTTGCAAACGCTTTTATATTCCTTTAGAGAATGAAGTCGTTGTACCGGATCTAATACTGCAATAAATATCAAATGAAAAACCTAAACATAAAACAATAATAATTAAAATATCATTTTCAAAACGTAAATACGGATCGGAGCATGCTTACGCATATGCTTTTTACCTAGGAAAGAAGAACAGCGGCCGTCGACGAACGGAGATTGGGGTAGGGGAAGCTTAGGGTAAGCACCCACGAGCAATCTACGAGAGAAGTACGGCTTAGAAATTAATCGAGAGACCCAATAAAAACTCTATAATAACTACGTGCGGCAAAGAAGCACGAACCCTAGAAGTAGACGACAGAGAAGGCAGATGGGTAGCGATGTGGCTCAGGGAGTCGGAGCGGATTGAAATATAAAGGAGACGCGAGAGAGCAAGAGTAGTATTGAGTGCTTGTTTTTTTATTTTTTATTCTGCGAAATGGAATGAATGCTGGTTGTAGATGGTGTGTGCATTCCGAGGTGTTATGGGGACACGAGACGTTTGACTCATCCAGCTGCCTCCCACTGTAGTTGTCCAGCCGTGCTGCCTCCCACTGGACTCTTCTACGTGCCTATCGTGCCTCACAGACCTATGTGAGGCATGGTTATACAAGCTGAAAATCATACTCGTGCTTCTGTGATTTAATTGTTTTTAATCACATGTTTAATCAGATAGGGTTGGGTGTGTCTTTACGAGAGGAACGGTAATGATGTTATTAGATGCACAGTCGTGAAAGAAGGAAAGGCATGATCGACACATCGGGGAGGCAAATTCAGGAGAGGCATGATCGTTCCCAAAAGTGAGTCTGAGAGGCACTGTTGCACCTGAAGTGGAGTCACGGTTCGTGACTCTGCGTTTGCAAATGTTTTTCAGCTACTTGTTGATCCAGAGAGCCACTGTTTTTCAAATGTTCGTTTGGTTCAGGCGGGAATCTGTATGATAGCCCACGGTTATACGTATGTCAGAAGCATGGCCGTGCCTTTGTTTTGGCAATGTTTTTGGTGGTATGCAGACATAGAGATGCAGGTCCGTCGATATCACTGAGGTTTCTCTTTAACAAAGTGGAGGCACACGTGTGGCTTTGCTGCTAGCCGAACCGTGCTTCTATTTTGGTTCACTCCCCGTGTAGTATATGTATTCCAGAGATCTAGGTTGCATGATAGGGTCATCGTTTGCCTCCTCGCATTCTTTTGTCGATCAAAAGATGTGCTGGTGACCGATGGGATGGCTATTGGTTGTTAGTATTCAATGTGCCAGATACCGTGCTAGAGTTAATCTAGAGGCTCCTCGATTATAGCGTGGCAGCCATGACTTTTGAAGTGCATGGTTCCACAAGCTGCAGAAGCACAACCGTCTATTCACGGTTCCCGATGCAATTTAATGGGCGCATGGTAACTGAGTCATCTCTCCCCAAGGTTAAATACTGGTATATTCTGGGAGGTCACCCCGTCTTATTCTCGCCACAGAACTGCAGACAGTTCCCATCATCCTCACCACGTACGAGTAACGCCGGAGAAGCACAGTCAAACTCCATTGTCACTCTCACCCTCGTTTCCATGGACGACTTCAGGAACACTACTGAGCGTCTCTTTATAGATGCCGATGGTAACACCAAGCTCGAGGTGTGGTACACCAACGAGCCCTACAAGGTGGAGGAGACTCTTTCTCTTTATGAGGAATGGCTGCGTGAGGGCAGGTACAAGTTTGTTGGTCTTGATCTGGAGTACACACGAGAGGATTATTTTGATCGGAGCAGAAAAGTCGCCGTCATGCAACTGGCGATGCGCAAGCATGTTCTTGTCTATCACTTGTGCAAGGCCAGGAAGGAGTGCGCTGCTGTGAAGGATTTTCTTTGGAACAAAGGTATAACTTTCGCTAGTGTCGACGTCAGGAACGATAGAGAAGTTCTCTCAAATAGTTTCCTCAAAATTCCAAGAGAGTATCACATCGACCTTCTAGAGGAGCTCATGATCAAAGGAGGCGATCTAAGGGACTCCATGGCAGATTTGGCAGGAGCCGTCATAGACAAATCTTACTTGAGTATGAAGTCATCTCTTCCACGAGGTCAGCATGACTACTGGGAATGGAAGCCGCTTTCCCTTGACCACCTGAAATATGCGGCAATTGTAAGTGAAAATTTCGTTTATGTGGATTTTCTGTCTTTATATTTTTGTTTTATTGCAACAATAGGAATTTTTTTCCTTTATCTATATCTTCATTCTCATCCGCTTTTTGTTTTAGGATGGGTATGTCAGCTACGAGCTCTACCGCCGAGTTCTGTCGATGAAGGACATGATGCATCCTCGTTGTCTTACCGACCGCAGACGCTGTGGATGTTTGTGAGCAGAACTCCAACTAAGTAGAATGGACGCCGTGGACGTTTATGTGGACGTTTGTGAGCAGAATGGACGCCTGGAAGGCTTCGAAAAGAGATACCTCTATGGAGATAGATTCCATTTCTTTTTTTGCGGGGGAGATAGTACTTCATTTCATGTATAATTAATGTTGTACTTTTAGTTCAATCCTATGGAGTACCGTTTTGGGATTTTGGTTTTATTTTCACAGTATCATGTTTGGCTTGTCTCATGTTACGGGAATATAATTTTTCTATGTTTTTTTATGTTACAAGTTTATTGTTGACGTCTGCGCGAGTTCAGGTACATTTAGAGAATGCGTCGAAGTGGCGCACATGTATTGTTTGGGAGAAGTGCCCTTTGTGTTTGGCTTATATTCAGCGCGTGCGTTTGTGTTTGTATTGTTGTCTTTTACATGTTCGCACAAGAGAGGCACGTCTGCTAACGTATGAGGCAAAATTTGTGCATGAAGGCAGATGTATGGATTTGGCATTTTAGTTTTAAATGTTTCCTTTTATTTGTTCATCCTGAGATGCATGGCCTTGGAATGCTAGAGGCATGTATCTTTGTGTACACGAAGCACGTCTGTGCGTCTGTGCGTCTGTGTTTTAGATGGTTTAGTTTCCTGTCTTTGTGTGCTTCAGGACCGTGCCTCGAGAAGCCCCACATCCGTGCCTGTGGAGGCTTCACTCCCGTGGCTTCGCTGCCTCTATCCATGTACCTCACGTGACACACGCCATGACTCTATGTGCCTGTGGTGTCACACGGCTGTGCCTCTAGAGACTTCGCAACCGTGCCTCTCCAACTGAGTATTCTCACCGATACCTCTGCCACCACACTTTTGTGCATCCAGAGGGTTTGTACCTATGGCTCGAGAACGCCAATTCCAAGGCTGTACCCGTTCCTCGAGAAGCCGGAACTCCGTGCCTGTACAGGCTTCAGTTCCGTGCCTCCACTGCCTGCATTCACGTGTTTCGGGCGACACGCTGCCTGTAACTCTACGTACCTGTGGTGCCAGACGCCCGTGCCTTAGGCGACACGCTGACTGTGACTCGTCGTGCCTGTGGTGCTACACGCCCGTGCCTCAGTAGACTTCATAACTGTGGCTCTCTGACTTAGTAATCGGACCTCTCCTAACACAATTTTGTGCACCCAGAGTGTTGATACCGAGCGAGGCCTCAAGAAGTCCTATGCCCGTGCCTGTAGAATCTACACTTCTGTGCGTCCCGTGCCTGCATCCACGTGCCTCACGTGAAACCCGGCTTGACTCTACGTGTCTGCGGTTACACACAAGCGTGGCTCTTGAGACTTCACTTCCGTGTCTCTCTAATTCAGTAATCGGACCCATACGTCCGCCACCACACTTTTGTGCATCTAGATGGTTGATACCCATGCCTCACGTCCCCGCCTGTAGAGGCTTCACTTCCGTGCCTTCGCCTCCTGTGACTCTACATGCCTGTGGTGCCACGCGCCAGTGGCTCTAGAGACTTCACAACCGTTCCTCTCTATCTAGGTATTCAGACGGATGCTTCTGCTACCACATTCTTGTGGCTTCAGTCCTGTATCTTTTTTTAGCAGTGTCACTACACTAAAATTAAAAAAATGGTAGCGTCCCACCGACTGACTTAAGATGCTAGCGAACAAAAAAGCCACATCCAGGCAACACGAATATTGATGCTCAAAACGGACGGTCGAAGATTAGAGACGGTCGAAGTTTAGAGATGTTTGCTCCGTGCCTTATTATTCATCACGCCCGTGCTTCTATGGTCTTAACTGACATGAAATAGTTGAAAAAACTGCCGTTGCTATTATAACTTTGATTGGATCATTTTTATTAGCTTACCGAGGAAGAGACGGTGTGAATCTAGCTAGGTGAGGCACGGATCAGTTTTGGCCTTCGGATCTAAGGTCTACGGTAGGCTCTTTCTTTTGCCTCATTGGATTCTTCTGTCGGCGGTCTTTGTTCAAAGGAGGAATTGATGACCGATGCGGCGACTGTTCGATGTGACTATTCAGTGTGTCAGTTACTGTAAAAAAAAGTTAGAGGCTCCTCGATTTCTCCACGGCATCAAATATTTTGCACAACCGTGACTTTAGGAAGTGCATGGTTCCACGAGCTGCAGAAGCACAACCGTCTATTCACTGTTCCTAGTTCACACGTTAATGCGCATGGTAACTGAAACGTCCTTCGCCAAGGTTAAATATTGGTCATGTTTTTAAGGTCACCACGTCGCATTGTAGCCACAGAAGATCAGGCAGTTCCCACCGTCCTCACCACTTCCCAACCTCATCACAGAGTCTCAGGAATCTCCATTGGCACCTTGCTGTTCGCTGCCATGGACAACTTCTTGAACACTACCGAGTACCGACCGATAGTTGCCGATGGTAACACAAAGCTCGACGTGTGGTACACGAACGAGCCTTACAAGGTGGAGGAGACCATTGCCTTGTACGAGGAGTGGTTGCGCGAGGATAAGTACAAGTTTGTTGGTCTTGGCCTGGAGTACACTCGAAAGGACTGTTATGGGCATAGAAAAGTCGCCGTCATGCAACTGGCTATGCGGAATCATGTTTTGGTCTATCACTTCTGCAAGGCCAGGATGGAGTGCCCTGCCCTAAAGGATTTCCTTGAGAATAGAGGTATAACTTTCTCTAGTGTGGATGTCAGGAATGTTAGAGATGCTCTTTTTCAAGATTTCATCAGAATTCCAATAGAGTACCACATCGACATCCAAGAGAAGTTCATGATCAAGGGCGGCGAAGAAAGGGACTCCATGGAAGACTTAGCAAGAGCCATCATTGATGAATCTTACTCAAAGCTGGAGTCCTCTTTTCCAGAACTTCTGCATCACTACTGGGATTGGAAGCCACTTACCTTTGATCACCTGAAATATGGAGCTATTGTAAGTGAAGATTTCATTTTCGTTAGTTTCTGCCTTTGTTTGCAAGAATAATATGCTTTTTCTTTTTGTAAATTTATGTTTTCATTTGCTTTTCCTGCAGGAAGGGTATGTGAGCTATGAGCTATACCGCCGGTTTCTGTCGATGAGGGACATCCTGCATCGTCGCTGTCTTCCGGATCTCAGATGGCGAGGACATTTCTGAGCAGGACTCCAGGTGGAAGTGCTGCGAAGATAGATCGTCTGATGAATTGGTTAATTGCTAGTTATTGTATGGGGTAATAGTACATCGACTGATGAATTATAAATGTAGTAGTTTTACTTCAATCGGATGGAGTTTACTAGTTTGGAAATTTAAGTTTATTTTTGTTGTATTATGTTTTTCTTTGTTTGGATGCCTTCGAGAATATTTTCCTCTATAATTCGATGCTTCGTGTCGGTATAAGGTGAGATGTATTAAGAGGATCACTCAGATGTGCACGTTCGTGAATCTAGACAGTGCATAGTAGTTTGCTCAGGGAGGCATTGTCTTTGATGTATGCAATGCACGGTCCGGTGTTATCAATAGGCATGGTCATGGGTTTGTGTTTCTATTTTTTTTAGCTGAGTCGTGTATATCAGTGCAGATAAGAAGTGCATGTTTTCGTCCGTGGTTTAGATGGCTAGCTGCGTCAGTTCTTCTCTAAATATGGTCACACGGACAGGTAGGGGTGTTACTTTCACTTTGTGTTCCCACTGTGTTTGGCACGGTTGTTTTTATATCGTATATATGGTTGTGGTTGTGTGTTTGGAATGTTTTTACGCAGACCTTGAGTCTGTTTAAGATTCTTCAGATTTCCTCTCTGTGCTGTCTGTTTCAATATATGATGACTATTTTATGGACGGTTATCCAGTGTGAGAGTTGCTGTGGGACTATTGTGTTAGTCACTCTTCAAATTACGGTTGTGTTTCTGTGTTCCAATTATTGTGGTGATACTTTGATTGAGAAAGGCACGGCCGTGAAGCTAGTGGATGCACTATCGTATGTTTGGCACAGGCGTTGTCCTTCCTGTGGGTACTAAATTCGGAGAGGCACTGCGCTATGTTAGTATGAGTCACTGTCGTGGCTGTATGTTCTGTAATATTTCTAGTTAGTCTGCTAGTGGAAGCACGTCTGTCGAGTTAGTGGAGGCATGCCCTATGTTATGTTGAGTCAGATTTTTGTCTCTTGTTCGCAAATGTTTCATCTGACATGTTCGCTCGGAGAGGCACGTCTATGATGTTATTCATGGCACGGTTGTGCCTTTCTTTCAAAATGTTTGCTCTCACTGCTTCGCTCAGAGAGGCACGTCAGTGAAACTTGTCAGGTCACGGACCTTTTACAATTGAAGTCACGGTCGTTCCTCTATTTTGGTATTTTTTCAGTTTCGTCGTCTATGTCAGAGGGTGGGCCTTCTTTCGTTACCTTGAGACACGGTCGTGCTTCCCTGACACGCTGGCTTGGAGAGGCACCGGTGTTAAGCTATCGAGGGGACGGTCCTGTGTTAACTGGCGGCGCACTCGTGTGTGTGTGTTGTTATTTTTCCAGCTTAGTTGTCTATGTCAGAGAGGCACGTTCTATGTGGATAGGAGGCACGGTCGTGCCTCTGTTACCCCATTATTCCAGGTGAGTCGTTTACCACCTTCGTCAGATGCTTACGAATAGACAGCGTTGTTCCTCTCTGTTCCAAATGTTTCTTTTATTATGTCTACTCGAAATGAGTGGTGTTCTAGTGCAAGGAAGTGGTGTCTTCAATATCATCTTTACAACTTCTTTTGGAAAAATACGATTTTTATTTATAATGTTTGCTGTTCAGGATTTGAAGACTTGAACATTTGAACGCACAACCGTGTTTAATGGGATCCATAACAGATATCTTGGACCGACATAAAAATAGCTGAAACACTATTGTTGTGATGACATGAGTCGAAATAGCTGAAACAATGTTCGGATGGCTCGAGCTAAATTAAGGCACAGTTAAGCAGTAGTCATCTCCTTCCAACTCTTCTTTCGCGCTGGATATTGTATTGCTCGAAGACGATGCTCAGTGCCTCAAATACAGGGCCTGTGTTGTAGTTGGATGTCATCATTTTGAAATTTAGTTGTTCTCTCATCGGTTTCACATAGATCTGCAAACACAGAACAGAACAAACTAATAAAATTTATTGTAAAACATAATGTACAGCTGGCTCGGATGAACGTATGTTGATGTCTTGTCAATGAGAGTGAACTTACACTATTGATAAAAAATGAATTATTATTGAAGCTAATGAGCGGCATCAAATGCATGATGTAAATACCACTGTCATCCCTGAAAATTGAGAGCATTATGTTATTGATTAGAAGGTGAATAGTAGATATGGGATATGTAGTGGAACAAAAAAATGATGGTGAGGTAGAGCTACAGTCACAAGAAACTCACTCTCTGTCCGAGTTACATACACTGTGCACAGGTTTAACACGAAAGGAGGCTATGGTGTGCGGATGGGTGTTGTAAGCAGAATGGTAGGCTCTCTTGAAGTTTTCGATGACAATGTCTGAATGTTCCTTTATACCCTCGCAATTGATATAAGGACACAGAATTTTGAAGCGACGCATTACAAGATTCACGATGATGAGGTAGATAAAATGTGGTTTCTTTCTCACAGGTATTAAGATCTAAAACAATGAACAGGAAATAATATCAGTGTAACAACAAAAACTGGTAGAAATGAAGACGAACACTGGACAAATAGAGTGAGTAGGGTCAACTCACGATGTTACATTTGTTGGACAGCCTGTGCCCAACAGTTTTTTCTACAATGTGTTCCTTCAGTAGTTCAGTGCTTGCACCTAGAACTGTAAATTTTTCCTGCAGAAAATTGAAGCTGTGTCACTCAGCGTGGTAGTAGTAGTAAATGTGGTTTATTATTATTATTATTATTATTATTATTATTATTATTATTTATGAGAAGCAAGAACTTACAGAAGCGTCCATGTACATTATATGCTTGTGCAAATTTGTTGGCGGTCCGTTAAACTGTTCTTTCATCAGCAACGTTGAGTAAGTGTCGACCACAAATGTGTTGATATATCCGTAGATCTTCATTGACAAACCTAAAGTTTGATGATCGGCCCAATGTCGTTCGACGTAGAATATCCTCTTGCTGCAAAAAAATGCATTTTAAATCGTATGATTTTCTTATTTAGCATTAGAGGTGATGAGTATTCAATTACAATAGTAGAAGAATCAAGCCGAAACACTTGAATATGATAGCTTTAGGCAGAATACATTATGGTAGTAAAAAGAAGGAACCGTAACTTTACAGTAAGAGGAACAACCAACTCATTACCAATGGCTGGCGTATTGTCGATGATAGTTTCATACACATCTCTCTCCTCGATTGTAGAATCTCTTATTTCCAAAACTTGACAGTGTTCATGATGGTCATTCGCTGGGTTAGTGAATCGAGTCTGTTCTAGCTGAGAATAATGTTGATGAGGATGGAAGACATGACCGCCGGAGTTCATTTGACCATTACTGAGTTGCAGATGGCCCTCATTATAATTGTTGTTTCTTTGGACCATTGGGCCTTGTGGTTGTTGCTGCATGTGCAGTGCCGATGTACTGACAGTTGGATGACCGGTTGAGCTCGAAGGAATATCTGTTGCTAAATGCTGCAAATGATGGCCGGAATACTGCATTCTATTGAACTATGGTTGTAAGGCACTGTAACTTTGCCCATGAGACTCACCTCTGCGTGGTTGCTGATGGTTCTGCTCTTGAGGTTGGCGTTGTTGGCACCGCGGACCGCTGTTATTCTGAACATCATTGTGTTGGGAGTAGTGGACATTAGAGACAGGGGTTTGTTGCTGGTACTGTTTGTGACTTTGGTTGTTCATTGCATAAGGTGAGTGCTGGCTGCTGTGTGAACCGCCGTTATTCTGAGCACTAGGACGTTTGTAGAAGTGGGTTTTGAAACTAGGAGCTGGTTGGTGGCAGTGTTGGGACAAAGCAATTGCTGGCAAACTTTTGGACAAGACAGTTTGAGTTAAACCTGTAGAGTATGACGTATCAAAAGCCTGTGAGAGGTGGCTACCGCCTGAGATTGAGCCTGATCTGCTGGGCATAGGTGGCTCTGGATAGTAAGAAATGGAAGATCTCGCTGATGAGCTTGAATTCTTGGCCAAGTGCGAGAGAGTATCAGGTTAGCATTGTTGGGATGTTACTTGTCTACGAAAGGGTTGCTTCTTCTTTTGTTCAATGACCTTGTCAAGTTGTTCATAGATAGATGGGTCAGACCATATTTTATCATCATCACTGAATCCACAATCAAGGAGGCATCTGCGATTGTCAGCAGGTATAGACTCATTGGTTGCAGTTTCTGTTGAATTATGTGTTGGCTCCAGTATCCTAACTCTTTTCTTAGGAGGCGCCATACTCTCGTTTCCTGTATCTTCTTACTACTGTAAGGACCTCTTGTGAGCTGCCATTTGTGCTTCCGGTTTTGGCGGATGTGTGCTTGTGGTAACAGGGATGCAGTCTGTGGGATCAATATGTGGTTGCTTGGTACATTGTTCATGTTCTTCTGCAATGACATTGTCTTTCGCATCGATAGATGCGGCAGCAATGAATGGAGCATCACTAGTGGATGGAAGTGCTTTTCCCGTGTCCAGTACTATGCCAGAGACGCTGCCAGAATCACTGGGGATGGCTACTGTAGGAGCAAGGGCACCTAGCTCTGGAGCGTTCAGTTTCAACAATGTTCTTCTCATCTCTCAAAGTTGAAACAACATGGACCTTAGCTTCTGGCAGCGAAGAAGAACGTTGTTCAGTAATAATGTGTAACTTTGGAGCAGGTTCGGATACAGTGAGGCTCTTTGTGTTGGTTGAAAAGTTGTTGTTAGCGCTATCAGAACCACTGGACCGTGCAGTAGTTGGTGACGTTTGCCCAATCAGATAAACAGGTGGTTCAAGTGTCTCGGTTGACATTGGACCGGTCAGTAATTGTTTGTCAACCGCAGAGTGCGAGGTTGATGGTTCAGTTGCAGTAGGATTTTCTGTTTTCTCCAAGAGCTTCTCCAGTGGGTTTGTAGAGAATTGTGGTCTGCAGATCGTCCAGAATTGCGGGTTTCAGTCGGTACAGAAAACTCAGATGAATTTTCACCTGTTAGTATAATTGCCCCGCTGTCCAACATCTCAGATGTTGGCACGAAGGGCTCATGAACCGGCAAGCCATCAAGGCAGTTGTTGAGATGGTTATGCACATGATCCAGATGAATCTTGGCTTCTTCATCAATGTCCCCTTTGTTGTAGTCGATCTCGTTCACCTCCAGCAGCAACTTAAACTGAGTAGATGATTTTAGGAGTGAAGATAGATAAATTTGGGACTGCTCCTTGTCGTATGGATTTTGTGAGTCTGGGTCAAGAGTATCGCATCAACCCTTTAAATTTTGCAGGGAGTATGATGTGGCGTGAAGGACACTTGTCGAGCCACTGCTAGAAGAACTTTGACTGCTTGTTCTGCTAGAACTGGGAAGTGAAGAATATGTTGAAGGGAGCGATGAAAAAGTTTCTTTTTCATCCGAGTTGTCCTGTTGCAAGTTACAATAAACGCCTCGATTGCAGGTCTTGATTTCTTTTGCACTAAGATCCCTACCAAGAGAGAGGACCTTCTCCAATTTCTCCTCGAGAACTGGTTGAAACAGGGAGAAAAGTTCTGTGTACATTTCATTAACAACTTTGCCAATTTTCGCCTTGGCCTGGAATTGAAAAAAAACATCAGATATTGTTAATACGGAAAATAAAAAATAACGTCTGACCTACTGTACGTTTTGTCAAGAATTGCAGAAAAGGCAGGTATAATGTGCAGAGAAGCACACATGATGTGCTGCGGGAAGCACGGCAAACAAAGTCCACGAATCATAGTCAACACATTCCTTGAAGGAGCACAACAAACGTACTGGATGAAGCACACTCGACGTACTGTATGAAGCATGGTTGACCTACCACCACAGGGAAACACTGTTATATTTATCACAAAAGCACAGCTAACCTACTATAGGAAGCACACCTAATACGCTGCAGCAAGCACATGTTACATTTTCCAGCAGTCACAGGAAACCAACTAGACGAAGTCTCGTAACCTACTTTATGAAGTATGTCTAACCCGCCGCAGGGAAGCGGAGCTATAAGCATCATGGTAGCACACATTAAGTAATGCAGGGAGGACATGTATCTTTTTTGTAAAAACTTAGAGAACATCATTTCAAACATAAATCAAGTGCACAAGCTGGAAATCACTTACTGAACATAATTTTTCTTGAGGCACAAATTCTTCTAGGTAGGCCTCTAGTCTGGGACTCATTTGAAAAAACGGCCCCTCAAAGCCAGGCGGTGGGTGGAAAGGCGTGCGCCTAATATCTTTCAGCTACCATGCGGAAAGAAACAATGACAATCAAGTCAAATTAATATATGGCAGCTAAATCATTATGTTGAGTTGAAAACTTCACCAAAGGAAAATGATGAAAACTTCACTCGTCGTGTGTTTCCCAAAAATTCCGTCCTCTGTTGACAGGCTGTCTATGTTAGCATAATTCTTAATGGCCTCTGTATCCCATATAACAAGCCTTGCAGGAGTATCAGATTTCAGGTCCATAATCTTCATATCCAGGTACTCAAAATACGTTATCTGCCAGGGGGGAAGAGGTAAAAATGAATCATGTTCTTGTAGCTGCTTCTGGGTATAAAGAAATATACAAGTTAATGAACGAACCAGTGGAATCAGGAGGCAGCCACACAGGGCGCCTATGAATCCTTTGTCCTTGAAGGTCTGGAGTGATGCCACCAACTTCTCTGTGACAGCATTGGACCAATCATACGATGATATGTTACTTGCTGGTCCTTCTAGAGCGGCTAAGTAGTCGGGGCTAACGCAATCATATGTCATTGGGCATAGAAATACCGCTGTCGCAAACATCACAAAAACCCGCTGAAACACTTCTCCTGTCAGCTCCGGGGTCATGAGATCAGTTAACCCTCTGATGTTTGGAGCGTGCACAGCACACCGAGTCTCAGACTTAACCTGACATCTGAAAGCTTCTAAGCATTTTCTAGGGATAATCTGCCCCCCCAGTGGAATTCCTAAGATCCAGTGCACTGTGTAAGAGTTTATAAAGAATCTGTATCCACTAGGCAGTATGAAACACCTGGATGGGCAATCAAAATAACGGACAAGCCAGCGAACCAAACACCTCAGAAGCTCGCGGTAGCAAAGATACAGAAGGTATCCAAAACCAATATCTCTGAGAAGCTGCTTTTGTGGTTCTGTTTGCTTCTCACAGATATTAATGAATTTCTGCAAGCTTAGTTTTGTGCTGAACTCTTCTTCATATTCAACCATTGTAACAGCCATCTGGACAAAGATAAGAAATGATCTTTAACAAAAGTATTGTTGAAGCACATACTTTTCTGGGAGAAGCTTATATATAAATGTCTAGTCAGCAAAACAGACACAATATTTAAGCCGAGATGAAAAAGGCAGGTAGAATGAGAGGCATTGATTTCCAAAGAAATTTCAACGACACACGCGAGAAGCATAAAAAAAACACCTACTTCGAGGCAGCAAGCTACTTCTTTCGCCTGTACTCCTCAACAAGCTTTTTGTGCGCTGCACGTTTTGACTCGATCCTTAGTCTCACTGTATCTAGTTGGTCATGAACCATGAAATCTTGCGTGACAAACTCTGTGCCATCGACAGACTGAGACTAAGTCTCCGACAGCTGTGGGGTGGAGTCCATCGCATTGAACTCTACATAAGAGGTCATGAGACATCATCGTTACCAGGTCAGCTACGTAAGACAGTTGTTAGGAGACCATGTGAGACCATCATCAACAACTCGGTTAGCTAAGACGGATTGTAACTCTGAGTTAGTAACTGCTTTGCAAAAATGAACGTAAGTCCTTTGGATCGCTCCTCTAAATTGCAGATCTATACAATCATTTGACCTGTGGCCTCATGATAGGGATCAGCATAGTGAATTTTGACTACAGTCTCATTGAGCTCTGCAACTAATTTAATCTGTGGTCACGAGAGTCCTTAAGTTTTGCATGGCTGGAGATATAAGTCAACTTAGCAAAACCACAGCGCAAACTTGCAGCTGGCAGGATTAAAGTGAGGTCAGTTGAGTCTGTATTTTAAGTAACGTCCATAACCCTTCTCCCGTTAACAAGGCGCAACAGTTTGAGCACGGACCAGCGGAAAATAATTGGATCTGGAACGGAAATTTAAATCGTGCCCCACCTACCGTGTTGCGCACATGTGATGTCTACCCAGCCCGCAGAATTGCTAGCACCAAAATTTTTCTATCCAAATGATGAATCGGTGGGATAAGCATGGCGAGGAAGCAATGGATTACCTGAGCAGGAGATCCACGCCGAGTGTGATGAAGGAAACCGATAATTTTTCAGGGAAGAGTGAGGGCTGTGGAGGGATCACGACGAGACTCTAGGTTTTCCTTTGGAGAGCTAGAATATCCTTCCCCTGTCGCCCCGGACGCTAGATGGAGAGAGATCTGGAACTCATCTACGGACGACCCCACAAGTTAGTCAAATACTTAGAGGAACTATTTGAGAGCCCACATGTCAGTACGACGATCAAGTCCACCTACCACATCTTCTCACTCCAGATGGAGGTAGTCCTAGAACTCATTTACGGCCAACCCCACAAGTTAGTGAGAGATTTAGAGGAAGTAGTATTTGAGAGCCCACTTGTCACTTCGACGGTGAAATGAAGTCGACCTACCACATCTCGTCACGCAGAAAAACATGTGCATCTCTCATGCGCCACAAAACTTACCCCACCTATTAGGTGATTCTTTTCCTGCACGCAAAAAATCAAAGCAGTCTCTCTCTCTCCCTCTTCTAGATTCAAAATTATCCAAGGAGATCGCTCACAAACTGCGGGGAAGCAGACCCCCCCACAAATTCGAAAGGTGTCAGTTCCGAACAATCAGTGCATAAGATTCGACAATCAAAGGTTAGTAAAAAAATTATCAACGCACCTTCGCGTGGCGACTCCTGATACACGAGATTCAATTTTCGCGATGCTGGTTTTGGGTCTATGCCAAAATCTCACTTCATTATATCTATGTTGTCGTGGTACATGCTCGATGCTTTTTCAGTTTCCGAGTCCTTCTTTTACGGCAGTAGGTAGTGTGGTTCTTAATTCAACATTGCGCTTCTGTTAAAAAATATTACGATGTTACTACCTAAGTTGGTCCTCGGGAAGCTACAGACAGAAATTCTGTTCCCTAACTGTTATTGCTTAGAATCACTATGACGTTGTTGATGAAATCCCTGAGGTTGGAATGCATAGTATAAAACTGCTTGGTTCTATGTTGTTGATGAATTCGTTGTGGTCGGGATTCATAGAATAAAACTGTTTGGTTCTACTCTGCAGCTCTTATTTGAGCATGTTCTTTGTTTTGCGTACTCTCATCCTTGTAATATCAACTTGTTCCTTTTGTTAGGATTCATGGTTATCTTGTGTTAAGTGATGCAGTACCAAACTAGCATCAGGATCTCACTTTGGTTGAGGTTGCAGTGTAATTAAAAATTAAAATATGTATATATATATATCTCAATTCTATAGAAATAAAAATATATCTCTGTTGTATGGTAAGTGTAAAAGGTTAGTAAGAACGTTTGAGATCGACTTGGAAAAGGTAACAACACTGATGCTGCAGGTGTATAACTTTTTTTTAATAAGTCTCTTTTTTCCGGCAGATGTTCAGGACTGCGTCATTTGATCAGGACAACAGGGATGGTCGGTCTTTAAACGACATTGGCAAGGATTATGGAAGGAAGGTAATACTAAGGTAGTTGAACATTAGCGTTTGGGGTTATTTGGTCATTCATTTCTGCAATGTATGCTGTCAAGGTGCCACCACTGAGCACCAAAGAGTAGATCAATAAGAAAAAAATAATGAATATCTCCTGGTTGAATGCTGTAATATCTGTTTATCCTGTGCATGTACTCCGCAGTTGAGTCTCGAGAGGTGGAAGAAAAAGAAAGTACTACAAAGCGAGAAGAAGAAAAAGGATGCAGATGCCGTCCAACAGGCACATGCCATGCGGGCTGGAATAATTGGAGTCAAGAGTGAGATACAAGTTCTTGGCAAACGTCCCAACCAGGAGCATGGTGTGCAACAGACACCTACAAAGAGGAGCATTCTAAGTAGCAGAAACTCCACTAACCAGACTGTGCAGGTAACGACGAAAACTTCAAACCCTAGTTTCAAACATGCGTGGAAGTGGCACAGATGTCCGTGCATCTAATGATTTTGTTGTTTCAAAACACAGATGTCCGCAAAGGCACAGAGCAGGCATTGTGACGGCCCAACGTTTGAAGGCGGTCATAATGGAGAGGTACAAGGTAACAGAATTTCCATTGATGCAAGTAGAAGGATCATTGGCAACAAAAGCACTGATGTTGAAGGATTGAGTACGGTTTGCACAAACAAGAAGAGCCCAACAACAAAATCAAACATAGGAGGAAGAAACTTTACCGTACAGCAGCACCAGAAAGCAATACAGGTGACAGCAAAATATGAACATGCAACAACATCTAAAGCTCCTGTATTTTTTTTGTTAGCAATTTTTCTGTGTTTTCGCATGGTATAATAAATTATATTATATTGCATACGCAGGTGTACGAGCAAGGAAGCAAGCATCATGGCAGTCCACGGCTCACCAAAGACATAAGGCAAGGGCCTTTGAAAGGATCACCTATGGCGTTCAACATGAGGGGTCCTTCCAAAGGATCTCCGATGGCATTCAAAATCGTCAGCGAAATCACCAATGCACGGAGGATGTCGCCAAGATTTGCTGGATGGGAGAGAGATGAGAAAACAAAGGTTACGTCGGAACTATGCTTTTTCAATTCACCACAGAAATAGTTTTTTCCAAGAACAGGGTAAAGTGCAAAACAGGAGCACGGCTGTGCGTCTGGTCAGGATGTACGTGCAATTGTTCTCCTGTATAGTATGCTACCAGAAGCACATGTTTGCCTCTCTGGTTGTATGGTGCAAACAGAAGCACAACTGTGCCTCTGGTCCAGATGTATGTGTAGCATGGTCACATCTGTGCTGATGGGTAAAATGTGAACAGTGCCTCTGGTATACCACATATACGTGCAGAAGAGGCACGATTGTTGTTTTGGTATAACCGATAATCTTTGCCAGATGATCCCTAATGAATCATATAATCATTTTGTTTTCAAATTTAAATAAAAATGCATATGTTTCAACAGCCTCTGATATCTAATTTAGTTACATGCCATGTGTTCAGGACTTGGCGGAGGGGATAACCGATGAGGCAAAGAAATATCATAGTCCTCCATCCGTCATGAAGGGAAAACAATGTCCCCAGCAGCAAGTAGTACATAGCGGCAGTCACCACGGCAGCACAGATGCCATGGTAGAAGCAGCACAGTCCTTTGGATGCACGAGTGCCGGAGAAACAGGGAGCAACATTCCAGAAGGCGACAGTGGAGAAGCAGAATCTTTTATGGATTTGACCATGGCATGGAGAAACGACGCTCCTGCATGTGACAAACAAGAGAGCAGCAGCAACTCTGTGGTAAATGGACTTGTTGCTGGCCATGAAACTGATGCCGCGAGAAGTGAATGCGATGACACGAATGAAGACACGGTAGACAGCATCATCATGGCGCCGCCGATGATTGAAGAGAAAGAAATGGACGACATGTTCAAAGAAGGCACATTCGCAACGATTCAGGAGGTCACCGAAGTGCTCGAACCAGAGGGTGGTATGCCATTCGAATCATTGGATGAGAACTTCTTCTTTTTCTACAGATATGCGAGAAGGGTTGGCTTTGCGATGAAGCGATCAACGAGCAGAAGATCGGTATTTGATGGGGAGCTTGACAAGCAGGTGTTCCAGTGCACCAAGGAAGGGCAGAATAAAACAACCGAGAGACTTGTTAAGGAGAGAAGGAGCAACTGCTTGATCAGGACAGGCTGCCCAGTCCAAATAATAGTGAAGAGGGATACAGATAGGAGGAAATGGTACCTGAAGAACGTACGCCTAGAGCACAACAACCAACTTCACCCATCTAATTGGATGCTAAAGTTCATGAGATGCTATAAGAATATGACACCTCAGGAGAAATTCTTTATACAAGTGCTGCAGAAGGCAAGGTTAGAGCGAAGGAAGGTTATGCAGATTTTTACTGCGATGGGGAAACCGAGGCGAGAAATTATGTTCGACACGATTGACATAAGCAACATTGCATGCCGGGACAGGGCTGGAGAGCGCAATACTGATATCGTGGACACCATGAAACTGTTTGCCGATATGCAAAGGAAGAGGGCGGGATTCCACCATGTGGAAGAGACAGACTGCAACAATACAGTGCGGAGCCTGTTCTGGACAGACTCCTTGTGCAAGATGAATTATGATCTATATCAAGATTACGTGTCTTTTGACACGACATTCTCTACGAATATATATGGCTTGTCATTTGCACCAATTATAGGTGTCGACAACCATGGGTCGACCATCCTGTTCGGAGTAGGCCTCTTAAAGGATGAGAAAATAGGGTCATTCAAATGGCTCCTAAGCACGTTTGTCGAGGCAATGGGAGGAAAAGAGCCGAAATACATAATAACAGGCCAGGACCAGGCGATGAAGACTGCAATAAAGGAAGCTCTTCCTAGAATGAGGCACAGGTTTTGCTGGTGGCATATTAGGAAGAACATGAAGGAAAATAATGCAGCAGTGTTTGCGCAGCACCCAGGGATGTCTGATGATTTATTTTGAATCATCAAAAACTCACTAGATCAAGACGAGTTTGAGCTATCTTGGAAAGCAGGAATTTCTGTGCACAAGGCAGAAGGCAACAAATACCTGAACACGCTATGGGAACTCCGGAATTTCTGGGTGCCGGCCTACTTCAAGGACTGCTTCTATCCTTTCTCGTCAACAACCACACGCAGTGTGAGCACAAATTCGATGTGGAAGAATTATGTCAACCACAAGGACACTATAACAAGGTTTGTTGGTGCGTATCACATCATTCAGCAAACTTGCCTTGCCACGCTTGACAAGAAAAGACACCAAACAATCGAGAAGACGCCATCACGAGAGACGGGTTTTCCGATTGAAACAGAAGCAAGTGAAATATACACGAATGAAATTTTCAGGAAATTCCAGCTGGAGCTACGGAACCGGACATACTACAAGTGCTCTGACCTGGCAAAGGGGAGGCAATATTTTTTTAAAAGGATTATTGAGCCTGGAACAAAAGTGTGGAAAACATATCCGGGCGAGGAATTTGATAGGTCTGAGTTTAGGGTAGATGTGGATGAGCAAAAGGAAATATACAGTTGCAGCTGCAAGAAAATGAGTAGGGATGGCATTTAGTGCTGCCATGTGCTTAAGGTGATGGACCAAACAGGCATGGTCGATCATCTTCCAAAATCCTTCATCATCCCTAGATGGACTAAGAATCTATCAGAGAGCTTGAAAGTTCTGTCTACAAGTCAAGATAATAGCATGACCGTACAAGATGATGAAACTATGAGATTCGGCCTCGCTTACGCTGAGTTGTCGGATATCTATTCACATGCTTACAGAAAAGACGAAGCATACAGTGTGCTGCGTGAGTGTACGCAAGATATGAAAATAAAAGTCATGGCGGCACTTGCTGAGGAACCAGACACAGGCATTCTTGCCGAAACTCTCAAACACCCTCCCATGAGTTGCTCAAAGGGCACGAAAAAAGGAGATCGAATCAAAGCTGGTTCTGAGAAGAAAGGAAAATGCAACAAAGCCACATCCAAGTGCGGCCATTGTGGAGAAAAGGGTCACAGGAAAACAAACTACTCGGGAAACCTAGAAGTCCAGGAGAGGATGAGGATTGAAGAGGAGAAGAGCAAATTGCAGCAAGAGAAGAGGGCAAGGTCAATGAAATGGCCGACAACACCGACAACACCATCGAGGACATCAAACGGCTCAAGAGAATGCACTCCAAGCCCAGGAGGAAGACGGCAAATGCCAGCAACTCCAACCACCCCACTGACAACAGCCAACATTTACCAAAGTCTCGCATCTACGCCAGAATCCAACATCACACAAGCCAGGCAGACAAAATGCGCGCAGGGAAGCTCGGGACAAGGCACGGAATCTACCCAGTCCACTTCCAGAAAGGAAAGATCTGAATGGAGACTCTTTAGTACCAGAGAACAGTACGAATAAAAAAAATTAAAAGGTAATAATGCAGCTTAAACAGGACATAAGCAAAAATAGTGATGACCGCCATCTTTCTCATTGTTTTTTGGTTTTTATGTATATTAATATTACAGGTAAATAGGTTGAATAGCTAAGCACAAGGGTGGAGAAGGAAGAATGGATTGCTAAAGATTCAAAAACAAGACCGATGTGGAGCGATGAAACATCAAGTGATTGGTGAGGAGGGTGGGCAGGTGTCAAATGTTTATTTTCTCGTGCTGTGGTTATAAGAATGGCTTGTAAGTTAATTTGCTGCAGTTATAGAAACAAAACAAATTTAAATAAGAACACATTTTGCTTCTTTATGTATTTTTACTCAGTGGAGAAAAATATCAGTGGCACAGGTTTCCTTATTATTTTCCGCATCCGTGGGTTTCTAAACGTGGATGTTGTAAGTATAGAAGCATGCTTCTCTGCTGCGACACAGAGAGATAAAAATAACTGAAGGGTAGGCAGCCACGGCCATGGCACTGGTTAGTGTTCAACCGTGACTCTCACGGTTTCACGGTCACGCCCACCGTCGTTGCACGGAAACATTTGAAGCACAGAATCTGGGTCGTGCTTCTGGGGGACGCATAACTGTGGCTTTCTTGGTAACTGTGCCTCGCCTGTTCTCATGGCCGTTCTTCTGTAATGAATGCATGTATGTAAGTAATTGAAATATAGAGTAGATAACCGTCCTTGCGATGCGTGTCGAACCATGCCTCATGTGGCTTGACGCCGTGCTTCTGTGATGCAAAGATTTCAAACACAACGGGTCACGGTTGTGTTTGTGTTTCTGTTTCACAAATGGATATAGTGCCTGGCAGTTGGTTCACGGTGTTTCCTGTGAGAGAATCACGTCTTTACATGCTACTGAAGCACGTGGAATCACGGCCGTGCCTGTGTGGCATGTAGAACAATGCGTCTTGTATCTACAATGCCGAAGGCAGGACCGTGTGTGTGGTACGTAACAAACCGTGCCTCTGCCATCACTTCACGTCCTTGCTTCTGTCTGTGAGCGTTTCAGCAGAATCATCTGCAAGGCTGAGGCACGGCCTTGAATCTCCTTAACTTTGAAATGATCCTTATAGTGACTTGATAGTTAACGTGCCCGTGGAAAATTTTGCAGCTCACCGAGGCAAGATGATTGTAGAACCATGCTTCCGGCGTCGAACAGATTCTTCTAATGAATGTGTGCCATAAATAATTAAAACACGGAGGGGCACGCCCATGCCTGGTCTGCGTGTATGACAGTGCATCTCGTACCATCAAAGTCGTGGCTCTATTTAATGTTTCAAGCAGCGATCTACCATTTACTTGTTACGAGTAGTAATTAACCCGGACCCTCCCGTAAAAAAAAGAGAGGTAATTAATCTGGACCCCTTCGCTCCCCCTCGGTATTTAAGTCGTTTCGTGGATCGACATGCTGTAATCCATTTTTCCAGATCCACCTCACTGAGCACTGGTCGTGGGCGGCGCGACCCCAGCAATGGAGGTGGAGATAGAATGCGGTGCTCCTAGCACCAAGAGGGCAAGAGTGGTGCCACCAGCGCCGCCGCCTTCTGGTGGTGTGCTGGCCGTCGGAGGGGAGGGAAGCAGCGAGCATGCGCCCCCTCGATCCGAGGAGGAAGAAGAGGAATCTCGTCGGGACCACATCAGCGATCTCCTGGACGTCATCCTAGGTGAGATCATCTCTCGTATCCCCATCAAGGAGGGCATCCGTACTCGAATCCTCGCACGTTGGTGGCGTCCTTTATGGTGCACCGCTCCTCTGAATCTCGACTGCCGTGAGATCTCTGTCGCTCGTCTTTTTAATGATTTTGAAACAGTTCATATCGAGACCATCTCTAAGCTGTCCGCCTTCACTGAGGAGCGCGTCCGCAAATGCTATTCCGGAACTCGGCGCTCTCAAAAATCTGCCACCGATGTTGTCAGTCTTCCAGAATCCATCCTGTCCGGCCATGAGGGCTCGGTTAGCCACCTCTCTATCCCGGCGTGCTACCTACAGTGCAGACCCTCCACCGTTGATGCCTATCTCCAATCCTCAAAGCTGAACAATATCCAGGTTCTTGAGTTCTTCTACCTGTTCCCACGATTCCTGATGCAAGAGGTCACACTACTGGATGAATGCACTTCATCTACGCCCTCAACACCGATGTCCGTGTTTCGGTTTTCCTCCTCACTGCACACCCTCGCCTTTGCTCTTTGCGAAATACCAGACAATTATGTACGGACGCTTAAGCTACCACTGCTCAAGAGACTTTCCCTCATGGAAGTTTATATATTAGACGTCTCACTGCAAAGCATAATCCACTCTAGTTGCCCTGCACTTGAGTCCCTGCTGCTTGTTTGCAGTAGAGGAGGTCGTCGCATCACAATAAACTCGTCTAACCTTGTAAGCATTGGCATTTGTTGTGCACACGGAAAACTCATTATTGAGGATGCCCCTTCACTTCAACGGTTGATCCACGATATTCAGGTCGACGACTCGGTGATAACCGTCGTCTCTGCTTCTAAACTGGAGACGCTGGATGAATTCGTGTTTGTGTCTGCGTCCACATGTCTTGAGGTACTGACTTTCCACGATACTTTCAGCTGCACTTGTTCTGATCTTTGTTCTATTAATTTGATGATCTATGTTCTTTGCTTCATGCAGGGTGAGGACTTGGAGGTAACCGGTGTCTCTGCACCTGAACTGTATAAATTCACAGATGCGTCTGGTCTCACATGTCTTGCGGTACTGAGTTTTCACAATAGTCCCAGCTGTATTTTGTTTCAGAGGAAACAAGTTTTATGCCATCCAACCTTTATTATTTTAGTTTTATGATCCATCTTCTGTTAATTTTCATGAAGCGCTTGGAGGCCGTTAGTCTAACAACTATGCGGCAATCTGTCAAGACCTTGCTTATCTACATGGAATATAAAGTGGATTTCGTCGTTCGCTTGTTGCAAAATTTTCCAAAACTGGAGAACTTGTTTGTCAAGGTGATGATCTTCAGAAATGTGCATACTGTAGTACTCCTTCTGTCTCAAAAAGCTTGTCTTAAATTTGACTGGAATGGATGCACCCGTATGTACACATGCTTTATTTGTTGGATACATCCATATCTAGACAAGTCTATGTCAAATTTTTTGTTACGGAGGTGGTAAATTTAATTGTTTCATTCGCTCTTTCGATGGTCTCTATGTCTTTTTATAGACGTTAAGTATTTTCAACCTCTTAGTGTATATTTCAGGGACAATTGATTTGTTATGGTGAAAAAAAATGGCATCTGAAGCACCGACAGTTTCTCAAACATCACGACATTTGTCTGAAGAGAGTAACGTTGGAAGATTATGTTTCCTCTCTGAGAGACATTGAATTTGTGATGTTCTTTGTTCTGAGTGCAAAGGAGCTGGAGACCATCAGCATCAAGTTTCGCTCCCCTCCTGCAGAGTTCACGGAAGTATTTTACAAAGAGCAACAAAGGGTTCTGAAGTGGGACAAAAAGGCTTCTAAATGTGCTTGTCTTAGATTATCATAAAGTTGCAGCGATGTGGGTCCGAATTTAAAAAACAGGAGTGTTAACTATCTGGATTTGACGGATCCATTCAGATGTGGATGCTGATATCAGGTGTGGGGTTAGTTGTTCAAGCTTGTGGAGTTATTTGTTGTTGTGATCTTTTGAGCTCTGGTTCTGTGTAAACATTATCAAACAACCATTGTACTATTTCCACCATGCGTAGGCTTGTTTGTTTTTGTACTGTGTGCAGCCATGAAGGAGCTCCCAACTGCTAAAATGAATCTAGTTTTATCTCTTTTTGTGTTGATGGTACAACATGTCATAGTGAGCGAGTGACCTCTCCATTTTCGAGAACAGAGGCATGGTTATCCTTATTCTGATCTACTGCTGTGTCAAATGTGAAGTTCTGCGCCTTTGTACAGTTGTGGGAACTATAAAATGTTGTGGCACCAAGATAAAAAGACATAAAGTAGATTGATTTTTGCAATAGAGGGAAGCATGATGTATGTATAACCGTGCCTGTGTTGCATGTACAACCATGCCTCTCGTTTGTACTTGTCATGCACACAATGCATGTATAACCGTG
Organism: Thinopyrum elongatum; assembly: GCA_011799875.1. Classification (NCBI taxonomy): domain Eukaryota; kingdom Viridiplantae; phylum Streptophyta; class Magnoliopsida; order Poales; family Poaceae; genus Thinopyrum; species Thinopyrum elongatum. The sequence goes on along the minus strand of CM022302.1, from coordinate 521,922,059 downwards.
CCTGTGTTGCAGGTAGAGCAGTGCTTCTCATATGTACCTGCCACACACAGAGGTAGCTGCAGTTGAGTCCCTACACTATTTCACCTCCTTAGTTAACTTCTTGTGTTTTTCTACAATGCCGAAGGCAGGACCGTGTGTGTGGTACGTGACAAACCGTGCCTCTGCCATCACTTCACGTCCTTGCTTCTATCTGTGAGTGTTTCAGCAGAATCATCTGCAAGGCAGAGGCATGGCCTTGAATCTCCTTAACTTTGAAACGGTCCTTATAGTGACTTGATGGTTAACGCGCCCGTGGAAAATTTTGCAGCTCACAGAGGCAAGATGATTGTAGAACCGTGCTTCCGACGTTGAACAGATTCTTCTAATGAATGTGTGCCGTAAATAATTAAAACACGGAGGGGCACGCCCGTGCCTGGTCTGCATGTACAACAGTGCATCTCGTACCATCAAAGCCGTGGCTCTATTTAATGTTTCAAGCAGCCATCTACCATTTACTTGTTACGAGTAGTAATTAACCCGGACCCTCCCGTAAAAAAAAGAGAGGTAATTAATCTGGACCCCTCCACTCCCCCTCGGTATTTAAGTTGTTTCGTGGATCGACAGGCTATAATCCATTTTTCCAGATCCACCTCACTGAGCACTGGTCATGGGCGGCGCAACCCCAGCAATGGAGGTGGAGATGGAATGCGGTGCTCCTAGCACCAAGAGGGAGAGAGTGGCGCCACCAACGACGCTGCCTTCTGGTGGTGTGCTGGTTGTCGGAGGGGAGGGAAGCGGCGAGCGTGCGCCCCCTAGATCCGAGGAGGAAGAAGATGAATCTCGTCCGGACCGCATCAGCGATCTCCCGGACGTCATCCTAGGTGAGATCATCTCTCGTCTCCCCATCAAGGAGGGCATCCGTATTCGAATCCTCGCACGTCAATGGCGTCCTTTATGGCGCAATGCTCCTCTGAATCTCGACTGCAGCGAGATCTCTGTCGCTCGTCTTTTTTAACGATTTTGAAACAGTTCATATCGAGACCATCTATAAGCTGTCCGCCTACACTGAGGAGCGCGTCCACAAATGCTATTCCGGAACTCGACGCTCTCGAAAATCTGTCGCTGATGTTGTCAATCTTCCGGAATCCATCCTGTCCGGCCATGAGGGCTCGGTTAGCCACCTCTCTATCTCGGTGTGCTACCTACAGTGCAGACCCTCCATCGTTGATGCCTAGCTCTAATCCTCAAAGCTGAACAATTTCCAGGTTCTTGAGTTCTACTACCTGTTCCCAGGATTCCTGGCGCAAGAGGTCACACTACTGGATGTATGCACTTCATCTACGCCCTCAGCACCGGAGTCTGTGTTTCAGTTTTCCTCCTCACTGCACACCTCGCCTTTGCTCTTTGCCAAATACCAGACAATTATGTACGGACGCTTAAGCTACCACTGGTCAAAATACTCTCGCTTGTGGAAGTTGATATATCAGACGTCTCACTGCAAAGCATAATCCACTCTAGTTGTCCTGCACTTGAGTCTCTGCTGCTTGTTTGCAGTAGAGGAGGTCGTCGCATCACATTAAAGTCTCGTAACCTTGTAAGCATCGGCGTTCGTTGTGCACACGGCAAACTCATTATTGAGGATCCCCCTTCGCTTCAACGGTTGATCCACGATATTCAGGTCGATGACTTTTTGATAACCGTCGTCTCTGCACCTAAACTTGAGACACTGGGTGAATTCATGTTTGTGAAAGTCAGTAGATTTCTTGAGTTACTGACTTTCCACGATACTTTCAGCTGTACTTGTTCCGGTCTTTTGTTTCTATTAATTTGATGATCTATGTTTTATGCTTCATGCAGCATGAGGACTTGGTGAAAATCGGTGTCTCTGCAACTGTACTGGATAAATTCACGGATGCTTGTGGTGTGACATGCCTTGCGGTACTGAGTTTTCCCAATACTTGCAACTGCATTTTGTTTGAGTGGAAACAAGTTTTATGTGATCCAACCTTTTTTATATTAGTTTTATGATCCATCTTCTATTAATTTTCATGAAGGGTTTGGGGGCATTCAGGCTAACACCATTGCAGCAATCTGTCAAGACCTTATTTATCTGCATGTCTTATATGGTGGACTTGGTTGTTCCCTTGTTGCAGTTCTTTCCAAAACTGCAGAACTTGTTTCTCGAGGTGATTATCTTCACAAACGTTCATAGTGTAGTACTCCTTCCGTCTAAAAAAGCTTGTCTTACATTTGACTGGAATTGTTGCACCCGTATCTGGACAAGTGTATGAGAAACTTTTCGGGATGGAGTTGGTAGAATTAATTGTTTCATTCGGTCTTTCGATGGACTCTCTCTTTTTATACATGTTAAGTATTTGCAACTTTCATGTATATTTTAGGGAGGATTCATTCGTCATGGTGAAAAAAAACAAATGGGGTCATAAGCATCTGCAGTTTCTCAAACATCACGACATTTGTCTGAAGACAGTAACGCTGGAAGATTATGTTCCCTACGGGAGTAACATTGAATTTGCGGCGTTCTTTGTTCTGAGTGCAAAGGAGCTTGAGACCATCAGCATTAAGTTTCGCTCACCTCCTGCAGAGTTCACGGAAGCATTTTACAAAGAGCAACAAAGGGTTCTTAAGTGGGCCAAAAAGGCTTCTAAATGCGCTCGTCCTAGGTTATCATCAAGTTGCAGCCATGCTTGTCCGGATTTAGAAAACAGAAGTGTTGAATATATGGATTTGACGGATCCATTCAGGTGTGCATGCTGAAAATAGGTCTTGAGTTGGTTGTTCAAGCTTATGGAGTTATTTGTTGTTGTGACCTTTTTGAGTTCGTGTTTTGTGTAAACATTGTCAAACAACCGTTGTACTCTTTGCACCGGGTGTAGGCTTGTTTGTTTTTGTGCTGCGTGCAGCCATGAAGGAGCTCCCAACTGCTAAAATCTACCTAGTTTTATGTGTTTTTGTGTTGATGCTACAACATGTCATAGTCCCCAGTCCTGTGGAAATGTGCGAGAAAACGTGTGCCTCTTTGTCTGTAGTAAACAAGCAATCCATCCATTTTCGATAACAGAGGCACGGCCGTTCGTACTCTTATCTACTGCTGTGTCAAACATGAAGTTTTGCGGCTTTGTACAGGCCCAAAGACTATAAAATGCTGTGGCACCAAGATAAAAAGACATAAAGTTGATTTGTTTTTTCAATGGAGAGAAGCACGCTGTATCTGTAACCGTGCCTGTGTTGTATGTACAACAATGCCTCTCGTATGTACCTGTTGTGCACATAGTGCATGTAGAAGCGTGCCTGTGTTGCAGGTAGAGCAGTGCTTCTCGTATGTACCTGCCATACGCACTGAGGTAGCTGCAGTTGAGCCCCTGCACTATTTCTGCTCATCAGTAAAGCTCTTGTGTTTTTCTCGTGGTGTGGTTATAAAAATGGCTTGTAAGTTAATCTGGTGCAGTTATAGAAAAAAGCAAATTTAAGAAGAACATATTTTGCTTCTTTAGGTATTTTCACTCAGCGGAGAAAAAAATATATGGTCGACATGTTTCCTTGTAATTTTCTACAGCCGTTGCTTTCTCAAGGTGGATGTTATAAGAATACAACCATGCCTCTCTGCTGCGACACAGGAGAGATGAAAATAACTGAAGCATAGAGAGCTACCACCACGGTCACACAAATGTGTTTCCCGGGGCCTTATGCAGTGCCTCTGGTGACCGCACAACCGTGTTTCTACTCAACAGGCCACACCCAGATGCCTCTCGAGGCTTCAAGCACTGTCACTGCGGACGCACAACCATGCTTTCACCTTCATGTCGGGGCACCATGACGTGTGTTCTTTGCTTGAAAAATGTGCCTCTACAGCCATGCGACTGTGCGCCTAACAAAGGGGCAACGCCAGCTGATAAAGTGCCTCTTGTACTACTAAATGCATGGCCCTCATTGCTTCACTTCCATGCGTCTGACAGTGGCTCCTTGGTACATAACCGTGGCTGTAGAGACTTCATGCCTGTGCTTTTAAAAACAGCGTCTCTCGAATCTACCACTCATTGCCTCACAAAGTAAATAGTGTGTGTTCACATCTGAACCCAATTCTGTTGGGTTTCCGCAGTAAACGCACGAACGTGACTCTGCCTATTACTAAACTATGCCTCCATGGGCTTCTCGTCCGTGCCTCTCCGTCTGAACGAGTCGACGGAATCATTCGGAACACAAGCACAAGCGAACATGACTCTATATAATACCACACGATGCCTTTGTGGATTTCACGCGCGTGTCTGTGACCCTTAACACTGAAACACAGAAAGTCACGAACGTACACGCCCACAAGTCATGACGCTACTTGGTACAGAACCGTGGCTGTAGAGACTTCATGCCCGTGCTATTAAAAACTGCGTCTCTCGAATCGGCCATTCTGCGCCTCACAAAGTAAACAGTTAGTGTTATCATCTGAACCCAATTCCGTTGGGCTTCTACAATAAATGCACGAACGTGACTCTGCGTAATACTAAACTATGCCTCTATGGGCTTCACGTCCGTGCTTCCCCGTCTGAAGGAGTTGACGGAATCATTCGAAACACAAACACAAGCGAACATGACTCTGTATAATACCATACCATGCCTTTGTGTGCTTCACGCCCGTGCCTGTGACCCTTAACACTGAATCACAGAAAGTCACGAAGGTCCACGCCTTCATGAGTGCACAAGTCATGACTCTACTTGGTACAGAAACGTGGCTGTAGAGACTTCACGCCCGTGCTTTTAAAAACCTTGTGACAGCAGTGACATCTGCAGTTGTGTCCCTGCATTGTGTCTCGTCCTCAATTTTTTTTTGAGATCTTCTGCTCCTCCTCAGTTAAGCTCTTGTGTTTTTTGGATGTGCGCAGTGAAGACCTAACCTAACTCTCTATCTGGATCCTCCGCACACAACCTTTCTAGGAAGCGGCGCGAACCCAGCAATGGAGACGAAGATCAAGTCTGGTGTTTCTGGTACCAGGAGATTGAGTTTCCTGTGAATCGTCAACGCCTTCCTTTGGGGTTGTGTGTTGGTGGTTGATGCGGCGAGAATCGGCGAGGGTCCGCCCGCTGGACCTGAAGAAGACGAAGAAGAATCTCGTCCCGGAACACATCGGTGATCTCCCAGACGCTATCCTCGACGACATCACTCGGCAGAGAGTAAAAATGTTTTTGCTTACTGCACAGGGCTGGAGAGTATAAAATGTTGTTGCATCAAGATAAAGGCAGACAAATTAGTTTGATTTTAGCAGTTGCGAGCTCCTTCATGGGTGTGCAGCACAATAACAATGCTGTTAGCAAGGTTACAGATTGAGCAAAATGTACGGGCATTGTTTTGCCATGCCTACGTAAAACCGAAACTGGAAAGTGACAGCAAGATCCCACTCCAGCATTGTTTGCAGCACTTACAAGTGAATGGATCCGTTAAATCCAGGTGCTCAATGCGTGCATGCCTTAGATCCAAGTGCTTGTGGTTGCAACTTGGTGACAACCTAAGGCAAGCATGTTTAGAAGCCTTTTTGTGCCACTGAAGCACCTCTTGTTGTTGTTTGTAAAATCGTTCCGGGAAGTCTTCGAGAAGAAGAAACTTAATCCTGATAGTCTCCAGCTGTCTTGCGTTGAGAATAAAGAATGTCGCAAATTGAATGCTTTTCTCGCATTGTACATAGCCTTCCAGCGTCACTAACTTCAAACGAACGTCGGGATGGTTCTCACGAGAATAGTTGTTCGTAAGACTTTCTTCATTAGAGACTCCTCCCTAAATAAACATGAAAATTTAAAATGCTTAAGGTCTATAAAGAGTGACTCTGTTGAGAGAGTAAGTGAAGGAAAAATTCTATAACCTTCGTTCTAATAAAAGTTTTTTTAGTTTTGTCTAGACACAAATGTGTCTAATGCTGGTTCATGACTATATACATCTTTGTCCATTACATACAAATGTAAGTGACGCCTTTTTAGATGAATGGAGTACTACACCATGCATGGTATGTGTTTACAACGTGTGTGAGAACCATCACCTCGATATACAAGTTTTCCAAGCTTCGAAAGCAGTGCACCAAGGCAAAGACTGCGTTCAGATTATAATCCATGTTGATAAGCAACGTCTTGACAGAATGAACCGTTGTGGATGTGCTAACTGTCGGCAAACACTTCATGTAGAATAAAACATAATATTAATAGAATAAAGGTTGGATTACATGGAACTTGTTTGTTTGAATGAATGCAGGTGAAAGTATTGTTGAAAGTCAGTACCTGGATAACTATACGGTGATCTGCGATGCTGGATTCATCAAAAACATCAGATAATTTGCCCATGACCTCCAGTTTAGGTGCAGAGGTGATAACTATACGCAAGTTCTCGCTATGATCATCACAAAGCAACCGTTGAAGTGAGGAGGCATCCTCTATAACAAGTTTCCCATAGTGACCACAAATGCCAATGCTTATAAGGTTAGGTGAGTTTATTCTGATGCAATGGTTCTTGACTGTCCAAACAAGCAGCAGAGACTCAAGTGCAGGAGAACTAGAGTGGATGATGCTTTGTAATGAGACGTCTGATATATCAACATCCACAAGCGAGAGTCTCCTGAGCAGTGGTAGTTTAAGCACCCGTACATAATTATCTGGTAACTTGCAAAGAGCAAAGGCGACGGTGTGGAGAGAGGAGGAAATCTGAGGGTTGAATGCTGGTGGTGATGGCATAAGCGAAGGGCATGAGAATGGTACTATGTCATGTTGTCTCATAAATGGTGGGAACAGGTAGTAAAACTCAAGCGCCTGGAGATTGTTCAATCTGGGGGATTCAAGCCAGGCATCGACGGTCGAGGGTCTGCACTGGAGGTAGAACGTCGGTATGCAGAGGCGGTGAACTGCGCTCTCATGGCCGGAGAGGATGGCCTCTAGAAGGTACGAATCATCATACGAATCATCTTCACCGACATGTTCTCCACTAAAAAAAGTTCCAGTGTATGTTATGCGGATCCGGTGTGGCAGAGTACGCGGTGATCAACTCAAAATCTACTTGATCTAGGGGGTTAAAAAGACGTGCTACATGGATCTCACGGCAGTCCAGATTCAGAGGAGCGGCGCGCCATAGAGGGCACCACCAACGTGCGAGGATTTGAGTGCGGATGCCCTCCTTAGCGGAGACATGGGAGATGACCTCACCGAGGACGGCGTCCAGGAGGTCGCTGATGTGGTCCGGACCAAACTTCTCTTCCTGATCCTTGGAATCAATATGCGCATCCTCGCCACTTCCAGCTGCTACCGCCAAACCCCCAGAGGAGGGCGTCGCCGGTGGCGCGAGCTTCGCCCTCTTGGTGCTTGGCGCACTGGGCTGGATCTCCATCTTGGTCTCCATTGTTGGGTTCGCACCGCCTACGAGCAGCGCTCTGTGTGGTGTGGATTTGGACAGATGGTTAGGTCTTCACTACGCGCGGATCCAAGTGAGTTAAAGATAAGCGAGGAGGAGAACAGACGCGAGCGGTCGGAAAGACGGTTAGGTTTTCTCTACATCCTGTAGATTCATTACAGTGCTGTTACTGGAAATTGAGACATGCTTGCCGTGGAAGCATCGTGCATGTGCTTTATTTAAAACCGTGCCCCGGCTAGCTTCAGAGCCCTACCTCACAAAGTAAACATGTTCGCGGAAAAACATTTGGATCACAGAGGTAGGACCGTGTGTCTGGTTTGTTTATTCTCTTGGCAATGCTCACAGAGTGCTTGTGTCAGCGGAAAATTCTTGAATTCAGAGAGACACGATTCAAGCCGTAACTGCTTGGAATACAGAGAAGCGCGATGTAAGCAGAGTTGTGCTCTTGCCTTTCTGATCAACTTGCGTGTGTCCGATGCATGTAGGACAGTGCGTTCCGTATCTAAAAGGTCGTGCCTTGTTTTCTTCCGCATCAGGGAAGAAAAAAGATAAATTATAGTTGCCGTCCAACTGCTCGCCATCCCGTCCCCTCCCTTCCCCTCGTCACACTTGGATCTATGCGCAGTGAAGACCTAGCCGTGTTTGCAGATCCACACCGCACAGAGCACTCCTCGTAGGCAGCGCGAACCCAGCAATGGAAACCAAGATCAAGATCCGGCCCGGTGCCCTGAGCAACAAGAGGGCGAGGCTCACACCAGCGGTGACGCCCTCCTCTGGGGGTATGGCAGTAGCGGCTGGAAGCGGCAGCGGTCCGCCCACTGGTTCTGAGGAGCACGAGGAGGAGTCTGGTCTGGCCCGTATCAGCGACCTCCCGGACGCCGTCCTTGGGGAGATCATCTCCCGTCTCAGCACTAAGGAGGGCATCCGCACTCAAATCCTCACACGTCGGTGGCGTCCTTTATGGAGCACCGCTCCCCTGGATCTCGACTGCAGTGAGATCCCTGTCGCTCGTCTTTTTAAGCCACTAGAAACCGTTCATATCGACATAGTCTCCATGCTCCCCAGCAAGGATCTCATTCGCATAAGATATTTTGGAACTCGGTTCCGTTTTCAATCTGACATTGATGGTTTGAGCCTTCCGGAAGCCATTCTCTCTGGCCATGAGGGCGCAGTTCATCGCCTCTGCATTCCGGCGTGCTACGTCCACTGCAGACCCGCTACAGTCAACGCTTGGCTTCGATCCTCCAGACTGAACAATCTCCAGGTTCTCGAGTTCTACTACATGTTCCCACATTTCGTGAGAAAAACCATCACACTACCACACGAAATCGCTTCATCCGCGCCCTCACCATCAACTTCCATGCTGCTATTTTCCTCCTCACTGCACACCGTCACATTTGCTCTTTGCCAAATACCTGATAACTATGCACGATCGTTTAAACTTCCACTGCTCAAGAGGCTTTCATTTTTGGAGGTTGATGTGTCAGACGTCTCACTGCAAAGCATAATCAATTATGGTTGCCCTGCCCTCGAGTGGCTCTTGCTTGTCTGCAATAACCTGGACCATTGCGTTAGAATAAACTCAGCTAAAGTTGAAGTCATTTGCATTCTTTGTGAGAATGGTGAACTCATTATTGAGGATGCACCCTCACTTAAACGGTTCATTCACGATATTCAGAGCCGGCACTTGCAGATAACTGTCTTCTCCGCACCTAAACTTGAGTGTCTTGGAAATTTTTACGAAGGATTTCCTGAATCCAAGATTGCTTTTGGCTCTACAGTTATTGAGGTACTCACTTTTTGCACTATACTCTTGAGTTGCATTCGTTCTAGTGCCCAAGTTTCATGTCATGCAACCTTTATTCAGCTAATTTTATGATATATGTTCGATGCAGGCTTTGTCTATAGTCAGCCTATCAATGGCAATTGAATCTGTCAAGATCCTGCTTATCCACATGTCATTAAATCTGAACAAGGTTGTTGCCTTGATGCGATGCTTTCCAAGCCTAGAGAACCTGTTTATCGAGGTAATGATTTCCACACACATTGAAAGCACATACCATGCATGGTGTACTATATCGGAAGTCTCTCTCTCCCCTTGTAGACCTCGAGTATTCTCACTCTTCATGCATTTTCAGGGAGGAGTATGTCGTGAGGAAGGTGTAACAAATAAGTGGTTCCACAAGCGCTGGGCGTTTCTCGAACAGCATGACATTCGTTTGAAGACAGTAACGCTGGAAAAATATGTACACTGCCAAAAAAACATTGAATTTGCAACGTTCTTTGTTCTGAACACAAGGGAGTTAGAGACCATGAGGCTTAAGTTTTGCTCCCCCCCAGACATCACAGAAGGATTTTACGAACATCAACAAGAGGTGCTTCAATGGGGTAACAAGGCTTCTAGATGTGCTCGTCTTAAATTGTCAGGATATTGCAGGCACATGAACTTGGATTTAAAAGTACACATCTGGACAAACCAGTGTCCAATCATGGATTTGCCGGATCCATTGACTTGTGAATGCTGAAAACGGTTATCCGGCTAAAAAGGATGGGTGTTGTTGCGTGCTTCCCAGTTTGGATTTTGTGTATGCATGATCAAGGAATGCTTGTACTTTATGCACCGTCTGTAAGCTTGTCAGAAACTTGTTTTTGTGCTCTTCAGCCGTGAAGCAACTCACAAGTGCAAAAATCTAGTTTATTTCCTTTTCATATTACAACCTTTCCTAGAGACTCCAACCTTGCTGATATGATTGAGTGAATGTGTGGCTATCTGTGTGAATAGAACGAGCGACTAAAAACATCTGGAACACGCAGTCACGTGTGATGTGACGGCCATGGCTCACCAAAGAACGTGTTAGCTGAAATATTTTACAATACAGAGGCACTCGTGCCTCTTGTACCTGTAAAACTGTGCGTTTGTTGTCACTGCATGACACTGCCTCTGTGTATGTCCGTGACTCTGTGGTGAACGTTTCGGTGGAAACATGTTGCACAGTCTAGCATGGCTGTGACTTTGCTTAATGTAAAAACATGCCTCCACTGACCTGAGTGTCCTGACCGTGGATAAGAAATTATATGAAAGGAGGCAAGATGCATCTAGAACAATGCGTCCTGTAGAACCATGACAGTGCTCTTTCTGCAAATTGAGATGTGCTTGTCATGGAACCACTGTTCTTGTGCTTTATTTAAAAGTGTGCCATCGCTAGCTTCACAGCCATGCCTATCCATGTAAGTTGCTCGCAAATTTTCTTGCCCCTGCTTCGTCTATATCCGTGGCTCTGCTCACAAAGCGGAGCTGTTTGCACTGCAGAGAAGCATGGTGTATGTACAACCATGCTCTTGCTCCTCCGATCGACGAGCGTGCCTCTGTTGCATGCAGGACAGTGCGTCCCATATCTAAAAGGCCGTGCCTCGTTTCCTTCCTCAACAGGAAATAAATAATATCAATATTAATAATATAGTTGTTCTCCAACTGCCCCTTCGATCCCTCCACTCCTCTCCCCTTCTCTCCTGTCCCTAGTTACGCTTAGCCGTCTTTCCAGATCCATGCCATATATAGCGGTGCTCGCAGGCGGCATGAACCCAGGAATGGAGACGAAGATGGAGATCCACTCCGGTGCGCCAAGCACCAAGAGGGCGAGGCTCGCGCCACCGGCGACGCCCTCCTCTGGTGGTTTGGCGGTAGCGGCTGGAAGCGGCGAGGGTGCGCCTACTGGATCCGAGGATCAGGAAGAGGAGTTTGGTCCGGACCGCATTAGCGACCTCCCTTACGCCATCCTCGGTGAGATCATCTCCCGTCTCCCCACTAAGGAGGGCATCCGCACTCAAATCCTCGCACGTCGGTGGCGCCCTATTTGACGCACCGCTCCTCTGAATCTGGATTGCCATGAGATCCCTGTCGCTCATCTTTTTAACCCCCAAGAAACAGTTCATATCGAGATCATCAGTAGAGCCTCTGCCTACAGCGAGGAGCTTGTTCGCATACGATACATCGGAACTTGGCATCGTGGAAAAACCGTTCCTTATGATGATTCGTACCTTCCAGAGTCCATCCTCTCCGGCCATGAGGGCGCAGTTCACCGCCTCTGCATACCGGCGTGCTACCTCCAGTGCAGACCCTCTACTGTCCACTCCTGGCTTGAGTCCTCCAGATTGAACAATCTCCAGGTGCTTGAGTTTTACTACCTGTTTCCATGATTCGTGAAACAAACGGTCAAACTACCACACACATGCTCTTCATCTGCACTGTCACTACCGACATCCATCTCTCAGTTTTCCCGTTCGCTGCACACTGTCAGCTTCATGTGTTGTCAGATACCAGACCATTATGTACGGGCGCTTGAACTACCACTGGTCAAGAGACTTTAGCTTGTTGAGGTTGATATATCAGACTTCTCATTGGAAAGCATAATCAACTCGAGTTGCCCTGCACTCGAGTGCCTGCTGCTTGTTTGCAATAGTGAAAGGCATTACATCACAATAAACTCGCCTAACATTGTAAGCATCGGCATTCGTGGTGAGAAAAAAAGAAAATTCATCATCGAGGATGCCCCCTCACTTCAACGGTTGATTCACGATATCCAGAGCAATAACATGGAGGTATTCATCGTCTCTGTACCTAAACTGGAGACATTGGGCAAATTCGGAATCTCGCTTGACTCCACAGGTCATATGGTACTGACATTTCACAATACTTTCAGCTGCATTTGCTTGAGGAAAGGAGTTTCATGTCATCCAACCTTTGTTTTATTAAATTTATGATTTATTTTCCATGCTCTGTGAAGGGTTTGGCGACGGACAGCCTAACTACAATGCGGCAATCTGTCAAGACCTTGCTTTTGATCATGTCTTATCAAGTGGACCTGGTTGTTCACTTGATTCAATGCCTTCCAAACCTGGAGAACTTGTTTGTTGAGGTGATGATTCTCACTCCCAATGAAAAGCTCATACCATGCATAGTGCAGTACTCCCTCCATCTCAAAAAGCTTGTCTTACATTTTTTCTGTAATGGATACACCCTGTATCTAGGCATGTTTTTGTATTATATATACATCCGTATCTAGGCAAATGTACGACAAACTGTTTGGGACGGGGGTCATAGAATTTATCGTTCATTTTCTCCTTCCATATGCCTTAAGTATTTTTCAACCTTTATGCATTTTCAGGGGGGATTCATTGCTGATGGTGCAAGAAATTTTTGGCATCGCAAGCACCGTGCGTTTGTCAAAGAACACATCATTCATTTGAAGACAATAACGTTGGAAGATTATGAAAAAAGCGGGAAGAACATTGAGTTTGTCAGGTTTTTTATTCTGAATGCAACGGAGTTAGAGACCATCAGGATTAAGTTTCGCTTTCCCTCAAACTCCAGGCAAGAATTTTAGGAACAGCAACAGAAGTTGTTCCAGTGGGAGAATAAAGCTTCCAAACGCGCCCACCTCAAATTATCATCATGTTGTGATCATGCGTGCTTGGATTTGAAACACAGGCGTGTTGATTACCTGGATTTGTCAGATCCGTTCACTTGTGACTGCTGGAAAGAGGGCTGTAGTTAGTTGTTCAAGCTAATACAGTTAGATGTCGTCACACCATTCCGAGGCTGGGTTCTGTCTAAACAGTTAGATGTTTTTGTGCTATGCAGCTACGAGGCAGCCCACATGTACCAAAGTCAATCAACCTAGTTTTATGTCATTTTATCTTGTTGCTACAACATTTTGTGTGCGGAAGTCCTCGAATGAATATGTTGCTCTCTGTTAAGTGGACCAGGGAACAAAAACATTTGGAACTGAAGAGGCAGGGCCTTGCCTATTCTGCAATGAACGTGCATCTAGTGCATGTAAACCAGTGCGTGTGTAGTGATCGGACGGCACTGCCTCCATGCACACACACGCATGGCCGTGACCCTGCTTAATGTGAAACTGTGCTTCCAGCGAACTCACGATGTTGCATGTCCCACTGAACATGACCCGTGTGAAATTTTTTGACGCCGAGAGGCATGATGGATCTAGAAACGTACGCCTTGTTGTAGATTGATGACCATGCTCCTGTGTGAATTCGTACGTGCCTGACATGGAAATGCATGGCTGTGAACAAGTTTATGTCTGACTACAAACATTCGAGTCACGGAGGCACAGACGTGCGTTGGCCTCATGAGTAAGTGTGCCTGTGTAGATTATAGATTCTATGTGCATCAGCGGTAGTGCGGTGCTCCTGCTTCACATAGAACCGTGCTTTTGACAACTCAGTGCCAAGTTAGCAGAGGCATGGTTCCCCATGCGTGCCAAAGCGAGGGCTGTGCCTTACTAGACCATAGTAACCCATGTCTTGTGGAATGATCCAAGCCGAAAGATTGCCGGATGCGCCTCGCTAGCAGCATGTGTGTTTGAAAATAAAATATTTAGGAGATCAATTTTTCATGCGCGTAGACCATCACACGCCCACTGAAAGATTGCAAAAAATAAGATAGATGCCTTTAGCCAAATAACCATGTCCAATCATAAACTTATACTAGACGAGTATTCCTTCCAACATTTCTAAAGAAGACAATTGTTAATGATCATTCTTCGAGGATTGCCTTGATCATCAGGGGTTCATCAGTGTTTGCAAACCCTTGCCAGAAAAGATCACAGATGACGCTTTGCATCTTCTTTCTATTCTCCTTCAGCATATGCACCTCCTCCTTCAGAAAATCCCTGTCATGCTTAATTTCACCGCTCTCATCCTTAAGATTCTGAATGGCACCTGTGAGAGACTTCTGAATGCGCTTGACGTCTTTATCAATGATACCCATCTGCTTCTTCTGCCTATCAATTTTCATGGTAGTTACATTAGTTCTTTCGACAAATGCAACAAGATTCTTGAGCTTAAGGTTCACTTGTTCAATCTTCATTTTAAGCCTACTTATCTCTTCATTCTGTGCTTGCCTATCATCATTGCTCTCATGCAACATCTCCCAGAGCTTGAGTAGGCACCTCTGCATAATGATAGGCCATGGGTGGTCAACCCATTCGACGACTCCATAGTTCACGCCTCTCTGCGAACAAAAAGGAACAAAATGAACAGAAACTATTAATATACTACTGCTCAAGCTCTGGGATATAATAAAGTTGACATATACTTTGTTTATAACCTCATTCAACTAACTATGAACTGTGCTTATGTAATGTGGCACGTCAATGGTTAGGTATTCGCATCACTAATTATGTACTTCGCCCACCCTATCCACGGAGTTATTTCAAAATTGTACTTAGTTTCTTTTAAGCCAGCTTCAATTAATATGGAGCTACCTTTGCAGCCAACTTATTTAGATAGATTTTTTTTAAGAATATACTGACCATTAAACAGAAGTCCCTTTGTAAACAAACATGAGAGTGTTTAGATCACTTCTTTTGTGTGCAGTGATGTATAATTAGTAGTGATCTTTAACTTTTATGTAAACTAAAAGGACTACACAATGTTTTCTACAATCAACCGCAAAACACAAGAAGTAATCAGTCTTCTTTGGAGACTACATGTCCTATATCCAACCAGTTTGATTCAACAAGAAAGTAGCATGGATTTTCGAAAGTGACTAACTTTCATAGCACAGCCATAGAACCTCCTTCCCGTGTCACTTCCTTCAAAGGCCACACACCTGAGAGGCTTGGTATCGTGGAGAACGCAATAGAGAGGACGGTCGACCTCTTTACCACAAAAATCCCGGTCTTCAATGGTATCAGGGTTCTCCTACAAGGACACATGAATGTTTAGATCTCAGATCTTTTGTTGGGAAAACAAAACCCAGTTCAACACTCCATATGTAGCAGGAAATCACCTACATAGAAATCAAAATCCAGCTCAAGGAAGTTCAAGCCTTCCTTCCTCCTCTCTTCTCCGATCTTTGGTGTCGACATGGCACGGAGGATGTGAGCAGATGCGGTGGCGTAGGCGGCATCGAATTCGTGAGGAAAGAGAGAGAGAGAAAGAGGGAGAGAGAGAGGGGGGACAGAGATAGTGAGAGAGCGACAGGGGAAATGAAAGCAAGGGACTTCGACATGGTCCGGCTCGACCAAAGATTCCACTTACTCGCCAGACCCACCACCCACCTACCCAACCTTTTTTTGCGCTGGGATGGCAAGGAGCCATTTACTTTTCCCAGTAGTTTCAGTTTTGACGAGCGAGTACACAAAATTACTTCCCTCTCCATAATTACTCCATAAATACATCGTTATGTGCATCTCCTCTCCCGAGTCACTTGCTCTTCCACTCCCTCCTCTTATCTGGTTCCTTTTGTCTTACTTGCTTCATCTTCCTCACTTTACAGTCCACACAGATAGATCTATGGTTTGCCCACTTCCTCTGAAATACAGTAATTTTTCCCCTCTACTGATTACTTATGCGTTGTGCACTGTGTTTTGTTAGTTGGATTCTTGCTATATGTTACCCTTTTAATTTTAGTTTTTGTGATAAGATCTTACCCCATTTAAGAGGTTCTATAGGGGAATAATCTTGGAGGACTACAGTTGATTTTTTCAGCTAGTTCCCTGCCAGCTAGTAGATTTGAGGAGGTCTGTGCGTGTTTTTTTATTTTTACAGAGACACTGACATCAAGAGATATCACTAAATCAGCATTCGCTCCGCTCTATCTTACTCGTTGAAACAAGCATGTATGAGTGATGTATAGTCCTTTAATTCTATGTACCATTAGCGGAGTGTTGAAATAAATGGATCTATATAGTCAGATCTATATAGTCATTCTCATTGGATACCAGCATCTTTAATAATTAATGAACCCGAGTCTTATATATTGTTACATCTTGTAGACAACCATGGCGTGTGGTGTTTGCAGGAACCTCAACTATCCCGGTGTTGAATCTGATGTTGCCCAATCTTTCTTGATTGTGCCTTTGCCTCGTTGTTATGAGTCGTGCCTGGTAAGTTTTACTACCAATCACGTGGCTAGTAAAAAACCTTCATCACTGTCATTGC
Organism: Thinopyrum elongatum; assembly: GCA_011799875.1. Taxonomy (NCBI): domain Eukaryota; kingdom Viridiplantae; phylum Streptophyta; class Magnoliopsida; order Poales; family Poaceae; genus Thinopyrum; species Thinopyrum elongatum. Next base: position 521,905,720 of record CM022302.1, on the reverse strand, counting down.
TACAGTTACCTTTAATCCGCAGTCAGCAGCCACACATATTCCTTCGCAACAAAATATACTGTGCATGCTTGTTTTTAATTTATAGGCCTTGATGTAATTAGAAGCTGAACTGTGTTGTATAGGTTTAATTAAATATCATAGACGGTGTCTGTGCCTGTGCCTGAAAGCCAAGTAATTACAAGAAAAAAACACTTTCATGCATTTTTTTGAAAATCAGTAAAACTTTTATATACTTTTGTTATAATTTTACTTTTTTGCAGTATGTCCCATGCTACTACCGGAACCAGGTCCTTTCTTTGATCTCTTTATGGAAAGATGAAGCTTTCGAGGATGGTTTTGAAGAAGAAGATTTTGACCTTGTGTTTGGCACTACTCAGGAATTGTCTTACAAGATTAAGTTTATAGATGGCAACCACAGGTCTAAGTTTCATGGACGTGGATGGGAAAAGTTGATACGTGACTATGATCTGTTTTACGAAGATATTATTAAACTGGATTTGCAAGGAGAAGATTTCTTCTTTCATATTGATTTGATGTTGAGTGAATCTCGAGGAGGTCACAAGGCCTTTCCCAAACCTTCCGTTGGTATGTTCTAATCACTTATCAAGATGCTACTTGACTTAATGTTTGTTCTAGATTAACATTTATCTATTATAATTTTACTGTGGCATGCCGTTGGCATTTATATGCTTAATCTCTGTGATATAATGTATTAAATCTTTCTTTGTGCTCACAATGTAGTTTAAAACTGTAATTTCCCTTTTAAAAACCATTATTCTTTTATTTTAGTTTTAACTGCTCTATTCATTGCTTCACACATAGTGGCTAATACATGGTTGTATTTATTTAGCTCTTGAAGGTCTCAGTTTATCACAAAGGAGCTACATAGACAAGACAGTCTACACCCGGGGCATTAAACTTTCCTATATCCACATGGCTTGCATGATTAAACTAGTCTTAAATGCTAAACACATCCCTACCATTACCTTTGTGCACTGTCTATGTTTCATCAACATTCACACAGACCGTTTGGTACGTCAATGTTTCTTTCTCTATTCCACCGTCAACATGTCTGTCTTCCTAATTTAATGCCAGAATAATTTGTTCTTGTATAGAAAATCCTGGCTATTGTTACCAATGATCTTAGGATGAAGCTTGGATATCTGCCTCTCAAGGGCAGCATCAGGCTTGTTCAAATTTTCAGCAACCTTGATTTTCCTGGCACCTATTGTATACACAAAGATGGAAGGATGGCGATCACCGGGTTTTCTGCTTTTGCAGATGCAGCCAGGCTGACAGTTGATTGGGTTGTACTCATCAGTATCCAGTGGTGCACTGTGCGCGGCAAAGACTTGCTCTCACTTGTGATCACCGGTCTTTACAAAAAAACGGCATGACACGAGACGTGTACGGTGATGGAGGGATGGCATTACACCATATAAATTTTAACTACTAGTATCAAGTTAAGTATCGTATGTGTGTTATTTCAAACTATGCTTGCAGTTGAAATCCTCACAGTACACTACTAATAGAACTTATCTGTTCAAATTCTTATTCAAACTATGGTACTGAAAGCAGATGCAAAGCTAAACGTGGTTGTTGTTGTTGCTGCTGTTGTTGTTGTTCTGGTTGTTGTTGTTGTCGTTGTGGGTGTGTCTCTCGGTTCGAAATGTTTCCTTCGACATGTTTGCTCAGAGAGGCACTTGAATCTAGTGCAGGTCTTGTCCTATGTTAGGAAGGCTCATGGTCATGCCTCTGTGTTTCGATTAACTTAGCTGACTCATGGAGTAAGAGAGGCACGACCGTGAAGTTAGTGAAGGCACAGTCCTATAGTATAAGAGGAGACGGTCGTGCCTCTCAGTTGTCATTATTTCAGCTGAGTTGTGTACTCATATAGGCACATCGGTCGAGCAAGTGGAGGCACGGTCCCATATTAAGAAGAAGACTTACGGTCTTGCGTCCCATGTTAAGAAGAATAGTTGCGGTTGTGCGTCCGTGTTCAGTATGTTTGTAGTGACGCGTTGCTCGGAGAGGCATGTGCGTGAATCAAGTGGAGGCATGGCCACCGTGTTATCATTGGTTCGGATGACTCGTGTACTCGGGGAGGCACATCCGCGAGTCTAGTATAGTCACTGTTCTTGCAACGACATCAGTTAAAAAATAGGTTAAACCGTGTTGTTGCAACACCTCCGTCCTCCAAACCGTCTTTCCAGATCCACCACATCCATCACTACTAGATGGAGTCCGATGCTTCTAGTACCAAGAGGGCAAGGCTCGTGCCACCGACGACGCATTCCTCTGGGTGTTTGGCGGTACCGGCGGGAACCGGTGAGGGTCTACCCACTGGATCTAAGGAGGATGAGAAAAAAAACTCATCCGGACCGCATCAGCGACCTTCCGAGCGGCATCCTAGGTGAGATTATCTCCCGTCTTCCCACCAAGGATGGAATTTGCACTCAAGTCCTCGCATCTCCGTGGCGCCCTCTATGGCGCACCGCTCCTCTTAATCTCAGTACAAGAAATACGTCAACTTGTGACCATCACTATTGGTCACCGTATGGTCATTGTTTTCCATTTGTGACCTTTTTGTGACCAAAAACAGATGGTCAAAAGCTGGCCATCATAAACTGAAATTAACGACCTTTCTTCTGGAATGGTCATAGACGTTTATGACAAAAAAAAAAGGTCGTAGATTTAACGACCAATTATTTTGGTCACTAGCAATCCGCCCACACCACGTCAGATCCACCGTGGCAAGTTGACGTGGCAGAATTACGACCAAATGAAAAGGTCGTAAAATAGAATCAGCCCGGTCCATTTCGGCCGTCTCCATGGGCCAAGCCCAATAATTTAGCCCATTTAATGTTTTTTGTTTCTCTTTATTTTGCTTATCTGCATGGGCCTGGCCCAATAATTTGGCCTTTTATTTTCTGGGATGGAGCCTTTTTCGGATGAATTTTTTTTATAGTCCACTATTGTTTTGGGCCACAGCCTTTTTAGTCTAGTTCTAATTTGGGCCTTGGCCTTTTTATTTTCTAGGATGCAGCCTTTTACAAACTTTTTTCTTACAGTCAACTCTTTTTTTAGGCCCAAGCCTTTTTTAGTCTAATTCTTGTTTGGGCCTCGGCCTTTTTAGAGCCCAGGTTCATATTTTGCATAACTTCAGAAAATGCATAACTATAAATAGCAAGGCCCAGGTTCACCAATGATCCACAAGCCCAGGTTCAAACAGCAAGATCCACATAACTTCACAGAAAATAAACACAAGTGCTCCCAGGTTCAAACAGCAAGATCCCTTGCTCACAGGTTCACAAGTGCAAAATGCAACAAACTGCATAAGTTCACGACCATCAAACTACCTTAGCTCCAAAGAGATCTAAAGAGAGCCATCAAACTACGACAAACTGCATAAGATCACAGGTTCAAAGACAAACTGCACAGCCATCAAACTACCTGTGATCTTATGCAGTTTGTCGATTCAGATCAAACTGCACAGGAGACATGCATTATCTGACTAGTAACTTATGTGACCTAGAGACATGCAATTGGAACAATATGATCGCTTCATTAAGCCTAGAATGGTGGTTCTATATAAGATGGCTTCCTGAGTGAGCCGATCATCAAACTAACATTCAGATCAAATTTCATCATATCATAAAAAATGCAAAAAATAGCTACAGCAAGTTCTGATATCTTTGTTGAACTATCAAACAACATCAAAGCATGGAACATAGTGTGTCTTCTTGACTGGCTCCGAATCAAACAGCATCAAAGCTGGCTGTGAATCAAACAGGGCTGAGGTTTCTAGACAAAAGTTTGAACTGGCTGGACAAAGCATGGAGTGACTTACTATAGCAGTCTTGACTGGCTCCGAAAACCCGTGCTTCTTGCTGTTGTGGGTGGCCTTAAACAAGTCAATCGCAGACAGCTCCTCACCCTTACACTCTTCTTTCTGAAATGTTTTTCAACAAAAATCAAAATGTTATTCAGCAAGAATCAGAAATGTTATTCAACGAGGATCAAATGGTAAGGTCTCTAGAGAAAAGTTCTCATAGTGGCAAAAATGTGTGCTGTGTAGTGCCTGGAACCAGTTCTCTGATTGTACACGACTTTTTCTCGATTCATCTTGTTCGACACACAGGTTTCCTACAAAAAAGCATACTGTCAGCATGATCTAGCACTAGCATATCATGTGCAGAACATAAAGCAGCAAACAAAGCAGAGACAAACCTTGTGTCTTGGGGTAGACCACATCTCCACCAGAGCTTGGCTTTCACCGTCTGTCAGATCTGGCACCGGAGACTTGATGCTGACTTTGTTTGCGGCTACGGTATCAAAATACTTCTTCTTGATCTGATGGCGTCTGTTCTTTGAATTTTTCTGCAGAATATCTTTGCACGCGGTCTTGATGGTCTCCGAGTCCGTGTTCATCTCAAAATTTGCCTACCAAGACAGCAAACAAGGTAGGAACAATATTAGTGATCATGCATAGGTGTAACAGAAAATAGATAGCACATTAACTATGAAACAAGTAGCTTACAGCAACTTTCCCAATGTAGTTCTCCAATAGACTAGCATTTTTTTTGTATAGCTTGAAGTGAGGAAAAACCGACAGATGGCTTCTTGCAACGAGTCCACACTCAGAAGCAAGCTTTGCTGCCTGCAGAGGCTTCTCTGGACGCTTCATCCCTTCGGCAATTTGGATAGGCACCTTGCTACCAAGCGACTTGGTGATTCTCTCTAGCCCTTTGCCCTTTCTAAGTCTAGTCTTGGTAGTCATTGCATCTGAAAATGAAATTGAACTCATAAATTAGAATAGAAATCGACAAATGCAGGAATGGTTCTGCTAAACAGGTAAGCATACATGATCATTCCATTGGAAAATGCACTAGTAAAAGAGAGCATTGCAAAGGTCAACTTGCCTGATTGAAGCACAAGCTGCTGTTCTTCTTCATTGATGACAGCATTCCTGTCAATAGAAGGTGCAACAGGGCTGAGGTCTGTGTGGACAGTGCTTGCTTCATCTATGCAGATAGTTCCTCCTTCATCTAGGCAGACAGTGCCACTTTCATCCATGCGGACAGTGGTTTCTTCATCCATGGGCGGCAACTCATCACCCATTTGCACCGAGGTCTCAGAGTCCATGCGCAGCAGACTTTCCTGATGGTCCATCGTAGTCGCCATCTTTGTTTTCTGCCTTGTCACTCTATCAGGGGCAGGTTCATCAGGTTCCAGGATCCTCTTTGCTTGTCCTGGGGGTGGGGCCATCGCCCTTCCTGGAGGCATTGCAGCAGATGTTTCTGAGCTCTTCTTCTTCTTGCTGACTGTCTTCTTGTTGACTGTCTTCTTAACACCAGGCCTCTTCTTCCTAGATTCCTTCAGTGCCTCGTATAAACAGCACGGAAAAAAGCATTAGATCACAAGAGAAATATGTGAGCACAAGGAAACATAGAGCATACAAGAACCCCAACCCTCCAAGCAAGACAGAGTTTGCACCTTAATAGTCTTCTGCACTACAACATCATCCACTTCCTCTCCATCAATAACTTCATCCTCCTTAGGATTGTACTCAGGGTCATCATTGATAACTCCACTACCTTCTTGAACCTCATCACTTCTACCTTCTTGTACATCATTCGTTTTCCTAATCAATGACGCTATTGCACCGATGCCAAGGGACTGGAACATCCGATTGTTCCTCATCATATTTCTAGCCCTAACCTTCTCGTACTCGGTGAGAGGCTCTTCTTTGCATGATAAAGGAAACGTAACTATTAGGTCAATGTTTGGAATCCTAGTTATTCGGGTAAGGAAGACTAAAAGAAAACAGGCACAATTAAGCCACCTTATTCAGATTGCAGCAATACATTTCACTTAGCATATTAAGACACAAATTTTATAAAACTGACAGTATAACCACAAGGAGCACAAGTTGCATACCAACGGTTGGCCTCATGTTTGACCTTGTCCTCCTTGCCATGGATGATCTTGAGGTGGTTGGAACGTTTCTATAATAGCTTGCAAAATAGAATAAAAAAGAATGAGATATAACAGGGACAAAGTAGAATGATGCACTTGTATCAATAAAGGAAAGCACTTGAACCAGCATGCACACACAGGTGTAGCAATGCATCAGTAATAATACATGTGAAGCAAACTTGCTGGATCAACAATATAGTTATGTAGTTAAATTAATTAAGCAACCATGTAAGTGCACTAAACAAGCATGCATGTACACAGGAAAGATACGAAGCATCCCTTAAAATATTGACTACATAAAGCAGGGGGTAGCAATGTTCATAACTCAACTAAGTTAATTGGTGTCATTACATAAAAGTAGCACAAAGTAACAAACTAACACAGCTAGCCGATCAATAGAATAAAGCTCACAGAAATGGCAGATGGACTTAATCATTTAGTAATGAACACCATGAATTAACTAGACCAACCCAGAGAGCATATATCACACCTACATGAACTACTCTAGTAGTGCAGTGAGCAGGAAGCTTTCTATATGAACAACAGAGTCCCATAGGAAGCAATGAGAGATCAGCACTGCCACTGACCAATTTAGCAAACCCAGGAACATAGCTATGGAACTAGATCATCCATATGTAAACCAAAGCATGGCAGGAGCTCACAGGATAGAAACCAAACATGAATGGGAACCTACAAACCCTAGATAGCATGGGAACAACAACTATAGAGCTTTAGATTTAGTGGTGACCATAATCAAGAACAAATAACAGGATTGGCAGCAGAGGGAGATGGACAATAACCTGCTTTTGTGGTGGTGCGTCGTGGTAGCCGTGCTTGAGCTCCTCCTCCTGATGCTACTCAATAACCTGCAGGACAAACAAGGCCATAGGTGAGCTGCCACAGGGCATCCACATGACAACGCAAAACATCAAGCAACCTGTCCGAGTCATTGACAGGGATGCACAATCAAAATAGAGCATACAAAATCTAGAATAAAGAACCACCTCCCCACAAAACCCTAACCCCATGAATCCGTCCCCATCTCAAAATCAGATTACCAACGACATGAACCCTAACCCCATGAACAAGAAGGATATCATCCCATGAACCCTAACCCCATGAATCCATCCCCATCCCCATCCCCATGAAGAAGAACCCTAACCACCAGGAGATCCTAACCCTAACCATCGGGAGACCCTAACCCTAGAACATCAAGGGGAGATGGAAATCAAGGGGAGTACCTGTCGTCGTGTTGTAGATGATGCAGCGGTGGCTCCTGTCACAGTCGTCGCTCGCGCCTACCCTCCTATGGAAGGAGAGAGGACACGGAGAGAGAGAGAGGAAGGATTCATACCTCAGGAGAGAGGAAGGAGTCAGCGACGGAGAGAGGAAGGAGCCGGCGGCGGAGAGGAGGAGTGGGTCGAGTGGAGAGGAGTGGGGAAAAGAGTGGAGACTGGAGAGGAGGAGCGGGTCGAGTGGGGAAAAGAGTGGGTCCAACAGGTGACTGGTTTGATATATTTAAAAAGGTGGGCATAGAGTACAAAACCAACAGTCTCTTCCTAGCCTAGTGGTAGAAACACTGTGAAATAAGTGCCAGGTCGTGGGTTCGAGCCCCCGCTTACGCATTATTTTTTGACCGCGCTAGCCGAGTGTGATGGAGTGCTCGCTCGTGGGTTCGAGTATATAATAAAACAACTAGACACATTATCAACATTCTCTTGCTAGCTCACTAGTTCTGGATAGGGTGAAACATGCGCCAGGTCGTGGGTTCGAGTCCCCGCTCGCGTATTTTTTTTAATATTCATACATAATTTAGTTCAAAAAAACTTCAGGACCTCTGAAAACAACTTCAAAATGTTCACTGACAAAAAACAGCTCTGAAACAACATTTTGCTCCATCAAAATTACAGCCATCAGCTCTGAAACAAAACAAAACAATATTTTGCTCCATCAGTATAAAACTACAGCCATCAGCTCCATGCTAGAAATTTGAAACTTCATGAAAACTTCAAGCACTGTGAATCTCCATCAGTATAAAACTACAGCCATCAGCTCCATGCCATCAGAACACAACATCTCAATTCAGTTCAAAAAAACTTCATGAAACAATTATAACAGCTACAAAAACTAAATTTTGCTCCATATTACAAAAACTACATTTCGCTGCTGGAATCTTCAAGCACTGTGAATTAGGATAACTACATCACTATTGCTACAACCATCAGGATCATCATTTTGCTACAGCCATCATTTTGCTCCTAGAATCTTCAAGCATTTTTCTACCTGGATACCAGTCCCATAGATACCAAAACAAAGAACATGCAGTAACAGTATTTTGATACATGTCCATTCGCTACTCATCGTCGTCGATACGAAAACAAGGAACTCTATGCCCACTCCTGTTTTCCTCATCATCACTACAATATTGCAGCATAGTATGATCAGTCCTGTTTTCCTCATCCTCGCTCTCATGTCCATCCGCTACCACCTTTCTTCTTTTCTTGATGCCTTCAACTGTTGCAGCATTAACGAGCACACGTTCCTGGTCCCTTCGCACTCTGCTTTGCACCAGAACTTCCATAGAGTCATCATCAGCTTGCAACAGAACTTCCGTAGAGTCATCATCCTGGTATGTTAGTCCACCACCACCGGGGCCCTTTTCCACTTTAGTTTCAGTCACACTCCACAAGTGTCTGTGCTCAAAGTTTTGCACAACTCGCCATTTTCCGTGCAAAAGAGTGTCTGGCAGATAAAACACCATTGTTGCTTGTGTTGTTAGAATAAAGGGATCACTCTTATACCAGCACCTTGCAGTGTTGATGCTTTTGAAGTGGCCATCATATTTGACAAAAGAGTCTCTCTTCTTCTTGCTACCAAGCTCAAACCAGTCACAGCGAAATAAGACAACCGAGCGATGGATGCCTCCACTAGAGTTGTACTGCAACTCTACGATGCTTCCCAACTGACCATAGAAGTCAATGATCTCATGATCATGTGACCCCTCAGTGACGATTCCACTATTCTGTGTCTTCCTTTTTTCCTCGCGGTCAACGGTGTGGTACCGGACACCGTCAGCAATGCATGCTGAATACACTCTCACTCGCTTATCCGGTAAGCATGCCAAAGCAAATAGATCATCACTGACCTTCTTCTCCTCATACAACTTTCCAATCTGCACAAATAAACCATTTAGCAACAATGGTATTTAACAGTTGGTGAATAACACAAAAACATTAAACATGTGGCTAAAGATCTCACATGATTCTTAAACCACTTAGCAAACCCCTTGGCAACCCTTTTATCAACATGGATCTTGCTTTCTTCCTGATTTAACTCTTCCTTGCATTTCCTGCAATGCCAACAAAACATGTGAATTAAAACATTAGGCTGGTGCCAACCCAAGCAAAAAAATATATAATGAGTGCACAAGATATAATGTACTCCATATATGGTAGAACCTCGGCGCAATTGCTGAGCACATACCAAACCATCTTGTCATACTCATCACCAGCCTCCAAGTATTGTGAGGCTCCAAGAAAGTTCACACCATGATTGAAAACAGAGACATCACCACTTTGCGAATCAGACCGCTCTCTATTTCTGCCCGGCCGGTTCCATCTTGTTTCCACATCGCCAAAGTATCTAGAGCAAAAAGTCAAGCACTCGTCAATGACATATGCTTCAGCAATCGAACATTCATGTCTTGCCATGTTTCGCACATAACGCTTACAAGTAAGCAGCCTTCTTTCGATTGGGTACATCCAACCGTATTGCACAGGGCCTCTAAGCATTGCCTCTTTTGGTAAGTGCACCGCCAAATGGACCATCACGGTGAAGAAAGCTGGAGGGAAAATCTTCTCGAGCTTGCAAAGAATAATTGGGATTTCTTTTTCAAGTCTTTCCAGGACAGTTAACTTGAGTGTTTTGCAGCACAGTTCTCTAAAGAAATTTCCCAGCTCAGCAACCGCTTCATATATATCCTTGTCCATGATTCCTCGCAGGCCCGCCGGTAAAATCCTTTGGAGGAGGATGTGACAATCATGGGTTTTCAGTACTGAAAGCTTGAATCCATCAGAAGTAACACACTTTGCTAGGTTAGCAGCATAACCATCTGGAAATTTCACCGCTCTTAGGAATTCACAGAATGCAAGCTTTTGTTCTTTACTCATTGTATACCATGCTCGTGGCATTTCAAATGAATCTTCATCTTCATTGTGCTGTAGATGCAAATCTTCTCTTATGCCCATGTCCTCCAAATCAAGCCTAGAACTAACCGTGTCCTTTGTCTTCCCTTCAATGTTCAGAAATGTCCCTAGCAGATTCTTGCATATGTTTTTCTCAATGTGCATTACATCAAGATTATGCCTTAATTTCAGATCAGCCCAGTATGGCAGGTCCCACAAACAAGACCTCCGGTCCCAACATTGACCTTCCTCACGCTTTCTTTTCTTCGCAAGCTTTCCTGGTCTCACATCTTTCACCTTTTCAAGTTGCTGCTCTAGCTCTTCTTTAGTGAATTCAGCTGGCTTGTCACGGGTTTCATTCTCACCATTAAAATCTTTGCTTCTTCGCCAGCGATGGTTTCGGGGAAGAAAGCGGCGGTGCCCAATATAGCAGATCTTGCTCCTTATTCTCTTTGAGCAAGGGTCTTTGCCACAATGGACACAAGCCTGATAACCCGCTGTGATCCTCCCAGACAGAGCGTGCAGCGCCGGGAAATCATGGATGGACCATATGATTGCAGCACGTAGATTGAACTTTTCTTCCGGACTCAAGGCATTGTATGTAGGTACACCAGTCCAGAGCTGGAGCAGTTCTTCTACGAGGGGCTCCATAAAGACATCAAAATCCTTTCCTGGAGACTCTGGACCCGGGATAAGCAACGACATCATGAAGTTGGACTGATCCATGCATGCCCATGGTGGCAGGTTGTACGGCACCACAAAAACGGGCCACATGCTATAAGACGTGCTCATTTTCCCAAACGGATTAAAGCCATCTGTGGCAATGCCAAGTTTTATGTTCCTTGGATCTGCAGCAAAATCTACATGTTTACTGTCAAACTCTTTCCATGCCTCTCCGTCCGCTGGATGGCTCAGCTCATTGTCCACAGGTTGCCGCTTCAGCTTGTGCCATTGTACCTCCAGCGATGATTTCTTCAAGATAAACATCCGCTGCAGCCTTGGTATCAACGAAAAGTGCCTCAGTACCTTCTCTGGTATTGACTTCTTCCCATCAGCATCTTTCCAGCTAGAGGCATTGCATTTTGGACAGTTGTCATGCTTTGCTAAATCCTTCCGAAACAAGACACAGTTATTTGGGCACACATGTATTGAAACATAACCTAGCCCCAGCCTGCGGATTATGCTCAATGCTTCATCATAAGACCTGGGAACACAGCTATCAGGGAATTGCAAACTCAAAAGGCAGAGTATTGCATTGAATGCAGCATTGCTAATCTGGTAGAAAGACTTGATGTGGAGTAACTTCACGGTGAAGGTAAATCTTGAAAATTTACCCCCTTCATGAGCTGCGCGCTTCGCCTCCTCTAACACCTCAGCAAACATCGACTTCTGTCCATCAGCACGATCTTCAGCATCGTACTGATCCTTCAATAGGTCAGGAATCCTATCATCTTCATGCCCATCCTCTTCCTCCAAACCAGAATTATCTCGCAAAACCTTTTCCATGAAATCAATGCTAGCATCACCACCACCCATCATATGAGGGGCCTGTGTATCAGCTTCAAAATGTTGAGGTTGTCCGTCTAAATGTTCTCCATGATATATCCATCTATCATATGTGCTGGACATCCCATTAAGAAGCATATGATCTTCCACTCTTCCTTGAGCCATTCTTGAATGGTTGAGGCATTCGCAGCATGGGCAAAGAATGTGAGCATCGTTGGCAAAATTTGCCCGAACAAATGCCATGAAATCATCAACTCCTTTCATATGTTCTTTCGAAAACTTTCTAACTCCTTTTCTAATCCAGCTTCTGTCCATCTGCCAATGACAACAAATTGTTGCAACTTAGCAAATCAATCTAAGTGCATCAACATTAATTAATGAAAATGGATGGCAGTAATGGCAGCTAAAAATCCAGAAAATAAGGTAGGCACCCAACTTTATATGCTAACTGCCTAACTTTATATGCTAACTGCCAGAAAATAAGATATGCACCCAACATTGAGCTATTTCCAATTTCTCACTACTTTAATCCAGTTCACATGGTTTACTGATTTCACATGGGAGCAATAAAAAACAATTCATAGGAAATACAGATTTCACATGGGATAAAAGAAAAGCTAACAAAAACTTGTAAAACCTAACATAGATCAGGCAGAGCTACACTAAGAAACATATGTGGTTCCTGTAAAGAGGATATCCATAAAGAGATTAGGCTCCAACTGCATCCATCTTATGAAGCAAGCTGTAGCATCCATCCATCAGATTGAGCTCCAGCTGCAGCTGATGGATTCTCACTCAAATTAAGCTACACTAGACTGCATTTCAAATTAAGCTCCTCCACATATTGAATCTCCTCCTTCCCCTTTCCTTTCCATTTCACAATGATGTAACAATAATAGCTAGTGTTCATCCCCTGCCCCTCAGCTAGTAAAATAATAAAACTCAAATTATCTCTCTCTTTCTCCCCTGCCCCTCAGCTAGTGTTGACAAACTAGCTAGTGTTCATCAGCAGGCGCAACACAGGCAAATCTGAGGCGTGGGGGGAGAGGAGAGGGGGGGAAGGAGAGGGTTGCATACATGGGCGAGGTCTGCTTGCGGCGGTGGTGACTCCCCCATGCTCGGCGGCGGCGAGTCCCCCATGCGTGGGCGAGGTGAGCGGCGAGGTCGCCGTTCCTATCGTGGTCGAGGCGAGCAGCCCCCGCAACACCACCGCCGGTCGCCGCCCCCGCCCCTGCCGGTTGCTTTCGCTGCCGGCCCCCGCCCTCGCCCCCACGCCCGCCGTCGCCCGCCGCCACCTGGTCGGAAGACCTAGAAAAACGCTAAGTGTTGCTCTGTTCGATGCCGCCTGGTCGGAAGGTCCCACTTGTCAATGATATGAGAGAGCCGTAGTTTTATATAATGTATAGATAAATTCCAATACATGAGCGACTGTCCCTCTCTAGCCCAGCGGTAGCAAGCAAGCGAAGCAAGCGCGAGGTCATTGGTTCGAGTCCCGCCTCGCGCATCTTTTTTGGGCGAATTAAGCGCTCGGCCCCGCCTGTCAAATGGGTCCCGCCTGTCAGTGTGTGCCTCGCCTGTCTGTTGAATATTAACATTTAAGCAAAAATGACACCTCGACAGTGACACATAAGCGAGGTTGCTGAGGTGGCTGCCTAATCATCCTAATGCATTCAAACTCAAGTGTAGTGACCATTTTATATTGGTCGTTATCAGCTAGGCGTGAGGCAGTGGACAGTGCTGCCCGCTTTACCACCATTTCCTCTAATGAAATTACGACCTTTCTGACCAAAATGGTCGTTATGGTTCAGGGTTTGGAGGCCCCCGAACAGCTTTTGACCAATTGGTCTAAAATGGTCATAAATTTATGACCAATTCTTCCAGGGTCACTGACAGAAGGTCACAAGTTGACATATTTCTTGTAGTGTCTCGACTGCCGTGAGATCCCCGTCGCTCGTCTTTTTAAGCCTCTAGAAACAGTTCATATCGAGAAAATCTCCATAGCGCCCCGCGGTGAACCTCCCACCTGGGAGCTCGCCCGCGAAAGACACTTCGGAACTCGGTGCCGTCGCAAATCTGGCACTAATGATATGACCCTTCAGGAAGCCATCCTCTCCGCCCATGGGGGCGCAATTCACCGCCTCTGCATACCGGCGTGGTACCTCCAATCCAGACCCTCCGCCGGCGACGCCTGGCTCAAATCATCCAAACTAAACAATCTCCAGGTGCTCGAGTTCTATTACATGTTCCCAGATTTCGTGAGAGACTGTGTCATACGGCCACTCACATGCCCTTCATCTGCGCCCTTTGCACCAGCGTCCTTCTCTCGGTTTGCCTCCTCACTACACACCGCCACATTTGCTCTTTGCCAAATACCAGACAGTTACGTTCGGGCTCTTAAACTACCACTGCTCAAGAGACTTTCACTTGTGGACGTTGATATATTAGACGTCTCGCTTCAAAGCATCATCCACTCTAGTTGCCCCGCACTCCGGTGCCTTCTGCTTACTTGGAATATGGAAAGCCGTTGCATCAGAATAAACTCACATAACCTTGTAAGCATTGGAATTCGCTGTGGACATGGCGAACTTGTTACAGAGGATGTCCCGTCACCTCAACGGTTGCTTAAAGATATTCTGAGCAGCAACTTGTAGATAACTGTCATATCTGCACCTAAACTGGAGACCGTGGGCAAATTCCATGATTTTTTCTTTGAATCCAAGGTCACGCGTAACCCTATAGTTATCCAGGTACTTACTTTTCAGCTGCATTTATCCGAGTAAACAAGTTTCATGTAATACAACCTTTTATTCAATTTTAATATGGTTGTGTGTGCACCATGTAGGGTTTGCCGACAGTCAGCCTATCAACAGTGCTTCAAACGGTCAAGACTTTGCTCATCAAGATGTGTTTTGAAGTGGACGTGGTTGTTGCCTCGATGCAATGCTTTCGAAGCCTTGAGAACTTGTTTATCGAGGTGATAATTCTCACACACATTGAAAGCCCATAACATGCATACTGTACTACTTCTCCTGTTTGTCTTAAAAAGCTTGTCTTACATTTGTCTGTAAATGGATACACCCGTGGCTAGACATGTTTTAGTATTACGTACACCCGTATTTAAAAAATCTAATAAATACTTTACCATGACCGAGGTAATAGAATTAATCATTCATCTGCTCTTTCGACAGAATCTCTATTTTTAGACCTTAAGTATTTTCAATCTTCATGTACATCTAGGGAGGAGTCTGTTACGGAGAAACAAATATGTGGCGTCGTAACCACCGGGTGTTTCTCAAACAACATGACTTTCGTTTGAAGACTGTAACGCTTGATGACTATGAACCCTCCTTGGTAAACATTGAATTTGTGAGATTCTTTGTTCTGAATGCAAGCAAGCTTGAGACCATGAGGCTTCACTATCACTTCCACCAAGACTTCACGGAAGAATTTTACGAAAAGCAACAAAAGGATCTTCTGTGGCACAAAAAGGCGTCTGAACATGCTCACCTTATATTATCAGTAGTGTGCACGCATCGGTTCTTTTATTTAAAACTCACGCGTGTTGAATACCTGGATTTGACGGACCCATTCAGCTGTGATTGCTCAAAACAGAGCATGACTAAGTTGTTCAAGCTTGCAGGGTTACATGTTATTGCGCCCTTTTGAATGTGGGTTTTGTCTGAACATGAACAAACAACCCTTGTACTTTTTTGCACCGTCTGTAAGCTTGCCATAACAATCCTTGGTTAGAAAGTCTTGTAATTGTGCTTGTCTTCTAACAGACGACACAAGCTGTAAGCATTTTTAATATGGTACCATTTGATATGGCTTTATATTATGTTACTAGATTTGTTTTGTGATGTAGAGCAGTACATAGTTGCACGGAAAAAAACATTGAAGCTGCAAAAAATATAATTGTTGTTTGAACGAACAAGATGCTCAGAGTATATTTACACGACATGTAAACCGGTGGATCTACTGGTTGTAAACTCATGCTCCGTGCTACGGGACGTTCGTGCCTTCCACAGTGAATGTTTCAGCAGAAAGATTCTGAGTATTTAGTCACGACCCTGACTCTTGTTAGTATAGGACCATGCTCCTGATACTGAACTCGTCAGTGGGAACCTTTCCAATACCGAAGCATGTCTGTGCTTCGTCCGCCCGTAGAACCGTGCCTCTCATGACATGACGGCTGTTGTTACCGATGACCCCAGGCTGAAGCTTGGATATCTTCGTCTCAAGGTCAGACTTTGTCTAGAAACTTCACAATCGTGGTTTTCTAACTGAGTATTCACACCCATGCCTCTGCCACCACACTTTTGTGCATCCAGAGGGTTGGTACACGTGCCTGTAGAGGCCTCACTTTGGTGCCTTCTGTGCCTGCATCCATGTACATGTGCCTCACGTGATCGTACCGTGACTCTAGAGGCTTCATAACCGTGGCTCTCTATCTCAGTATTCGGACCTCTTCTACCACACTTTTGTGCACCCAGAGAGGGTTCATGCCGAGCCAGGCCTAGAGAAACGCCACTCCCGTGCGTATAGTGGCTTCACAACAGTGCCTCCGGTGCCTGCATCTACTTGCCTCACATGACACGAGCCATGACTCTTACGTGCCCGTGGAGCCAGACGCCCGTGGGTCCAGAGACTTCACAACGGTGCCTCTCCAACAGAGTATTCTCACCCATGCCTCTGTCACCACACTTTTGTGCATCCAGAGGGTTGATACTAGTGTCTCAAGAACCCCGACGTCCGTGCCTAAGAGGCTTCATTTCCGTGCCTCTGGTGTCTCAATCCACATGCCTCACATGACACTTGCCGTGACTCTTACGTGCCCGTAGTGCCACACCCTCGTGGTTCTAGAGAATTCACAACCGTGCCTCCCTAACTGAGTATTCGGATCCATGCCTCTGCCACCATAATTTTGTCCATCCAGAGGGATGATACTCGTACGTGCCTGTAGAGGCTTCACTTCGATGCCTCCGGAGCCTGCATCCTTGTGCCTCACGTGACACGATCTGTGGCTTTTACGTTCCCATGGAAACACATGCCTGTGGATCAAGGGACTTCACAACCGTGTATTTCCACATGAGTGTTCGCACCCATGCCTCTGCCACCACACTTTTGTGCATCCAGAGAGTTGATACCTGTGTCTGTAGAGGCTTCAATTAGGTCCATGCCTGTAGAGGCTTCAATTAGGTGCCTCCGGCGCCTGCATGCACGTGCCTCACATGATACTTGTCATGACTCTTTCATGGTCGTGGCGCCACACCCCCGTGTCTCTAGAGACTTCACAACCGTGCCTCCCTAACTGAGTATTTGGACCCATGCCTCTGCCATCAAACTTTTGTGTATCCGGATGGTTGATACCCGTGCCTCGAGAAGCCACATGTCCGTCGAGGCCGTGACTAGTCCACCACCGCATCGAAATCTTCTAGTTTAGGTACATATATATATATTTCAGGAAAAAAGGTGAATCGTGAAACCCTAACCCTCTTTCCAGATCCACCGGATAGAGAGCTGCAACGGAGGCGGCACGAGCTCGGCAATGGAGATGAAGAAGCGTGCCTCTAGCAAAAAGAAGATGAGCTTCGCGGTTGTACATGTGCCCTCTAAGCTCGTTAAGAGGAGCGGCTATGGCCCGCCCACTGGATCCGAGAACCATGTTGAGTCTGGTCCGGACTGTGATGCCCCCGGCTCAATCATGCACTAATCATACATGCAAATACACATGATCAAGCCTAAGGACTCACGGGAAGATATCACAACACAACTCTAAAACATAAATAAAGTCATACAAGCTTTATATTACAAGCCAGGGGCCTCGAGGGCTCAAATACAAAAGCTCGCATTCAAGCGTCAGCGGAAGCATCAGATATCTGAGTACAGATATAAAAGAAAACACAGAAAGGCCTTAAGAAGGCGAGATAAAAGAAAAACACTACGATCGAAAGGCGTAGGCCTCCTGCCTGGGACCCTCCGATCCTACTCCTGGTCGTCAGTCATCTCGTAGTAGTATCCATCCTCTGGGTAGTAGTAGTAGTCGATCGACGGGGCATCTGTCTCAGGGGCTCCGTCATCTGGTCACGACAAACTGATGTGGGGAGAAAAGGAAAACAAAGCAACCATGAGTACTCAGAAGTACTCAGCAAGCAAGGATCTATACTACATATGCAACATTTTCAAGGGGAGGCTGTATATGTGGACTGGTCTGCAGAAATGCCAGAATAGAGAGAAGGCCTAGTCCTATCGAAGACTAGCATCTTCATCGGTCTTGCAGCAATAGGAGAGAGTAGAACAGTACAATATAATGTAGCAGTATCATTAAGTCTCAACCTCACCCAGAGATCCTTTCTCGACGCCCTGTGAGAAAGCAATCCCAGAGCCATACAGTCATAAACCTCGTCCCGAGATCCCTTCTCGACTCCCTGCAAGAAGAAATCCCAGAGCCATAGTATCCAGGTATCGTCTCACGTTCTAGTTGTGTCGATCGTGATACAACTCCGAGTGTCCTTTACCGTAGGACCGGCTATCGATAGATGTGTTCTTCCCTGCAGGGGTGCACCAACTTACCCAACATGCTCGATTAACTCCGGCCGGACACACTTTCCTGGGTCATGCCCGGCCTCGGCCAAATGATACACCGCAGCCCTACCTACAGCTCAGCAGAGAGGTCCCCGCCGGTCTACATCCTAAGCGCTCAGGGGTCTTGGGCCATCGCCCTGTGCACTCCGGGTCGTTGCGAGCAGGGTGAAGCCAGGCACCAGGAGGGCGCCGGTCCGTCCCGGCCGCAAGGCTGAACTAGACGTCTGACAGAGCTTTCGGCTGATGCTACGATGCAGAACGCCCATACTATGCCCACGTGATGCTTAGTGCTATCAGGCCAGAGGCCTGCTCGGATCAAATATCCAAATCGTTAGTGGACTAGGGCTTGCGGTAATGAGCAGAGACTCACGAAAGATGTGACCCCATCGCCCCGTCTCGAGGACTTGCGGCAAGGGCCAAGAATGCCCGGCCGCGCCTCGTATTCATCGCTTGAGCACCATCCAGGCAACCCATCTTCACATCACACGTGGGTACCCCTCAGGGTCGACCCGCCTATCCAAGTAATAGTGTAAAGTCCAAGTATCCGTGTGTCCATAACATCAGAGGAATCCGAGGTATCACCCTTGTTGAATTCCCACTCGATGTATCCGTCAAGGTGAGCTCGGAGGAATCACCCTCGATGGGTTCAGACTTGAGGTGTTGTACGACAGCGTCGTTATTGGAAGTGGTGAAGGAGAAATCACCCTCAATGACCACAACCGAATAGCTACTCTACAGAGTTAACATCAGTAGTGCTACACGAGGTACCACCCTCGGCACTCGATAGTAACGCTGCAGTGTCGTTACAACTATGGGGTGGTGATGTGCGGTGTCGGGGCCTGGTCTTCAATCCCGTTGATCGGGTCTTCGGATAATCCAGCGGGGCAATCGGGATAAGTGGGGTCACTGATAGGTCTCTACCCAGCCTATACTAAGTAGTTTAGGATATGCAGGTAATTATCAACATCAGGTTACAATAAACAGGCTATGCATCAGAATAGGTAAAGCAGTAGCAGCAGCAATTCTAATGCAAGCATGAGAAATTAGAATGGGCGATATCGGGATGATCAAAGGGGGGGCTTGCCTAGTTGCTCGGCGGCAAGGGCAAGGTTGTCAATGGTGTCTTCGGTCTCCGGAGCTGCGTCGGTCTCGAGGACAACATCGGGGTCTAACGAGAGAGAAGAGGGGGAGAAAACAGTAAATACTAAGCAAACAAGTGCAGCACAAAGCATAAGATGGCAATATGCGGTGACAGAGGTGATCTAACGCAGTGCCGGGTGATACTGGCGAAGGTGGAATTCATGCGGGAATGTTTTCCCGGTTCCGGACATTTGTCACACAGATGACCGGAGGGGAACGGTTCCATGTTCGGGTAGCTAGGGACATGTGCCAAACGAACGGACCGCGTATTCGGATCCGTCTCGAAATTCTGAGCATTTTTCATATATAAAATATTTTCATCGGAGTTACGGATTAAAAGATATGATTTTCTAAAGTTTTTATTGATTTCTGGAATTTAAATATTTATTTAAATTAGAATTATCCGAAACAGCGTATGCTGACATCATCATGACGTCAGCATGACATCAGCAGCCTGTTTAATTAATTAACAGTAGTTAATTAGGTTAACTAAATCATTAAGTCAATTAAACTTAATTAGTCTTAATTAATCAGAGTTAATTAGGTTAATTGGTAATTAATTATGTAATTAATATTAATTCATTTTTATTTATTTATATATATATATATTTTTAAACGTTCTGGGCGGGGAGGGGCCCACATGTCATATGCACCGGGGGGTGGGGCCCAGCTGTCTGTGGCCCCAGGGGCCATTAGCGGGCGCGGGCGTTGCGGGCGCTGGGCACTCGTGCCCGAGCGAGGCCGTGGCCTCGACGAGGCCAGCGGGGACGTCGGCGCGGCGCGGCCGGTGCGGCGCGGAGTCGGCGAGGCCGGGAGGGCGCGGCGTAGCGGCGCAGGACGCCGAGCGGGGCGAGAGGGGTCGGGGCGCAAGGCGGGCGCCGCGGTGCGCGAGCGTGCGGCGTCGAGCGAGCGGGCGATAGAGGGGCGTGGCGAGGAGCAGGGACAGGGAGGAGCAGCGGCGGTGAGCGCGGGCACGCGGGGAAGGGTGCGCAAGTGAGCGGCGAGCGCGCGGAGCGCGGCTACGGGGAGGTGACGGGCGCGGTGACCGCGGGCAGAGAGGAGGGGAGTGGAGGCCACGGGCCTCACCGGCGATGGAGGGAAGAGGCAGCGGGCTCGAGGCAGCGCCGGAGCTTGGGGCGGCGGCGAGCCGAGGCGACGCCGGCGGGATCCAGGGCGGCGAGCGCAGGGGCGCTGAGTCCTCGATCTCCTTCTGGATCGAGGGGGGGAAGGCGAGGGAGAGGTGGGGACGGGGCGGTCCGGCGAGGCAGCTTCGCGGAGGAGGACGGAGACGGCGGATGGTGAGGTGGCTCCGGGCGACGCAAGGCGTAGGGCGTCGGGGGTCGCCGGCGCGATGGCGTCGAGGACGGGATCGGGAGGGAGACGTGGGGGGGGGGGAGTTGGTGGGGCGAAGTGGGGTTAGGGTGTCGTCGCCAGGGGTGTAGGGGACTAGGTGGGCCGTAGGGAGAGATGGGCCGGCCTGGCTGGTCGCCAGGTGGGCCACTTGGCCCAGGGAAGAGGGGGTCTTTCTTTCCTTTTGTCTTGTTTTTACTTTTTATTTATTTTCTTTTCTGTTTTCCCTTTTATTCTTATTTCAAATGACTTTTGTATTTTATGAAACTTTGTCCAATAATAACAGTGCATTATATGCCACTGTTATAAAAAGGTTTCGAGTCCAAATGTTTTCTTTTGGATTTTATTTAAATAAAAAGGTATTAACCAACTCTGTTTTGTGGTTGTTAGAGTCACATAATTTATTTAGTATATGTTGAATATAAATTTAGAATTGTCTCTGGATTATTTACAATATTATGAACAATTTAGTTTTCAAATTTGAACAACTTTTATTTTCATTTTACGTTTGAATTTCCAATTGAGTTTGAATTTGAAAAGGGATATGTTGCTATTGATGATTAAGCACTGTTGATCATGATGACATGGCATAATCAAAAGGGGATTACTGTAGCTAACCACTGGGGGTGTTACAAATCTCCTCCACTAACAAGAATTCTCGTACCGAGAATTAAGAGGTAGAAGGAAAAAGTTCGGGATATTCCGCACGAAGATTATCCTCGTGTTCCCAAGTGGCTTCTTCTTCAGTATGATTTGACCACTGCACTTTGAGGAACTTGGTAACCTTCTGACGGGTCCGACGTTCAGCTTCATCGAGAATGCGGATCAGATGCTCCTTATAAGATAGGTCATCTTGCAATTCGAGCACCTCGTGATCCACTGCTCGGTGCGGAGATTCCTTGAAGCATTTACGAAGTTGCGACACATGGAAGACGTCGTGGATATGAGAGAATTGCGGCGGCAATTCCAATTTATATGCCACCTGACCACGTCTAGCAATTATGCGGAAAGGACCAATATAGCGTGGAGCTAGTTTGCCCTTGTTTCCGAAACGGTGAGTGCCTTTCATCGGGGTGACTCGCAGATAAGCCTGATCACCAGGTTGATAAGTCAAACCCCATCATTTGCGATCATAGTTGCTCTTCTGGTGGTCCTGAGCCGCCTTGAGATTTTCCCGGACAATACGAACTTGTTCTTCGGCGTGTTGAATAATATCCGGACCCACAAGCGGTCGTTCCCCAGTTTCTGACCAATTCAGAGGGGTTCGACACTTAGGTCCATAGAGTACTTCGAAGGGGGCCATTTTCAAGCTGGCTTGATAGCTGTTGTTATAAGAGAACTCGGCATACGGGAGAGATTCTTCCCACTTCTTGCCGAAAGAAATAACACAAGCCCGAAGCATGTCTTCAAGCACTTGATTGACTCGTTCGACTTGGCCTTGAGATTGGGGGTGATAAGCTGAACTCCAGGTAATATGAGTTCCCATAGCTATTTGGAAACTTTCCCAGAACTTTGAGGTGAAAAGACCGCCACGGTCCAAACTAATCTCCTTCAGAATACCGTGGAGTGAAACAATTCTGGAGATATACAACTCTGCTAACTGACTAGCAGTGATAGTCTCTTTGACAGGCAGAAAGTGTGCAACCTTAGAGAGTTGGTCGATGACGACAAGAATAGCATCGTGACCCTTCTGTGACCTGAGAAGGCCTGTAACGAAATCCATCTGAACCTTATCCCATTTCCATAGAGGAATAGGAAGTGGTTGCAGAATTCCAGCTGGTTTCTGATGTTCTGCTTTAACGCGACGACACACATCACATTCAGCAACATAACGAGCAATGTCCTGCTTCATTCTAGACCACCAGTACCTTTGACGGAGATCACGATACATCTTGGTGCTACCCGGATGAATAGACAGCGGGGTATCATCTGCCTCCTTCATGACTTTGTCAGTCATTAGTTCGAAGCGAGGTACCACAATGCGGTTTCTGAAATACAAGGTTCCATCTTCAGACAGCGAGAAATCCCTGTACTTTTCAAGGTGAAGATTTTTCTTCATGAGATCAATTTCAGCATCTTTAGCTTGCGCATCCTTAACAGCTTTTTTTGATATCTGGTTGTATCACAAGGTTATTAAGAGAGCCCTGTGGAACAATACGTAGAATCAGCTTGCACAGTTCTTCAAAAAGACGAGGTTGAGCTCGCCTAACCATGAGGTTGTCGCAATAGGACTTGCGGCTTAAGGCATCAGCCATCACGTTAGCCTTGCCAGGGGTATAGGAAATACCCAAATCATAGTCCGCAATGGCCTCCATCCATCTTTGCTGGCGGAGGTTTAGAGATGGCTGAGTGAACAAGTACTTCAGACTTTTATGATCCGTGTAGATCTCGCAACGATTACCGAGAAGGTAATGTCGCCACAACTGCAGTGCATAGATGACAGCAACTAGTTCTAAATCATGTACCGGATAATTCTCTTCATGTGGGCGCAACTGACGAGAGCCATAAGCAATCACTTTACGCTCTTGCATTAGGACACAGCCTAATCCTTCATGGGATGCGTCACAATAAATCACAAAGTCTTTGCGGGTATCTGGAGGAGATAGTACTGGGGCAGATGTTAGCTTGTCTTTGAGTGTTTGAAAACTTTCCTGACATTTTTCTGTCCATTCAAATTTAACGCCCTTGTGAAGCAGATCAGTCAGGGGCTTAGCAATCTTGGAAAAGTTCTCGACAAATCGACGGCAATAGCTTGCAAGGCCGAGAAAACTTCTCACTTGCTTGACGTTCTTCGGAGGAGTCCAGTCAAGAATAGCCTGAACTCGTTCTGGGTTAACGGCAATGCCATCTTTCGAAATCACATGACCAAGGTAGGTTACTTCAGAAAGCCAGAATTCACATTTGGAGTATTTGGCATACAACTGATGTTCTTGGAGCCTTTCCAGTACTAGACGGAGGTGTTCAGCATGTTCTTCCTTATTCTTCGAATATACCAGAATATCATCCAGATATACCACGACGAACTTGTCGAGGTAATCCATGAAGATGTAATTCATCAGACGGGAGAATGTGGCTGGAGCATTTGTTAGGCCAAATGACATGACAGTGTACTCGTAGGAGCCATAACGAGTAACAAATGCAGTCTTGGGAATATCCTCTTCACGAACACGGATCTGATGATAACCCAACCTCAAATCAAGTTTAGAGAATACTGAGGAACCGGCAAGTTGATCATACAAATCATTGATCCGGGGAAGCGGATATTTGTTTTGAATTGTTGCTTGGTTAATGGGCCGATAATCCTGAACCAATCGGTTAGTTCCATCCTTCTTCTTAATGAAGAGTGAAGGTGCTCCCCAAGCAGAGGAACTGGGACGGATGAAACCTTTCTTAAGTGACGTGTCGATTTCTTCCTTAAGCTCGAGAAGATGATGCGGAGGCATCTTATAAGGACGCTTCGCAATAGGAGTTGTGCCAGGTTTCAAGTCGATGACAAACTCAATAGCTCTAGCAGGGGGTATTCCTGGAAGTTCTTCTGGAAAGACGTCTTGAAAATCATGAACAATTGGAACATTCTCGATGCCTTCAAGAGGTGAAGCGTTCAATCCATTCAGAACATATATCTGGCTCTCAGCATCCTGAGCTATTCGGGCTGAGTAATTGATCACCTGACCAGAAGGGTGTGTGAGCTGGACTGTCTTAGTAGCATAGTCAATCAAAGCATTATGGGCTGTCAACCAGTCCATACCGAGAATGATATCTATGTCGGAAGGTCCAAGAGCAATAAGGGAAGCAGAGAACATCAACCCTTCAATTCTGATCTGATTGTTGTGACTTACCATTCTGGTTTGCCACCTGGAACGGGGAGTGATGATTTCTAAAGGAGTGGGTAATGAGCTCATAGCTAACCCATGCAATTGTGCAAATTGCTGGGACACAAAGGAATGTGATGCCCCGGAATCAAAGAGAACAGAGGCTGCAACTGAATTAACTGGCAGAGTTCCCATCACGATCTTAGGTGACTCATGAGCTTCTCCCATTTTGACATGAGTGACCTGGCCACGACCCATAGCAAGCGGCGTGGCCTTATGATTTCTGGAATGATGGGTTCAATGGCCCTTCGTACGACCATCAGGAGGACGTGGTGCAGCCTGATGAAAAGTCATAGCATTAGGCTGTCCACCCTGAACCATTAGCTGTCTCGGCGGTGAAGGCAGTCGAGGTGCAACATAAGACGGCCTTGGTGTTGGAGCAGGTTGATGATAAACATTGTGTGGGATCCAGACTCGACGTTTCTGAACTGGCTGACCCAAGGTTGAGCCAGCTTCATGAGTGTGCTTGAGTGACTCCTGGTACTTAGTCAGTGCAGTTTCAACTTGGAAAGATTTGCTGACAAGTGTTGCGAAGTCTGTGCAATCATGGACAGCAAGAGCAAGGTTTATATCAGTACACAGTCCTTCACGAAATTTCTCCTGCTTGCGTGCGTCAGTG
This sequence comes from Thinopyrum elongatum, assembly GCA_011799875.1. Taxonomy (NCBI): domain Eukaryota; kingdom Viridiplantae; phylum Streptophyta; class Magnoliopsida; order Poales; family Poaceae; genus Thinopyrum; species Thinopyrum elongatum. The sequence continues at coordinate 521,880,485 of CM022302.1, read as the reverse complement.
CAGACGTCATCTTCAGCATAGCGGGACAATTCAAGAAATTTCCTCTGATATTCATCCACAGTCATTTTACCCTGAGAGAGTTTACGGAACTCCTGCTTCTTCTGGTCCATCAGACCTTGAGGAATGTAACATGCATGAAAAGCTGACTGAAATTCCTGCCAAGTGGTTACAGTCTCTGCAGGCAACATAGCCTTGTGGCTTTCCCACCATTGAGCAGCTGGGCCCTTCAGGTGGAATGTCGCAAAGGTGACGTAACTGTCAGGAGCAACATTAGCTAATTCCATCTCAAACAGGATGTCACGAAGCCAATCATCAGCATCCATAGGATTGGTGGAGTAGCGGAAAACGGATGGACTAAGGCGCACAAATTCTGGCAGAGTTATTGGAGCATTCTGTTGCTGAGCATTATGAGTTGGGAGTTGAGCCAATACTCCGGTCATAAACTGACGGTTAAGCTCAAACTGCTGACGGTTGAGTTCAAACTGCTGCATCATGGCGGCAATATAGGGTGGAGGTGGAGGATCGTCAGCCATCCTGCCAAATCAACAGGGGCAGTTTAGCAAGAAAAACTGCATGTGTATGGAATGATTCATGAAGTATCACGCACAACAGAAGGAAGTGCAATAGATAATTCAGCATATTCGCACCACACATAGCCTTGATTACAATCCGGCAATACGACAGCTGAAAGGGGAAGGCTAGACAACTAGGCGGCGTGCAGGCACGCGGCAAGGAAGTACACAAGGAGACATAGCAAAGGCTACATCAACGTCGGAGAAAACTATTGGAGCGAGGAATCTGCAAGTGACAACACAGGGTGCCCTCGATAAAAGGATCCTGCAAGCAGAACCTGGCCCACAATCTTGAAGCAAGGGGGAATATTTTCGGAACTCCGGGTGGATGTGATCACGAGAACCTAAGGTTGGAGTTAGTAAAATTTTAACCCAAATAGGAGAGAGATCAGAGTCCCAGAGTAAAGGTCGAGGAGTAAAAGATCCTAATACTACCCAATTGGCGACGTGGGCCCGTAAGCCACACAGCCAAGTTAGTAAAATAGTTTTCGGTTACTAGACTCAACTTCAGCCAAGGAGTCAGAAAGGGGGGTTCCTACAGGCAGTCGGCTCTGATAATAACTTGTGACGCCCCCGGCTCAATCGTGCACTAATCATACACGCAAATGCACACGATCAAGCCTAAGGACTCACGAGAAGATATCACAACACAACTCTAAAACATAAATAAAGTCATACAAGCTTTATATTACAAGCCAGGGGCCTCGAGGGCTCGAATACAAAAGCTCGCATTCAAGCGTCAGCGGAAGCATCAGATATCTGAGTACAGATATAAAAGAAAACACAGAAAGGCCTTAAGAAGGCGAGACAAAAGAAAAACACTACGATCGAAAGGCGTAGGCCTCCTGCCTAGGACCCTCCGATCCTACTCCTGGTCGTCAGTCATCTCGTAGTAGTATCCATCCTCTGGGTAGTAGTAGTAGTCGATCGACGGGGCATCTGTCTCAGGGGCTCCGTCATCTGGTCACGACAAACTGATGTGGGGAGAAAAGGAAAACAAAGCAACCGTGAGTACTCAGAAGTACTCAGCAAGCAAGGATCTATACTACATATGCAACATTTTCAAGGGGAGGTTGTATATGTTGACTGGGCTGCAGAAATGCCAGAATAGAGAGAAGGCCTAGTCCTATCGAAGACTATCATCTTCATCGGTCTTGCAGCAATAGGAGAGAGTAGAACAGTACAGAATAATGTAGCAGTATCATTAAGTCTCAACCTCACCCAGAGATCCTTTCTCGACGCCATGCGAGAAAGCAATCCCAGAGCCATACAGTCATAAACCTCGTCCTGAGATCCCTTCTCGACTCCCTGCGAGAAGAAATCCCAGAGCCATAGTATCCAGGTATCATCTCACGTTCTAGTTGTGTCGATCGTGATACAACTCCGAGTGTCCTATACCGTAGGACCGGCTATCAATAGATGTGTTCTTCCCTGCAGGGGTGCACCAACTTACCCAACATGCTCGATTAACTCCGGCCGGACACACTTTCCTGGGTCATGCCCGGCCTCGGCCAAATGATACACCGCAGCCCTACCTACAGCTCAGCAGAGAGGTCCCCGCCGGTCTACATCCTAAGCGCTCAGGGGTCTTGGGCCATCGCCCTGTGCACTCCGGGTCATTGCGAGCAGGGTGAAGCCAGGCACCAGGAGGGCGCCGGTCCATCCCGGCCGCAAGGCTGAACTAGACGTCTGACAGAGCTTTTGGCTGATGCTACGATGCAGAACGCCCATACTATGCCCACGTGATGGTTAGTGCTATCAGGCCAGAGGCCTGCTCGGATCAAATATCCAAATCGTTAGTGGACTAGGGCTTGCGGTAATGAGCAGAGACTCACGAAAGATGTGACCCCATCGCCCCGTCTCGAGGACTTGCGGCAAGGGCCAAGAATGCCCGGCCGCGGCTCGTATTCATCACTCGGGCACCATCCAGGCAACCCATCTTCACATCACACGCGGGTACCCCTCAGGGTCGACCCGCCTATCCAAGTAACAGTGTAAAGTCCAAGTATCCGTGTGTCCATAACATCAGAGGAATCCGAGGTATCACCCTCGTTGAATTCCCATTCGATGTATCCGTCAAGGTGAACTCGGAGGAATCACCCTCGATGGGTTCACACTTGAGGTGTTGTACGACAGCGTCGTTATCGGAAGTGGTGAAGGAGGAATCACCCTCGATGACCACGACCGAATAGCTACTCTACAGAGTTAACATCAGTAGTGCTACACGAGGTACCACCCTCGGCACTCGATAGTAACGCTGCAGTGTCGTTACAACTAAGGGGTGGTGATGTGCGGTGTTGGGACCTGGTCTTCAATCCCGTTGATCGGGTCTTCGGATAATCCAGCAAGGCAATCGGGATAAGTCGGGTCACTGATAGGTCTCTACCCAGCCTATACTAAGCAGTTTAGGATATGCAGGTAATTATCAACAGCAGGTTACAATAAACAGGCTATGCATCAGAATAGGTAAAGCAGTAGCAGCAGCAATTCTAATGCAAGCAAGAGAAATTAGAATGGGCGATATCGGGATGATCAAAGGGGGGGCTTGCCTGGTTACTCGGCGGCAAGGGCAAGGTTGTCAATGGTGTCTTCGGTCTCCGGAGTTGCGGCGGTCTCGGGGACGACGTCGGGGTCTAACGAGAGAGAAGAGGGGGAGGAAACAGTAAATACTAAGCAAACAAGTGCAGCACAAAGCATAACATGGCAATACGCGGTGACAGAGGTGATCTAACGCAGTGCCGGGTGATACTGGCGAAGGTGGAATTCATGCGGGAATGTTTTCTCGGTTCCGGACATTTGTCAGACAGATGACCGGAGGGGAACGGTTCCATGTTCGGGTAGCTAGGGACATGCGACGGACGAACGGACCGCGCAATCGGATCCGTCTCGAAATTCTGAGCATTTTTCATATATAAAATATTTTCATCGGAGTTACGGATTAAAAGATATGATTTTCTAAAGTTTTTATTGATTTCTGGAATTTAAATATTTATTTAAATTAGAATTATCCGAAAGAGTGTATGCTAACATCATCATGACGTCAGCAGCCTGTTTAATTAATTAACAGTAGTTAATTAGGTTAACTAAATCATTAAGTTAATTAAACTTAATTAGTCTTAATTAATCAGAGTTAATTAGGTTAATTGGTAATTAATTATCTAATTAATATTAATTCATTTTTATTTATATATATATATATATTTTAAACGTTCTGGGCGGGGGGGGGGGGCCCACCTGTCATAGGCATCGGGGGGGAGGGTGGGCCCCGCTGTCTGTGGCCCCAGGGACCATTAGCGGGCGCGGGCGTTGCGGGCGCTGGGCACTCGTGCCCAAGCGAGGCCGTGGCCTCGACGAGGCCAGCGGGGACGTCGGCGCGGCGCGGTCTACGCGGCGCGGAGCGGGCGAGGCCGGGAGGGCGCGGTGTAGCGGCGCAGGACGCCGAGCGGGGCGAGAGGGGTCGGGGCGCGAGGCGAGCGCCGCGGTGCGCGAGCGTGCGGCGTCGAGCGAGCGGGTGATAGAGGGGCGCGACGAGGAGCAGGGACAGGGAGGAGCAGCGGCGGTGAGCGCGAGCACGCGGGGAAGGGTGCGCAAGCGAGCGGCGAGCGCGTGGAGCGCGGCTACGGGGAGGTGACGGGCGCGGTGACCGCAGGCAGAGAGGAGGGGAGTGGAGGCCACGGGCCTCACCGGCGATGGAGGGAAGAGGCAACGGGCTCGAGGCAGCGCCGGAGCTTCGGGCGGCGGCGAGCCGAGGCGACACCGGCGGGATCCGGGGCGGCGAGCGCAGGGGCGCTGAGGCCCCGATCCCCTTCTGGATCGAGGGGGGGGGGGAAGGCGAGGGAGAGGTGGGGACGGGGCGGTCCGGTGAGGCAGCTTCGCGGAGGAGGACGGAGACGGCGGATGGCGATGTGGCTCCGGGCGATGCGAGGCGTAGGGCGTCGGGGGTCGCCGGCGCTATGGCGTCGAGGACGGGATCGGGAGGGATACGTGGGGGGGGAGTGTGGGGCGAGTGGGTTAGGGTTTCGGTCGCCCAGGGGGTTGTAGGGGACTAGGTGGGCCGGCCTGGCTGGTCGCCAGGTGGGCCACTTGGCCCAGGGAAGAGGGGGTCTTTCTTTCCTTTTGTCTTGTTTTTACTTTTTATTTATTTTCTTTTCTGTTTTCTCTTTTATTCTTATTTCAAATGACTTTTGTATTTTATGAAACTTAGTCCAATAATAACAGTGCATTATATGCCACTGTTATAAAAGGGTTTCGAGTCCAAATGTTTTCTTTTGGATTTTATTTAAATAAAAAGGTATTAACCAACTCTGTTTTGTGGTTGTTAGAGTCACATAATTTATTTAGTATATGTTGAATATAAATTTAGAATTGTCTCTGGATTATTTACAATATTATGAACAATTTAGTTTTCAAATTTGAACAACTTTTATTTTCACTTTACGTTTGAATTTCCAATTGAGTTTGAATTTGAAAAGGGATATGTTGCTAATGATGATTAAGCACTGTTGATCATGATGACATGGCATAATCAAAAGGGGATTACTGTAGCTAACCACTGGGGATGTTACACGGACCGCATCAGCGATCTCCCGGACGCCATCCTCGAATGAGTGCATTGTGTAAACATGGTCAAACAATTCTCATTCCTTTTGCACCGTACCGTCTGTAAGCTATTTTTTATTTTCAGGCAGTAAGCTCATATTTAAAAACAGGAATATGAATATTTATGATATCAATTACGTGCTTTCTGATTACAATATTGATCATATGTTTGTAGATCCATGAACAATTACCCAAAGCTAAAAGAAATCAGCTCACACATGCTAAAAAATCAAACTAGTTTCATGTTCTTTATCTCAGTTGCTTGGCATCAAATTCTGTCTTTTAAAAGCAACATGCGTCTACTACAAATGTGCATCTGCTGCAACCGTGCCTCTCCGAAGGACGTCCATGCATCCCACAAGAAACGTGCATCAAGAGGTTGTGAAATCGTGCGTCTGTGTGAACGCTTCACTGAAAACATTTGGAATACACAGGCACTTCCGTGCCCCTTTTCATTGTAGAGACCGTGTCCCTCTGAGATACCGTGTCAGAGAAAAACAATTCAGAAAACAGTAGCACGGTCGTGCGTCATTTACACGTACACCCGTGCCCCTGCTGCTTACAGACCGGGCCTCTCTCAGTGAACAAACAACTGAAAATATTACGAAAACAGAGGTACTTCAGTGCATTTTCTCCTTAGAGAACCGTGCGTACCGTGGCTTCACGTCCCTGTCCCTCAGAGTGGCCATGTCAGGGGAAAACAATTGGAGAACACAAACACGTTCGTGCGTCGTGCACATGTACAACCATGCGCCAACTGCTTAAAGACCGCGCCTCTGTCAATGAACGCGTCACTGAGAACATTTCGAATACAGAGGCACTTCCATGCGTCTTATTCTTATCCTTACAGAACCGTGCGTACCATGGCTTCATGTCCTCGTCCCTCAGAGTGGCCGTGTCAGGGGAAAACAATTGGGAGAACACAAACACGTTCGTGCGTCATGCACATGTACAACCGTGCGCCAACTGCTTAAAGGCCGCGCCTCTATCAATGAACGCGTCACTGAGAACATTTCGAATACAGAGGCACTTCCGTGTGTCTTATTCTTATCCTTACAGAACCGTGCGTACCATGGCTTCAGGTCCCTGTCCCTCCGAGAGACCGTGTTAGGGGAAAATACCTCGGAAAATAGAAGCATGGTCGTGCGTCATGGACATGTACAACCGTCCCACGACTGCTTAAAGACTGCGCCTCTCACAGTGAACGTCTCACCTAGAATATTTGGAATACAGAGGCAAAGCCGTACCTTATGGGCTTGTAAATCCATGCGTGTTGGGGCCGTCCATCCGTGCCTCTATTCCCCTAATAAGCTACATCTAGGAAGAGCAATGCACTAGTTGTGTCATTGTGGACTTTTCCTGGAACTGACATTGTTTTCTGCCAACCCGTATGTCCCTCTTCATCCTGACCGCAACGTGTGTTCCTTCAAAGGAAAGAAAAAGAAAAAAAACTCATTATCTTTGCCGCTGTACAGTGGCCCCATGTCAGTGAGCAGGCGCGTATTATAACTGTCTGTTTTGTGCCAATCCAGATCCCTGCTCCCACTCACCCGCTGTGGAGTTCACCGTCTTTTCTCTCTCGATTCTCCATCTCGACCTAGGGTTAGTCCATTTTCTCTTCATTTCTATGTGAATTTTTGGCTACGATCCGCTTCCCTCTTTGTTGGTTTGTCTGTTCATGTTTGAAAGCGATACATCTACGCTGTTATGCTAAGAATTGCCTAGAAATTTGTTCTGAACTCTGCCAAATCTGTGCAGTACGAGGCCAAACCTGTACACAACCCGTGCCTCTTAGGCCAATGACCTCGCCAGAGCAAGGCACGACGCTACGAGCCGCAGCGACCTATGGCGTCCAAGCACCAGGTGAGAAATGAACTTCGCCGAGGGAGGTTGGTAGTTTAAATTGAAGCCCGATAGGGCTTCCAAACAACGACGGTAGCCGGAAGTCGAAGGGAGTGGGCGGACGTTGCGATGTATTGCTAACCGACCATGGGGTGCTGGAGGTCAGCGTTTGGGGTGGTGTTGACTGGGAGTTGGCTTTTGTGCTTGAGGACGGCATTTGGGGTCCTGTAGGCTGGGGGCGAGGTTAGCGTTCCTATATCACCCGTTTCAAATACTACCTACCTACACATGCTCGGGTGGTTGGCGTTGGCGACAGTAGCGTAGGGTTGCGGATGATGTTGCTGGGTCGCATGATGATATACTATTTGTTTCTGCTCTTTGGTTGTCTTGTCTTGAAATATACATTTCCCAAAGCTGCTTTTATAACCAAGCAGCAGAGATCCCGTCATTGAGTGACAGTGACATTCAAGATTGTGAACTGCTCTAAAAATAGTCAATACTGAATTGTTATGAATTAAGCAACCCTTTTGGAAAATTAATACTGATTTAATTATTTTCATATTTCCTCTTTTATTACTACCGTTGTAAAACTGTCATCCTGTGCACATGTCTTTTTAGGTATTTGTGTGTGAATGACTATTTATGAAAAGTCGCCCGTTAGCCGAATAAGTTTTCAAGATAATTTAATTTTCTTGTGTCGAGAATTTCATATAAACATTGTTTTGCAACGTATTCCAGGGGAAACCTTGTCTTGTAATATATGTAGCAACTTCGGTTGCCCTGGATTGGAGTCAGGCGTTCTCCACAACACGATAATAGTGCCTCTTCCTCGCTGCTACAAGACATGGCTAGTAAGGAGAAATGTTTGGCACCCCATGCCCAACACTTACTACCAACTACTATATATTTCTGATGGTAGGAAATAAAAGTTTCTCCAATATTGTTGAAATGGAATGCCTACATTTAACGAGATGTTTTCAATTCTAGATATGTTTTGTTTTATCAAATGCTACCTGTTGAAAACAATTCATAGAAATATGAAAATCGCTATCTGTGTTGATTATACATCTCAGTATTCAAGGATTTCTTCTTACCGGGTGAATATTTTTTTTGTTTTTTGGGCAGTATGTGATACGTCTCCAACGTATCTATAATTTTTGATTGTTCCATGCTATTATATTATCTGTTTTGGATGTTTTATATGCATTAATATGATTTTTTATGTTATTTTTGGGACTAACCTATTAACCTAGAGCCCAGTGCCAGTTTCTGTTTTTTCCTTGTTTTTGAGCCTCGCAGAAAAGGAATACCAAATGGAGTCCAAACGTAATAAAACTTCACGATGATTTTTCTTGGACCAGAAGACACCCAGGGGACTTGGAGTCCAAGTCAGAAGAGCCACGAGGTGGCGGCAAGGGTGGAGGGCGCGCCCTAGGGGGGCCTACCTTGTCGGCCCCTCGGTGGCTTCCTGACCTAGCTCTTCCTCCTATATATTCACAAATATTCAAGAACCACCAGAGGCATTCACAAAAACACTTTTCCACCGCTGTAACCTTCTGTTCCGGTGAGATCCCATCTTGGGGCCTTTTCCGGCTTCATGCCAGAGGGGGAATCAATCACGGAGGGATTCTACATCAACTCTATTGCTCTTTCGATGAAGCATGAGTAGTTTACCTCAGACCTACGGGTCCATAGCTATTACCTAGATGGCTTCTTCTCTCTCTTGGATCTTCAATACAATGTTCTCCTTGATGTTCTTGGAGATCTATCCGATGTAATATTCTTCTGTGGTGTGTTTGTCGAGACACGATGAATTGTGGATTTATGATCAGCTTATCTATGAATATTATTTGAATCTTCTCTGAATTCTTATATGCATGATTTGATATCTTTGTATTTCTCTTCGAATTAATGGTTTGGTTTGGCCAACTAGATTGGTTTTTCTTGCAATGGAAGAGGTGCTTAACATTGGGTTCAATCTTGTGTGATTTCACCCAGTGACAAAGTAGGGTTAGCGAGACACGTATTGAATTGTTGCCATCGAGGATAAAAAGATTGATTTTTCATCATATTGCTTGAGTTTATTCCTCTACATCATGTCATCTTACTTAAAGCGTTACTCCGTTCTTTATGAACTTAATACTCTAGATGCATGCTGGATAGCGGTCGATGTGTGGAGTAATAGTAGTAGATGCAGGCAGGCGTCGGTCTACTTGACACGGACGTGATGCCTATATTATATAATCATTGCATTGGATATCATCATAAGTTTGCGCTTTTGTATCAATTGCTCGACAGTAATTTGTTCACCCACCTATTATTTGCCTTCATGAGAGAAGCCTCTAGTGAAACCTATGGCCCCCGGGTCTATTTTCCATCATATTAGTTTCCGATCTACTATTTTGCAATCTTTTATTTTCAGATCTATAAACCAAAAAACCAAAAAATATTTTATCTTTTATGTAGTTTTATCTATCTCTATCAGATCTCACCTTTGCAATTGACCATGAAGGGATTGACAACCCCTTTATCGCGTTGGGTGCATGTGTTTGATTATTTGTGTGGGTGCATCTATTTGGGACTTGGGCGTTTCTCCTACTGGATTGATACCTTGGTTCTTAACTGAGGGAAATACTTATCTCTACTGTGCTGCATCACCCTTTCCTCTTCAAGGGAAAAACCAACGCAAGCTCAAGAAGTAGCAGGAAGAATTTCTGGCGCCGTTGCCGGGGAGATCTACATCAAGGCTACCAAGTACCCATCATAAACTCTCATCTATTGCATTACATTATTCGCCATTTGCCTCTCGTTTTCCTCTCCCCCACTTCTAAAACGATTTTCGAAAAATTTGCCTTTTTATTCGCCCTTCTTCCGTTCGTCTTTTCATTTGGCTTGTCATTTGCTCGTGTGTTAGATTGCTTGCTTTATCACGATGACTCAAGAGAATACCAAATTGTGTGACTTTTCCAATACTAATAATAATGATTTTATTAGTACTCCGATTGCTCCCGCCACTAGTGCGGAATCTTATGAAATTAATGCCGCTTTGCTGAATCTTGTTATGAAAGATCAATTTTCCGGCCTTCCTAGTGAAGATGCCGCATCCCATCTAAATAATTTTGTTGATTTATGCTATATGCAAAATAAGAAAGATGTGGATAATGATATTGTTAAATTGAAGCTATTTCCGTTTTCACTACGAGATCGTGCTAAAACTTGGTTTTCATCTTTGCCCAAAAATAGTATTGATTCATGGAATAAGTGTAAAGATGCTTTTATTTCCAAGTATTTCCCTCCCGCTAAGATCATCTCCCTTAGGAACGATATTATGAATTTTAAGCAACTTGATCATAAACATGTTGCACAATCTTGGGAGAGGATGAAATTGATGATACGAAATTGCCCTACTCATGGTTTAAATCTATGGATGATCATACAATTTTTTTATGCCGGATTGAATTTTGCTTCTAGAAATCTTTTAGATTCGGCCGCGGGAGGTACTTTTATGGAAATTACTCTAGGAGAAGCTACTAAACTTCTAGATAATATTATGGTTAATTATTCTCAATGGCATACCGAAAGATCTTCTACTAGTAAAAAAGTGCATGCGATTGAAGAAATAAATGTTTTGATTGGAAAGATGGATGAACTTATGAAATTGTTTGCTAGTAGGAGTGCTCCTATTGATCTTAATGATATGCCTTCGTCTACTTTGATTGAGAACAATAATGAATCTATGGATGTGAATTTTGTCGGTAGGAACAATTTTGGTAATAACGCGTATAGAGGTAATTTTAATCCTAGGCCGTTTCCTAGTAATTCCTCTAACAATTATGGTAATTCCTACAACAATTCTTATGGAAATTATAATAAGATGCCCTCTGATCTTTAGAACAATATTAAAGAATTTATTAGTTCGCAAAAGAATTTCAATGATAGGGTTGAGGAAAAATTGCTTAAGATTGATGATTTGGCTAGGAACGTGGATAGAATTTCTCTTGAGATTGATTCTTTGAAAATTAGATCTATTCCACCTAAACATGATATTAATGAATCTCTAAAAGCTATGAGAACTTCTATTGATGAATGTAAAGAAAGAACCGCTAGAATTCGTGCTAAGCGAGATTGGTTTGTAAAAGCGTGTTCTTCTAGTTTTTGTGAAAATAATGATGAAGATCTTAAAGTGATCGATGTGACTCCTATTGAATCTTTGTTTTCTAAAATAAATCTTGAAAAATATGGGACTAGATATTAGTCAACTTTAGTTAGAAGGCGTCGCAATGATTCGGAGTTTGTAAATCTTGATGCAAAAATTGATAAAAGTGGGATTGGAGAGGTCAAAACTTTAAGTAGCAATGAACCCACTCTTTTGCATTTCAAGGACTTTAAATATGATAATTGTTCTTTAATAGATTGTATTTCCTTGTTGCAATCCATGTTGAATTCTCCTCATGCTTATAATCAAAATAAAGCTTTTACTAAACATATTGTTGATGCTATGATGAAATCTTTTGAGGAAAAGCTTGAATTGGAAGTTTCTATCCCTAGAAAACTTTATAATGAGTGGGAAACTACTATTAAGATTAAAATAAAAGATTATGAGTGCCATGCTTTGTGTGATTTGGGTGCTAGCATTTCCACGATTCCAAAAACTTTATGTGATGTGCTAGGTTTCCGTGAATTTGATGAGTGTTCTTTAAATTTGCATCTTACGGATTCCACTATTAAGAAACCTATGTGAAGGATTAATGATCTTCTTATTGTTGCTAATAGGAATTATGTGCCCGTAGATTTCATTGTTCTTGATATATATTGCAATCCAACATGTCCTATTATTCTTGGTAGACCTTTCCTTAGAACGATTGGTGCAATTATTGATATGAAAGAAGGAAACATTAGATTTCAATTTTCGTTAAGGAAGGGCATGGAACAATTTCCTAGAAATAAAATTAAGTTGCCATTTGAATCTATTATGACAGCTACTTATGGATTGCATACCAAAGATGACAATACCTAGATCTATGTGTTTTTATGCCTAGCTAAGGGCGTTAAACAATAGCGCTTGTTGGGAGGCAACCCAATTTTACTTCTGTTTTTACTTTTTTGGTTCTGTTTTTCAATAAATTTTTTCATCTAGCCTCTGGTTAGATGTGTTTTGGTGTTTTAATTAGTGTTTGTGCCAAGTAAGACCTTTGGGATGGCAAACGGTGATAGTTGATTTGATCTTGCTGAAAAACAGAAACTTTTGTGTTCAGTCATAGAATTTTGGTAATTTACTGGAGCATCCAAAAACCTTGAATTTTTTGCACGAGATATATATAAAAGTTTTCTCTGTTTTCCTAATTTTTCAGAATTTTTGGATTTACACAAGTATTATAACAACTAGATAATACCCCGCGCGTTGCTGCGGGAATACATTGTGTTAAATTTAAGAAGAACAAAATTAGAATATATGCGAATAATATTTGTCCACATTCTTGGCGTATATAAAATATAAAATATCCAAAAGAGATATTTTTATTCATGCTGATACATATGTTGGATCATCATGAATTGAGAGTGTTCTTCTTTACTACAATTGAAGTTCATCAACCTTGTGATCACTAATTCATGATTTAAGCAACAGTACACCTAATTCTAGGAAGAAGGCATAGTAGTTCATGAACTTCTTGCAGTGGAGAAAAAAACAACATTATTGCAAGGGTTATACTTGTAGTCAGCCTAGTCAGAAACAAAACATGAGACTGGAGGACTAATAGAATGGCTCAGAAGAATTGTGAGCTCTATCCATCTGTGCAAATCATAAAAAGGAAAATTGACTTAACCAAAGCAGGGGTTGTTGTTTTAGTATGTAGCTAATCCTGTTGAAGAAATACACTACACGGAAGAATTCGGGGGAGCAGATTATTATGCTATCTACCCCAAACAGAAGTTGCATGCCTATCCAATATAACTACTTAAATTCGGAGATGGGAGTTTCAGGTGAACAACAAAATTAACATGGTAGAAGACTAAAAGATGCATGTCATCATTCAGTGTGAATAAGAAAATTAGGAGATGAGTGTGAATAGCAAGATACCTAAGAAACAATGAAGCAGTGGTGGCCCTTGCCACAAAACCTCGAGCAACTTTCGAGTTACAGCATAACCTAACAAATTCAAAACCATAAGCTCATGGATAAGAGTAAGCATGGGAGGATGAAAACTGGGAGCAGACAGCTATCCCAGAGTGCACGCCGGTGACAGAGACAACGCTCAAGAAGGCGGGCGCACCAGATGATGATCACACTACATACATGTTTCTAACTACGAATTGGTGGCCAGGGGTGATGTACACATGTGCCCACCTTTGGTGGCTCCTCCTCATGACTCAAATTAAAGAGATGAGTGAACCGAAGCTGAATTGGCGGAGCAGTTTCAGCAGAGGGCTTTAATAGTGGTGGAGAACCGTTTCACATTAAGGTGGGAGGAAGACGAAGGAAAGAGATCTGTAACCTGTTAATAACTGCCGTTGTTATTTATTTGAATTCCTATATGCGCTTGTGTATTAAAAGCCATAAAGATAAGTGGGGGAGATGAGAAACGGGTGTAGGATGCACGGAGGGAGCTATTGAGACATGAATCACTGCGGTGGGATCCTTTTTGGCTCGATCAGTCCATGGGTTATGGCTGAAACGAAAATCGTGAGAGGGCTGATTTTGATTGGTTGTGTTCGATTAATGTGACCTTTTTATAAGAAGGAACTATGAAGACAGAACAAATCCTGAAGAACAAAATACAAAACCTGTCGCTGTACTCTGAAGTTCATCGCCCTTGCCGCAAACCCACCACGGACAAACAGGAGCATGACTTCCTACTCACGTTCAGGAGCTTAGCTTGCCAAGAGAATGGCTACCATTGCAGCAGACGTGGGTGGCTCGGCATCCCCAAATACACCTCCACCTGTTCGACAAAAAAAAATCAATCAATCATCACGGAAACAATGAACCAACGAATGATCTGTGGTTGGTGACTGGACTCTCTCACACCGGAGAACCACCACGCACCAGCCACTCGTGGTGCCCCTGGATGCCGTCGCTGTTGAGGTACTTGACGGCGACCTGCTGGAGAGGCTGGGGCGAAGGCCGCCGTCAACGGAGCTCCTATAGACGGGGCCGAAGCCGATCTTTCCGGGTTCGTCCAGGGTGAAGGTGTGAGGGCTCGTCGTCGGTCGCACCTCCTGTTGTGTCTCCCTGTAGCCACCGCCCGACACGAAGCACGCGAGGAGGCCCCTCCAAGTTGCCGTTGTCACCACTGATGAAATCGGATCGGTAGCTGAGGAGTGAGGGCCATGGAACCAGGGACTACAGAAACCACACCGCTGAGAAATCCACGGAGTATCGCATGGGGCAGCCGAGTCGACGGTGCTGTAGGAGGGGAGAGATGGGATGTCGTCCGCCGCACCGGACTATAAGAAGGGTAAAGGTGTGGATGGGTTTGGCTGAATCGAGGGAGAGGGACGGACGCACTATGTAGGTGGCCAGCCTTGTGGTGGGTCTCTCATGCGTGTAAACCGAACGGTGATGTGGCTGTGGTCAACCTATGGTGGGTCTCACATGTAAGCCAGTAACAGAACGCTGATGTGGCTGGCTTGCTGATGTGGATAGGCTGCATGTCAAGAGAAATAGATAGTGGGGATGAACTATTTAGGTATTATAGATTCGGATCTATAAAGACTGTTCTGTTTTTGACAGATTCTGTTTTCTATGTGTTGTTTGCTTATTTTGATGAATCTATGGGTAGTATCGGGGGGTATGAACCATGAAAAGGTTGGAATACAGTAGATATTACACCAATATAAATAAAGAATGAGTTCACAACAGTACCAAAAGTGGTGATTTTATTTTCTTATACTAACGGATCTCACGAGTTTTCTGTTGAGTTTTGTGTTGTGATGTTTTCAAGTTTTGGGTAGAGATTTGATGGACTATGGAATAAGGAGTGGCAAGAGCCTAAGCTTGGGGATTCCCAAGGCACCCCAAGGTAATATTCAAGGACAACCAAGAGCCTAAGCTTGGGGATGCCCCGGAAGGCATCCCCTCTTTCATCTTCGTCTATCGGTAACTTTACTTGGGGCTATATTTTTATTCACCACATGATATGTGTTTTGCCCGGAGAGTCTTATATGATATGAGTCTATAATTTTTAGTTTGCCACAATCATCCTTGATGTACACACCTTTTGAGAGGGACACGCATGAATCGTGATTTATTAGAATACTCTATGTGCTTCACTTATATCTTTTGAGCTAGGCAATTTTGCTCTAGTGCTTCACTTATATCTTTTTAGAGCACGGCGGTGGTTTTATTTTATAGAAATTGTTGAACTCTCATGCTTCACCTATATTATTTTGAGAGTCTCTTTAAATAGCATGGTAATTTGCTTTGGTTATGAATTTAGTCCTAATATGATGGGCATCCAAGAGGGATATAATAAAAACTTTCATATAAAAGTGCATTGAATATTGTGAGAAGTTTGATTCCTTATGATTGTTTTGAGATATGAGGATGGTAATATTAGAGTCATGCTAGTGATTAATTGTGGATTGGTAGAAATACTTGTGTTAAAGTTTGTGATTCCCGTAGCATGCACGTATGGTGAACCGTTATGTGATGAAGTCGGAGCATGATTTATTTATTGATTGTCTTCCTTATGAGTGGCGGTCGGGGACGAGCGATGGTCTTTTCCTACCAATCTATCCCCCTAGGAGCATGCGCGTAGTACTTTGTTTCGATGACTAATAGATTTTTGCAATAAGTATGTGAGTTCTTTATAACTAATGTTGAGTCCATGGATTATACGCACTCTCACCGTTCCACCATTGCTAGCCTCTCTAGTACCGCGCAACTTTCGCCGGTGCATTACACCCACCATATATCTTCCTCAAAATAGCCACCATACCTACCTACTATGGCATTTCCATAGCCATTCCGAGATATATTGCCATGCAACTTTCCACCGTTTCGTTTTATTATGACACGCTCCATCATTGTCATATTGCTTTGCATGATCGTAAGATAGCTAGCATGATGTTTACATGGCTTGTCCGTTTTTTGATGTCATTTGCTACGCTAGATCATTGCACATCCCGGTACACCGCCGGAGGCATTCATATAGTCATATTTTGTTCTAAGTATCGAGTTGTAATATTGAGTTGTAAGTAAATAAAAGTGTGATGATTTTCATTATTAGAGCATTGTCCCATGTGAGGAAAGGATGATGGAAGCTATGATTCCCTCACAAGTTGGGATGAGTCTCCGGACTTTATTGAAAATAAAAGAGGCCAAAGAAGCCCAAATAAAAAAAAGGAGGCCAAAGAAGCCCACCAAAAAAATGAGATAAAAGAGAGAAGGGGCAATGTTACTATCCTTTTTCCACACTTGTGCTTCAAAGTAGCACCATGATCTTCATGAGAGAGAGTCTCCTATGTTATCACTTTCATTTACTAGTGGGAATTTTTCATTATAGAACTTGGCTTGTATATTCCAATGATGGGCTTCCTCAAATTGCCCTAGGTCTTCGTGAGCAAGTGAGTTGGATGCACACCCACATAGTTTCTTTTTGAGCTTTCATACAATTATAGCTCTAGTCATCCGTTGCATGGCAATCCCTACTCACTCACATTGATATCTACTGATGGGCATCTCCATAGCCCGTTGATACACCTAGTTGATGGGAGACTATCTCCTTCTTTTTGTCTTCTCCACAACCACCATATTCTATTCCACTTATAGTGCTATGTCCATGGCTCACGCTCATGTATTGCGTGAAAGTTGAAATGGTTTGAGAACATCAAAAGTATGAAACAATTGCTTGGCTTGTCATCGGGGTTGTGCATATTTGAATACTTTGTGTGATGAAGATGGAGCATAGCCAGACTATATGATTTTGTAGGGATAGCTTTCTTTGGCCATGTTATTTTGAGAAGACATGATTGCTTTATTGGTATGCTTGAAGTATTATCATTTTTATGTCAATATTAAACTTTTGTTTTGAATCTTATGGATCTGAACATTCATGCCACAATAAAGAAAATTACAAGGATAAATATGTTAGGTAGCATTCCACATCAAAAATTCCGTTTTTATCATTTACCTACTCGAGGATGAGCAGGAATTAAGCTTGGGGATGCTTGATACGTCTCCAACATATCTATAATTTTTTTATTGTTACATGCTATTATATTATCTGTTTTGGATGTTTTATATGCATTAATATGCTATTTTATATTATTTTTGGGACTAACCTATTAACCTAGAGCCCAGTGCCAGTTTATGTTTTTCCTTGTTTTTGAGCCTCGCAGAAAAGGAAAACCAAACGGAGTCCTAAACGGAATAAAACTTCACGATGATTTTTCTTGGACCAGAAGACACCCAGGGGACTTCGAGTCCAAGTCAGAAGAGCCACGAGGCGGCAGCAAGGGTGGAGGGCGCGCCCTAGGGGGGCGCCCCCGTACCTTTGTGGGCCCTCGGTGACTTCCGGACCTAGCTCTTCCTCCTATATATTCACAAATATTCCAGAACCACCAGAGGCATCCATGAAAACACTTTTCCACCGCCGCAACCTTCTATTCCCGTGAGATCCCATCTTGGGGCCTTTTCCGGCATCCTGCCAGAGGGGGAATCAATCACGGAGGGCTTCTACATCAACTCTATTGCTCTTCCGATGAAGCATGAGTAGTTTACCTCAGACCTATGGGTCCATAGCTAGTAGCTAGATGGCTTCTTCTCTCTCTTTGATCTGCAATACAATGTTCTCCTTAATGTTCTTGGAGATCTATCCGATGTAATCTTCTTTTGCGGTGTGTTTGTCGAGACACGATGAATTTTGGATTTATGATTAGCTTATCTATGAATATTATTTGAATCTTCTCTGAATTCTTATATGCATGATTTGGTATCTTTGTATTTCTCTTCGAATTATCGGTTTGGTTTGGCCAACTAGATTGCTTTTTCTTGCAATGGGAGAGGTGCTTAGCTTTGGGTTCAATCTTGCATGATTTCACCTAGTGACAAAGTAGGGGTAGCGAGACACGTATTGAATTGTTGCCATCGAGGATAAAAAGATGGGGTTTCATCATATTGCTTGAGTTTATTCCTCTACATCATGTCATCTTACTTAAAGCATTACTCCGTTCTTTATGAACTTAATACTCTAGATGCATGATGGATAGCGGTAGATGTGTGGAGTAATAGTAGTAGATGCAGGCAGGAGTCGGTCTACTTGACACGGACGTGATACCAATATTACATAATCATTGCCTTGGATATCATCATAACTTTGCGCTTTTCTATCAATTGCTCGATAGTAATTTGTTCACCCACCGTATTATTTGCCTTCATGAGAGAAGCCTCTAGTGAAACCTATGGCCCCCGGGTCTATTTTCCATCATATTAGTTTCTGATCTACTATTTTGCAATCTTTTATTTTCAGATCTATAAACCAAAAAACCCAAAAATATTTTATCTTTTATTTAGTTTTATCTATCTCTATCAGATCTCACCTTTGCAATTGACCGTGAAGGGATTGACAACCCCTTTATCGTGTTGGGTGCAAGTGTTTGAGTGTTTGTGTAGGTGCATCTATTGGGGACTTGCGCGTTTCTCCTACTAGATTGATACCTTGGTTCTTAACTGAGGGAAATACTTATCTCTACTGTGCTGCATCACCCTTTCCTCTTCAAGGGAAAAACCAACGCAAGCTCAAGAAGTAGCAGTATGTGCCATGCTATTGCAGGCAGCAAGTCACTTCTTCAATCAATCAGTGGAAAGAGGAAGCGTTTCAAGAAGAAGGAAAACAAAGGAATCCAGTACTGATCAGCAATGAGGATCTGTCATATGATATCTGCATCACCGATGAACCTAACCGTTCTAAAATTCATGGACCTAGCTGGGAAAACTTAATTAGCGACTACGATCTTCGTTATCGAGATCTAATCATCATAAACCTGGAAATTGGGAGTCTATCCATTGAGATAGATCTGAGGCTTAGTGATTCTCGAGGAGGTCACAGACCCCTTCCCAAACCATCACTAGGTAAGTGCATCAACTTCTATCCTGCTTTATCAACTTTCTTTATCCGCGTACTTTGGTGCTCCTACCTCTGTCCATGAAATGTATGTCATATCTATAGTCATAGTTATTTTCAAAACATTTTTTGCAATTCTGTTGATTATCATCTCAACTTGATCACATGGATTGATTTTAACCATACTTTTTCAACTTTCAAAGCGAGTTCATTTATTTAAACAAATTCGTTTGAAAATGAGTTATTTTTTCCCTGTAGCTCTTGATTATCTAAATGATTCGGAGAAGGAGTACATTGGGAAAACAGTGTTTGGTCAAGGCATAAACCTCTCATACAGGCAATTTGGACAGATGATATACTTTGTGTTTGAGGCCAACGAGTTCCCCACCATACCCTTTGTCCAGCGTCTAAACGTCACCAATGTCATAAATGGTCGTCTGGTTAGTCATTCAATATTTGTTTTGATCCACTCCCATGGTTTCGTTTGCTATTTTCGATGTTTTATGTCCTTGTACATTGATTTTATCTAGTAATATTGGTACAATCTGCAGAGAATCCCGTCTGCTGTTGTGAGACTTCTAAAGCTGAACCTTGGATATCCACCTCAAAACGGTGCAATAAGCCCAACAGAGGTGTATGATGCAATAGACATGAGCACAACGTACTCCATACAAACCGACGGCAGAATGGAGGTGACCGGCTTTTCAGATTTTGCCCGGGAAGTTCATCTAAGAGTTGGTTCAATTGTCCTCATCACCATTGAAAAGCGGTGGCCAACTTTGGGAAACATGAAACTGCTGCGACTAATAATCAACGACCTTTCCTGATAGTGTGTTGCTGGTGGCTATAGTTCCTATATCACAGTTCAGTAATGTATGTCTGGTTTTTGAACAGTCCGTACATTCCAGTTTTGTTATTTAGTTATGTCATGCTATATAACTGAGCATATAAATATGTCCAAGAGGACGGTGGTGAAAATTCTCGATCAAAAACGAGAAATACTGACGTGGTTTACTTTATTTATCTGTGATAATAATAAAAGGATTTGCTGACTAATAATGAAGAATGAATGGTTGTGGTGAAGTATATTTCTGCATAGTTTAGTGATGTTCCTAGCTGACCACGTCAGTTGTTTACATATTTTCACTATGGTGCTCCGTAGAATAGCGGGATGCCAAGTAGTTTGTTGCGATGAACTCAAACATACCCCTCTGTCTACTGCACAACAGTGCTCCTGTCCAATACAGGGTAGTGCACCATCTTCTAAAAAACCAGTGCCTTCCCCTCTGGCTCTATTACCTTAAACATCCATGCCTTTACAAAGTGAATCTCAGAACATACGTCCATGCCTCTACGAGTGAACAAGTCAGATAAAATATTTTGAACACGGGGAGGCACGCCCGAGACTCGTCTCAGTGAAAATATTTGGAACACAGAGGCACGGACGTGGCTTCTTATGCTGCTAAAACGGCACCTTTAAAAGTGAAACCCGTCACTTAAAACAGTTGACAGAACATGGGCACGGATTCACGTCCGTGCCTCACGTATCGTCGTATCTGTGCCTCTAGTTGCGCCTCCCGTTGTTTACGTGAGTCTCGCAGCTTCATGTCTGCGCGTGTCAATGCTTCTGGTTGAGTCTGTCCATGTCGCAGCGTCACTTGCAACATGGACGCACAACAGTGCCTCTAGAAAAACACAACAGTGCTCCTCTCAGTGAACTTATCACTGAAAACAAATGCAACATGGATACTTCACACCTGTGTCTCTCAGAGTTAAACCAGCGACTAAAAGCATACTTCTCTTGGTTAGAGAAGCGTGCCTCTGCATGCTGCCCTTGCGTGCCTCACGAGATAAATTGTTAAAATTGACATTTGATAGTGTCGCAATCAAATTACACAAGAAGTGGGGTTCTACAATGCAGTACGGCGTGTTCTACAAACAAGTGGGGTTTCATCTATAACGCAGTTCGGCAACTGAATCAGGTTCCTTCAACCGCCTACCAAGAACCAAAACAATGCACATTTGGAGATGCAACGGTTGTTTAAAAACATCACTGATGATTTTTTTTAAAACCACGATAAAAAACCCAGGATGTGCACAACCGCCTCGACAGGGAGATCAAACCACGATCCAAAACCCACGATGTGCACAACCGCATCGGCAGGGAGATCGTGCACTCCTTTGCCGGCATCCCGCCCTTAAATTTAGACCTCCGCCGGGGCCTTCTCACCCACAAACAACAGAAATCGCCATTGCGCTCCCACTCATCGATCCCCACAAAATACCAGGTTGGAGGAGGAAGAACTGCTCCATGTCGGGGTACACAAATAGGGGTGTATGTTTCCCCCTGACATGTGCACGTACAGCAAATCACCGGCCCGACAACTTGCAATATCCAAGACAAGATCAAATTGAAGAGATAGTTGTTTGAGAGATCAAAGGGCGGATCAAGAAGACCAAGACAAGCTAAATGAGCAAGACACCACTAAGGGAAAACCTCCCTTGCCGGGCAGGCGAGCCTGGCGAGGATGAGGTGACCCCGAAGTCAAGCCTCAAGACCGTCCCAGCAGGCCTGCCGGGCGCTACGAGGGCAAACTACCCCGCCAAGGCTCCACCACTCCACCTCACAGCAACGCAAGTCATCGATCAGTGCGGTGTCAAGCCCCCAAGTGACTAAGTGGCTGTTATTCGACACATGGCAGCCATTTCCAGAGGAAATCACCTCCAAATGGCACCCGTCCAGAGACGTGTCAAGCAGACAGACGAGAAGGTGGCCGAGCATCCCAGCAAGGCTTGCCGGGCATGCCATGATGTGACACTAAGCGGCGCATTTAATGCACTCTGCTCTAACTGCAGAGTTAGGTATGATAGCACTGTTCGCTATCTAATCAGTACAGAATGACTGATTTGCCACTGTGGTGACCCCTTGATCTATAAAAGGAGGGCCATGGCAACCATAGAAAGGATTCGGACCCTTGTACGCTCGTACGCGTGTAGCTGCCCTCGCCCTGAGGCAACCCTGCCGGGCAAGAGCGCTGCGTTTCCACCACAATCCACCATCAATCCACCAAAGCAGGAGTAGGGTTTTATGCCTCGCGGCGGCCCGAACCTGGGTAAAACTGCCCGTGTGATCTTTGTCGTGCTGCGCTACGTTCTCCGCTCTTTGTGAAATGTGCTCATCCCCCCTGCCGAACCACAAGGGGCTGATGGCCCCATAGTTGGCCGTGGTTTCCCATGACATCTTTGGCGCGCCAGGTAGGGGTGGAGCGCTTGCGCGAACCCGAGAAGCGTACACAGCGCGTCATCTTCATCATCTTCGTCATCGACGGCTTCATCATATGTGACGCCCAAGCTAAGGCGGGGGGATGGTGACAACAGAGAGAGGGAGCGATATCGCTTCCCCCGCCCCCTGTTCGACTTCCACCACCTCCCTCCGCCGCGGCCGCAGCAGCGGCAGAAACCAACGATGACGGCGGCGAGCCAACCTCAATGGATCGGGCAACATGATTGCCATACAAGCCCTGTCCAGGGGAAAAGAACAAAGTGTATAGGTACAAGGTTTCTCTCTGCACCACTCCCACTTATTGACAATCGAGCCACTCTGGGTTTTAGCATCGTCAATGTCGATGAGCACTGCGCGAAACTCGGTTCAGCATTTACCCTGCTTAGGGAAATCCTGAGTGGAGCGCTGGTGCGAATCCATTGATCGGCACCCCGGCAAGTGTGCCTGGCAAGGCAGTCCGCGTTAGCGTGACTTTTTATGCCAGCCTCCACCAGGTTGTCTAAAGTGTGTGGATAGGAGGAGGGAGAGGCCGGTCGTACCTTACACCGCGTCCTACCGCCTGCAAGATACAAATGATCCTTTACCGGTCCCTGCAGGGAACCGGAGAACAACATGCACAACAGCTATCCTTCCCAAGGCATGCGAATGCGGCAAGCGGCCGCGGCTGAAAGGAGTGGAAGGAAGCGAAGAAAAGAGCTAAGTTTACGCAATCCTTGCCCAATCATGACCTTAGGGTTTCGCATTTGTTTATCCCTTGGGTACCAAGGTGTTCGTATGAGGAAATCTGTTGTATGGACAGTACCTTATCAGTTTTTGTCCACACCCTCACTCTGTTCCGAGCCTGCTCGCAGAATGGGTAGCAATGTCAAAACTGTCAAGGAAAAACCTGCCGGGACGTATCTTCGCCAAGATAACTGCTAAGAGCCCGACCCTTGTGACAATCGCGGCAATACGATACCGGTAGGCAGCTGAAATACGCACAGAGACTTACCGTACGAGCACCAATGGGTGAACTCTAAAGGGAGAAACATGCAATCAAAATTAAGTAAAAAAAATTAGTTCCACACAAACATATGTGATACGGTGTCTAAACACAAGACATACACCATGTTTTGTTACAGGACAGAGCAGCGGCAAGGATAATTCAAGGCCGGGCCTGGCGACCTCATGGAGCGGTAGGGACGCCAAGGACCCTGTCGGCGAGAGGGGCGGCCTTCTCTTCGGCGGCCGAAACGTCTGCGCCCTCTGGCGGCTTCTTGAAGCCATCGGCGAGATTGAGGTCCGGGTGGTGGCAGGCGATGTTGCTCAGGACCATGAAGAGGGCATTACAGGCAAGCTTCCGAGATTCAGTCGCGAAGCGGCCGGCCCTTCCCTCTTCATGTGCCTTCAGCTTCTCGATTAGCTCATTGAAGAAGACCCCTAGCTTGACGCTAGGGACCTCATGCTTGCTGGTTGAGTAGACTGGCCCTTTCATGCCCATCACTGCAGTCTGAGCAGTGAGACGCTCGGCAATGTCGATCAAGCTCTTGATCTAGAGGTCGACCTACTCGGAATGATTCGCCAGCTTATCCTCTGCATCCTTCCAAAGACGCATTGCGATATCCAGGTCCTTTGTCAGCTGCTATTCACGGGCCCTGCTGGACTCTATCAAGCTCTCCAAGGTGCCAATCCTAGCCTTCAGATCTTCAATGGTGCCGCTGGCAGTCTTGAGGCCTTGGCTCTTGGAGGAGAGCTGCAATTGTACCTCCTTCAAAAGGACCTCCGCTTTCCGTGCCTCTTCCTTGAGGGCCTCGACCTCCTTGACACTCCCGGCAAGCTCCTCGATCAGCCTGGCAACCTACTGGTCGAGATCAACCTTGGCAAAAGAGGCAGCGGCAAGATCGTCAACGAGCCTCTTCAGTTGGGCGGCAGAATCGGTAGAGAGGGCATCCAAGACGGCCTTGTGCTTGTCCTCCAGCTCCTTAGTGCGATGCAGCACGAGGGCCTCCAGATTATCGTCCTTGGCGCGGAGGGTGGCCTCAAGCTTCTCCTCTCGGAGAGAAATATCCTGTTCCCTGGCATCTAGAAGTACCTTGTGGTCCGCCAGGCGAGCCTCCCGGGCAATGACATCCTCCCGCGCCATCGAGATGGTCTCTTATTGCCTCATGAGGAACTGGAACTGCTTGTCGTGCCATTCACACAGCTCGATGCCCTTGTCCCTCAGCTTCTGGTCAACCTTGTTGGCGGACTCACGCTGCTCCTTGAGCGCGTGCCATTTCTGGGTGTGCCGAGCTTGCATCTCCTTAATGCTCGCCACCATGGACTCCAGGAAAGACAAATCCATAGCGATGGTAGCGGAATCGTCTGTCTCTTCGACCCCCTGGTATAACGACGCAAGGATACGTTAGAACTCACCGTCGAGTTCCGCGCTCGTCGCCGCTGACAAACCAGGAGCTCCGAGACCAGGCTGCGCAAGTACCAGCGCCAGTTGACTCAAAGTTGGCGTCGGGGCCCCTGCCGAAGTGCCGAATAAGGGAAGAGGGTCCATGGTTTGAAGGGGGATTTTCTCTTCGACCACAACCCCCGACCCTGACGTGCCGCAAGGGGTTCTTTCTGATCCCTCCAGGAGTTCATGGACACTCCCGGCAGCGCGTTCCTGCCCCTCAGCGGCAGCAATCTTGGCGGCTTCTTCTGCAGCGTCCTTCCCTATGCTGGCCACCTCATCTAGCAGATCTGGTTCTTCAATCAAAAGGGTTGTAAGTAGAATCAGCAATCAATGACAAGAATGCAGAATTTTTAACAAGACAAGAGCCTGGGGCAGGATGATAAGGGCAGCACGACACGGAAGGAATAAATGGATTACCTGGAGATGCCTGCCATGGAGGAGCTTCAGTTTCCCTGGCAACTTCGGTTGTCGGACCAAGATCTCCATCCCCTCCCTGGGAAACCATGGCGCCGCCCAGGGCGGACCCTTCCGTGGAAACCTTGGGCGGGGATCCCTCGACTCGATCGACGGGTGGGGTGGGTCCCTCCTGGAAGGACTCGCCCGAATTAGTCCCCTCCCCTCCTTTGGCTGCAGGGGTGGGGAATTGTCCACCATCACCTCCGAAGGGAGGAGCCAGCTCTGCACTCTCAGGCCGAGGGCTGGGCTGGGGGCTTGGTGCCGGGTCATCCGCGCTGCTCCCTATCGGGCCCGTGCCTTCCACAGTCTTCGGCAGCCCCGTGCGCCTGAGCCGCTTGGTCCGGTGGATGAGGGTCTCGCCTTCTTCCTCCTCCTCCTTGACAAAGGCGGCAAGTGAAGATCATTTAACAAGCAAGATGATATGCGGAAATGGTGAAGAGGAAAGGAAATTGCTCTTTCTTACTCTTCATCGATGAGCATGGAGCTCAGCTCAAACTCCATGTGTGGCGAGGGCGACCTGCTCCTCTTCTGGGGCGGGGGAATGGAGCTCCCTAACAACTTCAAGCCCTGCTGAGGCGCAGGGGGATCCATCGAGGAAGAGCTCTGCGAAGAACTCGAGCTAGACTGGGAGCTAGAGATGCCTCCAGCGGCTATCGGTCGCTTGGAGGGAGAAGCCTTAGCCCCCGAAAGCCGTGGGGACTGTCGGCGCACTCCATCGGGGACGCTGCTCCTGGAGGTGGTCTACTTCACTTTCTTGGCGGCAGGCGTGGGGTTAGGAACTGCTACACCCCGACTAGCCGCTCGCCTATGAGGGCGCTGTTCCAGGTCTGGCTCGGGGGCTTGAGGACCTTCCGCGAGCCACTCCTCCTCAGGTTGCTCCGCCTCCTCAACCCCCTCTTCCTCCAGAGCCTCCGTTGCCGCAGCATATAGAGCCTTAATCCTGGCAGGCTCATCCCTGGCAGCCCCCTCCATGGTTTGCGCCTCGCTCCTGCCGTGGGAAGGGACTTTGCCTTTAGCCTCCTCCTTCCCCTTCGTTGCCTTCCCGGCCTTCACCATCGCAGTAGCATGGAGTGCTCTGTCCTCCTCGAGCCGCTTCTTGATGTACGCCTCCTCCGCCTTGGAGGTACGCTTGTACATCTTGGCCTCCACCCTTGTAGCCCTTTCCACCAAGGTGGAGGACCACGCAAGCTCTTCGTCGAGCCCGGGCAGCTGCCAATCGCCCGAGACTCCCTGTGCGTTGCAGTCTAGCATCCATTTCAGGATTTGGTCCCTGGCGGAGTTGATGTTCAGTGGGATGACATTTGCTGGCAACTTGAACGGCCCAAGGCTGTCGAACAGTTGTTCGCAAAACCAAGCATGGCCATAGACTGATAAATTGTTGGCCAGGCTAGGAAGCAGCCTCATCCTATCTGCGGCATCCCCATACCGCCAGGCAAACCTATCCCTCTTCTGCAATGGCGCAATACGGCGAAGGAGGAAGTCGGCCCCCACGTGCCCGATGGTTAGCCCAGCAGCCTTTAGGCGGGTGATTCTGTTTATTGACGGGCGGAGCCTATCATCGGTAAGGCCGGTTTCCCTCCAATCATTGCCGCGCTCGAGGCACTCTGCCCGCGCCTGGCAGAAATCTAGGGCCTTCTCGTCCTGGATCCAGCACCAATCTCTCCTCCACTCCTCCCATCTACCGCGCTGTAGACCAGGGAGGTAATCCCAGTTCTCCCTTGGTACCCGTGGCATCCAAATTATGTTCCCAGAATGGTGGTTCTTGTTCTCCACCCATGGGACAAAATAGTGCCTGAACAAATCAATGTTGGGGGCGATTCCAACAAAGTTCTCGCACAGATGACAAAAAATTGCCATGCACGCCATTGCATTTGGCGTGAAGTCCAGAAGATGGAATCCATAGATCACCATCATTGCTTCAAGAAAATCCGAGAAGGGAGGACAGATGCCGCAAATGAAGTATGCAAAGAAGAATCGATATGAATCTGGCGGATCCTTTTTTCCCTCCGCTAGAACCTTGGGAGCACCATGCCCCTTTGGGACCTCCCGCCCCCACAGATATCCGTACCTTGCTTTCAGCACTTCACCGTCCAGGTTTGACGGGAAGAAGACGACGTCTGCCCTTCTCTTCCTATCCATCTCTGACGCCCTCTTGCTCTCCTCGGCGGCCGCCTCCTTCGCGGCGGTCGTCCGCTTCCCCTTTGAAGCGGCGGTTTTCTTCCCCACCTCTTCGAACTACAGCAGAGACGGGAAGAAAATTGGGCGCGGATCGGCGGCGGGCAGGGTGGAACGGAAGAACAGTCGCTTGGCTTGCGGAAGAAGATGATGGAGGGGCAAGGAAGACGATGAATGAGTAGAGCCCTTCCGCATTTTTCTCTCTTATGAGAAACGACGTGGGGGAGGGCGCGACTCTTTAGAAAGTTACCGTTTCACATTAACTGCTGCAGTCCCACTACCCCACGAGCCGCGATAATTACAGGAACTGGACGTTGGATTGACTGGTCATCATGACAAATAGCTGCACGCGCAGCATTCTCTCGCCATGTGTCCGTGCACTGTTTGGGGCCTAACCCAATGTGCCCAGCGACATGTATGGCTCAGGCCCGGGGCTTCTATCGGGGTACACAAACAGGGGTGTATGTTTCCCCCTGACTTGTG
Source organism: Thinopyrum elongatum (assembly GCA_011799875.1). Lineage (NCBI taxonomy): Eukaryota > Viridiplantae > Streptophyta > Magnoliopsida > Poales > Poaceae > Thinopyrum > Thinopyrum elongatum. Next base: position 521,852,585 of record CM022302.1, on the reverse strand, counting down.
CACGGACAGCAAATCACCGGCCCGGCAACTTGCAATATCCAAGACAAGATCAAATTGAAGAGATAGCTCTTTGAGAGATCAAAGGGCGGATCAAGAAGACGAAGACAAGCTAAATGAGCAAGATACCACTAAGGGAAAACCTCCCTTGCCGGGCAGGCGAGCCTGGCGAGGACGAGGTGGCCCCGAAGTCAAGCCTCAAGACCGTCCCGGCAGGCCTGCCGGGTGCTACGAGGGCAAACTACCACGCCTAGGCTCCACCGCTCCACCTCACAGCGACGCAAGTCATCGATCGTTGCAGTGTCAAGCCCCCATGTGACTAAGTGGCTGTTATTCGACACATGGACGGTCAAGAGACGTGTCAAGCAGACAGATGAGAAGGTGGCCGAGCAGCCCGGCAAGGCTTGCCAGGCATGCCAGGATGTGACACTAAGCGGCGCATTTAATGCGCTCTACTATGACTGCAGAGTTAGGTATGGTAGCACTGTTCGCTATCTAATCAGTACACAATGACTGATTTGCCACTGTGGTGACCCCTTGATCTATAAAAGGAGGGCCATGGCAACCATAGAAAGGATTCAGACCCTTGTACACTCGTACGCGCATTGCTGCCCTCGCCCTGAGGCAACCCTACCGGGCAAGAGCGCTCCGTTTCCACCACAATCCACCATCAAGCCACCAAAGCAGGAGTAGGGTTTTATGCCTCGCGGCGGCCCGAACCTGGGTAAAACTGCCCATGTGATCTTTGTTGTATTGCGCTACGTTCTCCGCTCTATTTGCAATGTGCTCATCCCCCCTGCCGAACCACAAGGGGCTGATGGCCCCATAGGTGGCCGTGGTTTCCCGCGACAATCCAAGCCATGGGGTTTATCAAGGAGTTCAAGGAGATGCAGGCCCACGGCAACACCAAGTTGCACATGATCCACACCAACGACTTGCAGAAGGCAGCGACCACCATCGAGCAGTACGAGCGACACCTCTAGTTTGAGCACCACAAGATCGTCAGAGTTGCTGTGGAGTACACCAACGGCAATGGCGCGAATCAGAAACCCGCCCTCGTCCAGCTCTCCGTCGGTAAGAATCATCCGGTGCTGCTCTTCCAACTGAGCGCCGCCGGCAACAATTGCACCAAGTTCGACAACTTCCTCGCCGACCCCAGGTACACATTTGCTGGCTTCTGCATCGACGGCGACATAGAGAAGCTCAGCCGCATCGGGCTGGAGATCACCCACTTCATCGACATCCAGAAGGAATGGAGGGTGCCTATAGCTACCAAGCCTCTGGACTCCCTTGGAGACGTCTCGAGCATCCTCGTCGATGACTACTACAGCGACATGAAGAAGAAGCTGACCAACGCAGAACACAGGCACTGGGAGTGCATGCCCCTGTCCATGAGGCACATCGAGTATGCGGCAAAGGACGCTTACGCTGCGTATGAGGTATGGAGCCGCCTCACCATCATCCAGGAAGGTCTCCGCCGGGCAAAACTCGAGAAGCAGCAGTTGAGGAAGCGCGCTAGGTCCTGGGGCGACTACGACTACTGAAGCAGGTGGTCCCGGCCAAGAAAGTATCTAGAAGATTGCTCGTGCCATTCTAGATTTCTCATTAGATTTGCTTTCTCTCAAGATTGTAGTTTGCTTGTTATAAATTTAGGTTTGCTTGTGTCGCAGTTAACCTTGTAGTTTGCTTGCAGTTTACATATCTTTTGAACAAATTTATTTCCAGTGCATTGTTGGAGTTCTCTATTAGAATATATTGCAGTGCACTGAAAATATAAACACAGTACAGCTAGTATACGATTAGCGTAACGCACAGAGCAGGTACACAAATCAAGATCCATGTAGTGCAGTACTATCTTTGTGGATGCAGTGCGGAATTGTAGGGACAACAATTACAGAATGTTCTTAAATGCAGTGCACAATGTTCTAACAAAGCATTGCACACACAGTATTAAAAAACATTCGTATGGAACACTTCAGAAAACATTTTGTATACAGAGGTAGTTACGTGCTTCTTCTCCTTGGAGAACCATGCGTAACGTGGCTTCACGTCCATGTCCCTCCGAGAGACCGTCTCAGGGAAAAACACTACGAAAAACAGAGGCATGGTTATGCGTCATTGACATGTACAACCATGCTCCAACTGCTTAAAAACCATGCCTCTCTCAGAGAACGCATCATTGAAAGCATTTGGAACACAGGGGCACTTCCGTGCCTCCACTCCTAAGGGGACCGTGCGTAACTTGGCTTCATGTCCGTTTACGCAACATTCTCGACGTCAACCCGGAGCTTCACCTTGTCACTGATAAGTTCATCAATGAGGCCGAATGCCTTCGAATACACATGGAGCTCATAGGCCATGCCCCCCACAATGAAAACGTGTCACTAAAAGCATCTGGAAAATAGAGGCACGACTTCACGTGCATGCATCATGAGCCTTCGCGTCCGTACCTCCCTTTGCATCACGTCTGTGCCTCCAGTCCGTCATTTGCGTGTCTGTACCTCAGGTTAAATCATGCCTCTCTCGTGCGTAATATGCTAACAAAGTTGCTGAGAACAAAAACATCAGAAAAAGAGGAGCACGGCCGCCCCTCTCGTGCTTCTAAAACTGAGACTTATGTCCACCCCGCTGACACTAAACATGACATCAGCGAAAACACAGAGGCAGGACCGTGCATTACGGCCAGGTTCTTTCGATGTATCGGGTATTTTCACTATTAATATGGGACATGACTATCGGAAAGGCATAGGCTCCATCCTTCACATTCGTGCCTCCACAAGAATAACGACCGTGCTTGTAATAGTGAAGCGTATAGCTGATACTTTCAGAAAACCTGAGGGACCACCATGCTTCTATTTCAGACATGAGCGTGCCTGTTTAGTCGGCACATTCATGCCTCTCATAGTGAATTCAAAAACATTCTGGAAAAACAGTAACGAACACGTATTGTCAGTCCTCACGTCACGTCTGTGCGACTTTCATTCCTTCCTCACAGAAGTCATAGCCGTGCCTCTCCCACAGAACATATAAGTGAAAAACGATTCCCCTACACTTGTAAAACCCGGAATGCCCTGGATAAATGTCCAATCCTATTTTGTTGTAAAACCATGCAGGCCGGTGCTTCTCAGAAGCACATCTGTAGCTTTTTGCACATGTTGTTAAGTGCATCTCTTAGCATTACGTCTCTTGTCTTGTGAAATTATCGTTAAAACAATTCGAAACCATATTGAAATCTCTAGAGTCAAATATGTGCCCCTACGAACTGAAAGTGCAGAGTATCTCAAACATGGTACTTGAAACTACAATTTGTAATAAAACATATGCCCTCTGTCCCAAATTAAATGACTCAATTTTGTACTAACTAGTACAATGTCTTTTGTACTGACTGGTACAAATTAAGTACAAAGTTGAGACATTTATTTTGGGACGAGGTAGTACTACTTAAGAACAAAACACGATTGTTTCACATGGAAATGTAACTGTCTGCATTCAAACACTTCATAGTTCAACCGTTACATAGGCATACAAACCATGGGAACCATACAAACCATGCAAAGCAAACATTTACGAACAAGACTACACTACTCCCCGTCGTCGGATATGTCCACTATCTTCATTCTGAGATCGACGTCATCAGCCTCCACCTCCTGCTCCGCATCCAGCTCGTCGAAGAGCGCATCGGTCTTCGCCTGTTCTTCCCGGAGGAAGCGCCGGTTGGACTCCACGTACGCCTCATCCTGGATGGACTCCAGGATAGCGGTCTACTCCACCATCAAGGCCGCCTCACCGAGATAGAACTGCGCCTCGTCATCCTCGTCATCCCCCTCCTCTTCCTCCACCTCTGGCTCCACCACGTCTTCCCCCACTGGATCAACTCCCTCCATGAGCTCTGACGCGTCCCCCTCCCCTTCCTCCACCTCCCCATTCTCCTCCAACTCGGGCGAGTCCGGAGATAGGCCCGCTGCGACCCAAGCGGCTCACCTCGAATGGATGTCCTCCTGGATCTGGAAGCGGCTCTCGGGAGTAAGCATGGCGTAAGTAGTTTTCCTATGCCAAACCATGGCAGGGGCGGTCACAAGCAAAAAAGAGGAAGACGGATGATTTCCTAGGGTTGCCGGCGAAAAGAGGGAGAAGCAAGATGATGTCTAGTGGTGGCGGACGCCGCTCGGCTTAAATAACTAGTCCTTGACCTCGGGCGAGGAGCCGAAACGGTGCCACGCGGCGTTCACTTCGCCACTGGAAGAGATGCCCGTCGGTCGTTTTGGCTTCCGCAGCGCCGCCACGTGGCGCTCACATGCCCACCGGAGGAGACGCCTCATATTCTCACCAACTCTATTAAATACCTCGACCTCTCCGCCGCGTGATGTAATTTTGTGTCTCCACAAAGGTCACTTGTGTACGTCATTTGGATGGCAAACGTGCCACCAACATCTTCACGTCTGTGCCTCCGGTGCTACTAAAGCATTTGGAACACGGAGGCACGGACATGCCCCCTATGGTAGCAAAATCATGTTTCTCAAAGTAAACCTATCACTGAAAAACATTTGATGAACGGCTTCGCACGTAGCATCATATTTGTGCATCACACCTATGGCTCTCGTTCTTTCACGTCCGTGCCTCCCATTGCTTCACACCCTGGTGTCTAATTGCTTCACGTCCATGACTCTACATAACGCGTGACCGTGCCTGTCGTAACGTCAATTGGAGCACAAACAGACACACAGCCGTACCTCCATCAGTGAAAGTATCATTGAAAACAAACGGACCATCCACACACGGCCGTGCTCATATCGATTGGAAGCACAAACATATGCTTGTAAAAGCGGCCCTACCTTGAATTCACGCCAGGCCCCCTCCATGTCCATGCCTCTATAACTGAACGAGTGAGCCAGAAATATTTTGGAACACACAGGCTCGGCCGTGACGCTACTCAGTATAGAACTGTGGCTGTAGAGACTTCACGTACGTGCTTTTAAAAACAAGGAAATTATGGTTTTAAAAACCGCGTCTCTCGAATCGGCCATTCCATGCCTCACAAACCATGCCTCCGTGCCTCTCCGTCTGAACGAGTCAACAAAATGATTTGGAACACAAAGACACACGAACATGACTCTACATAATACCATAGGATGCCTTTGGGGGCTTCACGACTGTGCCTCTGACCCGAAACATTGCAACCCTGAAAGCCACGAACGTCCACGCCTTCATGAGTACACAAGTCATGACGATACTTACTACAGAACCGTAGTTGTACAGACTTCAGGTTCGTGCTTTTAAAAACCATGTCTCTCGAAACGGCCATTGCGTGCCTCACAAAGTAATCAGTTAGTGTTAGCTATACTTATTGTACCATTTTGTTCTAAGACCTACTGTTCCGACAAATATAATGCGAAAAACTAAGGACAACAACGTGACACAGGAAACCAGATTACATTTGTTAACAAAGTTCCACACAACGATATTACAAAAGGAAAAAAGAAGAAGAGAAACTTCAATCCACTAATAGTGCCTAATTACAACGATACTGGAAACCAGAATACATTTGGTAACAAAGTAACTGACAACGAAATTTCACTAAACAAGTTAGGAAACTCCAATCCACTGCTTAAGAACCGCAGACGCATAGAACAACCAGGGACGCTGCTGCATACCTAGTCCCCACCGACCTTCTTGCTGGTTTGCTACCCTCGCAGTTCATCAATCTACATCTTCATCGGCTCCACGGCCTTCATATACTCGTCACGTTGCTTCACAGCTGCCACGGATTTCTCCAACAACCGGATATGCTCGTCAAGGAGATTGTTCTTCTGACCCATAATTTCTACGATAATGGCGTTCGCCTTCTCCAAAGCTTCACTTGTCTCCTCGAAGAGCTTCTTCCACCCGTAAGTGGTCTGCAACAGCTACTCGAACATTTCAACCTTCGGCCTTGAAAGCAAGGCATCGATATGATCTTCCAGCTTATTGAGATTAATTAGCAAGGAGCTCTCAGTTTGTTCACCTCCAAGACGAGTTAGCTGGCTTGAGCCGTAGCCAACCCGTAAGGCCTCCCCATCGCCACGGAACCTCTTAGCACTTCCCGTTGCCGCCCCGCTCACCATTCTCTTCTTCTTTCTCGAGCCACAACTGCTCCCCAATTCTACAGTAGGGGACTTCTATTGAAGACTGTGACGCAGCCTAACCCTAGCTCCAATTGACTGTAAATCAGTATCAGCAAGACACACCCTCATCAAATTAGGAGGAAGCTCACCACAATAATTCACGTTTCACAACTAAATCAAGTAGCCGAAAGAAAGAAAAAATGAATGAAGTAGAAGCAGAGTGAACTTACAGATGAGGAACCCTCGACAGCTGGGATCTCCTCCCGCATCTGGACACGGTGCTCCAGAGTAGTCTCCTTCTGCCCAGCCATGGCGGAGAGGGTCAGGATAGAGAACAGCAAGAGGAATGGATGGCCTGGCGGCGGACAAAGGGAGGAAGAGGATGTGGCTAGGGTTTTGAGACTCCGTCCAGCTTAAATAGCCGGAGCTTCGCCTCGGGCGATGAGATAGAGCGGCGTCACCGGAGGAGACGCCCTTCAGACCATTGGGTTTCCGGAGCAACGCCACATGGCGTTCACACCCGAATACAAGGAGACGCCCGTCGAACCATTGGGTTTCCGCAATAAACGCACGAATGTGACTCTGTGTAAGGCATAACCATGCCTCTCCGGGCTTCATGACTGTGCCTGTCCTTGCAAACGGTTCAACGGAATCATTTGGAACACGAAGAAAAACTAACGTGACTCTACACAATACCACGCCGTGCCTTTCTAGGACTCACAACCGTGCGAAGAATATACCACACTAGCGTCTCTCGAATAGGCCATTCTGTGCCTCACAGGGTAAACGGTGAGTGTTCACATCTGAACCCATTCCGCTGGGTTTCCGCAATTAAAGAATGAACGTGACTGTGCGTAAGATCAAATTATGCCTTTGTGGGCTTAACGCCCGTGCCTCTCCGTCTGATCGAGTCGACGGAATCATTCGGAACACAAAAACAGGCGAGCGTGACTCTATATAATACCGCACCATGCCTTTGAGGGATTTCCGCCCGTGCCTGTGACCCTTAACACTGAAACGCAGATAGCCACCAGCGTCCATGCCTTTATCGAATAATATACATAACATCAAGAAAGAAGCATGACACAACTCAGTACGGAGCCGTGTCCGTAGAGAGTTCACGTCCGTGCTTTTAAAAACAAGGAAATAAGCTTTTAAAAACAGTGTCTCTCGAATAGGCCATTCCGTGCCTCACAGAGTAAACAGTGAGTGTTCACATCTGAACCCATTCCGCTGGTTTCCCCAATTAAAGAACGAACGTGACTGTGCATAAGACAAAGCTATGCCTCTGTAGGCTTAACGCCCGTGCCTCTTCGTCTGATCGAGTCGACGGAATCATTCGAAACACAAACACAGGCGAGCGTGACTCTATATAACACTGAAACACAGACAGCCACGAACGTCCACGCCATCGTGAGTGCACAAGTCATGACGCTACTAGGTACAGAACCGTGGCTGTAGAGACTCCACACCTGTGCTTTTAAAATCAGCGTCTCTCGACCGTGCGAATAATATACGCAAGCGATGAACGTCCATGCCATTATCGAACAATATACACAACATCAAGAAAGAAGCGTGATGCAACTTAGTACAGAACTGTGGCTTTTAAAAACAAGGAACTTATGCTTTTAAAAACCGCGTCTCTCGAATCGGCCATTCTGTGCCTCAGAAAGTAAACAGTTAGTGTTAACATCTAAACCCATCCTGCTTTGTTTCCGCAATAAACGTACAAACGTGACTCTGCCTAAGAGCAAACCATGCCCCCATGGGATTCACATCCGTGCCTCTACGTATGAACGAGTCAACGGAATCATTTGGAACACAAATACAAGCGAACGTGACTCTATATAAAACCACAGCATGACTTTGTGGGATTCACGCCCGTGCCTGTGACCCGAAACACTGCAACACAGAAAAGCCACGAACATACATGCCTTCATGAGTACACAAGTCATGACGATACTTGGTTCAGAACTGTGGCTGTAGAGACTTCACGTCCCGTGCTTTTAAAAACCGCATCTCTCGAACTGCCCTTACAGAGTAAACAGTTAGTATTAACATCTGAACCCATTCCATTTTGTTTTCGCAATAAACGCATGAACGTGACTCTGCGTAACAGCAAAAAATGCCTCCGAGGGCTTAATGCTCGTGCCTCTTTGTCTGATCGAGTCGACGGAATCATTCGAAACACGAACACAGGCGAGCGTGACTCTATATAATACCACACCATGCCTTTGTGGGCTTCACGCCCGTGCCTGTGAACCGTAACACTGAAACACAGACAGCCACGAACGTCCACGCCATCCTGAGTCCACAAGTCATGACGCTACTTGGTACAGAACCGTGGCTGTAGAGACTTCACGCCCGTGCTTTTAAAAACAGTGTCTCTCGAATAGGCCATTTTGTGCCTCACAAAGTAAACAATTAATGTTCACATCTGAACCCATAAATTCCCAATCAACGTGACACAGCAAACCAAAACACATTTGTTAAGAAAGTTACTGACAACGAGGTTACACAAGAGAAAATAAGAAACTTTTAGTCCACTGCTTAATAGCTTCAGATACAACGATCAGGGTCGCTGCTGTCTACTTAGTCTGAAGAGACTTACTTTTCGGTTGCTGGGAGCGCAGTTTCTCAATCTCCTTTTTCATAAACGTCTGATTCCTCCACCAGCCGATCGCGCTGAACGATGAGCTTTGCCTTCTCATCCATAAGATCTGCAATGGTGGCATTGCTCTAGTCGTACAACTTCGTCCAGTCCTCGGCGACCTTCAAGAGGTGAGCTTTCGCAGCCCCGAGCAGCTTCTTCATCTCGACAAAGGAGGAGGTCTCAGTCTGATCGCAAGACACACCCTCATCAAATTAGGAGGAAGCTCACCACAATAATTCATGTTTCACAACTAAATCAAGTAGACGAAAGAAAGAAAAAACGAATGAAGCAGAAGCAGAGTGAACTTACAGATGAGGAACCCTCGGCAGCCGGGATATCCTCCCGCGTCTGGACACGCCGCTTCGGAGTAGTCTCCTTCTGCCCAGCCATGGCGGAGAGGGTCAAGATAGAGAACAGCAAGAGTAATGGATGGCCTGGCGGCGGACAAAGGGAGGAAGAGGATGTGGCTAGGGTTTCGAGACTCCGTCCAGCTTAATTAGCCGGAGCTTCGTCTCGGGCGACGAGCCAGAGCGGCGTCACCGGAGGAGACGCCCGTCAGACCATTGGGTTTCCGGAGCATCGCCACGTGGCGTTCACATCCGAATACGAGGAGACAACCATCGAGACATTGGGTTTCCGTAATAAACGCACAAACGTCACTCTGCGTACCACCAAACCACGCCTTTGTGCGTTTCCCACCCGTGCCTCTCCGTCTGAATGAGTCGACGGAATCATTCGGAACACAAACACAAGCGAACGTGACTCCATATAATATCCCACCATGCCTTTGTGGGCTTCACGCCCGTGCCTGTGACCCGAAACACTGCAACACAGAAATCCAGGAACGTACAAGCCTTCATGAGTACACAAGTCATGACGCTACTTAGCACAGAACCGTGACTCTGTGTAATACCACACCATGCCTTTCTGAGCTTCACGGCCGTGCCTGTGACCCGAAACACTGCAACACAGAAAGCCACGAACGTACACACCGTCATGAGTACAAAAGTCATGACGCTACTTAGCACAGAACCGTGACTCTGTGTAATACCTCACCATGCCTTTGTCGGCTTCATGCCCGTGCCTGTGACCCAAAACATTGCAACACAGAGAGCCACGAACATCCACGCGTTTATGAGTACAAGGCATGACGCTACTTAGTTCAGAACCATGGCTGTACAGACTTCACATCCGTGCTTTTCATAATCGTGTCCCTCGAATCGGCCATGCTTTCACCTTCATGTCGGGGCACTGTGACGTGCATTCTTTGCTTGAAAAACGTGCCTTCTACATCCACGCGACTGTGCGCCTAACAAGGGAGGAATGCCAGCTCAGATGAAGTGGCTTTTCTATATAAAACCGTGGCTCGTATGACTCCACTTCCATGCGTCTTACAGTGGCTCCTCTCTCTGAGAAAACGTCTGTAAACACACCCACGCACTAATGTGACTCCGCCTAATTGAAAAACGTGCCTCAATAGGCTTGACATCCGTGCCTATCCAAGTGAACGAGTAAGCGGAATCATTTGGACCACAAAGACGCACGTACTGGACGTACTGACCGTTCGTCCATGAATGTAAACGAATCAGTCGCAAAAACATTTTGATAAAGGCACCACGACCACACGAACATGCTTCCCGGGGCCCTATGAAGTGCCTCTGGTGCAAGCACAACCGTGCTTCTACTGCTAACACGCAACATCCATGCTTCGAGCCTACTCATCTAAACGTATCAACAAACGAAATAACACGACGACAATGCAACACATAAATGCCTTACAAATTCATGACAGTACAAAAGGCCACATGCGGCAACACAATGAAGAAACACACAGAAGAGAAGATGACAAAAGAAGAAGGAAGACGCAGAAAAATGACCCGCTCCAAGCTCTCTACCTACACTCCAGCAACCTTCTTGATTAGTTGCTGGGCGCGGATATCCTCAATCTCCTTCTTCGTCGCCTCATGACCTTCCTTGACAGCAGCAAAGGAATCCTCCACCAGGCACTTGTACTTGACTAGGAGCTCCACCTTCTCATCCATAAGCTCCCTCGTGACGTCGGACAGCTTCTCCACCAACGCACTGCTCTCCTCATACAGTTTCTTCCAGCGGGCGGCCTCCTGATCCTTCTGGTCGAGCTCGTTGGCAAACTTCTCATTCTCACACACAGCTCGAAATATGAGACCAGTGGACTTCTCCACCGAGGCATTGCACTACTGCACCAACTTTTCCAAGCGAGCGATGAACTCTTGCTGCTTAATTAGCTCATCGAGCACGTCGTCGCTGGCTAAGGAATTCGGTACCGCCATCTTGCCGAGATCGTCTCCATGGCGAATGCGCTTGTGAGAGCAATCGCCTCCACGCGAGAGATCGTTCGACACCTGGGTAACAGGGCAGGATATCCCTGCCGCTGCTACCGCGTAGCGGCGGCACCTCTCTCTTCTTTCCACGGCTTTGGTCCTCGCTGCCTCGTTACTTGAACACCCAGAACCCCTTTTACCAGCCATGGCTCAAGCAAGGAGCTACCAGCAAGAAAGAGGTGCCTGTCTCTGGAGAATAGTAGATGAGTACAAACTTGGAGTGTTCCATGAGTAGGTACCTTTTATAAGATATGCACAGCGGTCAGGCGGTCAAACGGAGTAACCGACGCCTCGAATTCTCACAATCTCTCTTAAATACCTCGAACTCTGCATGCCTAGGAAACACCAGTACTCTTCTTTCGTCTCCCCGTGCGTTTGTCCACACTACAACCACTCAACTTCTTCCTAATGGTCCGTATATATTCCACAGAAGACATTTCAAACACAGTTAACTCGTCTCACTAAAAACATTTGGACCACAGAGGCATCTTTGTGCTTCACTTCACGAACGTGCCATCTTTGCAGGTAAGTTCGTCACTCTCAAAGTAAATTTACTGTCTGCGTCCGTCTGTATTCCAAAGAAGTTACTGTAAAATTCCTACTATTTTTCGTTATCCCATTTTTTGTTTTGAATGATATTTATATCAAAATCTTACTAAATCCGCGAATTAACTTGCACGCGTCTCAAGGTGACTCCTCAATGAAAATGTCTGTAACACACGCAGGCACGAACATGACTCTGTCTAATACCAAACCATGCCTCCTTGGAATGCATGACCGCGACTCTCCACAACAAAGGAACATCCCGACAGGGAAAACATTTCATACACAGAGTCACGAATGTGCCTGTTGCATTAGTAACACAGTGCCAACTCAGCTTCACTTCCACGCACCTCACAGTGACTCGCCAGAGAAAACGTATGTAACACACGCAAGCACAAACGTGACTCTAGCTAATAAGAAGACGTGCCTCCGCCGGATTCAAGTCCATGCCTCTCCAAGAGAACGAGTGAGCGGAATCATTTGGAAATACCAAAAGCATACCCCCGTGGGAATGTGACTCTATCTAATAGGTAAACGTGCTTCCTTTGACTTCATTTCCACGCCACTCCAAATGAACTGGCGAGCGAAATCATTTTGAACACAAAGAACCATGAACGTGACTCTGAGTAACGCCAAACCATGCAACCATGGGTGTCACCACAATAAAATCAAAAAATGATAGCGTCCCACCGACTGACAGTTAAGCAAGCAAGCAAAAAACAAGCTCATCGAAGCACACAGAAAGTTGCACCAATCTTGATGTCCAAATGGACGGTGGAAGATTCGAGACGGTTCGACCATTTCCATCGGAGGGTGAGCACTGGTGGCCTCACTTCCACGCGTCTCACCGTGAAATGTCAAAGAAAACGTCCGTAACACGCGCAGGCACGAACGTGACTCTGTCTAATAGGTAAATGTGCTTCCTTTGAGTTCATGTACATGCCCTCCAAATGAACTGGGGAGCGGAATCAATTGGAACACGAAGAAGCATGAACATGACTCTGGGTAACGCCAAACCATGCCCCCGTGGGTGTCACCACACTAAAATCAAAAAATGCTAGCGTCCCACCGACTGACAGTTGAGCAAGCAAGCAAAAAACAAGCCCACCGAAGCCCACAGAAAGTTTCGAGACGGTTCGGCCATTTCCCTCTCTTGCTCTACTACCTTCTTGCTTTTCCTTTCGCACCGAAAATCTCGAACACTTCGCCAGTTCCCCTCTCTTGAACACCCTCCTCTCTCCTTCTGCCCCCATTGTCCAAACCAACAGACCAACCAAAAATCGAAATCGAGTTCGCCTCACCCACCAGCCGCCATCCACTTCGAGATACAAACAGTCGGTCGGTGCCCGCGACAGCACCAAAATCCTCTCCCGGCGGCGGCGACTGACAGCGAGGACCTGTGCTCTCAATACCGGCGGTGGAGATACCAACAGAGTGCAAGGACAAAAACCAGCCGATGGATGCGATGAATCCCTCACAAGCAATCGAAGGTAAAATATTAATCCATTACATTCCATTACCACAGGTCGATCGAAGCAATTTTCCCCTTTTTCACGGACATAAACCCTAGCCGCCACAACAACCGTGTTTTCGAATAGTCTATTTAAACTTGTCTAACAAAATTGGAATAGGGTAGACACGTGTGCAATAGAATGCTACCCCTAACCGCCACAGAAATTTGCTCGCAAGATATTTGCTTAAAACATACTGTACATGCCAGAACTATCTAGGACACCGCTGTAGATTCAAACCCTGAGAGCATCCTTACACATCAAACCTGATACTTACACGAGATTCTATATGTCCGTTGATTGTATCTGTTTCAAATTATGTGCCTCTCTCATATTAAAATCCGTGCTCCAAGAATAGGTCTAGCTGTGCTTATAACGAGAAACAACCTGTGCCTCTCCGACAATGCTATTTTTTGTCCACGGGATGCATCTCCTCTTTTGCTGTGAAATTCAATTCTGCTTCTAGTGCTGCTAACACCTGGCCATTTTTATGCAGCAAGGACTGGTAACAAGGGAAACAGGATACCTGCGGAAGACCCTGCTGTGCAGCAAGGTACTATAAAAGGCTCACACAATCCATATAATAATAACTATATAGCAAGAGCACAAAGTTAACCCCTTACCTCTACACAATCCTGGAAAATTACACTTCATTGAATTTTTTCATACAATGTATTATTATTCATTAGAAAACAATTTATCTTATCCTCTAAACCTTACAATTATTCCTCGAATTTACAGAATATCATTTGTGGTGTATTTTGCCTATAAAAAAACACTTCCCCTCAATTCATTGAACTTTGCAACAGCCATACTGCTCACACCTGACCCTAATTTCTATCACTGATTGACCAAACCAAGGGTGAGGAAGACTTGATATAACAAGAAAAGAATGGATTGATCGCCTTTTTAGGTCAAGAAATGAAAGAAAAGTGCTATTTCATGAGTTTATGTAGATTAAGTTTCAGATTCTTTATGTACAGTCATGGAAGACATAGTTTTAAAACTATATCACATTTTTTTCGATGATACTACATCCTCCTTTTGTTACATATTCATCGTGCAGGTCATGGAGGAGGAGATATTGAAACAATAGTATCTGAACTTAATATTAAATATCCACAACCACTAGGCATCTCTCCTGACCGGCCAGAAAAAAGAACGAAGCAGAACATGGACAACGAAGCACCTGAGCAAGTGCCAGCACTAGCTTACAGCAGGATGGGCAACAAAAAACAAGTAACTAGCAACAGAAAAGAGAGGTAATCAGAAACCAAGACTGTTGTTCCTCCTTCAGCTCCTACAGCAAAAAGACAAAAGAGAAAGGGCAAGACTCAACTCATCAACGACAGTAATACCTTGCAGCAGCAGCCAAGTCCTCTAATGGTACTCCCACCAGCAGTTCCACACGTCAAGAATAAACTAACTGAAGGCAAGAAGAAAAACAAATGACAACGGGTGAAAGAAGACAAGGATGATGCTAGCAAAGAGCCAGAGTGTGATACTGCCGACGATGGCACAAAATATGATGATGATTTCATTCCTACAGAGGGCGATGATGCCGCAGAGGACAACAGTGGCGCCGTGGAGGACAACAACGATGATGTAAAACACATTTTCTCTACAAATTTTTGTTTCCACTTTTCACCCATGAAAACCAAATGTTCCTATCTAACAAAACCCTCTTTTTCTCAACAGTGAAAATCAAACCGGAAGCGCACAAAGAGGAGAAAGACAAGCGGAAAAGAATTGGCAGCACCAACGGATGATGAACAGGAGGCAACAACAAATGAGGACAAATGCAAAATCAAGGTAGGGGCAGCATTTGTTCAGGTCAATAAAGCATGGAATATGCTTGAAGAACGTCACCAACAAGATGTTAGGAAGGCCGGATTTGGCAGCATAGAGAAATGCCAAATAATGCGCTCCATCTGCAGACCACTTGCAGCACACATCTATGACAACTTGGACACAGAAAGCGTGACAATAATGTTCGGTGACGCTGGTGAACAGATGGAAATCAAGATAACAAAGGAAGGCATCCACAAGGTGTTTGGTTACCCAAACGGCACGCAGAAGTCAGCACCAAGGCCACAGACTTGCACCGATACAATGAGGAAACTGGTCTCAGAACTTGACCTCGACAAAATAGATTGCAAACACGAAGATCTGTTTAAAAAGCTATGAGAATTGGTACTACTAGACGACCCAGTATCAAACAGGAAATCAGTTAAAATATTTTTCCTTATTTTTTTCCACAACGTTGTTTGTGGGACAACCACCTCTATCTTCAGCCAACAAGCGATAATGGTCAAGGACATGAACTATGAACAAATGCCAAACATGGATTTCTGTGAGGTAATTATCGAAAGGATTAAGGCAGGAGCCATAGAATGGCAGAAGCACAGGACATTGGCTCAGGAAAAAAAGAACAAAAAGCACCTCAATGGTTTGGCACAGGGACCAGTAATCATGTACCTCGACTCCCTGCTGCTACCAATCGACACCAGAGAAATGCGGAAGATTGCTAAGACAATGGACAAGACCTCATTACCATGAGCAAACCATCTCAAAGAGAGTGACCTAGCGAAAATAGCTAGAGCAGACATAAAAAGGGACGGAAAAGCACGACCGGATGACTATGAATTTGGCAAGATACAGGTATGGCTCTATTGTATATAAATCTATTCTTCCTTATAAAAACGGTTTCCAATCTAACCAATTCCATTCTACCGAAACAATGCAGACATGGAAAGGAACAGCAGAGAGGATCTTCTATACTAGCACACCATCACCTTCGTCTTCAATACAATTGATACCAGCACAACAACAGAAGCACCAGCACACGACCAAACTGCTACCACCTCCACCCAAGCGCCAGCACGAAGCACGTGTCAACACAAGTGGAAGCAGGGAACCCGACACAGGCACCGAAAGATTCAGAACGATAAATGAAATGTTGGAAAAAGTACTTGCCGAAGCAAAACAGTTACTCGGAATAACCACCAGGGTTGAACACCAATGCACCGATCAAGAGGAGAGATTGGATCAAAACTCCAAGAAATCAGTGGTGCAACAAACTATGTCCCTGATGGAAGCTTTCGAACAACACAATGAATTTCAGGACATGGTTTGCAACGCAAGAAAGAACTTAAAAGACGAGGCGACCGTGCAGGTGCTAGATCAAGCAGATGCAGGAGCCACAACTACACTAGTCGATGGCAACCGCATGAAAGAAGTCGTAGCAGCAGCAGAAGCAGGAGTGAGGAGAAAAATAAAGAAGGAAGAAGAAGACCAAGAAAAGGAACACCAAGGGAAGAAAAGAATAACAAATTCAAAAACACAAACCTCGAGAATTAACAAAAAGGAGACAAAAGAACAGAACAAGGTGCACAAGGAGCAGAGCAAGAAGCACGTATCAACCAACACAGCAAGCACCAAAGAACAGCAAAACCAAGGTAGAAAAGTAGCTGCAGAAGCAGAGCATCAACAAGACAAACAGGTAAATGAGAACAATACATCATATGTCTGACTCAAAATCCATGCTTTCAAACTTGAAATTAAAAAGCAGTCTTTCATACTGTCAGGGACAAGGGAATAGAACGCAAGCCCAACATAAAAGGCCAACAGCAGCATGATGTCGAGAACATCGAGCAAGAGGATGAAAGCAATAAAACAAGCAACCCCACAACAGATAATGCTCCCTCGGGAACCTCCACAAGAGCAGTACAAGAGACGAACAGGATCGGAACCAGCAAACACGTGAGTATAAAAATCAGTTTCTTCTTTCTAAACTAGATACGGTTTTGAGTTAACTGACAAATCTGCAATGAAATATATACTCAGCTGGACAACCATTATCTCAGCAGTCCTGCAAACAAGGCACGAGCTGATCTACCATCAACCGTTAACAGCACACAAGATAAACAAGAAGAAAACAACAAAGGAGAGGTAAAACATCCAAACCCACTTTGCTAAATACTGTTAACTCATCATGTGTAGCACAAACTCATATTGTTTCATCTTCAGGTACTACAAGCACAGCAAAAACAAGAGGCTGCCCATGCAAAATAGAAAGTTGATGGACAAGAGCTTTTCAGCGCCACAACATTCCACATGACCGATACAGGGGAGAAAGCTTCGGACATAACAGTTGATGACACACCCAAGGCTGGTATACATAGCAAAGAAAAAGTGGACGCAGACACGAATATTCCAACCACCGACGCAAAGGTAAAATTCAACAAGCACCATTTTTCAAAGATTTATAAGGAATGAACTACCCAGTACATCCTGCCACAGTAATACAAGAATTACAAGGAATGAATCACGCTTTTCTTTCGCGAGATGCAGGAAACAAACGAGAACGCTCATCTCAAAGAACAGCAAGGAGTACAAACGGAGCAAGCCAAAAAACAAGGGAAAATTGTCATTCAAATATTACCCAGTACGCCAACTAAAGAGCAGTCTTCACCTGACAAACACAATCCAGAAGAGATCCCACCAGCATCAAACACCGAGGAGGTGAAGTTACACGACCTGTTCCTATAACATTAAAAGAAAAAATTTATAAAGACACAGATGCAGTCCTAACCTCATTTACATTTTTTGATTGAACAGAAGAAAGAAACAAATCAAGCAGAAGATGCCACTCGACAAGCGATAGGAAGTGCTTCTGCAGCTCGACAATGTCCAAAAACTTCAGAACACGAAGAAGTAACAGACACGGCACCAGAGACAATGAATGTGCAGGCCAAGCTACAAAACCTGTTTCTATAGCATATAAAAAAATACATCCACAATCAGAAATGCAGACACGTTTTAATTACTTTTTGCGTTCCAACAGATGCAAGAAACAGAGGAGAGCACCAACATTCAAGACCAACAAACACAACAAGATAAGGGCAAGGAACAAGCGGAAGATGTTCTTCCAACGACAGACAGCATCACCGCTGGAGAACAAGCCAGAAAACCTTCACTGTCCGGACAAGAAATAATAGGGATGGCAGCGGTGCAAAAGATCGAAAAGGTGCAGTGAGATAAGCTGCTTTTATGAAAATAGAAATTGAGTGAACACAGACGCAAATGCAATCTCATTTACTTACCTCTATGTCTCAATAGCCACAAGACATAAATGATGACACCACCGATGAACAACAAGGCAAAGATCCAGAGGAGGTCCAAAAAACTCCACTCGCCGAAGGAAAGGTCGAACAGACTCCAGCGGCAGAAAAGACTGAAAAGGTGAAGTTACATTAAAAAGGTTCAAATTCAGACTAAACATTTGAGTATTTTTCTTAGGGAATAGACACTAAACTACAATGAAAATAACAAGCATATTTATTTATTTTTAACCACGCTTTTGCATGATAACGCAGAAACCTCAACAAGACACGTACACAGACACAAGCAAAGAAGCAAAGGGTCAGAGTGCATTGGAAAAGCATGGAGCTGATATTCCAGAGAAAGAGTCAGACAACAACGAGAAAAACGCCGCACCTTTGGACAACGAAGATTGTGCTGTAAAAGAGGTTGCTACCACAAGCATGACAGTAAACCAGGACGGCACTCGAACAGAACGTGAGCTGTTGATCATGCAATGCCTGGTCACAGAGGAAGGCACAAAAGAGGAAGGGATCAAAGATAGTGATCACATGAGCAAAGGCATCGAACACCTGTACAACAATGTCATGACAGTGACAAAGGAGAAAGGGTAAGTTCATGTTACCACCAAAGAATTATTTCTTCCAATAATTTCTCCCCTTAAACATTTTATATGTATATATATATTGCATAGACGAGATTTTAATAAAAACAGAGAGGTCACAAGTAAAGGTCAGCCAAGTGGCACGAAGCTTCAAGATTGGAAATTCAGTGGGCAACGAAACCATCCATCCCATGCTACTGATGTTGAAAAAGCAACTCAGGGGCACAAAGAGAAAGATTCTATCAATATACAACACCGTAAGTAAAGATCACGGCAAAAGCTCAAGTTTCAACAATGAATATCAGCCTATCGATCAATCAACCTTTGTGTACAACTGAATTTACAAATTTGTTTTACGCATGTGTGACAAAACAAGCAGGAATCAATACACAGAGCCAGTCAGGAAGATCCATTGGAGTTCAAAAATAAAGATGAAGCACATGTCAGAGATAAAACAATGCCTAAAAGGCTTAAAAGATTCCTTGATGTGGAAGAAGGAGAACAACTGTAAGATTATGACATGGTAAGCACATCTCATGTTACAGATAAGAGATACAATCACGGCTTTACTATTGCCTTTTACGATCAACAAATCATGACTAAATCTAAGAAGGACCCCAAAGTGTTTTCCTTATTTATTTATTTTGCATTTTGCAGTTCTTTCTACCAGCTTGCATCGGCGGGACTGATAAAGACAAAACTGTCGGTCACTACTTCACTGTTACAATTAACATGAAAAAAGAGCGCTTTGAACTCCTTGACTCTTCAACAACTGAATATCCAGGCACAATGGATTACTTCAACATAGTAACAAGCAGAGTAAAGAAGATATGGAAGCAAATAAGCACATGGCTCCAACTATCTCCAAAAAGTATTGACCATTTCAAAAAGGTCAAAATGCAGGTGCCACTTCAGGGAGCAATGTAAGCACTAAAAACCTTTCTCCTTTTCCTTACTCACTGTAACAATTATTAATACAATTCATAAAAACATAGGACGTTAGGGCAACTTCATCTAAACTGCCCAAACATCTTTGGACAACTACAATAACCAATCATCCTTCTACTTGCAGACTGGACTGTGCGTTCTATATGTTCATGAACGTGAAGCACTACACCGATGATGGAAAAATAGTGCTACTAACAGAAGAACAAGTCCCAGAGTTGAGGAAGAAAATTCTCTATCAAATAATCAGCCAATACAGAGATATGACCACACTTTCATTAATCAACTACACCACAGGTTTCCCTTTCTAAAGATAGCAAAGTAAAATTTTACTTATCTAATTTTCAGAGACATACCAATAGGTTTTTTTAACAGATATGCTCAACGGTGAAGCCGATATAGAAGACAGAGAAATGCAATGAATAGATTGTGACATACTAGAAGAAGAGTGTCCTCCAACTCCCGAGCCCATTGGGAGAAGCGCTCAAGAGTTAGAAGTTATTGAAATTAATGACACAACCAGCGATGAGGAGAAAGAAGATTATCATGTAAGCAGCAAGGATACTACCGAAGTGACTAAAGAAACACTAACAGAAGAACATGCGCAAACAGATGCTGATTCACAGAGGGAACAACATGTGCAACCAAACACTGATTTACAAAAGGAAGACGAACGGAAGGATCCACCGATAGAACCAGACAGACCACCCCCAGATAAAAAGACCAAAGACATAACAGGCTCTCCTTTAGAAGTGGACAACAGGACAAAGAGCATACCAACTCGCCAACAACAACTTTCCAAAGAGAACAAGAACCATGTTCGCGAAGATCGCATATCAGTAACATCTCCCGAGGCGAAACATGAACAAGAAGAAAAGAAGCAGAAAGAGAGGGATTTAGAACAAAATATACTTCAAAAGAGGAAACACGATGCTGCAATCTCAGTAGAACAGAGCATAAAAAATGACAACACACAAAAGGAAACACCAACATCTGAGCAGCTTAACGAGCAGGCACAGTTAGGTCACAACAAGAAAAAGGCAAAGCATCTGGCAAGAGTGCAGACAAGTTCCCCAAAACCCTCAACGATTCAATCATCTGAGATCAGCTCAGCAAACATAATCTCAATTAAGAGGCCATTAAAGCGAACAAGCAAGCTCTTTGAGAAAGTCGACGTTGCAACACTTGTTCCAGAAGATTTCATTTACAAAGAAAAGGCCATGGAACTCTATAAATATCTAATGAGCCGACAAGGACAGAAAGATTGCGGAGAGTAAGCAGATTCTCCTTCTTCCATCCAAACAATTACCAGAGAACTGCAGATCCTCTAAAATCCAACTAACCATTCACTCACCTAGTTGTAAACTCTCCTTGCTTGCAGACTATGGGTATATAAAAGTTCAAAGCGAGAAGATTACACTACCGGAAAATCCTTGAAGGAACAGGCAGGAAAAGGACATGCACAAATGGAGGGCTCCATGTTGAACGAGTTATTGGAGGAATGGACAGAACAAAAACAATTCAACCCAGATGATACGATTGTACTCCCTGCAGATTTCGCAAATGTATGCATACCTCTCCCATGAAAACACCACCGTCATTACTATGATAAAATATTCAACTAAAATCACACTCTCTTTCTTGCAGCTGGTGCTCGGTCTCAATTATAAAAAAGGAGACCTATCAGAATTCAATAAGGATGAGGCACTAAAAGAATTTGAAGTCCTTGTGAGAGGTAAAAACATCCTACATAAGAAGATGGTAAGTTCAGAATTATTACTGAACGCATGACTTATTCTCCTTAAGCTTCAACAATTAAATGAAATTTAATTTTTACATCAACAATGATCTTCTCTCAACGTAGATCATGATACCTCATCACACAGACAGCCACTTCACGCTCTATTTCTTGAACAAGTACAGAGGTACCATCGACATTCTTGACTCACTGAACTACGTATACGACGCCGATAGGTCTTGGAGTGAACACCATGTGCATCGAACAGAACTGGTATGTACTTTTGTACATTGAGTTATTCTTTTCCTCGTGATAGTACGATACGCTTACTTTTCCCAATGCCGTACCCAAACAACAAAACCAAAATGTAATCATAGATGAGAAGGATGTGTGTACTGATGAACAAGTATCACCAACTAAAAGACAACAACGAACAAAACTGGGAAAGGATAGCAGAAAGGCCTTACAGGATCTGCACACCAAAGCAAGAGGGAACACAATGCGGACACTTCACGGCCTAATTTGCAAAATACTGGAATGGGAATGAACTGGTAAAGGACAGAGAGGATTTTCATGTAAGTTAACAGTACATACACGTCGAATAACTTGATTTCTTTATTAGCGTAATTAGATTATTTACAATTGTGAACAATGTAACTATAAACCATACATTTTGACATGCCTGAAGCCTACCAAGGTGGATGCTGAATGGAAACCAGAGTATGTATTCACACTCATATTCGGTAAAACCAACCAAATAAAGCAGCATCAACTTCCTGGAAAAACCAAAGATTTCAAACCAGAGACTATAAACATTTTTTCGCCCATGAAAGGTAATATAACTAATTTCCTTTTTACTAGTATTCAACCTGACAGGAGCTTCAAATATTTCTTTTAGAAACAACACCCACAAATTTTTATCTGTTTTGACAGAGCGAGTCAGAAACAACAAGCATCAAACAGGGAGCAGCAACAAATACCCGCGACATCGACATTTGTTTCAACACGTGGATAAGGCGACCGAGCTCTACCAGATAGTCATGAGTGACACATGGCAGAACAAATTCAAAAGGTGACTTGGTTCCTTTTCCACCTGAAATTAGTTAAAGTGAGGCGGCAATTACACAAATAAGACAGGAAACTAAAAAGAACCTTAAATTCCTGTTTATTAGCTTGTTAGTTACTGACTTTCTCAACAAAAATTTCTTCTATTGTCCTGCCTGTAAGCAGAAAACATGTATACTTGCGGCAACATTCAGAGAGCGAAAACACATCTCTTACTAGATCAAACCTGACGGAAGTATTTGGGCCTACAAAGAAGAACAAACGTCGAGGTATGGAAAAGAAGGTGCTCGATGAGTTAGCAGAAATATGGGAAAGCACGCAAACTTCAGACAAAATACATAGGCTATTATTAGGCCCAAGCTTTGCATAGGTAAATTTCAAAAAACCACAATGATCAACTGAAATCGTCTTTTTGCAACGACTGTATAATCTCTTGGTACCGATCTGTTTTTTCTAACTCATTTTTATCGTATTTATTTATTGCCTGCAGCATATACTGGATTTAAAGGGTACAACAAAATCTCTCACGAAGTTCAGAGATAATTTCAAACAAGACAAGGATAATTTCGTTCCCTTGTTCCTTAAGCACTGTCAATCAAAGAAGCTCTCAATAGCAAAAATGGTGATAGCGTTTTCCATACAGCAAAATAAAAATAAGCATTTCAACAGAATACTTTATTCTAAACTCTCCTCTAACAATAAAACTTTTGTACCGCAGGTCTTGATGCCACTCGAAAAGGAAGACCGGTACATAATATTCGTGCTCGACAGATATACAAGGAAACTTCAAATTATCGAACCTCAAGAAACCTCTCTTGAAGAATTAAAGAAGCAACAATACCTAAAAAATCTACGTGACCGAGGTGTGCATGATGACCGAGTAAGTAATGCAATTGCTGAGATGGAAAGCAACGAAGAGAGAAAGGAAGGGAGCATAAAAAATACCACAACCATAAAGACAAACTGGTAAGAACTGTAAATAACATCATCTTTCAGTTTTACAAATTGCACTACATGTCTCTCTAAAACAAAAACAAAATACAATTCCCAGGTGCCCAGGTTTAGAGAAGTCTTCGAAATATTACTCAATGAACAATTCGAAAAGGAAAAGGGTAAATGGGACGTTCATTTTGTAAACGGCGTTCCAAAAGTAAACAAAGGAGAAACTCCGTTTGCTGTTCTCAGGTTCGCGTATCTCTATGACCGCAATGACTTCATCGAAGACATAGATAAATTTGATGTAAGTTTTCATTGAAAACTCGCACTACATCTACTAGATATCATACAACTGCATCAACTAATTCTGATGTGTTTTTTCTCCTTCTTTTGGTGAACTTTTCATAGGATGACACGAAACAATGGAAAGCAGAAGAACTATACAGGCTGTTACTTAGCCAACAGAATGCAATCAAACCCAGCGATATGGGTGATGAGATTAGAAAGATGTTCGACAACAACGCAGTCTAAAAGTTGTTGATAAGCGAATGAGCCTAACTCAATCGGAACCTCTGTCAGGGTATTCTCGCGACAGATGCCAGGGGGTGGTTTATCATGGATGGGGACAGGACGACGTCGTCGGGCCCTGGAAGCGGGAATGGGCGCGAGCTCGAACGCACACGAGTCTTACCCAGGTTCGGGGTTCTCCGAGGAGATAACACCCCTAGTCCTGCTCTGCGGGGTCTCCACATGATGACTATGATCAGATAGTGGCTACAAGTTTGCTCCTTGAGCTGTTGGCTAGAGGAAGAAGAAGGGCAAGGCTAGCTCTCTTGCTTCTCCTAGCTATGTGTGTGTGAATGGCGTGGGTGCTGAACCCTTTGCATGGGTGAGCCTGGGGGATTTATATAGGCCTACCCCCCAGGGGTACAATGGTAATAGGGCCAGGTGTAGGACCCGGATGTCAATGTCTATGGTCGCCGGGTTCTCCGCCGGCTGCTGGGGCCCGCCGCCTGGCGGGCCCCGCCGGCGGCCGAGGATTCGGCCGAAAGTTAGGGCCACGCTGATTGCCTTTTGCTGTAGCCTCGCCCTTAATGACGGGAGCCTTGTCGGGGGAGGCATGGCTACAGTCCCGCCGCCTGGCGTGCGCTCACTGTAGCCATGCTCCGTCTCGTCGGAGTAACGGCGCGTTGACTCCGAGGGGAGAGAGGGGCCGGCTGCTGGGAGCCGATTCGCCACCGAAGCCGCTTTCTTGGGGAGCGCCGTCTTCTGGTTGCTCACGGACAGGTAGGGCCCGCCGCCTGCGGGCCGTACCGACCGCCCGTCGTGGGAGCATGGCCCCTGCTGACAAGGGCTACGTCATGGGCCGCGTGGCCACAGTGAGCGCCTAGCAGAGGGGTGTCCGTTTGGTCAGCCCGCACTGTGGCCACGCTCCTCCGAGAATTGGGGGAACAGTTGGCCCTGTAGCCACGCCCCATCTTATCGTAATGAATGGGTGCAGACTCCGAGGGGAGGAGGGGTCGTCTGCTAGGATCCGGCCTCCTCCGAAGCCGCCTTCTGAGAGCGCGCCGCCATCTGGGAGCTGGCCTCCTGAGCCAGCCGGCCCAAGGAGCCGGCCACGCGTCCGGAAGGTGCGAGGGGCTTTGCTGGCCCCGATGCCTTGAAATGCTATGGGGTGTTGATGAGGCTACCCGTGGTCAATCCCTCCGACAACCTCAGAAAATGGTTTAACCACACCTCGAATTGCGATAATGAAGCAACCAACTGTTTTTATTCGTGTACTTCCTTGTTGCTTCTCCAACTGAGTATTCGAACACAAGCCGGTGCCCCTAAACACTTCACAACTATGCATCCAGAGGGTTGATAACCATACCCCAAGAAGCCCCATGTCCCTCCCTACACACGCGTGCCTCACGTGCACGCGCCGTGACTCTACATGCTCCTCACGCGTGATCACCCGTGACTCTCTACTGTTGCACAGACATTCCTCTCCGTACAACCGTGTGCTGCCGAATGCCACCAACCTACAGTGCTGTGTGCATCTGGCCTCAGTACAGGCGTGGCTCTCTAAATGAGTATTCAAATCAATGCCTGTGGTGCCACACACCCGTGCCTCTTGAGACTTCACACCTGTGCATCCACAACGGTGCCTCCCTACCTCAGTATTCGCAAGCATGCCTCTGCTACCATACCACCATGCATCCAGAGGGTTGAGACCGGTGCCTCACAAAGCCCCACTCCCCTGCCGTGACTCTTACATGCCCGTGATGCCACACCCACGTGACTCTAGAGACTTCACAACCGTGACTCCCTAACTGCGTATTCCGAAGCATGCCTCTGGTACCACACTTTTGTGCATCCAGAGGGTTGATACCCGTGCCTCGAGAATCCCCACGACCCTGCATGTAGAGGCTTCACTCTCGTGCATCTGGTGCCTACACACCCGTATGTCATGACATGGTTCTCTAAATGTCTATTCGATCCCATGCCTCCGGAGCCACACGACAGTGGCTCTAGAAATTTCACAACCGTGCCTCTCTAACCGATGGTTTCTAAATGTACTTAGTGTTTTGGAGTACTGGAACTGTTAACCTTAGCCCGTTAGTGGTTAAGAAAATGCGAAATGATGCTTCTTAGCATTTTTTGTCGTAGTGCTTATTAATTTTCCGGCCGGATAGAAACTGATTTATTTAGTACTGAATGTTTCGGTCGGCTGCAACTTACTGTTTTTAGTGTGATGGCACCTTTTTTGTTGTCACTATTTTCACTGTACTCTGGGACTTTTTTTTGTGACAGTACTTGTGTGCACAACTAAACTGTACTTAGCGTCCAAGACTGCTTTGTATTTTGTTGTTCTTAGAGTGAAGAGCAACATAACTACTTCAAAAATGACATGATTCCTGCATAAACATAATACTAAGCAAGTTACATAACTTGTTCAATCACATAAACAAACTATGAACTTGACATAAGCAAACTTGTTTAACCTAATACACATGACATTAGGAAATTGGTTCGTTCTAACCAAAGTAAACTACGAACTTGAAATAATAGAAAGGACAAGCACAAACACAAGCAACTCCAACGCCAGATTTTTAAGTTTTCGTCATCACTAGTAGTCGTAGTAGGGATCGTCATAATTCTTCTCTGCCTCTTTTGCACTCTCCAGACCTTCTCTGATGTTTTCAATTTTCTTCCACGACTCGTAGGTGGCGTATGCATCTATCGCGGCATACTCGATGAGGTAATTTGGTAGTGGGCTGATCCCCCACGGTTTATGGTCTTCATCCCTGTCAATCTTTTTCTTCATCTTGTTGTAGAATGGGTGGATCACGCTGCCTGCAACATCAGTCAAAGAGTGGAACCTCTTTCTTTCCTTCAACGGAACTCTCCATTTGCGCTGGATGTCGATGTACTTGTCGGGGTTGATCTCCAAACCAGATTTCTGCAGCTTCTGTTTGTCACCTTCAATACTGAAGCCAGCAAAGGTGTACAACTTGTCCTCCTTCAGGAACGGGCGCAGGCTCTTGGGCCTGCAAGGGGGATGACAGATTGAAGGTGAATCCATCAAGTACATGCTTATATAGTGTAATTCATGGATGAAAAAATTTCAGAAACTACTATACAAAGTTCAGAAATTAAATTCAAGCACAACATGTTATTTTTCTTTTGGTATTTACACTTGAGTCAATGATCTATCTGCTTCTTAGTACTAGTTTAGTTTTCCTTGCTGATGATACAAACATCAGGCAAATTCAGAAACTAGTTTACTACATCAATTCAAGAAACTATATTATTGCACCAAGAACAGAAACTACACTAGTACATCAAGTTCAGAAAATAATCTCGTAAATCAAATTCGTAAATTAATCTAGTGCATCAAATTCATAAACTGATCTGGTGCGTCAGGTTCAAAATCTATTCTACTGCATCTACTTCAGAAACTTCACTAGTGCATCAAGTTCATAAACTAATTTAATCAAATTTCAGGGTGCATCACTAATTAAATAGATGCATGAAGAGGTTGAATTTGTAGGATGGTTCACCATTTTGTTGCCGCGGTGATGTGGTATACCAGGCAGGGTTCCTCCACGCATAAATGCAGAACTTCTACCCTCTACGGAGGTTCGTCTTCCCTGGTATACTCCACATCAACACCGATGTACTGAGGGTACAAGCCGCCGACCCTCTTCCTGATCCTGGTGATCATCTTGTCGGCTTCGTCTGGATTGCTGGTGCATACGACATCCAGCTTCCCCTTGCCGTGGATGTCAACCTCCTTGAGGTACCTGGTGTAGTCGAGCTTCTGACCGGGGACCTGAACGTCGTCGACCTCCATGGTCTTGTCGGACGTCTCACCAAGGGGACGCTTGGTAGATGGTTCCTCCACCATTGCCCTCCTCCAGCGATGGCGGGCTTGAGATAGAGATTGTGGGGAGTTGCTAGTTTAGATGGAGCGGCAATGGTGTTTTCGGAATTGAGAGGCAATGGAAGCGGAGTTGCCTTTTTGTGGCGTGGTTTGGGTCATGGAGGAGGCAGTTGGACGCGGGCTCGTCGTGGTAGTGGGGGTGGTAGACATGCGCTCGCCGTTGCAATGCGTCGGGGCAACCAGCGAGTGGCAATGCTCGAGGTTGCCGGGAAAAAACAACCATCAAAGCATCCGTTTAAGCATGTACAATTGTTTTTTCATACCTCGTTTAATCACCTACTGCACTGCCTTGGCTACTATGTTGAACTGCATGCACATTTCCCGATGCATTCACATGCCTCATGTGACATGCTCTACGTGCTTGTGTTGCCACCCGCCCGTGACTCCACAGACTTCACAATTATGCCTCTCTAACTGGGTATTTGGACGCATGCCACTGCTATCGCACTTTTGTACTTCCAGAGGGTTGATACCCATGCCTCTGCCCCACGTCCCTGCATGTACAGGCATCACTCCCGTGCCTCTGCCCCACGTCCCTGCGTGCACAGGCTTCAATCCAGTGCCTCTTGTGCGTACACAGCCGTGCCTTAAACAATGGCTATTTAAATGTCTATTCGAACCCATGCCTGTGGTACCACACGACCATGGCTGTAGAGACTTCACACATGTGGACCCACAACCGATCCTCTCTAACCAGGTATTCGCACCCATGCCTCTACTACCACACTTTCGGACCCATGACTCTTACGTGCCCGTGGTGACACACGCCCATAACTCTAAAGACTTCACAACCGTGCCTCTCTAAGTGAGTCTTCGGATGCATGCCTCTGCCACCACACTTTTGTGCATCCGCAGGGTTGATACCAGTGCCTCGAGAATCCCCACGTCTGTGCCTGTAGAGACTAGACTTCCGTGCCTCGGGCGCATGCATCCACGTGCCTCACACGACTGTTAAGATGCTATAGCGAACAAAAAAACCAAGGAAAGGTGGCACGAATCTTGATGCTCAAGCGTACTGTCGAAGATTACAGATGGTTCCATCATTTCCATCTCTCCCACCTCTACTACTCTCTTGCTTCCTCTCTCCCACAGTACATCTCGAAACCTTCCGCACTCACACACAGTCTCCTCCTCCCTTCTGCACACAAACCCAAATTCGAAGTAGAGTTCGCCTCACCGCACAACCGCCACCACGCTTCGCCAACCGCCCTCCACTTCGAGATACAGATCGTCAAACGGTGCCCCCAACAACACAAAGTCCCCACCCGGCGGCGGCGAAGCGAGGACTTCAACACCGACGGCGGAGATCGCAACAACAAAAGAGCAACGATAGAATAGACCAATGGAGGCGAGAAGCCCAACGCAAGCAATCGAAGGTATATATCAATCTATCCCATTCCATTCCTCGAGGTAGATCGTAGTGATTTCTCCACTTCTAGGGACAGCAACCCTAGCCACCGCAAGAGCCGAGTTTTCCACTAGCCAAAATCAATTTGTCTAACAAATTGAACTACCGTACACATGACATTTAATAGAAATGCTACTGCTCCCCGCTACGGAATTTTTGCTACACGATATGTGCTTAAACGTACTATACCTGCCAAATCACTAACTAGAATACCTCAATAGATTCAAACACTGCGAGCATCCTGAGAGCTCAAACCTGGTAATTACACCAGATTTTCTATGTCCCTTGTCCCTTGATTGTAACTGTTTTCAAATTAAGTGCCTCATGACCGTCACTGCAGTGGCTTTACTTATGTGCCTCCCGTACCTGTATCCACCTGTCTCACGTGACACGCGCCGTGACTCTTACGTTCCCATAGTGCCACACCCATGTGACTTCACCATGGTGGTTCTCTAACCGAGTATTCGGACCCATGCCTCTGCCACCACATTTTTGTGCATCCAGAGGGTCCACGTACGTGCCTGTGGTGGTTTCACTTTTGTGCCTTTCGTGCTAGCACCCACGTGCCTAACATGACAGGCGTCGTGACGCTTACGTGGTCCTGGTGCCACGCCCGCATGGCTCCAGAGACTTCACAACATGCCTCTGTAACCGAGCATTCTGACACATGCCTCTGCCACCACACTCTTGTGCATCCACAGCATTGATACCCGTGCCTCGAGAAGCCCCAAGTCCTTGCCTGTGTTGCCTTCAATGTCGTGCCTCCCGTGCCTACATCCATGTGCCTCACGTGACAGTTGACGTGACTCTTACATGCCCCATAGTGCCACACCCACGTGACTTCACAACCGTGGTTCTCTAACTGAGTATTCGGACCCATGCCTCTGCCACCACATTTTTGTGCATCCAAAGCGTCGACGTACATGCCTGTGGTGGCTTCACTTTTGTGCCTTTCATGCCTGCACCCACGTGCCTAACATGATAGGCGTCGTGACTCTTACGTGGTCCTGGTGCCACGCCCGCGTGGCTCCTGAGACTTCACAACCGTGCCTCTGTAACCGAGCATTCTGACACATGCCTCTGCCACCACACTCTTGTGCATCCACAGGGTTGATACTCGTGCATCGAGAAGCCACAAGTCCGTGCCTATGTTGCCTTCCGTGCTGTGCCTCCCATGCCTACATCCATGTGCCTCACGTGACACTTGCCGTGACTCTTACATACCCCATAGTGCCACACCCACGTGACTTCACAACCGTGGTTCTCTAACTAAGTATTCGGACCCATGCCTCTGCCACCACATTTTTGTGCATCCAGATGGTCCACGTATGTGCCTGTGGTGGCTTCACTTTTGTAACTTCCGTGCCAGCACCCACGTGCCTAACATGACAGGCGCCGTGACTCTTACGTGGTCCTGGTGCCACGCCCGCGTGGCTCCTGAGACTTCACAACTGTGCCTCTGTAACCGAGCATTCTGACACATGCCTCTGCCACCACACTCTTGTGCATCCACGACGTTGATACCCGTGCCTCGAGAAGCCGCAAGTCCTTGCCTATGTTGCCTTCAATGTCGTGCCTCCCGTGCCTACATCCACGTGCCTCACGTGACACTTGATGTGATTCTTACATGCCCCATAGTGCCACACCGACGTGACTTCACAAACGTGGTTCTCTAACTGAGTATTCGGACCCATGCCTCTACCAACACATTTTTGTGCATCCAGAGGGTCCACGTACATGCCTGTGGTGGCTTCACTTTTGTGCCTTTCATGCCTGCACCCACGTGCCTAACGTGACAGGCGTCGTGACTCTTACGTGGTCCTGGTGCCATGCCCGCGTGGCTCCTGAGACTTCACCACCGTGCCTCTGTAACCGAGCATTCTGACACATGCCTCTGCCACCACACTCTTGTACATCCACAGGGTTGATACTCGTGCATCGAGAAGCCGCAAGTCCGTGCCTGTGTTGCCTTTCGTGCCGTGCATCCCATGCCTACATCCACGTGCCTCACGTGACACTTCCCGTGACTCTTACATACCCCATAGTGCCACACCCACGTGACTTCACAACCGTGGTTCTCTAACTGAGTATTCGGACCCATGCCTCTGCCACCACATTTTTGTGCATCCAGAGGGTCCACGTATGTGCCTGTGGTGGCTTCACTTTTGTAACTTCCGTGCATGCACCCACATGCCTAACGTGACAGGCGCCGTGACTCTTACGTGGTCCTGGTGCCACGCCCGCGTAGCTCCTGAGACTTCACAACCGTGCCTCTGTAACTAAGCATTCTGACACATGCCTCTGCCACCACACTCTTGTGCATCCATAGCGTTGATACCCGTGCCTCGAGAAGCCGCAAGTCCTTGCCTATGTTGCCTTCCATGTCGTGCCTCCCGTGCCTACATCCACGTACCTCACATGACAGTCGCCGTGACTCTTACATGCCCCATAGTGCCACACCCACGTGACTTCACAACCGTGGTTCTCTAACTGAGTATTCGGACCCATGCCTCTGCCACCACATTTTTGTGCATACAGAGGGTCCACGTACGTGCCTGTGGTGTCTTCACTTTTGTGCCTTTCGTGCCTGCACCCACGTGCCTAATGTGACAGGCGCCTTGACTCTTACGTGGTCCTGGTGCCACGCCCGCATGGCTCCTGAGACT
The DNA here is from genome assembly GCA_011799875.1 of Thinopyrum elongatum. Classification (NCBI taxonomy): domain Eukaryota; kingdom Viridiplantae; phylum Streptophyta; class Magnoliopsida; order Poales; family Poaceae; genus Thinopyrum; species Thinopyrum elongatum. Next base: position 521,820,526 of record CM022302.1, on the reverse strand, counting down.
TCACAACCGTGCCTCTGTAACCGAGCATTCTGACACATGCCTCTGCCACCACACTCTTGTGCATCCACACCGTTGATACCCGTGCCTCGATAAGCCGCAAGTCGTTGCCTGTGTTGCCTTCAATGTCGTGCCTCCCGTGCCTACATCCACGTGCCTCACATGACAGTTGCCGTGACTCTTACATGCCCCATAGTGCCACACCCACGTGACTTCACAACCGTGGTTCTCTAATGGAGTATTCGGACCCATGCCTCTGCCACCACATTTTTGTGCATCCAGAGGGTCCACGTACGTGCCAGTGGTGGCTTCCCTTTTGTGCCTTCCATGCCTGCACCCACGTGCCTAATGTGACAGGTGCCGTGACTCTTATGTGGTCCTAGTGCCACGCCCGCGTGGCTCCTGAGACTTCACAACCGTGCCTCTGTAACCGAGCATTCTGACACATGCCTCTACCACCACACTCTTGTGCATCCACAGGGTTGATACCCGTGCATCGAGAAGCTGCAAGTCCGTGCCTGTGTTGCCTTCCGTCCCGTGCCTCCCATGCCTACATCCATGTGCCTCACGTGACACTTGCCGTGACTCTTACATGCCCCTTAGTGGCACACCCACGTGACTTCACAACCGTGGTTCTCTAACTGAGTATTCGGACCCATGCCTCTGCCACCACATTTTTGTTCCAGAGGGTCCACGTACATGCCTGTGGTGGCTTCACTTTTGCGCCTTTCGTGCCTGCACCCACATGCCTAACATGACAGGCGCCGTGACTCTTACGTGGTCCTGGTGCCACGCCTGCGTGGCTCCTGAGACTTCACAACCGTGCCTCTATAACCGAGCATTCTGACACATGCCTCTGCCACCACACTCTTGTGCATCGATAGGGTTGATACCCATGCATCAAGAAGCCGCAAGTTCGTGCCTGTGTTGCCTTCGGTGCCGTGCCTCCCATGCCAACATCCACGTGCCTCACGTGACACTTGTCGTGAGTCTTACGTGCCCCATAGTGCCACACCCACGTGACTTCACAACCGTGGTTCTCTAACTGAGTATTCGGACCCATGCCTCTGCCTCCACATTTTTGTGCATCCAGAGGGTCCACACCCGTGACTCGAAAAACCCCACGTATGTGCCTGTGGTGGCTTCACTTTTCTGCCTTCCGTGCCTACACCCACGTGCCTAACGTGACAGGTGCCGTGACTCTTACGTGGTCCTGGTGCCACGCCCACGTGGCTCCTGAGACTTCACAACCATGCCTCTGTAACCGAGCATTCTGACACATGCCTCTGCCACCACACTCTTGTACATCCACAGGGTTGATACCCGTGCATCGAGAAGTCGCAAGTCCGTGCCTATGTTGCCTTCAATGCCGTGCCTCCCATGCCTACATCCATGTGCCTCACGTGACACTTGCCGTGACTCTTACATGCCCCATAGTGCCACACCCACATGACTTCACAACTGTGGTTCTCTAACTAAGTATTCGGACCCATGCCTCTGCCACCACATTTTTGCGCATCCAGAGGGTTCACACCTGTGACTCGAGAAACCCCACGTACGTGCCTATGGTGGCTTCACTTTAGTGCCTTCCGTGCCTGCACCCACGTGCCTAACATGACATTCGCCGTGACTCTTACGTGGTCGTAGTGCCACGCCCACGTGGCTCTTGAGACTTCACAACCGTGCCTTTGTAACTGAGCATTCTGACACATGCCTCTGCCACCACACTCTTGTGCATCCACAGGGTTGATAACCATGCATCGAGAAGCCGCAAGTCCGTGCCTGTGTTGCCTTCAATGTCGTGCCTCCCATGCCTACATCCATGTGCCTCACGTGACACTTGCCGTGACTCTTACATGCCCCATAGTGCCACACCCACGTGACTTCACAACCGTGGTTCTCTAACTGAGTACTCGGACCCATGCCTCTGCCACCACATTTTTGTGCATCCAGAGGGTCCACACCCGTGACTCGACAAACCCCACGTACGTGCCTGTGGTGGCTTCACTTTTGTGCCTTCTGTGCCTGCACCCACGTGCCTAACGTGACAGGCGTCGTGACTCTTACGTGGTCCTGGTGCGACGCCTGCGTGGCTCCTGAGACTTCACAACCATGCCTCTGTAACCGAGCATTCTGACACATGCCTCTGCCACCACACTCTTGTGCATCCACAGGGTTGATACCCGTGCATCGAGAAGCCGCAAGTCCGTGCCTATGTTGCCTTCAGTGCCGTGCCTCCCATGCCTACATCCACGTGCCTCACGTGACACTTGCCGTGACTCTTACATGCCCCATAGTGCCACACCCACGTGACTTCACATCCGTGGTTCTCTAACTGAGTATTCGGACCCATGCCTCTGCCACCACATTTTTGTGCATCCAGAGGGTCCACACCCGTGACTCGAGATACCCCACGTACGTGCCTCTGGTGGCTTCACTTTTGTGCCTTCCGTGCCTACACCCACGTGACTAACGTGACAGGCGCCGTGACTCTTACGTGGTCCGAGTGCCACGCCCGCGTGGCTCCTGAGACTTCACAACCGTGCCTCTGGAACCGAGCATTCTGACACATGCCTCTGCCACCACACTCTTGTACATCCACAGGATTGATGCCCGTTCATCGAGAAGCCGCAAGTCTGGGCCTGTGGTGCCTTCAATTCCGTGCCTCTCGTGCCTACATCCACGTGCCTCACATGACACTTGCCGTGACTCTTACATGCCCCATAGTGCCACACCCACGTGGCTTTACAAACTTCACAACCGTGCCTCTCTAACTGAGTGTTCGGACCTCTACTACCACACTTCCGTGCCTCCTGTGCCTACATCCATGTGCCTGTAGAACCTACACTTCCGTGCCTTCTATGTCTGCATCCACATGCCTGTAGAGAGGCTTCACTTCCGCACTACCAGTGTCACCACTAAAATAAAAAAAATGCTAGCGTCCCACCGACTGACTGTTAAGATGCTAGCAAACAAAAAAACTCCAGCCAGGCAGCACGAATCTTGATGCTCAAACGGACGGTTGAATATTAGAGACGGTTCCATGGTTTCCATCTCTCCCTCCCTCTTCTACTCTGTTGCTTCCCCTCTCGCACAGTAAATCTCGAAACCTTCATCACTCCTGCACGGTCTCCTCCTTCCTTCTGCACACAAACACAAATTCGAAATCGAGTTCGCGTCACCAGACAACCGCCACCGCATTCGCCAACCGCCTTCCACTTCGACATACAGACCATCAAACGCTGCCCGCGACAACACCAAGAACCCCGCCGGCAGCGGTGACTGACGGCGAGGACTTCAACACCGGCGGCGGAGATCGCAACAAAAAAAGAGCAATGACACAATAAGCCGATGGAAGCGAGGAACACCACATAAGCAATTGAAGGTAATTATCATTCTATCCCATTCCATTCCACCGGGTAGATCGTAGTGATTTTTCCACTTCCAGGGACAGCACTAGCCACCGCTACCAAGGAGTTTTCCAATACCCTAAATCAATTTGTCTAACAAATTAAACTAGCGTACAAATGAGATTTAATAGAAATGCTACTGCTCCCCGCTACGGAATTTTCGCCAGACGATATGTGCTTAAACGTACTATACCTGCCACATCACTAACTAGAATACATCAATAGATCCAAACCGCGCAAGCATCCTGAGAGGCCAAACCTGATAATTACACCAAATTTTCTACATCCCTTGTCCCTTGACTGTAACTGTTTTCAAATTAAGTGCCTCTGGTGTGAAAAACCGTGAACAAAGAATAGGTGTACCTGTGCTTCTAGGGTGAAACAACATGTGCCTCTCTATACATACATTTTTTTTCACACAACGCATGTCTTTTTTTTTGTGACACTCAACTCTGCTTCTAACACCTGGCCATTTTTTATGCAGCAATGAGAAAGCCTCATGAAGAACCTAACACCCAGCAAGGTACTGACAAACACCCTGAGGAAGAGCATGCAATCCAGCAAGCTCCTGTCAAAGGTTTGAGCAAAGTGTCCACTGTCGATCTACCAAAAACTATATAGAGACATTAATAACTTAACTGCTCTCCTTGACAATAATAACTTAACTATTCTACAAATAAAACCACCTGCCCCTTTTTATATATTTCTTTATAGAAAACATTAAAAATGTTCACACACTATCTTATTTTTAATTCAAAAACAGTTTATCTTACCCAGTAAATCTTCCACTCGGCTTAATGATATTCCTCCCATTATGAAATATCATATGGAGTGTGCATTTTTGTCTCAGAAAATGCTTCACCCTAACTTCACTTCCTCAGCTGCACTTATAACCATATTTCATATTTTCTGTCCCCTGATTAGCCCAATCAGTAACAGTATTAATAATCTTTTTTAACCCAAGAAAAAGAAACTAAAAAGCCCCTTTGGGAGTTTCACATTCCTTATGCATAATCGTGGAAGATATATATTTTAAATCTGTATCAATTTTTTTGAACAAAACTATATCCTTTTTTGTTACCTGATCATTATGCAGGACACGAAGACGGTGATATTGAAATCGCAGAAACACACAGCATCTCTCCTCATTCATCAGAAAAGGGCACACAACAAAACATCAAGAACAAAGCACCTGCGGCAGAAATGGTAACTTACACCAGGCTCAATAAGAGTAAACATCTAGCAACAAGAAAAAAAAAAGAAAATCAGATACCAGCACTGTTTTTACTCCTGGAGCAAAAAGGCAAAGTCAAAAGGACAATATTGAAAACATCGTCGACACTACTACCTTGCAGCATCAGCCAATACCTCTAATGGTACTCCCGCCAACAGCACCAACCGCCACAAAGAAACAAGGTGAAAGCAAGAAGAAAAACAAACGACAAAGGGTAGAAGAAGAACAAGATGATGCCAACAGCAAAGATTCAGATACTGATGATGCCGACGATGACAAACAACATGATGCAGATTTCATTCCTACAGACGGCGATGATGCCTAAGAGCACAACAGTGATGCAGAAGAGGACGACAATGTAAAAACACACTTATATATTAATTTTGAATACCACTATTCAGCACTCAAAATCAAACGTTCCTTTCTAACAAAACCCTTTTTTTCTGAAATAGCCCAAATCAAGCCAGAAGGACGTGAAGAGGAGAAAGACAAGCGGAAAAGAATTGGCGGCACCAACAGTTGACGAACACGAGGAAGCAACAAATGAAGATAAATGCCTAATCAAGGCAGGGGCAGCATTCGCTCATGTCAAGAAAGCATGGAAATTACTTAAAGAACGTCACAGGCAAGATGTTAAGAGGGCAGGATTTGGCAGCATAGAGAACTGCCAAATAACGGGCTCCATCTGCAGACCGCTTGCAGCACACATCTACGACAATCTGGACACAGAAAGCATGACAATAACCTTCGGTGATGCTACCAAAGACAAAAAATCAAGATTACCAAGGAAGCTATCCACAAGGTCTTTGGATACCCAAACGGCACGCCAAAGTCAGCACCAAGGCCACGGACTTGCCAAACTTCAATGAAAGAACTAATGTCAGACCTTGGCTTCAAACGTCCAGATTTCCCGCCAAAAAAACTGTTCGAGAAGCTAGAAAAATTGGTGAAACTAGACGATGAAGAATCAAACAGCAAATCAGTTAAAATATTTTTCCTTATTTTTTTCCACAACATTGTCTGCAGAACAAGCGCCGCTATCTTCAGCCAACAAGCGATAATGGTCAAGGACATGAAGTATGAAGAAATGGCACAGATGGATTTCTGCGAGGTAATCGTCGAAAGAATTAAGGCAGGAGCCATGAAAAATGGCAGGAGCATAGGACATTGGATCAAGAAAAAAAGAACAAAAAGCATGTCAATGGTTTGGCACAGGGACCAGTAATCATGTACCTCGACTCCCTGCTACTGCCAACCGATAGCAAAGAAATGCGGAAGATTGCCAAGAGAATGGACAAGACCTCATTACCACGAGCAAACCATCTCAAAGAGAGTGACCTAGCGAAAATAGCTAGAGCAGACATGAAAAGGGACGGGAAAGCACGACCGGATGACTATGAATTTGGCAAGATACAGGTATAACTCTGTTGTACATAAATCTGTCCTTCCTTTTAAAAACAGTTTCCATTCTAACCAACTCCATTCTACCGAAACAATGCAGACATGGAAAGGAACAGCAGAGAGGATCTTCTATACCAGCACAGCATCACCTTCGTCTTCAATTCAATAGATATCAGCACAACATCGTAAACAACAGCAACACCAGCACATGACCAAACTGCTACCACCTCCACCCAAGCGGCAGCGCGAACCATGTGTCAGCACCAGTGGAAGCAGGGAACCCGACACAAGCACCAGCACAGGATCAGAAGAAAGATTCAAAACGATAAAGGAATTGTTGGAAAAAGTGCTTGACGAAGCAAAACAGTTACCCGGAGTAACCACCAGGGCTGAACACCAATGTACCGAACAAGAGAAGAGATTGGATCAAAAATGCAAGAAGTCAGTGGTGCAACAAACAATGTACCTGATCGAAGCTTTCGAATAACACAGAGAATTTCAGAACATGATTTGCAGAAAGAACTTAACAGACGAGGCGACCCTGCAGATGCTAGAGCAAGCAGATGCAGCAGCCACAAGTACACTAGTCGATGGCAACCGCACGAAAGAAGTCATAGCCAGAACAGAACCAGGAGAAAGGAGAAAAAGAAAGAAGGAAGAAGAAGACGAAGAGAGGAAGAGAAGAACAAAATCAAAGGAAAAGGGAATTGACAAGAAAAAGATAAAGCGGCAGAAACAGGTAAATAATAGTAATGCATGATGCCATCTGCCCCTAAAGCAAAGCCCTGTTTTCATACCTGAACTGGAAAAAAAATGTCTGAATACTTTCAGGAACGTGCCAATAGCACGCCAGGCCAAGATGAACTCCAACAGCAGGTTGATGTCAACAACCCCCAAAACAAGAATGAACGCAACTAAGCAAGCAACCTTACAACAGACAATGCTACAACAACAACTACCCCAACACAAGCATAAGATACGATCGACGTCAGAACCAGTGAACAGGTCAGTATGAACATCCCTTTTTCCTTTCAAAACTGGATAGAGTTATAAGTTAACTGACAAACCTCCAACAAAATAAAGGCTCAGCTGGACAACCATCAAATCAGCAGTCCCGCCAACCAAACACAAGAAGCTGACCCACAATCAACCGTTAGCATCACACACGACAAAGAAGAAGAAAACAACGAAGAGGAGGTAAACTTCCACAGCCCACTACACCCCACACCGGAAACTCATAATGGCAGGAAGAAAATGCACCGCAAACTCATATTGTTTGATCTCCAGGTATCACAAGCACTGCAAGAGCAAGAGGCGACCCGTGTTGAACTTGAACCCCATGATGAACCTCAAACAGACGAAAGCATCACCGAACGGGAAGTTTGTGTACAAGAGTTTTCCAGTGCCACAACAATGCAGATGACCATCACAAATACAGAGGAGAAAGCCCAAGACATCCCAGCCGATGAGAAACTCGAGACTGTTATACCTGACAAAGAAACAGTCGACGCAGGAACGAATAACCCAATCATCAACACAGAGGTAAAATTCAACAACAACAACAACAACCCCTTTTCAAAACATTTCTGATGTCTGAACTACCTAATACACCCTGCCACCGCAATACAAGGATTATAAGGGATGACTCACCCTTTTCTCTGAACAAATGCAGGAAACAAACGAGTACATTAATCTCGAAGATCAACAAGCAGCACAACCAAAGGAAACTCAAAAACACAGAGAACTTCAAACAACAATGGCTGAAGAGGTGAGGTTACAAAGCCTGTTTCTATGACAAAAAAGAAATTGTTGCAACGATGAAGTTCACATGTACGATGTAGCTCAAACACAAATGAAGTTCAATCTATAATTTCATTTTTTATTAAACAGGAAAAGGAAGCAAACGAAAGCACTGGCATAGATATTCAACATGAAAAACAAGAGGACAACACGAAACAAGGAGAAGCCGTATTTCCAGCAGTAGACAGTCCTGCCACTTCAGAGAAAGAGGTCTTATAAAAAAATAACTGCAACTGCACAGTCAGAAATGCACCCATTTTTTAATTACTTTTTGTGTTGAAACAGGCACAAGAAGCTCAAGAGAGCACCAATAATCAAGACCATCAAACACAACCAGAGGAGGCCAATGAACAAGGGGAACATGTTCTTCAAACGGTAGACAGCAATGCCACTAAAGACCAAACCACGAAATATTCACTCACCGAACAACAGGTAGCAGAGACGGCAGCAGCGTCAATGATTGAAAAGGTAAAGTTACGTAACCTACAACTATGAAATTATAAAATAGCTCCGTGCAGACTCAAATAAACTCCCACTTACCACCTCTGTGTTCACTCAAATGCACTCCCACTTTGCCACCTCTATGTTTGAACAGTTGCAAGAAAAAAATGGTGACAGTGACGATGAACAGCAAAATGAACAACAAGAGAAGGCCCAAAAACCCCCACTCAACGAAGAACAGGTAGAACAATCAGCAGCCACAACAACAAATAAAGAGGTGAAGTCACATAATACCTCTTCACGGTCTTATAGTTCAAAAATACGCACTTGACTTTTCACTATTTTCCTGTCACAGCCAGAGGAGGCCAATGAGCAAGAGGAGGCCACTGATGAAGGGCAACATGTTCTTCAAACGGTAGACATCAACGCCACAGAAGACCAAGCCCCGAAATATTCACTCACCGAACAACAGGTAGCAGAGACGGCAGCAGCGACAACGACTGAAAAGGTAAAGTTACATAAGCTGATCCTATGAAAGTATAAAATAGCTCCGTGGAACCTAAAATGCACTCCCACTTAGCCACCTCTATGTTTGAAAAGCTACAAGACAAAAATGAGGACAGCGGCGATGAACTCCAAAAGAAAGAACAAGAAGATGCCCAAAAACCCCCACTCAACGAAGAACGGGCGGAACAGTCAGCAGCAGCAACGAGAACAGTAGCAGGGACGACAGAAGCAGCAACGACTAAGGAGGTAAAGTTACGTAAGATGATTCTACGAAAATATAAAGTAGCTCCATGAAAACTCAAATGCACTACCACTTAGCCACCTCTATGTTTGAACAGCTACAAGACAAAAACGAGGATAGTGACGATGAACACCAAAAGAAAGAACAAGAGGATCCCCAAAAAACTCCACTCAACGAAGAACGGCTGGAACAGTCAGCAGCAGCAACGACAGCTAAACAGGTGAAGTTGCGCAAAATGTTTCTACAAAATTATAGCTTAATCTCAATAAAATAACACCTATTCACAATCAAATAGCTCAAAACACGCACCGAACGCTTCGCTATTTTCCTGTCACAGCTGCTATCAAGTAGCAAATTAAATTATTTAACGCTTTTTCCATGATAACGCAGAAACACGAAGAAGGCAACCACACAGATACAATCAACGAAGCAAACACTCGGATTGTTCTACAGAAACTTGCTTATGATATTTCAGAGAAAGAACCAGACACTATCAATGAAACCCTACACCGTCGTACGACGGTGATTCTACTGGCAAAGAGGTTACTGCCAACCAGGTCGAGACTAAAAACAAGACGGAAAAGACCACCAGCAAGACATGACGGTTGACAAGCAAAAACATGACGCTAAGAAAAGCACAGATGACTCAAACGAGGATGCAGCAGAAACTGGACAAAAGGGTAATGACGAACCGAGCTTCGAATGTACAACGCAAAAAGGACAACATCACATGCCGCCAGAAGCAGAACGAGAACAAGAAAGGAACAACACTGGACAAGGCATATCTTCTAGCATCGAAGCAGGCAAGACAATAGAAACTTAATTGCTATCTTGCGACTTGAAATTATTTACATTAAATTCAAAATCATCCCAGGCACAAAGGAGAAAGGGGGCAAACATAGTGATACCGTCAACAAAGCCATCAAAGATCTGTACAACGCTGTATGCAAGCCATGGACAAAGAAAGAAAGTTAAGTTCATGTAACTAACACATAACACATTCTTACATACAATGATTTTAACTGTATTCTCTGTAAACTAAAATATTTTTCTAAATATACTTTGCAGGGATGAGCTTTTCATTACAACGGATAGGTTTGATGTCAATCTAGGTCATGTCGCCGAAAGCTTCAAGGGCGGTAACCCAGTGAGCAATGAAGCAATCGAGCCCATGCTAACGATCTTGAGAAATCAACTCAATGGCACAGGGAGAAAGATTCTATCGTTAAGCAACACTGTAAGTAAAGATCATGGCAAAAGAATCACATTTAAAATGATAAATATCAGTTTATAAATAGATAAACTTCGCCTATAACTAAACTGACAAATTCCCTTTGTGTATGTATGACAAAACAAGCAGCACTCAATAAAGGAAGCCGACGACGAAGATCCAATGTGCTACAAAAATAATGATCAAGCACATATCAGAAGAAAAAAACTACTACCTGCCAGGCTTAGAGCATTTTTCAACATAGAAGAAGAAGAAAAACTGCAAGATTATAACATGGTAAGCAGATCAGCTGTTACAAAAACAAAATCCAATTACGTATGATATGCAAAGTTCTCTTTCATGACAGACAAATCATGTCTAAATCTAAGAAGATTTCCAAATGTTTTCTTTTTATTTTGTGTTTTGCAGTTCCTTCTACCATGTTCGATGCGCGGGTTTAAGAAAGACAAAACTATCAGTCATTACTTCACCGTTACAGTTAACATGGAAAAACAGCGCTTTGAACTCCTTGACTCTTCAACTGCATATCCAGGCATAATAGAATTCTTCAACAATGTAACCAGCAAATTAATGAAAATCTGAAAGCACGTAAGCACAGAGCTCCAGCTTTCACAAAGAAGTATCGACCATTTCAAAAAGGTCAAACTGCAGGTGCCACTTCAGGGAGAAGACACGTAAGCACTTCCAACATTTCTCTTCTTTCTTTTTTTCAATGCAAGATTCACTACTACCATTCCTCAAATAATTCTGTTCTTTCGTTTTTTCAATGCAACAATTACTACTACCATTGCTCCAACATTTCTCTTCTTTCCGTTTCTCGAATGCAACAATTTTACTACTACCATTCCTCTACATGCAGAATGGACTGCGCATTCTATATGTACATGAACGTGAAGCACTACTCCAAAGATGGAACCAACAGCGGCCTTAGAGGCAGAATAAGTACCAGAGTTGAGAAAAAAATTCTATATCAACTAATCAGTCAACACAGAGGCAATACCGCACTGTCATTAATCAAGTGTACAACAGGTTAGTCTTTTCAGAAACAAAACCTTACAATTTTGTCACACTACCAACTACTAATAAGTTTTTTTTATTTTTTGATTCTAACAGATATGCTGAAGTATGAAGTCGATACGGGAGACAAAGAAATGCAACGGACAGAATGTTGCGTACTAGAAGAGTTTCCGCCAAATCCCGAGCCAAAGTAACATATTATGCATGCGACAACCACCCAGGAGCAAGAAGTTATTGATATATGCAGTGAACACAAAAAGCTTATGCATGTCAGCAGCCACGTCGTCGTCAAAGAATCTTGCACAGACCACAAAGAGAAGGATCCACCAATAGAACCAGATCAACCACCACCAGACGACAAGATACCACACCAATCTGAAGAGGCAACGGACACCACTAACGAGCAAAATATCAACAGCAATATCCCGAGCACAGAGCAACTTGAACAAACAGGCATTGCCTTAAAAGAGGATGACAGAAGCAACGATGTACCAACTACACAAGAACAGGTTTCCAAGCAGTAGAAACAACCTGTTCTTCTTCATTAAGAAACAGGCTCGATAAACAATCAGCAAGGCACCTCCAGCACCGTCTCTTTAGACTTCTTAAAACACAAAACGACGAAAAAGCATGAAGAAGTTGATGAATTTATTTTAAGCCTTGACCCGGACCAACTAAAGCTATACAATGAGCTTATAAAGATGGGCTATACATTTGATGAAATCAAAACATTACGGATTCAGCACGAAGACTTTGAATTCAACAAAAAAGCCACGCCGTATCTGGCAAGCTTGCAGCAAGAATCAGGAGAACATTCAATGGCTCAATCATCTGAGAACAGCTCAGCCAAGAAAATCTCGGTCAAGAAGAGGCCGATGAAGCCTTCGAGCAGGCTCCATGGAAAAATCAAGATTCCTACATTTGTCCCAGGAGATTTCAAATTTATGAACAAAGCCATGGCACTTCATGATTACCTATTCACCAAAGAAGGGTAAGAAGAATGCGGACAGTAAGTAGTTTCTGTTGTTAAAACAAAAAACAGAGAAGTGCTGCTCCTTTCTAAAGCCACCTAACTAATGTATAAACCTTTTCTGCTTGCAGTCTAAACGTATATAATAGCTCAAAGCGACCCAATTGGATTACAGGACAAAACATAATGCAACAGCTACGAAGAGGAGATGGACAGATGGAGGGCTCCATCGCAAACGCATTGTTCGAAGAATGGACGGAGCAGGAACAATACAACACAACCGATAAAGCCATACTCTCCGCAGAATTTGCAAACGTATGTAGTCCAATTGGACAAAAAACACTTGCATCATTTCAGTGATTATATGTTTCAACTAAAAAGTACACAACTTTTTTGTCGCAGTTTGTGCTCGGTCTTAATCTTGGAGAAGAAGGAGGACTACGAGAATTCAATGAGGAAGAAGCATTGAAAGAGTTTGTGCCCCTTGCGAAAGAACTTTTAAAGAAAAAGCTGGTAAGTTAACAGAAATATACAAACATAAATCATTCTTCCTAAAGATTGCACATTTACATGTCATTTAATTCGCCTGACAATAATGATCTTTAACTCACTCTGTCTCCAAACATCGTAGATTATGATACCTCACAACACAGCTGAACACTTCACACTGTACGTGCTCAACAAGTACACGAGCTCCATCGACATACTTGACTCACTGAGTTACAGATACACAAGAAATAATACATGGAAAAAACACCATAAGGATCACCCAGAACTGGTACGTCATTTCAACCTTGGTTTTCTAATTCTTGCATTACCTTTCATAATGGCAATATCCAACAATAAAACTAAACCGTAATCACAGATTAAAAGGATGTATGCACTCATGAAGAAGCATTACGGAGAAGCGGAACTACAAGCCAACAGTGAACCAAACTGGTCGAGGATAGCAGAAACACCTAACAGAGTTTGCGTGCCAAAATAGCAGGGTACCCAATGCGGACACTTCATGGTTCAATTTGTAAAATACTGGAATGGCATTGATCTCATAAAGGACGATGACGATTTCCATGTAAGTGAATAGTACGAGCAACAATTTTATTTTAGAAGCAGCACTCCTTGAATTCTTGAATTATTTCAACAAAGAAAAATAAACGAATATCCGATGACCTTCATGCAGCATAGCAAGGTAGATGCCGAGTGGAAACCGGAGTTCCTTTTTACAGTCATATTTGGTGAAACTAACCAAGTAAAGTGAGAGCAACTACCTAGAAGAATCAAAGAATTCAAACAAGAAACTTCGAAGTTCTTTTCCACCAGCAAAGGTAAGAAAATTATTTCTGGTTATCTTTTTTTGTAATGACCTACCCATGGTTGACAAATGTCTTTAGTATCACAAGAGTTTACATATTACATATCTGCTTCCACTGACAAAAACAGATTCAACAAAAAGGAAAAAAGGACGAAGCACCAATCCATACCCAAAACATTCACATTGCTTCCAACACACAAAGGAGGCGTCCGACCTCTCCCAAATAGTCATGAGCGACAGCTGGCAGGAGGAATTCAAAAAGTGAGTTGTTTTCTATTGCACCTCAAAATAGTTGGACCGAGGACAAAAATAATATAAAATTATGTTACTCACTGACTCTCACCTCCAAAATTATTTTATTTTCCTGTCCCAGCAAAATTTTATTTAAGCGCATTCGCAAAGAGAGCGAAAGCACGCAACTTACTGCAGCCCAACTGAAGGCAGTATTTGGTCCAAGACCAGCACAGACGAACATACCACATCATATAGAAAAGAGAGTGCTCGATGATATAGCATAAATCTGGGAAAGCAGACAAGATTCAAAAGAGAGTGATAGAGTAACATTAGGCCCAAACTTTGCAGAGGTAAATTTTTAAAAAGCACAAACTTGTCTATATTGCAACGCCTGCTCTTTTATATTGTTACACAGCTGTTTTTTCTGACAATTTTTTTATCATAATTATTGTGTGCAGCGTATACCGGATTTAAAGAATCACAAAACTACTATTAGCAAATTTAAATCTGAATTGCAAAGAACAAAGAATCAATTGATTCCCATGTATCTCAAAGAACATCAACAGAAAAAGCTCTCAACAGCAAACATGGTAACATCCCTTTACTCCACAACAAAATCAAAAATATGTGTTTTATCATATTACTTTATATTAAACTGTCATCTAAGCAACAAATATTTTGTGCGCAGATATTCATTCCACTCGAGAAGGATCACCGCTACGTGCTATATATGCTGGACAAATATAAAAACAAAGTTCACATTATTGATCCTCAAGAAGCAACTCCAGAGGAATTTGAGAAAAAAGGTAGACATAGAATATTTGGATCCATTTGAAGCAAATCGAATTCTTCAGGAAAACGAAGACGCTGAAGAGGAAAGAAAAAAACAGTTTCAGGAATATCATTTTCATAAGTCGGCAATCGTAAGCATTTCTAAATAACAATTTTTTCAGTTTTACAAGTTGCAATATTAAAACAATTACAAAATGCAATTCCCATGTACCTAGGATTAAAGAAGTCTTCAACAAGCTTTGAAAAAAAAAGTCTTCAACGCCATACTAGGACAAACAATGAATCCCAAGAATACAAGATGGCAGTTTCATACTGTGCAAGATGTTCCAGTGGTAGAAAAGGGCGAATCACCATTTGCTGTTCTAAAGCTTGCATTCCTCTACAATGGTGAAAAGTTCATCGAAGACCTGGATGATTTGACAGTAAGTTTTCAATTAAAATCTTATGGACACAATACATAGAAAATATTGGAATATATATATATATATATATATATATATATATATATATATATATATATATATATATATATATATATATACACCTTTTATGCACCAACTCTAAGAATATACTTCTCTTCTCGGCAAAAATTCACAGGGATGAAGTGGAAGACTGGAGGGCAGCGGTAATGTACATTCTTTTACTTAGCGAGATGAATGAAGTCAAAGCTAATGAAATGGGTGACGAGATTAGCAAGATATTCAGCAAGAATGAAGACTAAAACTTTTGATTTAGGCAGCGAGCCTAATTCCATCAAAACATGACAAAACTGTTTAACAATGACTCATATTTATATGTAATCTAGTTACAAATTGCGTGTTCATATTGAAAAGAGAACATCATCAGAGAGTGCTACTACACTATAAACAACAGTGCCTCTTTTTAACTGTGCAACAGCAGTGACTCCCAAAACGAATTCCTACCCATGACTCTGGAGACGACCCGCCCGTGCCTCCGGAGGCGACATGGCCCCGTGCCTCCAGAGGCTACATGGCCCCGTGCCTCCGGAGAATCCACACATGTGCATGCACGCACATACCTCGAGTGCCTCAACCGTGGCTAGCTGCTCCGCACACGTGACTGCAGATGCTTCAAACCCGTGCCTTAGGAGAATCCACACATGTGCATGCACGCACATACCTCTAGTGCCTCAACCGTGGCTAGCTGCTCGGCACACATGACTGCACATGCTTCAAACCCATGCCTTTCCAGGCGAAGGAGCTTGGCTTTTGCACGACCTGTATAAAGAATTTCTCCTGAGCTGTGAACTTCTTATAGAATATCATGAACTTCAGCAACCAACCAAATGCAAGAAAAAACACGCTGCACGACCAACAAACACTTCGACCTATGCCCCCCCTTCAAGATGTTTATGAAAATTAAACGAGCCGAAGGCGAGCAGGAGGTTCCCCGCGCCGGAGGCGCCGTGTGACACCACGACGGACAACGCGCCACACGAACCAACACGCTGCACAACCAACAAACACTTCAACCTATGCCCCCCCTTCAAGATGTTTATGAAAATTAAACGAGCCGAAGGCGAGCAGGAGGTTCCCCGTGCCCCGTGTGACACCACGACGAACAACGCGCCGCACGAACCAACACGCTGCACAACCAACAAACACTTCGACCTATGCCCCCCCCTTCAAGATGTTTATGAAAATTAAACGAGCCGAAGGCGAGCAGGAGGATCCCCGAGCCGGAGGCGCCGTGTGATACCACGACGGACAATGCGCCGCACGAACAAACACGCTGCACAACCAACAAACACTTCGACCTATGCCCCCTTTCAAGATGTTTATGAAAATTAAACGAGCCGAAGTCGAGCAGGAGGTTCCCCGCGCCGGAGGCGCCGTGTGACACCACGACGGACAACGCGCCGCACGAACCAACACGCTGCACGACCAACAAACACTTCGACCTATGCCCCCCCCTTCAAGATGTTTATGAAAATTAAACGAGCCGAAGGCGAGCAGGAGGTTCCCTGCGCCGGAGGACAACGCGCCACACGAACCAACACGCTGCACGACCAGCACACACTTCGACCTATGCCCCCCTTCAAGATGTTTATGAAAATTAATCGCGCTGAAGGCGAGCAGGAGGTTCCCTACGCCGGAGGCGCCGTGTGACACCATGACGGACAACGCGCCGCACGAACCAACACGCTGCACGACCAACACACACTTCGACCTATGCCCCCCCCTTCAAGATGCTTATGAAAATTAAACGAGCCGAAGACGAGCGGGAGGTTCCCCGCGCCGGAGGCGCCATGCTCCAATTTAGTTAAGTTATACAAACCATGCCTCTGCTAATATACACCTGCGCCTATAGAGAATTCACACATTGGCATTGACATGATTGAGCGATGCCTCTGCACTCTTCACGACCGTGCGTCAACCCATGCCTTTGCTTCGTGTGTATGAAAAAGTTGTTGTTTTTTGCTTACTTGAAAGGTCACATTTGATAGTGTTGGAAGCTCCCGCGCGTAACTACCCCATAAATCTCCATTTTCCAGAAATATAATGGGAACAAAAAGGGAAACAAAAAGGAAACAGGGAACTGACGCGGTTGGCTGTTATTTTCTGTCTGTTATCGCGCGGAAAGGGAAAAACTGAAAATTCAAGTAGTTGGAGGGTTAAACTGCAAAACGCATGAAACCACAAACCGAAAAGGGAAAAGCGGGAAGCAACCGCGTCCGCGTCCGACACTTGTCGCGCGTAGAGCGCTCCCGAACCGCTCGTTCGGAGCGCTCCGAAGAAACGCTCGTTAACCAGTTGCTCTCCTGTCTTCAAGTCTGACGCCATGCGCCGAGGGAAGCGGGCTTTTTTTTTTTGTTTCAAAGCGGCTTTGTGTCGCATACTCTGAACTACTAGTGCAGAAACTGGTACTACTTTCTTCGTTCCTAAATATTTGTCTTTATAGAGATTTCAACAAGTGACTATATACGAAGCAAAATGAGTGAATTCACATTTTAAAATATGTCTATATACATCCGTATGCGTTAGTCCATTTAAATATCTAAAAAGACAAATATTTAGGAACAGATGGAGTAGTATTTTACAGGTCAAAGCGAGCACGACGGGGACATGCCAGTGAACACCACTGCAAAGTTAATTTCTAGCCCCCGTTCGCCCAACAAGATCTTATCACAGCATCTGCAATGAAAATACAAAACCATCAATAATTCAAAGCAAATCGAGTCTCCCCCTCCCGCTTTTGCTACGTGCGATGTAACTGTCCGACGGCGCGCACCATCGGTCGTTCACGCGCGCTTGGAAAAACTTGTACCACTGATTGCCCAGTCCAAGCGGCACTGAACTTCTCCAGGTTCCGTGACAGGCAGATCTCAGAATAACTCCATCCCGAGTGACCGTGCCATGCTGTGCTGACTCGATCGTGCCCTGGTGCTTGGGCAAGAGAGTCACTACTGCTCGTGTGGTGTCAGTCTTAAGAGAGACCGACCTTCCTTCGAATCCTTCAGAAACTGATTTCTGACCAAGTTAAACGCCTCCCGTCGCGTCGCGCGAACAGTAAAAAAAATCACTTCTCTTCTATAAAAGAGCAGTAAAATACCACGGATCCAAAAAAAAGAGTAAAAAATTCAGTATCAAGATGACAAAGAAAAACCCTCGGTTCATCAGTTGCGCCCGCCATGAAACTTGACAGAAATTTCGTCGGAACAGGGGGATTTCTCTCGCCTGATCCAACTGGTTTTTTTACTATAAACGGCCGATTTTTTGTTTACGCGTGTGCCATGATTCATATTTTATTGTAAATAGATGTGGAAGCCTTTATTTTGACCATTTACAATCACCTTTTTTTTTTCCTCTTGTGCTATAGGGTCACATAAAGTTGTGTTATCTCCACATGCCACGAAACATTCAGCTATTTCCGAAACATTTTTTTTTCAGGATTCAGACGCACGAAGCCAGAATTTCGTACCACAACAAATCAATTCGCTTGACATTGCCCTGCCTACAGGCTAGCCATGACATCTGGTCATCGTCACTAGCTTATTGTTCTGTCTTCAAGTCCGGTACCCTGTGCCCGAGGGAAACGGACTTTGTGCTGTGTTGCAAACTCTGAACTACTAGAGCAGCAGCAGAGCTCTAGTGCAGAAACCGGTACTGGTATCTCACAGGTCAATGCGAGCGGAGCACGACGGGGACATGCCAGTGCACGCCACTGCCAAGTCAATTCCAGGCCCCCGATCTCCCAGCAAAATCTTATCAGAGCATCTGCAAAGACAAAAAGAAACCGGCAATAATTGACGACGAACCGAATCTTCTCGTCCCGCATTGTGCGATGCAACTGCCCGACGGCTCGCACCATAAGTCGTCCATGGCTACTCACTCACCGTGTATACATGGCGCTCTTCTGCGGTGCCGCCCTCTCTTTGCTGATACATTGCCTCCGGCGCGGCGCCGTTCACTTTGCTGAGTTGGTGAGCCTTTTCTTTCGAGAATGCTGACTTGGTGAACTGTTTCCACTGGCTTATTATCATTGGTCACGGTCGCGTCCTACCTGGACCAACGGAACTCGTATCCGTCCGAGGACATTGGAAAAACATACTCGTACTACGTATTGTAGTATCAAAGTAAAGAAGACAAAGAAGAGACACAAATGATCCTCTTAGTTTTATTGCAATGTGGGAGACCCACTAATATACATGATGAAGGGGTGTGTTGGGGAGACACTTTTTCCCCCAACAGGCACCTTCTGGGAGGCATCCCTCCCACAATTGATCATGGGCAGGCGGTCCCCCGTTCCCCTACTCCTTCTGTTGTTTCGCCACGGGTGAGGAGTCTGACGGTGCCGGGCGCGGTGGTGGCTGCGTCGCGGACCTGTGTTGGGTCCGGTTTGGGAGGGGGGCCCGGGCAGGCGGCCTCGGCCCCTACTTCTCCTGCGGCAGTCTTGGTGGCCGCTCCTGCGGCGTCCATGGGCTCCGGGAGCCGGCCGATGCTCGCTGAGCTGCAGACGTCGATCCCAGCGGCGCCAGCCGTGGTGGCCGCGTCACCCTCCAGCTAGGGGGCCGGGTCGAGTGGGGAGCGTGGGCAGGTGGCCCCCGCACCCACTTCCCCTTGCGCGCCTTTGGATAGGGCACCACTCGCTGCGTCCACGGGCGCCGGTTGCCGGCTGATGACGCTGGGTGCGTTGGGAACCTCGCCGGTGCCTGCGACGGCTCATGGAGCTTCTCCGGTTGTCCCAGCCCGGCGGTGCCATGTCGGGGGTGGGGCTGGTGGCCTTACCCCAAACGTGGCCTCCCGGGAGGAGATCATCGCTTCTGGAGGGATTCCGGATCCTGTGTCCGAGGGGCGACGGATGAGTTGCCGCCTCCAGGATCAGCCGGATGTTGATGACATGCAGCTGAGGTGCGCCATGCGGGCGGCCAAGCTTCGTGACATTGAGGTCACTACTGGTATGTCGGTCAACACTTCCAATTCCATTTTGCATTTTTCTAATGATGAAATTATCCATAATGCAAATCAGTTAGGAGTTTCACTAGGTAGTAATGATAGTGAAATCTTTAAATCCGTTAATGATATCCTGGATCTTGAAGCGGAACGCGCTTTAGAACTGATTCAAAACTTAGCAGCGGTCAAACCTATGAACGATTCCGACATAGATGCATTGGGAGTCAGGGTTCTCGATAGTTTTTGTGCGGATCTTGCCCCATCCCTTCCTGAGACAGAGGAGGAGGATGGTTCTATCACCCTAAGGGATTCTGCCCCTATCGATTCTCAGGCAGTTAGGTCCACGGAGCCCGGTTGTGAGGACCAGGTGGAGGATCAAAACAAGCCTAAACGCAAGTGGAAGCGAAAGATTTATCCAGCTTCGGCTGTGCGTAGAAGTGCTAGGAACCGTACTACTAAAAAAATCCATGATGAAATATGAGAGGAATCTTTTGGAATAGCAGAGGTCTGACAGACTTGGCTAAAAGAAGGTTTCTAGCGGATGCTTCTATCGAACATAAGTTGGATTTTATCGCCCTCTCTGAAACTGGAAGGGACAATTTCACCCCCCAGTTTCTAAGTACTTTATCGGGAGGTGTTGATTTTGATTGGCATTGCCTACCTCCGAGAGGAAGATCCGGTGGGATCTTACTTGGGGTTAAATGTGAGTCGTTGGAAGTCCGAAGTGTGGTTATGGGAGATTTCATCGTTAAGTTTCGGGTTAGATCGAATGCCGATGGGTTTAATTGGGCACTGGTGGCGGTATATGGCGCCGCGCAGCCAGAACTCAAACCAGAGTTTTTGGCGGATCTTGTCTGTATTTGCGGTTCTGAGCAGCTTCCAATTTTGATTGGGGGCGACTTTAATATTATTAGAAGGAGAGAGGAAAAGAACAATGATAACTTTGACGGCAGGTGGTCGTTTATGTTTAATACCATTATTGAAAGCTTGGATCTGAGAGAGATAGAGCTTTCGGGTAGAAAATTCACTTGGGCTAATACATTGCCAAACCCGACGTTTGAGAAGCTGGATCGTGTCCTCGCGAGCGTCGAATGGGAGCAGAAATTTCCCCTGGTAACAGTCCAAGCGTTATCGCGCGCGATCTCCGACCACACCCCTTTGCTGGTTGACTCTGGTGAGGCAACGCATGTGGGGAATAAAAACACCTTTTCTTTCAAATTGGTGTGGTTTGAAAGAGAAGGTTTCTTGGATCTGATAGCCAGGGAATGGGCTAAAGATGCAGGAGGGAGGACTTCTGTTGAAAGATGGCAGAATAAGATAAGGCACTTAAGAAGCTTCTTACGTGGGTGGGCTAAGCATCTGAGTGGGATCTATAAGATTGAAAAGGAAAGGCTCCTTACACTTATTCAGTCCCTAGATTTAAAAGCTGAGTCCACAATTCTAGAGACCACGGAGCTGGAAACTAAAGTGGATGCGGAGATGAGATTGAAAGAACTCCTGCGGGAGGAGGAATTGAAGTGGGCATTGCGAGCTAAGGTTCGCAAAGTTGTCCAAGGGGACGATAACACTCAATTCTTTCATATGATCGCCAATGGCAAGCACAGAAAGAAAAGAATTTTTCAGCTTGAGCAAGACGAGGGGACGATTTTAGGACAGGAAAACCTTAAGTTATACATAACCAATTACTACAAGCAGCTGTTTGGGCCTCCGGAGGATAATTTCGTATCCTTGGATGAGTTGAGGGTTGAGGATGTTCCTCAACTTGCTGCGGATGAAAATGATATTTTGACCACCCCATTTTCGGAGAAAGAGGTGTTTGAGGCTATTTCACAGATGAAGAATAATAAAGCTCCAGGGCCGGATGGTTTTCCGGCAGAGTTTTATAAAAAGTGTTGGCATATTATTAAAGGGGATTTGATACCGATGTTCCATGATTTATTCTCTGGGCAGCTTCAGTTGTTTCATTTGAATTTTGGAACAATAACTTTGCTTCCTAAGAAAACAGAGGCCGTGAGAATTGAGCAGTTCAGGCCAATCTGTCTTCTTAATGTAAGTTTCAAAATTTTCACCAAGGTTGGGACTAATAGACTTACGCAGATTGCGCACTCTGTGGTGCAGCCGTCCCAAACTGCTTTCATGCCGGACAGAAACATCCTAGAAGGGGTTGTGGTCCTACATGAAACGCTCCATGAAATTCACACGAAAAAACTAGACGGGGTTGTTTTCAAAGTGGATTTCGAGAAATCGTACGATAAAGTCAAATGGCCATTTCTTCAACAGGCCTTGCGTATGAAAGGTTTCGATCAGGCCTGGAGACACCAGGTAGAATCTTTCACGCAAAAAGGGAGTGTTGGAATTAAAGTGAATGACGACATAGGTCACTACTTCCAAACACATAAGGGCTTGAGACAAGGAGATCCGATGTCACCTATTATGTTCAACATAGTAGTCGACATGTTGACAATTCTAATAGGAAGGGCTAAGGATGCTGGTCAGGTAGGTGGCCTGGTTCCTCATCTAGTTGATGGAGGTGTGTCTATTCTATAGTACGCCGATGATACTATCATCTTTATGGAGCATGACTTGGCAAAAGCACGAAACATGAAGCTGGTGCTATGCTTATTCGAACAATTGACCGGGTTAAAGATTAACTTCCATAAAAGCGAATTGTTCTGTTTTGGAAGAGCCAATGAGGAACAAGATGCTTACAAACAATTGTTCGGGTGCGAATTGGGGGCTTTACCTTTCACATATTTGGGTATACCAATCCACCATCATAAGCTCACAAACAGAGAATGGAAGTGCATTGAGGATCGATTTGAGAAGAAACTGAGCTGCTGGAAGGGCAAGCTGATGTCATACGGAGGCCG
Organism: Thinopyrum elongatum; assembly: GCA_011799875.1. Lineage (NCBI taxonomy): Eukaryota > Viridiplantae > Streptophyta > Magnoliopsida > Poales > Poaceae > Thinopyrum > Thinopyrum elongatum. The sequence continues at coordinate 521,797,655 of CM022302.1, read as the reverse complement.
ATTAATTCTCATTAATTCAGTTCTCACGAGTATGCCCATGTTTCTCTTGTCCTTTTTTGAGGTACCAGTTGGAGTTCGGAAAAGGCTTGACTTCTATCGATCACGTTTCTTCTGGAAGAGTGATGAACTAAAGCGAAAATACAGACTCGCTAAATGGGATATAATTTGTCGACCGAAAGACCAAGGGGGTCTAGGTATTGAAAATCTTGAGGTGAAGAACAGATGTCTTCTCAGCAAGTGGCTGTATAAGCTATCTGTAGAGACGGAGGCCACATGGGCGCAGATTCTGCGTAATAAGTACCTTCATTCCAAAACGTTGTCTCAGGTGACAGTGAGGCCGACGGACTCGCCTTTTTGGAAAGGACTGATGAGAGTTAAATCAGTTTTTTTCAATAGGACAAAGTTTATAGTTGGAAACGGTACCACTACGAGATTCTGGGAGGATACATGGCTAGGGGAAACACCCCTCGCGCTTCAATATCCTTCGCTTTATAGCATTGTTTAACGAAGAGACGCTTACGTTGCAACAGTACTTCAGTCCACTCCACTCAATATTCACTTCAGGAGGACGCTAGCCGGAAACTGTTGGGAAGCCTGGCTCCATCTCGTGAGAAGACTGATGGATGTTCAGCTTTCTCAACGGCCCGATCAGTTGTGCTGGAAGCTAACTAGGAATGGAGAGTTTACGGTTAAATCCATGTATCTGGATGTTATCAACTCTAGCTCTATTCCTAGTTCGAAACATGTTTGGAAAGTCAAAGTACCTTTGAAAATTAAAGTGTTTATGTGGTTTGTACATAAACAAGTCATTTTAACAAAGGACAACTTGGCAAAACGCAACTGGACAGGATCTACAAGATGTAGTTTTTGTGATCGGGATGAATCCATCAAACACCTCTTTCTTGACTGCCCTTTGGCAAAAAAAAATGTGGCGGACGGTTCACATAGCCTTTAATTTTGTGGCGGACGTGGCTTGACGGGATAGAGTCCCAAACAGCGAGACACATTCGTGTAGGAGTATGTGCTTTATTATGGGCAGTCTGGAACTGCAGAAATGATTTGGTCTTTAACAGAACAACAAACATTCATTTTTTGCAGGTTATCTTCCGAGCCACTGCGTTAATCCGTATGTGGTCGCTACTCACTCCGACGGAGGCCAGGGAGCGTATGGTTACTGGATCTATCCGATGGGAGATGGTAGCTCGGGCTATTTTCAACCAGTTTGGATGGCGGTTATGTAATAGGATAGGCAATTAGTTTTCCTATCTTTCTTATGCCAGCCGGTTGTGGCTTTACTTTTCTTTTTGTGCTCTTCGTGAGCATTTTTCGTTCTTTTGTTTGAGACATGATGACTTGTGTTGAACCTATTTGCTTATTAATAAATATGGCCGTATGCATCGTTCTGATGCAGAGGCCGGGGAGCTCCCCCTTTTCGAAAAAAAAAATATTGCAAACTGAAAACTCCTCCAAAAACCCAGTGGGAAAAATTGAGGAGAAACCTTATAATAATATGCCATCGAAAACTCCTTTAAAACCCAGTGGGAAAAATATAAGGAGAAACAAATATGGCATATTTCCGCACTTGTATTTATATTGTCTCGTTAAAAACCTTATATGAGAAACCATCATTGAAAACTCATAAAGGGAAAAAGAGTACAATATGAGTGATCTGATCGAAGATCACCAATGGGTTATAACTTGGGATTTTACTCCCCCTGAACGTTGCAAACCTCAAGGTTATCTCATACCAATTCCCCGAACCTAGTTCTGTAATATAAACATTGGTAGAGATATAGTCAATATCACAATAATTTGTTTGCAAATTACCCTCTTACATTTCTGTAACTCATGAGGATAAATATAACCCGTAAGCAAATACAAGTGACATTATCTTGGTAGATAATGATAATCTCCACATGATTTCACATGTGACCAATCATTCTATGAAGTCATCCACATTTGCTGATGCCTCAAATAAAATAGAATGATCAATGGAAGGACTCGTTTAGAGTCTATTCTGAAGACTTCCTTCAAAATACTCTTCCAGCAAACCTAGTCTTTGATATGGCATTGTAGGATCAGATAATTAGCCACTATCAATATATCAAACCATGGTCCCATCTTGATTTTCCAGATGAAATTGATCAAGACCCTTTGTACTCTGGATATATCCGAGGATATTCCTTACACAAGCCGTAAACCTTTCAGGGAATTGCACTCTCAATAAATTACCAAAAACTATAGTGTCAGGCCTGACATATTTTGCAAGATATATGAGTGCTTCGATGGTATTTAGATATGGCAATTCATGCCCCGCTATCACTTCACCATCTTCCCTATGTCTCAAGGATTTGTATCCCATATTAGGTATAATATGACCATATGTGTCTTTGATATAATATATACATATTGAACTTCTCCAATACTTTCGGATATATGAAGGCTGATATCTTAGGGGGATATGCTCAAGTCATAAAGTTAGCATAATTTGGTTTAACCCAAATATCTGTCTTAACATGATTGTGTGTATTTCATGTCTTATATAGACTTTGATGATAAGATCATCGACACCACAAATTAAGATGATGTAAAATCCAATCCAGGATTTCTTCAAGAATACACGTCAACAATCATTAGTATGAGAGTAATCCTTGTCAAGGAATAACTCACTTAGTCGGTTGCACCACACAATTCTCCGACTACTTCAAGGCATAGAACGACTTCAGAAGTTCCACACATGCATGTTGCGATTTACCTTTGGATTCAGAATATTAAGTCATTCAATGACTTCAATATATACATCCAAACTAATTGACCCATGGGAGTATGTAGACATTACATACATCAACCGTATGGATCTGTACTGCCATTAACATTCAGTATCGAAACATAATTCCACTCACACCAAGAAGGTATGCTACATCGTAACCGATGTCGGGTCTCTGCGAAAAACCCTTGTGCTACAAGCCTCGCTTTCTCACCACCTCATTTATTTTCATTTCCAAATGAAAATTCCCTTCTCTTCCCTCTGGAAGATACTTATGAGGAGTAGGTTTTACAATGGTAAATACCTCTCTTTTGATGAGCGAGTGCCACTCTTCCTTAATTGCTTCCTTTCATTTGAACCAATATAAGTGCAACTACACTCTCCATGGATTTTGGTTCAGGGCCCAAAAGGATTCTAGCAATTCTCGAGAAGAATTTTATGTCGACATATGTAGACTTTTTCATATACAATTCTCATGAATCAATATCATTGTAGAATTCTTATTACGTCTCTTAACTCCTTGTGATTTCCCACAACAACGGAGTCAAGATGTTTCGATGTCCCAACACCTAAAAATGTGTGCACATATGTGTTGGACTTTGGATGCCGTGCATCCCTGAGGTGTCATTCAACCCGAGTTTGAATCATATTTACTGATCGAGGGGTCAATCTCCTCTGTTTTCGCTGAAACATTTGAGAACTTAATCTCATGCGACCAGAATTCTCCCCCTCTTGCTCTCATCTAGGGATACGAGTGGTTTATTAGGTACCTCCACTCGTTCTGGTACTTGACCAAAGTGACACCTTTGTCATAAGTAAATATACTTGGCAGATTATTTGCAATATGCTGCAAATTTCTCATAACCTGAACCTGGAGTTCAGATTCTTAAGTACGTGGACAAAATTTCTACGACATTTCTTATCCATTTTCTGGCATTCTTTGTGGTACTCATCTCCCTCTAATGCCAGAAAATATTCTTATTGCAAAAGCAATCAACGTATGTGTAACACCCCCTGTCATTAGCTACAGTAATCACTTTTGATAATGACATGTCAGCAAGCTTAATAGTGCATAATCATCATTAGCATCATATTGCATTTCAACTCCTAAGTCAAATTCAAATTTAAATGAAAGTGGAAAATAAAAGTTGTCCAACATAGAAACTAAAATGTTCAGTAGATAACAAATATTGCAGAGACTATTCTAAAGTTGAAACCAACAATTAATAAATTAATTAGGTGGCACTAACATTACCTAAACAGTAAGGATTAATGCATTTTAATTATTATAAAAATGTGTGAACTCAAACTGTCTCCAAACTAATTTTTGGTAGTAGTAGGTAATGCCTAGTATTTATTGGAGCAATTGCCATGTTTTATAAAAATCATTTGGTGGCCTAACTATTTACTAAACAGGAGATATGATTAAATAAAAAGAAAAAGACAAAAGAAAAGAAAACAGAGAAAAAAAAAAAGAACCCCCCCCCCTGGCCCAACTGGGCCAGTGCCCAGCCGGCCAGCCCAACCGGCCCACCCCTTCCCCCCTATATGACCCCAGGCCGAAACCCTAACCCCCACCGATAGCCACCCACTCCCCTCGCACTTCCCACCTTCCCCCGATCCCCTCCTGGATCGAGATCGCCCCGAGCCGCGCGCCGCTCGACGCCGCCGCCCTGTCGCCACCGCCACCTCGTCGGACTGCGCTACCCCGCCTCGCCATCGCCGGCTCCATCGAGCCTCGCCGCCCTCTTCTCTGCATCGGGGGTGAGGAACCCCCCGGCCTCCTCTTCCCTCTGGCCGCGCTCCGGCTGGCCCGTCGCGCGCTCGCCCGACCCCGCACCGCGCCCGCGCGCGGCCTCGCCCGAGCTCGCTCGCCCCGGCAACTCCGCCCCGCACCTCGCTCACCGCCGCTCGCTCGCGCCCTCTGTCGCCGGTCCGCACGCTCGCCCTGGCCGCGCCCGACGCGCCACCGCCGCCGTCGCCTCGCGGCCCCGCGCCTGCCGTTGCAGCCGTTCGCCTCGCCCGCCTCGCGCGCGCGCCCCACACCCCTCCGGCCTCGCCCTGCTCTCGCCGCTGCCCTGCCTCACCTGGCCGCGCTTCGCCGCGCCCCTGCCGCGCGCCCGCGCCACGCCCGTCGCACGCCCGTGGCCCCTGGGCCACTTCCCGGTGGGGCCCTGCCGCCCCTGTGCCACTAGCCCGTGGGGCCGAACCCCCCCTGTGACACTGACGAACGGGCCCAGCCCTAAAAACGTTTTAAGAAAATAGAGAATAAAAATAAAATAAAATAAAATAAAATTAATTAATTAATTAATTAGTTAATTAACCCTGTTTAGATTAATATAATTTAGTTAATTAGTTTAATTAAATATTAATTAATTAGTTAATCACTAATTAACCTAACAGTCTATGACATGTGGGACCCACATGTCAGGACGCCTGCTGATGCCATGCTGACGTCAGCATAATACTGTTTCGGATAATGTTAATTTAAATAATTAATTAAATTCCAGAAATTAATAAAAACTTTAGAAAATCATATTAAATAATCCGTAACTCCGATGAAAATACTTTATACATGAAACTTGCTCAGAATTCCGATACGAACCCGAATACGCCCTCCGTATTCCCGTCAGACGCCCGTAGCTATAAGAACATTGAACTTTTAGACCGATTTCGATAAATAAATAGTGCCCAACTTTAATTAAATAAATCCGAATAAATTCCTAAATTAACTAAAGCATTTAGTTAGGCAGTAGAACACCCCGGCATATCATTTAGGCATGTCATACATATTGTTTGCATTATCGCCGTGAATTTATTGTTTCTCTCCCCCTCCTCTCTCTCGATAGACGCTGAGACCGACGACGCTGCACCCGGGTACGACTACACTACCGACGAGCAGCCCGTTGACGACCCCTCTCTCTTGCCAGAGCAACCAGGCAAGCCCCCCCCTTGAGCATCCAGATATCGCCCATTCCATTTGTTCTGCTTGCATTAGATTTTGCTACTGTTAATGTATGCTCCTATTCTGATGCATGGCCTGCTGTTGTAACCTGTTCATTGCTACCTTACCTGCCTATGATAAACTGTTTAGTTTAGGTTGGAATGAACCATCAGTGACTTCACCACCTTACCCTTGTTGCCCCTGCTTGATCATCGACGACTCGATCAACGTGAGCGTCGACCAGAGACCGACACGTCACTTCACAACCCCCTTAGTTGTACGAATCTGCATAGTTACTATCGAGTGCCGAGGGTGATACCTTGTAACGCACTCCCGATGAATACTCTGCAGTGTAGCTGTTCGGTCGTGGTCATCGAGGGTGATTCCTCCTTCTCCACTTCCGATACGACTCTGTCGTGCAACCCTTAGTGTGAACCTCGAGGGTGATACCTCATACGTTCACCCTGATGATTTCGTCGAGTGGAATCCGCCGAGGGTGATTCCTCGGGTTTTCGCCTTGATTACTTGACCCTTGTTACAGGCGGGTCCACCCTGGTGGATACCCGCTGGGGATCTATGATTTTCGGGTGTGCCGGAAGGGCACTCAAGTGTGACATTGTGGCGGAGCATCAGAGACTCTGATTGTCTCCGCGTGATACTAATTGAGCCTATTGGATTTGGGTGTGTGATCTGAGTGGGTCGACGTGCCCTATACGCACTACCACCACGCGGGATAATGGTTATGGGACCCTCTGCGAAGTACGTTCTCCCGAAAGCTCGTCTGACGTCACGATTCACCGTGCGGGCTGATTGTCGGGATTGGGCTGGATACTTCACTGACAAGTTCAGTGTCGCGCCTGCACTCCGGCCAGTCTCGCAACGCGCAGGGTGCCCAGGGCGATGGCCCGAGACCTCTGGGTGCATAGGTTAGTCCGGCGTGCTGACCTCTCTGCTGAGCCTAGGTAGAGCGCTGCTTCGTGTTGATCTTCCGAGGACGGGCATTACCCAGCAAGTGTGTCCGGCCAGAGTTGATCGAGCGTGTTGGGTAACAGTAGTGCACCCCTGCAGGGATGAATCTTCTATCGATAGCCGGTCCTACGGTAAAGGACGCTCAGTTTGTGTATCCCGATCTACTACTTAAACTGGATACTTGTTACTTAATTAAAGCTTCGGGATCGCTTTCTTGCTTGGGAGTCGAGGAAGGATCTTTAAGCTGTACTTCAACATGTTTGCTAAATAAAATGCTATTCTACTCTCTTCTACTGCTGCAAGATGATGACCTTGTGAAGATGTTTGAAGATGCTAGTCTTCGATAGGACTAGGCCTTCTCTCTATTCTGGCATTTCTGCAGCCCAGTCCACTTATATAGCCTTTCTCCATTGATAATGTTGCATATGTAGTATAGATCCTTGCTTGCTGAGTACTTCGGATGAGTACTCACGGTTGCTTTACTTTCTCTTTTCCCCATATACCCCAACTTGATGATACATCAGACGATGGAGTCCAGGAGCCAGATGCCACCACCGGAGCTTACTACCAGGAGGGTCCAGAGGGCACTTACTACTGGATCGAGCCAGCTGACCAGGAGTAGGATCGGAGGCTCCCAGACAGGAGGCCAACGCCTTTCGATCTAGTGTCGCTGTTTGTGCTAGCCTTCTTAAGGCAAAACTTGTCTAACTATGTCTGTACTCAGATAATATTTGTATGACTGACTTATGTATTCGGATCTTCGGATCTCTGGTCTGTAATATTGTGGACCTCCGTTTAAATTGTGTTAGAGTTGTGTTGTGATATCTTCCCGTGAGTCCCTATGCTTGATCGTACACGTTTGCGTGTATGATTAGTGTACGATTGAGTCGGGGGCGCCACAAGTTGGTATCAGAGCCGACTGCCTGTAGGAAGCCCCCTTCCAATTCCTTGGCCGAAGTTGAGTCTAGAAACCGAAAAACGAATTTACTAACTTGGCTGTGTGGCTTACGGGCCCACGTCGCCAACTGGGTGGTATTAGGATCTTTTATTCCTCGTCTATACTCTGGGACTCTGATCTCTCTTCTACTCGGGTTAAATAAATTTTACTAACGCCGACACTTAGGATCTCGTAAATCCCGTCTACCCGGAGAGCTGGATATCTGTGCGATTTCCCTGTCGTTGATCTGATTAGTCTGATAATCATTTTCCTTTCCATTGTTTTGTTTAACCTTGCTCTCCGAGTTGTGTTAAACTTCTCATTATCGTTTGACAACCCTGAATTTCCTCTGTTTCAGATGGACCGTTTGTTTCCACCACGTCCTACGACACAGCTTGTGCTTCGCACTTGGGCTCGTGGTGCCCCTGGGTTTCCAGCTATCCTGATCGCTCTCATGACCAGACTTGGCTACTGTTGGTACCCTGAGTACTTGGTTTACGAGGATTACCGCGAGTTCAATCCGGAGCAGTACCATGCTGATGTTCGTATCTATGATCAGCAGAATGACTCAGACACCGAGCTACACCTTTTCCACGGTATCGGCATGACGATTGAGATGGCAGTCCATGATGCCGCCTACTCTGCTGTCGCACGTCTCCGAGGACAGTTCAGCGATATCTTGGATGACTCTGAGTTCCGATACATTTCGTATGCCCCTGCTGGAGATGCAACTGGATACTACACAGCTATCTGTGCCCCGTTCGAGCCTCGTCGCTATGACCCGCGCATTTTGATTCAGTGCACTCAGGCTCTGGATCGCACTGTTCGGGCTCTTGCCGTCGAGTTGGTTGCCACTCGAGCACGTCTCTACGATGCTATGACGCAGTTGCTACCCGCTGTTCACACAAGGATACATCCTGAGCACATCCTTTACTCGCGCAGGACTCAGATGTATGCTGGTATTGATTGGCCTGCTGTTGGAGGTCATACACCTGCACGTGGACCTCTTCTTACAGCTCGAGACCGGATTCTGCATCAGAGTGCACATGGAGCACAGGATCCTTCCGCGATGAATATTCGTCGTCAGCACTTGCAGTTACCCCGTTTCGGTGGTTTTCTCCGACGTTGATGTAGCCTTTGCTATGTCTCGTTGTGTACTTTCTTACCGCATGCCTGCGCGCCGCCTAGTATGTCTAGCTTTTGAATTTGCGCCGTTATGCTGTCCGCATGTACCCGACTCTGTGTATGGATCTGTATGTCTTAATCGACTACTGTTATGTATCTGTTACACTACTTAAATTGTTGTCGAGTTACATCATGTTTGTCACTAAACGCTTGCAATTGCTTTTACTAAACTACCCCCTGTTGATACTTAGCAGGATGGTTAGACCAGGTGGTCGTGGTCGTACCCCTGAACGCCCACCACCGCCAGACTATATGGCGGCTATGATGCAACAGTTTGAGCTTAACCGCCAGTTCATGGTTGGAATCATGGCTCAGCTTCCGCATCAGAACAACCAGAACCAGAACCCAGCTTCAATAACTTTGACAGAGTTTATGCGACTTAACCCAACTCAGTTCCGCAACTCTGACAAGCCACTGGATGCAGATGACTGGCTCCGCGACATCACTCACGAGATGGAGTCAGCTAATGTCGCCCCTGCCAACTTCGTCAACTTCGCGGCCTTTTTCTTAAAGGGCCCCGCTGCTCAATGGTGGGACACACACAAGCGTACTCTGCCTCACCTAGTATGAGTTCCAAGCTGCTTTTCGTACACGTTACATCCCTCAGGCAATTATGGAACGCATGAAGACCCAGTTCCGTAACCTCACTCAGGGCAACAAGACCGTCGAAGCTTATCAGCGGGAATTTCTAGACCTCTCCCGCTATGCTGAAGAAGACATCGCTACAGATGCACGCAGACAAGAGAAGTTCCGTAGTGGACTACACCCCGACCTCAAGCTTGCACTAGCTGCTCAAGATTTCAATGACTTTTCAACTCTGACGAACAAGGCCGTTCTTGTTGAGACCGCTCAAATGGAATACAAGGACTCGCAGAAGCACTATCATGATGCTGGCTCATCTTTGGGCTCAGCATCGAAGCGTCGAGTTTGGATTCCCAACAATGCGATCCGTTCCAATACCTCTGCGCCAAAGAACAACTATGCTGCACCACGTCTGCCTCCTCCACCACCGAGGCAGCCAAAAGCTCAAGCTATTCAAAACAATGCTCCTCTTCGTCCTGAAGATGGTCTGTGCTTCAAGTGCCACAAACCAGGACACCAGGCTAAAGACTGCCGCCAGAATCAGAATCAATTAGCTTTTCCCCGTGTTGGCCGTGGCAATGGTCGTGGCAACAACCAGACCCGCAACTATAATACTGGGTCTGCTGCACATGGTCGTGGACACGCCTACAACATTGACATTGAAGAAGTCCAGGATCAACCTGCTACTGTGATGGGTACCCTTCTTGTTAACTCAGTACCTGCTTCTGTTTTATTTGATTCAGGAGCATCACATTCATTCATCTCTGGAAAATTTGCATTTATGCATGGCATTCGATATGAGAAAATGCATACTCCGTTAGTCATTAAAACTCCCGGAGGTCACTGTCATGCTGACGTAATAGCACCTGACGTTACCGTCGAAATTAAAGGATTGGAATTCCTTGCCTCGCCCATCGTCTTGAAGTCTTCCACCATAGACCTCATTCTTGGAATGGATTGGTTGAAAGCTCACATTGCTTCGATCAATTGTGCCACTAAAGTCGTCCAACTTCTTCACCCCACCGATGAGATAGTGAACTATACCGCCCGCATTACTCGGGACGCTGAAGCTCAGATATATGCTCTGAATGCTTTGAACGCCTCACCTCTGGAAGGGATCGAGAACGTTCCTGTCGTTCGAGATTTTCCAGACGTCTTTCCAGAAGAACTTCCAGGAATACCCCCGGCTAGAGCTGTCGAGTTTGTTATTAACTTGAAGCCTGGCACCGTCCCAATTGCCAAGCGACCTTATAAGATGCCTCCGCATCACCTACTCGAGCTTAAGGAAGAAATCGACAAGTCTCTTAAGAGTGGTTTCATCCGCCCCAGTTCCTCTGCTTGGGGAGCACCTTCACTCTTCATTAAGAAGAAGGATGGAACTAACCGTTTGGTTCAGGATTATCGGCCCATTAACCAAGCCACAATCCAGAATAAGTACCCACTGCCCCGGATCAATGATCTTTATGATCAACTCGCTGGATCATCGGTGTTCTCTAAGCTCGACCTGAGGTTGGGTTATCACCAGATCCATGTCCGTGAAGAGGATATTCCCAAGACTGCATTCGTCACTCGATATGGCTCCTATGAATACACCGTCATGTCATTTGGCCTAACGAATGCTCCAGCAACTTTCTCCCGTCTGATGAATTATATATTCATGGATTACCTCGACAAATTCGTCGTGGTATATCTAGATGATATTCTGGTTTATTCTAAGAATAAAGAAGAACATGCTGAACACCTCTGTTTGGTACTAGAAAGGCTCCGAGAACACCAGTTGTATGCCAAGTATTCCAAATGTGAATTTTGGCTTTCTGAAGTAACTTACCTTGGACATGTGATTTCCAAGGATGGAATTGCCGTTAACCCCGAACGAGTTCAGGCTTTTCTTGACTGGACTCCCCCGAAGAATGTTAAGCAAGTCAGAAGTTTTCTCGGACTTGCAAGTTATTGCCGTCGATTCGTTGAGAACTTTTCCAAGATTGCAAAACCATTGACAAATCTGCTTCACAAAGGTGTTAAATTTGAGTGGACAGAAAAATGTCAAGAAAGCTTTCAGACACTAAAAGATAAATTGACATCTGCCCCAGTATTAGCACCCCCGGACTCCCAAAAGGATTTCGTGATATACTGCGTTGCCTCGCGTCAAGGATTAGGCTGTGTCCTAATGCAAGAACGCAAAGTGATTGCTTATGCCTCCCGACAATTGCGTCCTCACGAAGAAAATTACCCAGTGCACGATCTCGAACTTTCTGCGGTTATTTATGCCCTGAAGCTATGGCGACATTACCTTCTCGGTAACCGTTGCGAGATATATACGGATCATCAAAGTTTGAAGTATTTGTATACTCAACCGGATCTGAACCTTCGTCAACAAAGATGGCTCGAGACAATAGCCGATTATGATATGAATATCTCATACACCCCTGGCAAGGCAAATGTAATGGCCGATGCTTTGAGCCGTAAGGCTTATTGCAGCAACCATATGGTTCAGGAATCACAACCTCTTCTTTATGAAGAGTTTCGTAAATTGAACCTCCATATTGTTCCACAGGGTTATCTCAATACCCTCGTTGTCGAACCAGATTTAGAACACAGCATCAAGACTATGCAACGGTATGACTCTGAAGTTGAAAGGATCAAGCGATACCTTGAAAAAGGAAAACCGTCGGAGTTCCATCTTAATGATGATGGGATCCTATTTTTCCAACACCGTCTCTTCATACCTAAGTTCAAAGATGAGAGGGAACACGTTATGATGGAAGCTCATGACACTCCTCTGTCAATTCATCCTGGTAGCACAAAGATGTACCGTGACATTTGTCAGAGATATTGGTGGCCTAATATGAAGCGAGATATTGCTCGTTATGTTTCTGAGTGTGACGTTTGCCGCCGCGTTAAAGCTCAACATCAAAGGCCCGCTGGAACTCTGCAACCCCTTACAATTCCTGAATGGAAATGGGACAAGGTCTAAATGGATTTCATTACTGGTTTTCCCAAATCCCAGAAGGGTCATGATGCTATTTTTGTCGTCATTGGCCGATTCTCTAAAGTTGCTCACTTTCTGCCAGTTAAAGAGACAATCACTGCTAGCCAGTTAGCAGACTTGTATGTTTCCCGAATTGTGTCACTCCATGGTGTTCCGTTGGAGATCAGTTCTGATCGTGGCAGCCTCTTCACCTCCAGATTCTGGAATAGTTTCCAAGAAGCTATGGGAACACACCTGTCTTTTAGCACCGCTTTTCACCCTCAGTCACAGGGTCAAGTTGAACAAGTTAATCAAGTGCTCGAAGATATGCTTCAAGCTTGCGTCATCTCCTTCGGTAAGAAATGGGAGGAATCTCTCCCGTATGCCGAATTCTCTTACAACAATAGCTATCAAGCTAGTCTGAAGATGGCACCGTTTGAAGTTCTATACGGTCGTAAGTGTCGAACCCCTCTGAATTGGTCAGAAACTGGGGAACGCTCACTCGTCGGACCGTACATTATTCAGCAAGCAGAAGACCAAGTCCGCATTGTCCGTGAACATTTGAAAACTGCTCAGTCTCGTCAGAAGAGCAACTATGACCGAAAGCACCAGGAAATGGTCTATCAACCTGGCGAGCAAGCTTACCTCCGCGTCACTCCGTTGAAAGGCACTCATCGGTTCGGAATCAAAGGCAAGTTAGCTCCTCGTTACATTGGCCCGTTCTGTATTCTTGCCCGTCAAGGAGAGGTGGCATATCAATTGCAGTTGCCGCCTAATCTTTCCCAAGTACATGATGTCTTTCATGTATCCCAACTCCGTCGCTGCTTCAAGGATCCTATTCGAGCTGTGGATCACGAAAAGCTTAAATTATGAGAAGATCTGTCTTATCCAGAATATCACATCCGTATTCTTGATGAAGCTGAACGTCGGACTCGTCAAAAGTCAATCAAGTTCCTCAAGGTTCAGTGGTCAAATCATTCTGAAGATGAGGCCACTTGGGAACGCGAGGATCGTCTTCGTGAAGAATACCCCTCCTTCTTTCAGTCTTCCTCTTAATTCTCGGGACGAGAATTCTTAATAGATGAGGAGAATTGTAACACCCCCTGTCATTAGCTACAGTAATCACTTTTGATAATGACATGTCAGCAAGCTTAATAGTGCATAATCATCATTAGCATCATATTGCATTTCAACTCCTAAGTCAAATTCAAATTTAAATGAAAGTGGAAAATAAAAGTTGTCCAACATAGAAACTAAAATGTTCAGTAGATAACAAATATTGCAGAGACTATTCTAAAGTTGAAACCAACAATTAATAAATTAATTAGGTGGCACTAATATTACCTAAACAGTAAGGATTAATGCATTTTAATTATTATAAAAATTGTGTGAACTCAAATTGTCTCCAAACTAATTTTTGGTAGTAGTAGGTAATGCCTATTATTTATTGGAGCAATTGCCATGTTTTATAAAAACCATTTGGTGGCCTAACTATTTACTAAACAGGAGATATGACTAAATAAAAAGAAAAAGACAAAAGAAAAGAAAACAGAGAAAAAAAAGAAAAAGAACCCCCCCCCCCCTTCGGCCCAACTGGGCCAGTGCCCAGCCGGCCAGCCCAACCGGCACACCCCTTCCCCCCTATAGGGCCCCAGGCCGAAACCCTAACCCCCACCGACAGCCACCCACTCCCCTCGCACTTCCCCCCTTCCCCCGATCCCCTCCTAGATCGGGATCGCCCTAAGCCGCGCGCTCGCCTCGCGCCGCTCGACGCCGCCGCCCCGCCGCCACCGCCACCTCGTCGGACTACGCTACCCCGCCTCGCCATCGCCGGCTCCACCGAGCCTCGCCGCCCTCTTCTCTGCATCGGGGGTGAGGAACCCCCCGGCCTCCTCTTCCCTCTGGCCGCGCTCCGGCTCGCCCGTCCCGCGCTCGCCCGACCCCGCACCGCGCCCGCGGCCTCGCCCGAGCTCGCTCGCCCCGGCCACTCCGCCCCGCACCTCGCAAACCGCCGCTCGCTCGCGCCCTCTGTCGCCGGTCCGCGCGCTCGCCCTGCCCGCGCCCGACGCGCCACCGCCGCCGTCGCCTCGCGCCCCCGCGCCTGCCGTTTCAGCCGTTCGCCTCGCCCGCCTCGCGCGCGCGCCCCACACCCCTCCGGCCTCGCCCCGCTCTCGCTGCTGCCCTGCCTCCCCTGGCCGCGCCTCGCCGCGCCCCTGCCGCGCGCCCGTCGCACGCCCGTGGCCCCTGGGCCACTGCCCGATGGGGCCCCGCCGCCCCTGTGCCACTGGCCCGTGGGGCCGAACCCCCCCTGTGATACTGACGAACGGGCCCAGCCCTAAAAACGTTTTAAGAAAATAGAGAATAAAAATAAAATAAAAATAATTAATAATTAATTAATTAATTAATTAAGTTAATTAACCCTGTTTAGATTAATATAATTTAGTTAATTAGTTTAATTAAATATTAATTAATTAGTTAATCACTAATTAACCTAACAGTCTATGACATGTGGGACCCACATGTCAGGACGCCTGCTGATGTCATGATGACATCAGCATAACACTGTTTCGGATAATGTTAATTTAAATAATTAATTAAATTCCAGAAATTAATAAAAACTTTAGAAAATCATATTAAATAATCCGTAACTCCGATGAAAATACTTTATACATGAAACTTGCTCAGAATTCCGATACGAACCCGAATACGCCCTTCGTATTGCCGTTAGACGCCCATAGCTATAAGAACATTGAACTTTTAGACCGATTTCGATAAATGAATAGTGCCCAACTTTAATTAAATAAATCCGAATAAATTCCTAAATTAACTAAATCATTTAGTTAGGCAGTAGAACACCCCGGCATATCATTTAGGCATGTCATACATATTGTTTGCATTATCGCCGTGAATTTATTGTTTCTCTCCCCCTCCTTCTCTCTCTCGATAGACGCTGAGACCGACGACGCTGCACCCGGGTACGACTACACTACCGACGAGCAGCCCGTTGACGACCCCTCTCTCTTGCCAGAGCAACCAGGCAAGCCCCCCCCCTTGAGCATCCAGATATCGCCCATTCCATTTCTCCTGCTTGCATTAGATTTTGATACTGTTAATGTATGCTCCTATTCTGATGCATGGCCTGCTGTTGTAACCTGTTCATTGCTACCTTACCTGCCTATGATAAACTGTTTAGTTTAGGTTGGAATGAACCATCAGTGACCCCACCACCTTACCCTTGTTGCCCCTGCTTGATCATCGACGACTCGATCAACGTGATCGTCGACCAGAGACCGACACGTCACTTCACAACCCCCTTAGTTGTACGAATCTGCATAGTTACTATCGAATGCCGAGGGTGATACCTCGTAACGCACTCCCGATGAATACTCTGCAGTGTAGCTGTTCGGTCGTGGTCATCGAGGGTGATTCCTCCTTCTCCACTTCCGATACGACTCTGTCGTGCAACCCTCAGTGTGAACCTCGAGGGTGATACCTCATACGTTCACCCTGATGATTTTGTCGAGTGGAATCCGCCGAGGGTGATTCCTCGGGTTTTCCCCTTGATGTTATGACCACACGATTACTTGACCCTTGTTACAGGCGGGTCCACCCTGGTGGGTACCCGCTGGGGATCTATGATTTTAGGGTGTGCCGGAAGGGCACTCGAGTGTGACATTGTGGCGGAGCATCAGAGACTCTGATTGTCTCCGCGTGATACTAATTGAGCCTATTGGATTTGGGTGTGTGATCTAAGTGGGTCGACGTGCCCTATACACACTACCACCACGCGGAATAATGGTTATGGGACCCTCTGCGAAGTACGTTCTCCCGAAAGCTCGTCTGACGTCATGATTCACCGTGCGGGCTGATTGTCGGGATTGGGCTGGATACTTCACTGAAGAGTTCAGTGTCGCGCCTGCACCCCGACCAGTCTCGCAACGCGCAGGGTGCCCAGGGCGATGGCCCGAGACCTCTGGGTGCATAGGTTAGTCCGGCGTGTTGACCTCTCTGCTGAGCCTAGGTAGAGCGCTGCTTCGTGTTGATCTTCCGAGGACGGGCATTACCCAGCAAGTGTGTCCAGCCAGAGTTGATCGAGCGTGTTGGGTAACAGTAGTGCACCCCTGCAGGGATGAATCTTCTATCGATAGCCGGTACTACGGTAAAGGACGCTCAGTTTGTGTATCCTGATCTATTACTTAAACTGGATACTTGTTACTTAATTGAAGCTTCGGGATCGCTTTCTCGCTAGGGAGTCGAGGAAGGATCTTTAAGTTGTACTTCAACATGTTTGCTAAATAAAATGCTATTCTACTCTCTTCTACTGCTGCAAGATGATGGCCTTGTGAAGATGTTTGAAGATGCTAGTCTTCGATAGGACTAGGCCTTCTCTCTATTCTGGCATTTCTGCAGCTCAGTCCACTTATACAGCCTTTCTCCATTGATAATGTTGCATATGTAGTATAGATCCTTGCTTGCTGAGTACTTCGGATGAGTACTCACGGTTGCTTTACTTTCTCTTTTCCCCATATACCCCACCTTGATGATACATCAGACGATGGAGTCCAGGAGCCAGATGCCACCACCGGAGCTTACTACCAGGAGGGTCCAGAGGGCACTTACTACTGGATCGAGCCAGCTGACCAGGAGTAGGATCGGAGGCTCCCAGGCAGGAGGCCAACGCCTTTCGATCTAGTGTCGCTGTTTGTGCTAGCCTTCTTAAGGCAAAACTTGTCTAACTTTGTCTGTACTCAGATAATATTTGTATGACTGACTTATGTATTCGGATCTTCGGATCCCTGGTCTGTAATATTGTGGACCTCCGTTTAAATTGTGTTAGAGTTGTGTTGTGATATCTTCCCGTGAGTCCCTGTGCTTGATCGAACACGTTTGCGTGTATGATTAGTGTACGATTGAGTCGGGGGCGCCACAGTATGGGCTGCAAATAACTCCCTTGCTAGGGTTAAGGTATTAGGCGGATTAACGAACATACCACAGTTATTCCTCACATAGATCCCAACCATATGTGAAGGCCCATGATGTACGCTGGGGTGGTGATATCGGTATACAACCGAATTACTGCAGATGGGAAATACTTCACTTATTTCCACGTACAAACTGCAAGGGGGTGCAGTATCATTTGATCTTATTTAGACCAAATATGCGGAGTGTGAGACCGCATGTTACCATCAACAAAATGTTGGTAAATCACAATTCTGCAACATTGGCCAAGCAATATTGAATCTCTTTCATAAGGGATCAAACCAAACCATTCTGGTTATGTACTATATACTGAATATAACCATTGAATGCTCGTGAATCAACTTCAACAATATTTGCATTCCAATAGAATTATCCCACGTTGGGATAATTTGCTCTAAATTCGTCAATTTGAACAATTAATTCAATAAACACATGGTTTTGTGTGGATGATACACATCTAAGACCATCTTCTAGATGCGTCTATTAACACCATGAAGTATCAACATAACCCAGATAGTGGTTGAATAATCCGAACATATTCTTAAATGCAATCAAGAATACTGGCTGGCTCATTTCAAATTTTAAGGTGAGAGTGCCTTAAAATTAATTCCCCAATATGTCACATGCAGTGCACAAAACAATCTCATGATTGTTGGGAATATTGCAACTTGTCAAGTTGTGGCCAACAGAATTGTCAATAATTTCTCTAATCATCCAATACCATGATGATAAAGGAGGAAAAATTATTATGTATGCAACAAGATTGAGTATGAACTGATTCATACACTCAATTATCTCAACTATCATGTCCGAGTGACAAGATGTTGCAATTTATACTATATGTTGTAGTACAATTATAGGCTAATGATATTTAGGGATAACTAGGAGACTACATGAGATCTCCAAAATATCTTTGGAATATCATTCCACAAGCATATCATCAATATAGAGAAGTCCATTCTCCTTCTACCATACCAGAATATCTTCTGGTTGTTCCTTTTGAAGCAGAACTTCAAACTTATCCCATTAAAATCATTTGCCTCCAGTGAGCCGGTGGTATGATTCAACCCAATACTTGACCAATTGGTAACCATTGGTACGACATTTCGTACAACCACCACTTTGAACAACTTGAAAGTTGTCATTATGATCATTTAGATATAATGATCCATTCCCTTTTGAGATATACACTCTATTTCTGTTTGTCATCCTTCACTTTACATTCAACTCCTTGTGGTTTTCTAACCACTATTGCTTAGTACTAAGAGCACTAACATGAATTTTAGGCATTGCGGCCTAAAACAAAGATGATATTTCTGTTTACCATCCGAATGTAAAGTGCAGTAAGGACTTATAGTCAGATATGTATCTGAAACTGCCTTATTACAAAATCTCAACTTGATGTTGATTTATAGACATCAGAAGTATAAGCCTCAACGGACTTGAAGTCCCGACAATGAATGGATAATCATTCATGTGATGCTTATAACAATATATCTCGCCTCAATGAAGCCTCAGAGGGAAAATGGATATTCAGTATCCATTATATACTCAGTTTGAAAACTGAGTCATTGCGATGACACATAAATGCAAATATGCATATTCTTAGCTATTTATAAATAGCCATGACATTCTCTGCAGGTGGAGTCTCTATGGCGACAAGGCCACGGGTCGACAAAATCACTATGTTCACGACCCATGTCAAATAATTATTCCCACCTAATGTCATCGTATCGCATTACCTTTCGAAAAGGTCAGCCATATGATGCATGAAATACTCATGCATTAATTTACCTTCAGTAAATTAAGTAGGATGAAAATGCTATGGCTAAGCATAATCATGGTCCTGGTGATTCTTAGTGATTCATAG
The DNA here is from genome assembly GCA_011799875.1 of Thinopyrum elongatum. NCBI lineage: Eukaryota > Viridiplantae > Streptophyta > Magnoliopsida > Poales > Poaceae > Thinopyrum > Thinopyrum elongatum. The sequence goes on along the minus strand of CM022302.1, from coordinate 521,778,453 downwards.
GGCAAGCCTTCCAGAAGAACACCACAATGTGGTGTAGATCTTCAAATTAAAGGTAGTCACCTCAAAAGGGATAAACCTTTAATTTCCTTAAAACACATAGAGGTAGTCGACCACCTAGTGGTGCCTCACTCTTATGGACAGTTCCAATTGATCATAGCCTCCACAACCTTATGTTATTTATAACACATGAAGGTAATCGCCATAAAACGACATAAACCTCTCAGCTGTGCATGAAACTTAATTCATAGCTATGATGGCGTCTCACATGTTGTGTATGCATGGAAGGTAATCACCAAAATATGCAAGTGTTTTGCATAATTCTCTTCATAGCATAATATGCAGCATAGTCACCAATGCCTTGGACAACCAATGACAAATGCTATGAAATTGACAAGTATTTGGAAAAACATCATGAGGGTAGGCATCAACAGTGTAGGCCTCATAATGGCTATGTCATAAGTTTTGTGCCTTCACTTTACCTTTGAACACATGAGATAATCTACTAAATAGTGTAGACCTCACTCTTATGGAGCTTCTCACAACCTTGTGTTAATTAAAAACACATTGAAGGTAATCACCACATGGTGGTGTAGACCTCGCAATTGTGAACGAAATTAATTCGTTGCCATGCAATCCATAAGTTGTGTGCAAATTGAAGGTAGTCATTATGTCGAAATGACATAATATAGACCTCACAATAACATTTGATAATCTGCAATTAAGCAGTAGGTACCATTTGTTCTTTCTGACAAATGTAAATTTGACATAGTTAGGCAGTGTCATACACTTCACTAGCTCATGTTTCCAAACTTTCAAGCAAATTCCATATTCTATAAGAATAATGAAATCAACATATTGATGTGCAACTGTATTACTCATGTAATACAAATAATATGCAGAAGTATAAACATACTTGTGCAACATATATGAGGACCTGGGAGGTTGAAACAGTTATTTTACATGATGTAAAATGATGCATAATCAACTATTATGCAATTCAGCAAGATATGATGATCTATCATGTGTATTTGCTCTGAAGCCGAAAAGGCATAAAACGCAAATTACAATAACCATATGGTTAAAGTGCTGAAAATAGCAAGCCTGAGGCTAAACTACAAAGTCCCATGATCTTGATGGCTCATTTGTAATTTTTCAATAAGCCTGAGGTTTAGCAGCAAATTGGGATAAGCTTCAGGGCTAACCTGATAACGCCTTATGCCACCACAATTCGTCCGGCGCGCGCGTCCGACGACGCTGCATCACACGCTGGGCGGATAGCAATCTTCGTTGTGGTTATGAGGCGCGTCAACGCCATGATCTTTTTCTCCTCCTTGGAATCGATGGATTCCAATGTCTGAGTTCCTTCTTGTTTTCTCTTTCTGTATGTGCTCAGATGGAAGTAAATCTTGTGAGTGGATAGATTTACAGGAGAAAATTAATTGGAAGATCACTGGTTAAGCAATCTATTGACTAATCCCAATCTGTTGTAGAAGCACCGCGTCGAATTGATCCGCATCAGAGGCTTTCGTTTGCCTAATGCGAATGCAATAGGACGACTCCGGCCGCCGCGAGCATATGTAACTGCCGGTTGGACGGAGTTTTCCTCTCAGCGGAAAGCCAAGAAATTCTCACAGGAAAACACAAGATTCTCCGTGTTCCTTAATCACAAGAAGACAAACGAAATTAACATTCCCATGATTAATCTCATGTACGGATGCATGCATGCTCCATGGTGTTGCCGCTGCATGTCCTTGTGTAGTCAACCATGCCATCGCGTGCTGTTGCCGCCCTAGGGCCACGGCCGCTCGGAGTCAGCAGTCGCGGACGACGCTGGAAGCCGCTGCCGGAAAGTCACGGGCACGAGCGCCCGCTCCACGTTCGCTTCTATTTTTGTAGTAACCGTTTGGTTGAAATCGATCCTGCATCTGCATGCGATTGCATGTGCGTACAAGAGAAATCAATTGATTGATCACAAGAAGACAAAACGGAATCATCGTCATGGATTGGAAACCGCTTGATTGATTAATTCCCTTCTGCACGCCAACTCGTCGTGAACTGGCTCAATGCCGATCAGATCGCCATGGCTTCGTGCTGCACAACGCCGAGTGCTGCACAACACTGGATGGAATCGCTCTTCCTGTGATCCGCGCCGTCGTTGCTTGAGATGGCCGTGGCGTGTGTAACCGCCGTCGTCTTGGCCAGATTGCTCTCGGTAGAGGCTATGTGCTGATAACGTATTGTAGTATTAAAGTAAAGAAACAAAGAAGAGACACAAATAATCCTCTTAGTTTTATTGTAATATGGGAGACCCACTAATATACTTACATGATGAAGGGGTGTGTTGGGGGGACACTTTTTCCCCCAACAGGCACCTTCTGGGAGGCATCCCTCCCACAATTGATCACATATTTTATTTCTCAACACTTCGTACCCATTGGCTGCCTGCCCGGTTAGGTGTCACTGAACTTCTGGTTTCAGCCCGGGTGATTTTGCACTGACTGACTCGACCGTGCCCTGGTGAGCAGGCAAGAGTGGACAAGAGCCAACTGACAGACATGGCGCCGATTTTTTTTTTTGAACAGAGAAAGGCACCAACAGGTGCCAAATACATTAAGCTCTCAACAAGTGAACAGCAGATGATACAATGGCTGGAAAGAGCAAAGAAAAGAGTAGAATACAGCCATAGACAGAGAGCTTAAACCTAGAAAGGTTGTACAGGAGTACAAACCTTGTGAGCTACAGAAAATGTGAACAAGAGTATCAAGAGTACAGGGAGAGAAGCCCAGCTTGGAAGAAGTAAGAGATGGAGACTATATTGATCATCTTTCAGCTTGCATTCTCCTCCAAGCACAAACAGCCACAATTATTCTTATGCAAATCAACACAGGTCCTGCAATCTTGAACTTGTCATGGCTTACAAATTCTCCATGCGCAAGTAGGCACATTTGTTTGTAAGCAAATCATCAGAAGACCTGCGAAGCAGATGAAGCAAAGAGCAAAAAATAATAAATTCTGGCCAAGTTCCCCCCTGAAATTGAACATAGACCCCCAGTTTAGAAGCAGTGAACAGCATGTATTGTAAAGCCCAAAAACTGAGAATTAGAAAGTTGGGAGATAATGGGGCAAGCAATGTTTTTATGAGCAGAAGCATAGCAGGAGAATGCAGGTCTATGGACTTGTTTAGCCACACTGTGAGCAACACCATTAACCTCTCTAGAAATATGAAAAACTCTAGAATGAAGATCAGAGGTGAGAAGAATGTATTCAGCAATCATCTTCCTCAAAGTCCAAGGAACAGATGCATCCATCACATTACGAAGACCTGCTATGGAAGCCAACTTAAGACAATCTGTAAGAAAAACTGGATGAATGATGTGAAGATGATGCACCAAATGAGCTGCGAGAAGAAGAGCTTCTGCTTCAGCTTGCAAGGGAGTGTCCGTGGCCGCGGCAGAAGCCTGAACCTGAATATTAACCTCAGCACCTTGTAAGAAAAATGGTAGGCGCATATAAACTCCAATACCAGTACCTACTTCACCTGGGGACAATCCAAAAAAAATTTGGCATCTGAAAGCAGCATCAGAATAAACCTTAGGCCCAGAGAGAATAAAATCAGATTTTAAAGAAGTTCCTTGCACAAGGCTACTGCCAGCAGAAGTAGTGTTATGAGGCACAGAAGTAGGAAGGGAAGCTTCCAGTTGATCATTGAAAACGTTAGTCAAAGCCAAAGCTGATGTATGAACATGACAAGGATGAGCTTTCTTCCTATTAAAAAGGTAATCATTTCTAGCTTTCCAAAGTGACCAAAGAAAATTGAGAATATTAGGAAGAGAGGCATAAGGATGATTCATGACAATTAAAGTTTGGAGAATACTAGAAACAAAAGGATTGTCACTCACAAAAGCATCCATTCTAATGCACCAAGGAGAAGCAAACCAGGCAGCTCGAGAAAAATTGCAGAGGAAAAATAGGTGCATCTCATCTTCCTGCTGACCACATCTACAACAAAGCTGAGAAATGTGAGAAGAGAAGCGACCTGCTCTTAAACCTGTGGGAAGAGCTTTCCGAAGTAATCTCCAAGCAAAGGTTTTAACCCTGGGAATGAGAAGCTTTTGCTTCCAAATGAGTTTAAGCAAATTTTTTGTTTGCATTGAAACTTGGTAAGGAGCATGTCTCGGTTCAGACTGAATGTCCTGCAAGCACAACTTGTAAGTTGATTTAGAAGAACATGATCCATTAGGAGTAAGGTCCCAACAAAGAACATCTGGTCTGTCATCTTGAATAATATCAGTTTGGATGATAGTAGAGGCTAGAGGTTGCTGGAAAAGAGAAAAGATGAGATCATTGTTCCATATTTTCGTACCCTGCAACCAAAGATCTTTAACATAAGAAGGGTAAATATATCCTGCAGGCTGAATAATTAAACTAGCATAAATGGATGCCCAACCAACACACCAAGGGGTACTCCAAATAGACAAATTTCCTTGAGTGAGTTGGTAAGAAGAGTGAGCATGTAGTTTGGGCATAAGCTTAAGAATAGCACACCAGAAAGCAGATTTCAGAGTATTAGAAGAAGCTCTCCAAATAGATGTGTCATGGAAATATTTAGACTTACGAACCAAGTGAAGATGAGAACAAGGGTCTTTAGCCAATCTCCAAGCTGCTGCAAGAATTAAACCTTCATTAATAGCTTTGAGATTTCGAATACCAAGACCCCCTTCATCTTTAGAATTGCAAATGTCTTTCCAAGCACGAAGACACAGGCTTTTGCTAGAATTATCCTCCTTAATACCTGACCACCAGAAGTTTCTAATAATAGCCGTGAGTTTAGCAATGAACTTCTTAGAGAAAAGAATATTAGACATGTAGTAAACAGGAATAGAGGAGAAAACCGAACGAATGAGCTCCAGCCTAGCAGCATGAGAGAGCAGATTAGCTTTGTAAGTAGGCAGCTTGTTTTGAAATTTATACAACACAAAATGATAAGCTGCAGATCTATTGTTAGCAGGAAGAATAAGAGGATAACCCAAATGAGAGAAAGAAGCATCCATATTAGCCACAGGAAAGAAGGATTTAATATCTTGCATAATGGCCTGGCTAACATTAGAGCTAAAAAGAATTGCGGATTTGTTCCAATTGGGAGTTTGTCCAGAGGCAGAACAGAAATGGTGAATGATCTGCGCCATTGTACTAGCCTCCTGAACCGAAGCACGACCACAAACAAGTAAGTCATCCACAAACAGAAGAGAATGAATCGGGGGCAATTTGGTCCAAGGGAAATGCCCTCCAAATGATGAGCAGCTAGGGCATCATTAAGAGCAAGCGACAATTCATTAATGGCCAAAACAAACAAGTAAGGGGACATAGGACAACCTTGTCGGATACCCCTTCCACTTTTAAATTTATGAGACGGTTGGCCATTAATGATGACAGAAAAAGACGGCAAAGAAATACAAGCATAGACCAAATTTATAAAATGAGCATGCAACCCTTTACGAGTAAGGGCTGAAACTATGAAACTCCATTCCAAACGGTCAAAAGCTTTAGCAAGATCAATCTTAAGCATGAACGCCGAATGATTCCAGGAGCGAAGAGCAAAAGAATGAGCTATTTCTTGAGCAATAATAATGTTATCGCTAATTCTTCTGCCTTCAATGAAAGCTTGCTGAGCAGGGTCAATAAAATCCGGAAGATGAGGTTTAAGACGATTAGCTAAAGATTTTGCAATAATTTTATAAATCACATTGCAAAGACTAATGGGTCGGTAATCCATAGGAACTTGGGGAACCAGGTTTTTTGGAATCAAAGCAATATTGGTATCACTAATGTGAGGTGGCAAAATACCTGTTTTATAAAAATCAACCACCAACTTGGTAACATCATCCCCAATCCACTCCCAAGTTGCAAGATAGAATTCAACATTAAATCCATCAGGCCCTGGCGAGGCATTCCGCTTCATGTCCTTGAGAATCTGCAAAACCTCATTTTTATCTGGAATAATATAAATAGGATCCAGAGATCCTTCTGGCAAGTGAGAATTAAGAAAAGGTCGATTAGAGGCTGCATTATGAGAAGAGAAAATGTATCTAAAATAGTTGACAAAAGTATTAGCAATGAGAGCAGGCTTAAAGTGGACAACTTCATTTTCATCTTTAACCGAGCAAATAGTATTACGTTTTCTACGCTTAAGCACAGCTTGATGAAAAAACTTAGTGTTGCGGTCACCATCGGAAGCCCAACCTTTCTTACTTCTTTGCTTATAAAAGATATTAAGCTGAGAGAGAACATGTTCAAAACGGAGAATGAGCTGAGACTCTAGAGCATGGTTCTGTTGATTAAACGGGAGCATCTGAATTTGGTTAATACGACCCTCTAACTCTTTAAGTTCTTGTTGAAAATGCTTCTTTTTTCTACACCAAATTTTAAGAGATTTAGCTAGGGAACCCGTTTTAGCAACAAAAGAAGCAGACGAGGTATTAGTCCAAACAGAATTAGCAAAAGTATTGAAGTCCTTTTCCATTAACCACCAATTCTCAAATTTAAAGGACTGCTTAGGCTTCTCAAATTTACCGTCAGTAGAGAAAAGTATGGGTGCATGATCACTCAAAATAATAGGCAGATTGAGAACTTTAGAGTTGGGATAAAGAGCACACCAATCAGCATTCACCAAACAGCGATCTAACCGCCCATGAACAGGATGGGCAGTGTGCTGTCTATTACGCCAGGTATAAGCAGGACCACTAAACCCAATATCAAAGAAACCACAATTCTTAACCATAGCACGAAAAGAAGATATACGATAATAATTAACATAACCACTACTAGCATCGGTATCATACAACAAGTCGTTAAGATCGCCCATACAGATCATGGGTTTACCTAGGTTATCATACACAAAATTAGAGATTTGTTCCCAAATCTCACTGGTCTGCCTATGGTAGGAGTCACCATACATACAAACTAAACAGAAGGTAATACCCGAGGCTAGATGAACTACATTCGCTAAAATATAGTGGAAAGTAGCAGAGTGAACAGACACTTTAAGCTCATCGTTCCACATAAGCCAAAGCCCTCCTGAAGCACCTCTAGATGGCACAACAAAACCATTAGTAACATCAAACCTATTAACAAGATCAGTAGAACGGACTTTGGAAGACTTGATTTCAGAGACAAAGTTTACCTGGGCTTTAGTAGAGCGAATGAGGTTGGCCAGAAAGAGCATCCGATCATTACCAAGGTCCCGGCCCATACCTCGACAATTCCAGGCGATAGCCTTCATGGCGCCCGAGGTGCTCCTGATGAAGAACGGAGATGGCCACCAGGAAGACGACGTCGTCGGAGAAGGACATGAGGTCGGGGATGACCCTCTTGACGAGAAGCGCGCACAAGAGACCAAGGCTCAGATCGCAAGCCTCTCCACCGTCCGTCCCCGGCTCCCCCTCAGAAGCGACAGCCGCCCCCCTCTCCGCTCCAAGGATGAAGGGTGGACCCCTACTCCGCGAAACTCCCGGTCCCTCTACTGGAAACACCAGCTGAAGATTGAACGGATTGTGGATAAGCTCTCAGATTTCTTTGAATGGAGTGGGGATATTCTGATGCAGGACCACGAAAGAGAAGCGGCGAAGGAAGGATATGAAACGAGAAAGAACCAGAGCGAGCAGTGATTCGGGAAAAACGCGGGAGAGAGAGAGGAAGCGCTTGTGGAACCAGGAAGCAGAGCCAAAGGGGAAAAGCGGCAGGGATCGGGAAAGAAAACAGCAGGCCAGCAGGAAGGAAAGGGGATCTGGGAGGAGGAGGCCAGGGAAGATTGGGGAAGAAAGAAAGGAGAGGGGAAGCGGGATCAGGGGGAGGAACACGGCATAGAGCCAATCACCGGCATGTCGCCACCGTCGCCACCATGGGCAAGTCCATCACTAGTTATCATCTTTGCTCGTGTGGTTGGCAATCCGGATGTTCATAGAAGAACAAGCCACTCCGATTGGCGCCGATCTAACAGCTGATGAGTATTGGTGAGCCCGGCAACCGATTTACGGCCAAGAAACAGAACCGATCAAGAAGCTGTCCAGCTGTGTGCGCGCGCCCAAGTTGAAGGTTTGGGGGATCCCAACCGCTGCGCCGTCCACAGTAAAATACCACTTTCTGTAAAAGAAACAGTAAAACACCACGGATCACGAGCAGGACGAAGAAAACTCCTCTGTTCATCAGCCGCGCCATGAAACTTGAGAGAACCTTCGTCAATCGGGGGATTTCTCTCGTGCTGCAAGTTGGTGGCCTGGTCCGGTCGGAAACACGGCTGCCGCGTGACGGGAGCAAACGACGGCGAGACGCCACTGATCTCTGGAGCTTATCCAAAACCGAAACAGGGGAGATGCATCCATACTCCAGAAACAGAAACAGAAACGGAAGCAGAATGTTAGCGGCAAACAAATCATCCAAGGACGGATAAGCCTCCGGTCACAGGACAGATCGGATGCATGCATGTGTCTCCAATTTGTCACTCATTGCATTGATGTATATCCAAAACCAAACTCAGGGAGTTATACAGAGCGGGCAGAGAGCTCACTCTATGTACAAGTGGAGCAGAGAAGAAGAACTCACTCTATGTGCAGCGGGGAGGAGGAAGACGATCACTCTATGTACAGCCACTCTATGCACAGCTAATATAAAAGCTACCTAATTGATCAGGCTGGAGTCGAATTGGGTCTTAAAACTCCAACGCTCCGGCCTAACCCCCACCCATCTTCTATGTACAGCGAACGGAGTTATTCACGGAATTTTTCTTTCCTATGTACAGTATGTACGTATCTTCGCTATGGCATGTCGACGCTGTTGTCTTTTTTACTGGCGGCCGCCGGCGGCGGCGGAGAGCCGGCTGGGCCCGGCGCGGAACCGCTCGTCCACTCGCTTCCGGTGCTGCAGCTGCTGCACCGCCGGGGACGGCACGAGCGCCTTGCGTGCCCAGTGCCCGCTCCCCATGGGGACGCGCTGCGCCAGCCCGCTGTACGAGCGTTTAGAGCAGCCGCTGCCGCTGGGGACGAGCTGCGCGAACGGGCTCGCCGTGCGCTTCGACGGCGGCGAAGGCGGAGAGGCGGGCCTGCTGCTGACGGCGGGGGCCTCGTGCTTGCGCTCCTTGTGGAGGCTGCAGCGGAAGGAGCCCGGGTGGTTCGTCGGGGAGCACATGCAGGACCGACGGATCTTAGGGGCGGCGGTGGGGGAGGAGGGGGGAGACGAGACGCTGAAGGACTTGACCGGCGAGCCGCCGGCGGAGAGCTTGACACGGGAGAGCGAGGCGGGTTGGTAGTTGGGAAAGGGGCTCAGAAGGACAGGGCCGCTGGGCCGAGATGCAGCCGCCGTCGCCATGACGATGGAGCAGTTGGGACTCAGGAGGGGCGGTGGCTTTGGTATGGCAGTTGAGCTCCGGTGGGTCGCTGCCGGTTTGGGTAACCAGAGATGGGAGCCGGTTCGCCTCAATTTATAGGCCGGGGAGGGGCAGTTTGGTAAATTATGGGCGTTAAGAACATAAACTCGGGTAATTATGGGCGTGAACTGGTCTTGGGGTTCAAAGCAGGTGGGAATATTCTTTGGGCTCATGCATGCCAACTTGCTTTGAAATACTACTGATTTGAGTGTCAAAGTTGTGGTCAATTTCTTGCATTACAAACCAGTATCTTGCCACTATTAGTCATGTCAAAGGAGTAGTATATTCGAACGATTTCTGCACCAATGAATCCGAATCGGAACATATGGTGGTTGTTTCCGTGTGAACCGCACTGATTCGTACTAACTTTCTCTTCTGTTCAGAAAGAGTGTCTTGCAGAAGCACTGATGCAATCACATGTTATTAGCACACAGCGCATGTGCCGGCTCAGCCGGAAATTCGTGGAGTCTGCGCGAAGGAAGGTATCGTGGAGCCCGCCGGCGATGTGCATGTGATTCGGCCGGTTGCGCCGCGATAAGATGCTCCGACCGCTGTTAGCGCCCGGCGTCCGTCGATTCCGGTCGACCCAGACGAGACGATCGAACGAACGCGGCCGTCTCTTTCGCAAGCTGCCGCTCCGTTTCACTTTCGCCTTCTTCATTGGGTGGCACGCGCGGGTGTATTTTCACCGTGAAGGCCCGGATGTGGAAAGATCGGGATCGACAAGCGGGCCTCGGAACCTGCGTCGGTTAATGGCTAAAGTAATCCTTGCAAATATAATTACTCGGTCTTAATTACAGCCGTGTACTGCTGCACCAGACCCTGGCCACATGCATATGCAGGCGCATACCAGCATATATCAACTTGTGCTGTGTTATTTTGCATGATACTCTGTCACCACTGACGACACAGCAAATGACAGATTTACAGTTTATTTTAAACTAAAGCTGCACAGTTCAGATCATGGCCGGCCGCGGCCGCGGCACACAGCTGGACGGAGACACGTCCAGGCCGCCGCGCGCACGACGTCTGCATGGTGGGAGGGGGTGCGTGGCGCCGGCCAGCCGCGACAGCTGGCCCGGGCGGGGGCTACTTGGCCAGTGTTTTGTTTTTGTCTCTGGCCACACCTCGTCGTTTGGACTCGACCGGAACACCTTGGATGTTTGTTGTTACAGCAGAGGAAAAGTGAGAGGGAACAAGCATACAGATACAGTCCTCTTCAAGCTGAATATTAAAAAGGCTTTTGGCTCTGTCAAATGGGATTATGTCATGGAGCTACTGACCCACCATGGCTTCCCGAGTCGGTTTAGAGGGTGGGTTTCGGCCCTCCTTTCCTCAGCCTCCTCCAGAGTTTTGCTCAATGGTATTGCCGGCGATCCGATCAAGAATGGAAGTGGCTTTCGGCAGGGTGACCTGCTCTCGCCGTTGCGCTTCGTGCTTGCCATTGACTCGCTGCACCACATCCTGGAAAAGGCCATGTCTCAGGGTCTGCTATACTCACTTGGCATCCGTTTCACGGGCATTAGGGCCTCATTATATGCTGACAACGCGGCGGTTTGTTCCGCCCCTATCAAGGAGGATGTCAATTTCATTGCCAGCACGCTTTCCTACTTCGGTGAATCAACTGGGCTTGTCACCAGCAGAACTAGATGCCGACCCCCCCTTCCCAATTCGCTACTTAGGCCTTCCGCTCGCGATTCGACGGCTCAAAAGGATTCATTTACAACATCTCGAAGAAAAGGCGGCCAGGAAGCTTGCACAAGCTATTGCGGGCCGAATGGCCTTGGTCAAGGCAGTTCTCACGGCGGTGGCCATCTACCATATCACTCCTCTGGACCTCCTAGTGGAGGCTGGACAGTCTGCGGAGAGCCTACCTTTGGGCCGGTACTGACACCGTGTCCAGCGGCAAATGCAAAATTAACTGGGAGCACGTCTGTAGGCCCAAGCAGTTTGGGGCCTGGGAATCCTCAATCTGAAAAAGTTCGTCATAGCGCTCCGTCTTAGATGGCTCTGGTTGGAGTGGGATGACCCGCCAAGGGCATGGTGCAGTACTGAGATCCCTTGTCGCAAGGAAGACCAGGATATTTTGGCGGCCGCCAATAAGTCACGCTTGGCGATGGCTCCAAGGCCAAGTTCAGGGAATCATCTTGGTTAGATGGCATCCGCCCAAAGACATCGCACCAAAAATATTCGAGCTATCAAGGAAGAAGCCTGGCACTGTTGCTTCGGCCCTCGCAGATGAGAAGTGGGTAAATTTGATTGACACGAGCACAGGATTATCTCTAGTTCACCTCGAACAATTCGTTGCTCTTTGGAACAAGATCTTGTCTGTCAATATCCAACCTGGTGTCCAGGACACACTAGTAGAAAACAAGGCTTTTGTCCCGGTTCCAGGGACTAAAGGAATTTTTTTGAAATTTTCTTTTGAATTTTTTTCTGATTTTCAAATCTTTGAATTATTTGACAATTTAATCTCTAATCACCCCTCCCTCCTCACTGCTTCAGAATTTAATCTCGAATATCTAATCAGCACTCATTCCAAATCGTCTAACTTCCCGGCCGGTCACCAACCTCTCACCACTCCAGCCTGAGCACGCTTAACTTTTGAGTTCTATTCCCCCTAGTTTCCAAGTTTGCACTTGTTGTTTTCCTGACAATACTAAGCTGTCAATCCTATTAACCCTTAGGAGTTGAACTTGAGCATTAAGCACCGTTTGAGTTTGAAACTATTATTCTAAAAAACAATAATTATTTAGTAACACTAATATTTCTTGAATAAGTAGTTTGACCACAGTTTGACCAGATTTGACCATAGTTTGACCACAGTTTGACCACAGTTTGACCAAAATTGAAAAAAACTAAAATAATTAATTAGTAACACTAATATTTCTTAAATAAGTAGTTTGACCATAGTTTGACCAGATTTAACCAAAATTCAAAAAAACTGAAATTTGAGCATAACTTTTTTTCCTTTAAGAATTTGAGGATTCTAAAATTTGCAACACGGCCTACGGCAGTCAAAATCGGATGCGGATTTTCGTGCTGATTTTTTTTTATATATTATGCGTTTTTTTTTCGACATCGTATGCAAAAGATATGGCCGTTTTACTTTTTCATAACACTTTTTTGCAAAACATGTCCAAATTTAAGTTTTTAAATTTTCGTAACTAGTAGATGTAGTAACATAACTACATCTCGAAGGATTTTAATTTTTGAAGTTTTTATCATTTTCTTTTGTTTTTTACAAAATTGAATGGCGATACACGCGGGGGGGGGGGGGGGGGGGGGGGGGGGGGGAGGGTTAGAGCTTGCACCGTCCCAGCCAGCGATGCCCTTTATTCCCGGTTCGTGGCTCCAACCGAGACTAAAGGTGTCCCGGTTGGAGCCACCAACCGGGACTAAAGCATCAACTCCTTTAGTCCCGGTTCGTGGCTCGAACCGGGACTAAATGTACGAACCGGGACTAAAGGTCTAAACCTTTAGTCCCGGTTCGAGCCACGAACCGGGACTAAAGGGCATCACACCCTTTAGTCCCAGTTCGTGGCTCAAACCGGGACTGAAAGTCCCATTTGAACCGGGACTAATGCTTGCCCAGCGCCCTAGCCGCTCGAACCGGGACTAATGCTCACATTAGTCCCGGTTCATAATGCAACCGGGACTAATGCTCTGATCCGGCTGTGACGAAAGCCCTGTTTTCTACTAGTGACACCATCCTCTGGAAGCTCTCAAGCGATGGGTTTTACTCTGCCAAGATGGCCTACTTGGCGCAACTTGCTGGCCTTGTTCAATCCAACTTGCAAACTATTGTCTGGAAGGCTCCCCCCCCCCCCCCCCCCCCCCCCCCCCAATGTAATTTTTTTGCATGGTTGGTCACGCAAAATAGGATCTGGACGGCGGACAGACTTCAACATCGTGGGTGGCCAAACTATGATCGTTGCCCACTTTGCAATCAAGTGCGAGAGTCCGCAGCGCACCTGTTGTTCAAGTGCCACTTCTCCATTTGGGTTTGCAAGGAGGTCCTTGCATGGCTGCACCTTGATGTCAATACAACCCTTTGGATGAACTACGACACAGTGAGATCTTGGTGGGATGGGATCCTCACCAACAATGCGCAGCCGAGGAAAGCCTTGGCCTCCTTACTTCATCTTGTAGGCTGGGAGATTTGGAAGGAACGAAATGCACGCGTGTTCAGGACCAAGGCGGTGCCTGTGACGATGATCTTGCGTACTATTAAAGAGGAGGCGTCTATTTGGGCTCTGGCGGGCGCTAGACATTTGTGTAATTTGATGCCACGAGAATAGGCCTTTGTCTTTGTCCCTTTCCCACTTTGGTGGGGCTGTAATGTTGAAAACACTTACTCTTCTCCTTATTCAGTGAAATAGCAAATCGTTGCCTCGTTTCAAAAAAGAAAAAGAAAAACATACAGCGGTTGCAGAAAAGGTCAGGGTGCGGTGCTGTTTATTAGAAGAATCTTGTTGATACGTTTCGAATGAGGAAGATCTTGTTGGTGCTATTCGTCCAAAGTATACATGCACATTACGTGTCAAATCTGGCTAAGCTTGGTCCGACCCAATCTCAATGCAGCGTGATCTCAAGAGATTCACGTATGCTATCGGAAATCATCCTATCCCCGCCTGCTCTCTCACATACTCACAAGTGAAGCAAGATCAGACGTTCTATAACCAGCACGGAGAAGCTTGGCTTGGTAACCACGGGTGCTCGTGCATGGCAGCCACGTAGACCCTGACGTGTGCAGCGCAGCGGAGCCACCGGCCTGCGCGAGCGGGCGGACGTGTGCACGTGTCACGGGACTGGAAGTTTCGACGGTGAAGCCACTCGGTTGGCCGTTGCATTACCCCGCTGCACCGGCAAGAGACGGATCGGCTAGCACGCGTTGGATGGGAAGTGGTCGGTGTCTTGGCGAGGCAGTTATTCCGTCCTGGTCACCTCCTACGCTGCTAGCTCCATCTAGCTACACACGCGCGCTGAGAGATGCGACGTCGCGTACGTACGTATCGCTTCTCCGCCATGCATGGACGGCAAGCAGTGAGCGCCATGCACGCGCCCCAGCGAGCACCTTAATTTTCTTCCAGCGTATCGTATCGTGTAATAATCCAGCACCTCTCGTTCTCGTGTGGTACGTGGATGCGTGGGTAAATCGATCGTGTCGGCATGGCGCGCACGTTGTTCCATTGTGTTGAGTATATATTTGCGTTGCATGTATTTCGTATTATGGCCCACTTTCTAGTTGTATATAGTTGAGGTTAAGGTCTACTCTGTACTAATATATACGTGCACCGGCACCCATCAATACAATGATTATTGTATTGGCAAAACATCTCTCTAGGGCCAGCCGCCGCCGCCGCCGCGCCTCCTCGCGCGCACCGCCGCCGCCGCCGCGTCCTCCTCTGACGCCGCCGCCGCCCCGTGCCGCCGCGCCTCCTCGCGCGCGCCGCCGCCGTCGCCGCTCCCCACCGCCGCCGCACCCCGCCGCCGCCGCCTCCCTCTCTGACGCCGCGCCGCTTCCGCTCCAACCCGCCGCGCTGACATGCCGCCGCCGCCGCGCGCCTCCTGCCGCGCCGCTGCCGCCCCGTCGCGCCGAAACCCTAACTCGTCGAGCCGCCGCCGCACCCTCCCGCGTGCCGCCGCCGCCTTCCTCTTCCCGCCGCCGCTGCCGCCTTCCCTGCCGCAGCCGCCGCACGTCGTATTCGCCGCCGCTGCCTTCCACCTCGCCGCCTTCCATGGATTCTCCGGGCTCCTTCACCACCCGCGGTGGCCACGCTCCACCGGCCGCGCCGACCCAACTGCGTCCTCCCGCACCCGCCGGGTACTATCCGCGCCTCCCCAGTTGCAGCCGCAAGGAGGAGGGGGCCGACGCAACCGGCGTGGCGGCGGCGGCGGCCGCCTGCAACAGCAGCCGGCCCAGGGCGCCGGGGGGGGGGGGGGGGCGGAGCAGGCTACCAGCAGCCCCCTTCGCCGTGGGCAGCCGGGTAGAACCCGTGGACGGGCATCGTGCATGCCCATCACATTCCCGTCCCGCAGGCTCTCCCCGCGGGCCACCAGACGTTCATCGGCGCGCCTTACTAGCCGACTGGCGCCGGCTACGGCGCCCCCCCCCTGCGTCGTCGCCCCTCGGTGGTTATGGCCCGCCCGTCCCGGCGCCGCCCTACGGGAGCCTTCCGCCGCCGCCTCCCCTCGGTGGTGATGGCCCGCCCTCCCCGGCGCCGCCCTATGAGGGCCTCCCGCCGCCGCCGGTACCTGTGCCATGGGACCCCACCCTCCTCGCCGCCCTACACTCCGCACCGCCGCCGAGTAGCTCTGGCGGTGGAGGCGACTGGTACATGGACTCAGGTGCTACTGCGCACATGACAGCTCATCCCGGTAACCTAACCTCCTCCACTCCCGTTCGCACACCCACTCGTATCACCGTTGGCAACGTCTCCTCCCTACCTATTACTCATATCGGTAGCACTAGTTTTCCCTCCACTTCCACACCCATCACTATGTCTAATGTTCTTGTTTCACCTGAATTAGTCACGAACCTAGTTTCCGTTCGTCGTCTTACTCGTGAGAACCCACTTACTGTTGAATGAGTAAAAGGCACTAGCGGTCAGAGAACTTGTCCTTCGAGTGCACTTAAGTCACACTACTTGCAAACCGGAAAAACCCGTCATAGAACTTGCATTGCGGGTGCATCTAGGTCACATTGGCCATCTGGACCGGCCTGCCGCCCAGTTTTCTCTGTTTCGGGGTCACGCGAGGCGCACGTGACCTGGGTGGGGGCTTGTTTCTTTGCACAAAAGCCCCTGGTGGTTTATTACGAGGGTCGTATTGCAAACATGATATTTTATAAAACATGCCCTTTCCCCTTTTCCCCTTCTTGATCCAGAATCAGAAACCCTATTTCCCAAATCGAAAACCAAATCCCTAGCCGGCGACATGGGTGCTGGCATTCCTGGCAGCGAGACCGAGAGTTGTGGCGGCGTCCCTTCTGTCTGGAGCAGCGGTAGCTCTCCCGTTGGAAGTAGCCGCGCCGCCGTCGCTGTGGCAGGCAGTGTGGCAAGCGCCGGTGTCAGCGAGCAGAGCGTGGCACTGTGTAGCCGCGCCGTCGTCGCTTTGCAATACCCACAGTGCATAATAGCACCATGCCTGCTGAGTTTAGTGCCATCCTCACTCTCCTCTGGTTGTTGCCTTCTGTTCTTCCTCCTCCTCCCAGCTCTTTTCTCATAGTGTGGTGGCAATATAGGTACAGCATTAACTGGAGCCCACTCATCTTTGTCTCTAGTTGGATATACCTGAACTCCATAAGCACATAGATATGTCTGCACTGAGTAACAGGAAGACACCATAGTCTCAGGCCTAATTCGTTCATGTCTGCAACAAGCACATGCATGGCTACATAGAATTCCAGTCAGCTGCCATCTTCTGCAAGTACAGGTGTGCATGTTCAGCTCCACAATGTACCTTTTCTCGTTTGACAAAACTCCAAAGTCACCCATGCCTGATTCTTCTGGGTGGCAGTGGGCTGACAACTCCACATTCTTCCTAAGCTTGTCTCTAATTTTGGGAGTTATATTCCCTGTCCATTTCTGTAGAGCTTCTTTTTTCTTTGTCATGTGCCTATGCATGATATGAGATTTTATTCTCTCAAACATAGACATAACTGGTAGCTCTCTGGTGTAACACCCCTGTGTAACTACCACTGTGATCAACTGCTAATCTTGCCAAGTCATGACCATTTGCAGTGCCAAGTCACATGGGTTAAGGATCCAATTCAAATTCAATTATGAAAATCAACTCAAATCCCAAAGTGAAATATGAAGTTGATCAAACACTGTTGGAAAAATGTTCATTAGTTGGCAAATAATCCAGGAACATTTATAAAACCATCATCAATTAAATTGGAGTTAGATGAGTGACTCAAACAACTTGAAACAGCACCAAAACAGCAATGTTAACTCCAATTAAAATCATTTCAATTTCAAATGAAACCCAAATTTGCTCAAACCAATTTTTGGTAAAGGCTAATATTGCATATCAATATTTGGGTCAACCCTCACATTTTACAAAAGTGCTAAAGTGTGCTAACTATTTCAAAACAGAAAACAAATAAAAGAAAAACGCAAAGCAGAAACAGAAAAATGAGACGAGGCACTGTGCACTAGGCCTAAGTGCACAGTGCCCCGGCAGCCGGCCCATCTGGCCCGATCTTTCTCTCTCCCTCGCGCTGTCGTCCTCCCTCTGGTCGAGCGCGCGCGCGTCGTCCGCGCGCCGACACGCCGGCGAGCGCCGACACTACAGTGCACGGAGGGGATAAGGGCGAGACCCGTTCGTCCCCCCTGGCCCCCTCGGTCACTCTTTCCCTCTCCTTCGCTCGCTTCTTCCCTCCTCTCCTCCTCCAGATCCACCACCGCACGCCATCGCCGCCGCGCCGTCGACGTCCGCACGGCCACAGGCGGTCCCGTGCCCGCCGACCGTGTCCGTCAACTCCGCTGCGGTCGGTCACCTCCTCCGGAGCCCTCAGCTGGAGCGGGGAGGTCCTGCAGCACCGGATTTTCCTCGCCCCCTTCTGCTTCGGCCACCGACGAACTCCGGCGACATCGAGCTGCCCTGCTGCTCCTAATCTGTCAACCGTCTTTCGTGACCACTCGGTGAGCTCCCCTCGTTCCTCTCCGTCGCTTTGCAATGCCTGTCGTCGCCTGCAGCTAGCTGCCATCGTTGCCATGAGCTCGCCGCAGCTGAGCACCTCGCCGCCGTGGCTATGGCCTCTGTCAAGCTCGCCTAAGCACGGCATCGTGCTCCTGGTGCTTCCAGGAGCCGAACGTACCCGCACACGCGCTTCCCCGTGCCTCCTACCCTAGTCCCCGACGAGGTCCCGATCGCGCTGCCGCCTAAGCTTGTCGCCGGCCACTTTTCCGACGACCATTCGGTCCGGCGCCGCCGCTAGTTGACGCGGATCGTTGCGGCCGTTCGAATGTAGGTTACCGCGCGTAATTTGATGAGGTGTAGAGCAAATCCGACGCTCGCCGGAGTCGCGCCGCCGCGGACGGCCTCGCCGGAGCGTTTCCGGCCGGCATCCGACGTGGAAAGGTGCGGGGCCCGCTTTTACTCACTGACCTGTGGGCCCCCTAGCCGCGTTTGACTGGGTTGACCACGGTCAACGCGGGGGCACTGTTCACCTGTGCCGCTGACGTGTGGGCACGTCTCTTTTATTAGTCTAATTAATCACTTTTGCTAATTAAGCTTAATTAATTAAACAGTTAGTGACACTGACAGTAGGGCCCCACTTGTTTAATTAACCCTGATAGATTAGATTAAATCACTGTTAAATAACAGAGGCTGACATGTGGGTCCCACTGGACCCACATGTCAGGTTTGACTGGTCAGCCGACCTGTTGACTTGCTGATGTCAGCATTACCTCATGCTGACGTCATAATTCAATTCTGTTAATACAATTAATTCCAGAAAATCAATTAAATCTTTAAAAATTAATAACTTCTAAACCGTAGCTCAGATCGAAAAACTTAAAACATGAAACTTGCTCAGAACGACGAGACGAGTCTGATCGTGCCGTCTGTTTCCTTGTCTGAACCCCCTACGTAGAAGAACTCGTAACTCCGAGCTCGATTCCGGTAGGTGAATAGTGCACACACTCCGATTAATAAATCCCCGGTTAATCCTAAAGATAACCAAAATGACTTAGATGCATATTTAGGCAACCCTGCACTGCATCATAGCATCGCACGCACTGTGTTGCATCTGTTTGCATTATATTTACTTGTTTCCTCCCCCTCTTCTCTTTCGGTAGACCCCGACGTTGCCGTAGCTCCTGAGGCAGACGCCGCTCCGGAGTACGACTACGTCCCCGACGATCAGACCCTTGCAGTCGAGCAGACAGGCAAGCACCCCCATTTTGAGCATTCTGGTATCGCCCACTCTCTTCTCTCTTATGCTTGCATTAGAAGTTACTGCTGCTACTGTTGTCCTATATCTGCTGCATAGCCTGTTTACTTGTAACCTGTTGTTGATACTTTCCTGCTATCCTAAACTGTTTAGTATAGGATGGGTAGAGCCTTATCAGAGACCCACTTGTCCCAACTGCCCCGCTGGACTCTCAGAAGACCCGAGCAACAGGATCGAAGATTAGACCCGGGCACCGTGTAACACCCCTGTGTAACTACCACTGTAATCAGCTGCTAATATTGCCAAGTCATATCATTTGCAGTGTTTAAACAAAGTGGTTAATCAAAGCAAATCAACTCCATTTTTAAAATCAACTCAAATTCAAAAGTGAAATATGAAGTTGAGCAAACACCATTGGAAAAATGTTCATTAAATGGCAAATAATCCAGGAACATTTGTAAAACCATCATCAATAAAGTTGGAGTTATACAATTGACTCAAACAAGATGGAACAGTCCCAAAACAGCAACATTAAATCCATTTAAAATCATCTTAAATACAAATGGTTTCCAAATCTGTCCAAACCACTTTTTGGTGAGAGCTAAAATTGCACTGTAATATTTAGACCAAGTTCCATATTTTACAAAAGTGCAATAGTGGCCTAACCATTTCCAAAAACAGGAAAGAATTGATAAACAGAAAAAGAAAAAGGAAGAACTACTGTGGACTGGGCCTAAGTGCACAGTGCACCTAGACCCAGCCCACCAGCCCAGCCGGCCCGTTTCTCTCTCCTCCCTCCTTCTCTCTATCGCTGTGTCGGCGCGCGCCTGGTCACGCCGCCGAACACCGCCTAAACGCCGACACCTCGCACTCCACCGACGCCGCGGCTCGACGGGGAGGATAAGGCCGAGGCCAGTACCTCCCCCCTGCCCTCCTCGACCACTCCTCCCCTCTTCCCTCGTTTTCCTCCCTCAGATCCCATCGCGGCCGAGTGCCTCCGCCGCCGTGCTTCGCCGTTTGCCGCGGCCACCGTGGATCTCCCGCTCCGCCTCGATGTCGTAGACGCGCTGCCGACTGCCTCGTTGACTGGAGCCAGTAGCAGGAGCTGGGAGGCATCACAGCGCCGGAATTCCTCCATCGCCATCTCCGGTCGCCGCCGCTCGTCTTCGTTCCCGGCGACGCCACTGCAGCTCCTCACCTGTCGCCAGGCCAACGTGTGCCTCCGCTGTGAGCCACCCTCCCTTCTCCTTACCTCTGTTTGTCCCCGTGCGCGCGCTAGCTGCTTATTCCCCGACGCGCGAACGCGCCGCTGCTCGCGCACGTCGCCGGCGTGTCTCCGGTGAGCTTTTGGTCAAGGGCAAATGCCCGTTGCATTCCCCGCTTCGAGTAGATGCCGTAGACGCCTCGCGTTATTGGATTTGCACGCCACAGCCGTGTTTCCGACGAGGCCCGAGTTCCGGCCACCGCCTCGAGCTCGTTTCCGGCGAGCTCCGGCCGTTTCTATCGCTTCCGCTGGTAACGTTCGA
This sequence comes from Thinopyrum elongatum, assembly GCA_011799875.1. Classification (NCBI taxonomy): domain Eukaryota; kingdom Viridiplantae; phylum Streptophyta; class Magnoliopsida; order Poales; family Poaceae; genus Thinopyrum; species Thinopyrum elongatum. The sequence continues at coordinate 521,757,605 of CM022302.1, read as the reverse complement.
CGCGGCGTTGTCTCCGCGTTCGAACGCAACCAGCCGCGTCCATTTTGGTGGTCTGTGGACGATTTTCGCCGGCCACCCGTGTCTCCGCCGTGTTCTGGGCTCGCCGGCGTTGAGCCGCCGGCCACAGCCGACGTGGCACGCGCGGGGTCCACCCCTGGGCCACTGCCAGTGGGTCCCAGGGGGCCCAGTTGACCCGTTGACCGTGGTCAACGTGCTGACTGGGCGCGGGCCAGCCACCGACATGTGGGCCCCTCCTGCTAAATAATCTAAAATAATGAATTAATTAAATAAAAACTAATTAATTTAGTCTAATGTCTCACTGACATGTGGGGCCCACACCCCTAATTATCCAGTTAATTAGATTAATCCACTGTTAGTCTAAACAGAGACTGACATGTGGGTCCCACTGGACCCACATGTCATGTTTGACTGGTCAGTGACGCTGTTGACCGCTGACGTCATAGTGAAGTCATGCTGACATCATAATTCATTTTCTGTAAATAAAATAATTCCAGAAAATCAATAAATCTTTAAAAATTGATAACTTTTAAACCGTAGCTCAGATCGAAAAAGTTAAAACATGAAAGTTGCTCAGAACGACGAGACGAGTCTGATCGTGCCGTCTGTTTCTTTATCGGAACCCCCTACGTAGAAGAACTCGTAACTCCGAGCCCGATTTCGGTAGATGAATAGTGCACATACACGGTTAATAAATCCCAGATTAATTCTAAAAATAACTAAAATGACTTAGAGGCATATTTAGGCAACCCTGCACTGCATCATAGCATCGCACGCACTGTGTTGCATTTGTTTGCATTATATTTACTTGTTTCCTCCCCCTCTTCTCTTTCGGTAGACCCCGACGTTGCCGTAGCTCCTGAGGCAGACGCCGCTCCGGAGTACGTCTACGTCCCCGACGACCTTGCCCTTGCCCCAGAGCAGACAGGCAAGCACCCCCATTTTGAGCATTCCTATATCACCTCTTCTCTTCCCTCTTATGCTTGCATTAGATGTTACTGCTGCTGTTACCATCCGATATCTGTTGCATAGACTGTTTTATTGTAGCCTACTTTTGATACCTGCCTGTTCTCCTAAACTGTTTAGTATAGAATGGGTAGAGCCTGATCAGAGACCCACTTGTCCCGACTGCCCCGCTGGATATCAGAAGACCCGAGCAACGGGATTGAAGATTAGAACCTGGCACCGCACGTCACTTCCCTTAAGTTGCTCGACACTACTGGGTTACTATCGAGTGCCGAGGGTGATACCTCATCAGCACTTCTGATGATAACCTTGTAGGTTAGTTAATCGGTCGTGGTAAGCGAGGGTGATTGCTCCTACACCACCCCCGATACCGACACCGTCGCGCAATCTCTCAAGTGTGGACCTCGAGGGTGATTCCTCCTTCGTTCACCTTGATGATAACCTCAAGCGGGAATTCCATCGAGGGTGATTCCTCAGGGTTCCCATTTGTGTCAGACACACGGAGACTTGGTTACTAAGACTGAACACGGAACCATGATAACATGTTACTAAAGACGGGTCGGCCCTGAGGGGTACCCGCGCGAGCATGAATGTGAAGTGCTATGGAGTCGGGTTGACCTGAGAGGTGCCCACGAGATAACTACGAGGCGTGGCCGGGCATTCTTAGCCCTTGCCGCAAGTCCTCAAGACGGGGCGACGGGGTCACATCGATCGTGAGTCTCTGCTAGTTACCGCGCGCTCCTAATCCACTACGGTTTGGATATTTGATCCGAGGGGCCTCTGGCCTGATAGCACTAACCATCACGTGGGCATAGTATTGGCATTCTGCGTCGTATACTTCAGCCGAAGCTTAATGGACGTCAGCGACTGATGCGGCACACGCTGGGTTGGAATGGGAACGCAACCGCGCTTGTATAAGGGGTTGCTAGGTCTGCTCACCGGTGATGCACGTAACATGTAGGAGTTCCCGGGGCGATGGCCCAAGACCCCTGGGGGCATAGGTTAGTCCGGCGTGCTGGCCTCTCTGTTAAGTATTTGGTCGGGTTGCGGCGTGTTGCTTAGCCGAGGCCGGGCATGACCCAGAAAAGTGTGTCCGGCCGGAGTTAAGCGAGCGTGGTGGGTAAGTTGGTGCACCCCTGCAGGGAAGAAACTTCTATTGATAGCCTGTCCTACGGTAACGGACACTCGGAGTTGTATCCCGATCGGTACAACTAGAACATGACATGAGATGAGAACTGGATAGTACGGCTCTGGGATTGCTTTCTCGCGGGGAGTCGAGGAAGAATCCCCGGCCGAGGTTGATAACATTACTGCTATACTTTACATTATGTTGGTCTGCTCTCTTCTAATGCTACGAGACCGTTGAAGAGGCTGAAGATGCTAGTCTTTGATAGGACTAGGCTTTCCCCCTCTATTCTGGCATTTCTGCAGCCCAGTCCACATATACAGCCCCCTTTGAAAATGTTGCATATGTAGTGTAGATCCTTGCTTGCTGAGTACTTCCGATGAGTACTCACGTTTGCTTTATTTTCCTTTTTCCCCCTTTATCCCCTTGTCGCATCCAGACGACGGAGCCCCGGAGCCAGATGTCCCCGTCGACGACCAGTACTACTACCAGCCCGGATAGTACTACTACTACGAGGAGCCGACTGACGACCAAGAGTAGGATCGGAGGGTCCAGGGCAGGAGGCCCACGCCTTTTCGATCGTAGATTTTATTTTACCCCGCCTCTGTGAAGGCCTATCTCTCCCTCTGTTCTGTAATATATCTGTACCCAGATATCTGACGCTTCCGCTGACACTTGTATGCCATCGAGCTATGTATTCGAGCCCTCGAGGCCCTGGCTTGTAATATTAAGCTTGTATGAATTTATTTATGTTTTAGAGTTGTGTTGTGATATCTTCAAGTGAGTCCTTAGGCTTGATCGTGTGCATTTGCGTGTATGATTAGTGCACGATTAAGCCGGGGTCGTCACAGGTTGGTATTAGAGCCGACTACCTCTAGGAGTCCCCCTTTCCAACTCTTTGGCCGAAGTTGAGTCTAGTGGTCAAAAACTGTTTTACTAACTTGGCTGTGTGGCTTACGGGCCCACGTTGCCAACTGGGTGGTATTAGGATCTTTTATTCCTCGTCTTTACTCTGGGACTCTGATCTCTCTTCTATTCGGGTTTAATAAAATTTACTAACACCGACACTTAGGATCCCGATAATTCTATCCACCCGGAGAGCTGGATTCAGTGCGATTTCCCTGTCTTTGATCTGATTAGTCTGATAATCATTTCCTTTCCATTGTTTTGTTTAACCTTTCTCTCCGAGTTGTATTATACTCCGAGTTGTCATTCGATAAGACCGGATTCTGTATCAGAGTGCACACAGAGAGTAGGATCCAGCAAGTTGATCGATCATCGGTGTTCTCTAAACTCGACTTGAGGTTGGGTTATCACCAGATCCGTGTCCGTGAAGAGGATATTCCAAAGACTGCATTCGTTACTCGATATGGCTCCTATGAATACACTGTCATGTCATTTGGCCTGACGAATGCTCCAGCTACGTTCTCCCGTCTGATGAATTACATATTCATGGACTACCTCGACAAGTTTGTCGTGGTATATCTGGACGATATCCTAGTATATTCGAAGAATAAGGAAGAACATGCCGAACATCTTTGCCTTGTTCTGGAGAGGCTTCGAGAGCACAAGTTATATGCCAAGTACTCCAAATGTGAATTCTGGCTTTCCGAAGTGACCTACCTTGGACATGTGATTTCCAAGGACGGTATTGCCGTTAACCTGGAGCGTGTTTAGGCTATCCTTGACTGGACTCCTCCGAAGAATGCCAAGCAAGTCCAAAGCTTCCTCGGACTAGCCAGTTATTGTCGCCGATTTGTCGAGAACTTCTCTAAGATCGCCAAGCCCTTGACTAATCTGCTCCACAAAGGCGTTAAGTTTGAGTGGACAGACAAATGTCAGGAAAGTTTCCAGACCCTCAAGGACAAGCTTACTTCTGCTCCAGTGCTTGCTCCTCCTGATTCTCGAAAGGACTTTGTCATATACTGCGACGCCTCTCGTCAGGGATTAGGCTGTGTCCTAATGCAAGAATGAAGAGTGATTGCGTATGCTTCACGTCAATTGCGTCCGCATGAAGAAAATTATCCGGTGCATGATCTTGAACTTGCTGCAGTGATCTATGCATTAAAGTTATGGCGACATTACCTTCTGGGTAATCGGTGTGAGATTTCTACCGATCATCAAAGTCTGAAGTACTTGTTCACCCAACCGGATCTTAATCTCCATCAGCAACGATGGTTAGAAACAATTATGGACTATGACTGTGGTATTTCATATACCCCGGGCAAGGCTAACGTGATGGCCGATGCCCTGAGCCGCAAGTCATATTGTAACAACCTCATGGTTAGGCGAGCTCAACCTCGTCTCTATGCAGAATTGAATCAGCTGAATCTGCGAATTGTTCCCCAAGGTTCTCTTAATAACCTTGTGGTACAGCCAGACCTTCAGAAGGCTGTTAAGGAAGCGCAAGCCAAAGATGCTGAAGTTGACTTGATGAAGAAAGAGCTTCACCTTGATAAGTACCGGGATTTCTTAGTTGCTGAAGATGGAACATTATATTTCAGAGACCGCATTATAGTACCTCGCTTCGAGCTGATGACTGACAAGGTCATGAAGGAGGCTCATGATACACCGCTGTCTATCCATCCGGGTAGCACCAAGATGTATCGCGATCTCCGACAGAGGTACTGGTGGTCCAGAATGAAGCAGGACATTGCTCGATACGTTGCCGAATGTGACGTATGTCGTCGCGTGAAGGCAGAACATCAGAAACCTGCTGGAATTCTTCAACAACTCCCTATTCCTCTATGGAAGTGGGATAAAGTGCAGATGGATTTCATTACTGGTCTTCCCAAGTCTCAGAAAGGTCACGACGCTATTCTTGTCGTCGTCGATCAACTCTCCAAGGTTGCTCATTTCCTACCTGTCAAGGAGACTATCACTGCTAGCCAGCTAGGAGAGCTATATATCTCCAGAATTGTTTCACTCCACGGTATTCCGAAGGAGATCAGTTCGGACCGTGGCGGTCTTTTCACGTCCAAGTTCTGGGAAAGTTTTCAAGAAGCTATGGGAACTCACATTACATGGAGTTCAACTTATCATCCCCAATCCCAAGGCCAAGTTGAGCGCGTTAATCAAGTGCTTGAAGACATGCTTCGAGCCTGTGTTATATCCTTCGGTAAGAAATGGGAAGAATCTCTCCCGTATGCCGAGTTCTCTTATAACAACAGCTATCAAGCCAGCTTGAAAATGGCCCCCTTCGAAGTTCTCTATGGACGTAAATGTCGAACCCCACTGAATTGGTCAGAAACTGGGGAACGACTTCTTGTTGGACCGGACATTATTCAGCATGCCGAAGAACAAGTCAGAATTGTCCGGCAGAATCTCAAAGCAGCTCAAGACCGCCAGAAGAGCAATTATGATCGCAAGCGATGGGGTCTGACTTATCAACCAGGTGATCAAGCTTATCTGCGTGTCACTCCTATGAAGGGCACCCGTCGTTTTGGAATCAAGGGCAAGCTAGCTCCTCGCTATATTGGTCCCTTTCGCATTGTTGCCAGACGTGGACAGGTGGCTTATAAATTGGAGTTGCCGCCACAATTCTCTCATATTCATGATGTCTTCCACGTGTCGCAACTTCGCAAAAGCTTCAAGGAATCTCCGCACCGTGCAGTGGATCACGAGATGCTTCAGTTGCAAGACGACTTATCCTATAAGGAGCATCCGATCCGCATCCTCGATGAAGCTGAACGTCGAACTCGTCAGAAGACAACCAAGTTCCTGAAAGTGCAGTGGTCGAATCACACTGAAGATGAAGCCACTTGGGAACACGAGGATCATCTTCGGGAAGAATATCCCGGACTCTTTCCTTCTACCTCCTAAATTCTCGGGACGAGAATTTCTTTTAGAGGAGGAGAACTTGTAACACCCCTGTGTAACTACCACTGTGATCAGCTACTAATATTGCCAAGTCATATCATTTGCAGTGTTTAAACAAAGTGGTTAATCAAAGCAAATCAACTCCATTTTTAAAATCAACTCAAATTCAAAAGTGAAATATGAAGTTGAGCAAACACTGTTGGAAAAATGTTCATTAAATGGCAAATAATCCAGGAACATTTGTAAAACCATCATCAATAAAGTTGGAGTTATACAATTGACTCAAACAAGATGGAACAGTCCCAAAACAGCAATATTAAATCCATTTAAAATCATCTTAAATACAAATGGTTTCCAAATCAGTCCAAACCACTTTTTGGTGAGAGCTAGAATTGCACTGTAATATTTAGACCAAGTTCCATATTTTACAAAAGTGCAATAGTGGCCTAACCATTTCCAAAAACAGAAAAGAATTGATAAACAGAAAAAGAAAAAGGAATAACTACTGTGGACTGGGCCTAAGTGCACAGTGCACCTAGACCCAGCCCACCAGCCCAGCCGGCCCGCTTCTCTCTCCTACCTCCTTCTCTCTATCGCCGTGTCGGTGCGCGCCTGGTCACGCCGCCGAACACCGCCCGAACGCTGACACCTGGCACTCCACCGACGCCGCGGCTCGACGGGGAGGATAAGGCCGAGGCCAGTACCTCCCCCCTGCCCTCCTCGACCACTCCTCCCCTCTTCCCTTGTTTTCCTTCCTCAGATCCCATCGCGGCCGAGCGCCTCCGCCGCCGTGCTTCGCCGTTTGCCGCGGCCACCGTGGATCTGCCGCTCCGCCTCGCTGTCGTAGACGCGCGCCGCCGACTGCCTCGTTGACTGGAGCCAGCAGCAAGAGCTGGGAGGCATCGCAGCGCCGGAATTCCTCCATCGCCATCTCCGGTCGCCGCCGCTCGTCTTCGTTCCCGGCGACGCCACTGCAGCTCCTAAACTGTCGCCAGGCCAACGTGTGCCTCCGCTGTGAGCCACCCTCCCTTCTCCTTACCTCTGTTTGTCCCCGTGCGCGCGCTAGCTGCTCATTCCCCGACGCCCGAACGCGCCGCCGCTCGCGCACGTCGCCGGCGTGTCTCCGGTGAGCTTTTGGTCAAGGGCAAATGCCCGTTGCATTCCCCGCTTCGAGTAGATGCCGTAGACGCCTCGCGTTATTGGATTTGCACGCCACAGCCGTGTTTCCGACGAGGCCCAAGTTCCGGCCACCGCCTCGAGCTCGTTTCCGGCGAGCTCCGGCCGTTTCTATCGCTTCCGCTGGTACCGTTCGACGCGGCGTTGTCTCCGCGTACGAACGCAACTAGCCGCGACCATTTTGGTGGTCTGTGGACGATTTTCGCCTGCCACCCATGTCTCCGCCGTGTTCTGGGCTCGCCGGCGTTGAGCCGCCGGCCACAGCCGACGTGGCACGCGCGGGGTCCACCCCTGGGCCACTGCCAGTGGGTCCCAGGGGGCCCAGTTGACCCGTTGACCGTGGTCAACGTGCTGACTGTGCGCGGGCCAGCCACCGACATGTGGGCCCTGCTGCTAAATAATCTAAAATAATGAATTAATTAAATAAAAACTAATTAATTTAGTCTAATGTCTCACTGACATGTGGGGCCCACACCCCTAATTATCCCAGTTAATTAGATTAATCCACTGTTAGTCTAAACAGAGACTGACATGTGGGTCCCACTGGACCCACATGTCATGTTTGACTGGTCAGTGACGCTGTTGACCGCTGACGTCATAGTGAAGTCATGCTGACGTCATAATTCATTTTCTGTAAATAAAATAATTCCAGAAAATCAATAAATCTTTAAAAATTGATAACTTTTAAACCGTAGCTCAGATCGAAAAAGCTAAAACATGAAAGTTGCTCAGAACGACGAGACGAGTCTGATCGTGTCGTCTGTTTCTTTATCGGAACCCCCTACGTAGAAGAACTCGTAACTCCGAGCCCGATTTCGGTAGATGAATAGTGCACATACACGGTTAATAAATCCCAGATTAATTCTAAAAATAACTAAAATGACTTAGAGGCATATTTAGGCAACCCTGCACTGCATCATAGCATCGCACGCACTGTGTTGCATTTGTTTGCATTATATTTACTTGTTTCCTCCCCCTCTTCTCTTTCGGTAGACCCCGATGTTGCCATAGCTCCTGAGGCAGACGCCGCTCCGGAGTACATCTACGTCCCCGACGACCTTGCCCTTGCCCCAGAGCAGACAGGCAAGCACCCCCATTTTGAGCATTCCTATATCACCTATTCTCTTCCCTCTTATGCTTGCATTAGATGTTACTGCTGCTCTTACCATCCGATATCTGTTGCATAGCCTGTTTTATTGTAGCCTACTTTTGATACCTGCCTGTTCTCCTAAACTGTTTAGTATAGAATGGGTAGAGCCTGATCAGAGACCCACTTGTCCCGACTGCCCCGCTGGATATCAGAAGACCCGAGCAACGGGATTGAAGATTAGAACCTGGCACTGCACGTCACTTCCCCTAAGATGCTCGACACTACTGGGTTACTATCGAGTGCCGAGGGTGATACCTCGTCAGCACTTCTGATGATAACCTTGTAGGTTAGTTAATCGGTCGTGGTAAGCGAGGGTGATTCCTCCTACACCACCCCCGATACCGACGCCGTCGCGCAATCTCTCTAGTGTGGACCTCGAGGGTGATTCCTCCTTCGTTCACCTTGATGATAACCTCAAGCGGAAATTCCATCGAGGGTGATTCCTCAGGGTTCCCATTTGTGTCAGACACACGGAGACTTGGTTACTAAGACTGAACACGGAACCATGATAACATGTTACTAAAGACGGGTCGGCCCTGAGGGGTACCCGCACGAGCATGAATGCGAAGTGCTGTGGAGTCGGGTTGACCTGAGAAGTGCCCGCGAGATAACTACGAGGCGTGGCCGGGCATTCTTAGCCCTTGCCGCAAGTCCTCGAGACGGGGCGATGGGGTCACATCGATCGTGAGTCTCTGCTCGTTACCGTGCGCTCCTAATCCACTACGGTTTGGATATTTGATCCGAGGGGCCTCTGGCCTGATAGCACTAACCATCACGTGGGCATAGTATGGGCGTTCTGCGTCGTATACTTCAGCCGAAGCTTAATGGACGTCAGCGACTGATGCGGCACACGCTGGGTTGGACTGGGAACGCAACCGCGCTTGTATAAGGGGTTGCTAGGTCTGCTCACCGGCGGTGCACGTAACGTGCAGGAGTTCCCAGGGCGATGGCCCAAGACCCTAGGGGGCATAGGTTAGCCTGGCATGCTGGCCTCTCTGTTAAGTATTTGGTCGGGTTGCGGCGTGTTGCTTAGCTGAGGCCGGGCATGACCCAGAAAAGTGTGTCCGGCCGGAGTTAAGCGAGCGTGGTGGGTAAGTTGGTGCACCCCTGCAGGGAAGAAACTTCTATTGATAGCCTGTCCTACGGTAACGGACACTCGGAGTTGTATCCCGATCGGTACAACTAGAACATGACATGAGATGAGAACTGGATAGTACGGCTCTGGGATTGCTTTCTCGCGGGGAGTCAAGGAAGAATCCCCGGCCGAGGTTGATAACATTACTGCTATACTTTACATTATGTTAGTCTGCTCTCTTCTAATGCTGCGAGACCGTTGAAGAGGCTGAAGATGCTAGTCTTCGATAGGACTAGGCTTTCCCCCTCTATTCTGGCATTTCTGCAGCCCAGTCCACATATACAGCCCCCTTTGAAAATGTTGCATATGTAGTGTAGATCCTTGCTTGCTGAGTACTTCCGATGAGTACTCACGTTTGCTTTATTTTCCTTTTTCCCCCTTTATCCCCTTGTCGCATCCAGACGACGGAGCCCCGGAGCCAGATGTCCCCGTCGACGACCAGTACTACTACCAGCCCGGAGAGTACTACTACTACGAGGAGCCGACTGACGACCAAGAGTAGGATCGGAGGGTCCAGGGCAGGAGGCCCACGCCTTTTCGATCGTAGATTTTATTTTACCCCGCCTCTGTGAAGGCCTATCTCTCCCTCTGTTCTGTAATATATCTGTACCTAGATATCTGACGCTTCCGCTGACACTTGTATGCCATCGAGCTATGTATTCGAGCCCTCGAGGCCCTGGCTTGTAATATTAAGCTTGTATGAATTTATTTATGTTTTAGAGTTGTGTTGTGATATCTTCAAGTGAGTCCTTAGGCTTGATCGTGTGCATTTCCGTGTATGATTAGTGCACGATTAAGCCGGGGTCGTCACACACCGCACGTCACTTCCCCTATGTTGCTCGACACTACTGGGTTACTGTCGAGTGCCGAGGGTGATACCTCGACAGCACTTCAGATGATAACCTTGTAGGTTAGTTACTCGGTCGTGGTAAGTGAGGGTGATTCCTCCTACACCACCCCCGATACCGACGCCATCGTGCAACATCTCAAGTGTGGACCTCGAGGGTGATTCCTCCTTCGTTCACCTTGATGATAACATCAAGCGGGAATTCCATCGAGGGTGATTCCTTAGGGTTCCCTTCGCTGTCAGACACACAGCTACTTTGGATATTATGACTTGACTTTGAACCATGATACTAAAGACGGGTCGGCCCTGAGGGGTACCCGCGCGAGCATGAACGCGAAGTGATGTGGAGTCGGGTTGACCTGAGAGGTGCCCGCGAGATAACTACGAGGCGTGGCTGGGCATTCTTAGCCCTTGCCGCAAGTCCTTGAGACGGGGCGACGGAGTCACATCGATCGTGAGTCTCTGCTTGTTACCGCGCGCTCCTAAACCACTAAACGGTTTGGATATTTGATCTGAGGGGCCTCTGGCCTGATAGCACTAACCATCACGTGGGCATAGTATGGGCGTTCTGCGTCGTATACATCAGCCGAAGCTCTATTGACGTCAGCGAGGAGCGGCCCGTTTTGGATTGGACTGGGAACGCAACTGCGCTTGTATAAGGGGTTGATAGGTCTTCTTCCGAAACGTCCTCGCAACGTGCAGGGTTCCCAGGGCGAAGGCCCAAGACCCCTGTGGGCATAGGTTAGTCCGGCGTGCTGACCTCTCTTTAGAGCCCAGGTCGGGTTGCGGCGTGTTGCTTAGCCGAGGCCGGGCATGACCCAGGAAAGTGTGTCCGGCCGGAGTTAAGCGAGCGTGGTGGGTAAGTTGGTGCACCCCTGCAGGGAAGAAACTTCTATTGATAGCCTGTCCTACGGTAACGGACACTCGGAGTTGTATCCCGATCGGTACAACTAGAACATGACATGAGATGAGAACTGGATAGTACGGCTCTGGGATTGCTTTCTCGCGGGGAGTCGAGGAAGAATCCCCGGCCGAGGTTGATAACATTACTGCTATACTTTACATTATGTTGGTCTGCTCTCTTCTAATGCTGCGAGACCGTTGAAGAGGCTGAAGATGCTAGTCTTTGATAGGACTAGGCTTTCCCCCTCTATTCTGGCATTTCTGCAGCCCAGTCCACATATACAGCCCCCTTTGAAAATGTTGCATATGTAGTGTAGATCCTTGCTTGCTGAGTACTTCCGATGAGTACTCACGTTTGCTTTATTTTCCTTTTTCCCCCTTTATCCCCTTGTCGCATACAGACGACGGAGCCCCGGAGCCAGATGTCCCCGTCGACGACCAGTACTACTACCCGCCCGGAGAGTACTACTACTACGAGGAGCCGACCAATGACCAGGAGTAGGATTCGGAGGGTCCAGGGCAGGAGGCCCACGCCTTTCGATCGTAGAGTTTTATTTTGCCCCGCCTCTGTGAAGGCTTATCTCTCTGTTCTGTAATATATCTGTACCCAGATATCTGATGCTTCCGCTGACGCTTGTTTATCATCAAGCTTATGTATTAGAGCCCTCGAGGCCCTGGCTTGTAATATAATGCTTGTATGACTTTATTTATGTTTTAGAGTTGTGTTGTGATATCTTCAAGTGAGTCCTTAGTCTTGATCGTGTGCATTTGCGTGTATGGTTAGTGCACGATTAAGCCAGGGTCGTTACATCTGGCCTCTAAGATGTACCTGTATGCAGTAAAAAATTGCATTAAAATTCAGTAAAAGAACCTTGCATTAAAATTCAGTAAAAGAAATTGCATTAAAATTCAGTAAAAGAAATTGCATTAAATTAGTTACCTGTTGAAGACTTCACATGTATTGTTAAGAAGAATGTCACATTTTGGAAATTCATAAAAATATGCCCTTGACTATTGATTTGGTGGCTTCTCCTCCAACCATTTATATGCCTCAGGATTGTCTTGGCTTAGCTTCTCCATATTCTGCTCAAAAATAGTTGGTGTGGTAGATTTGGCACAAGCCCAGAGTTGCTGCCTGATAGTCTCTCCCTTGTGTACTGCATGTAGGTTTTGGTATAGGTGTCTGACACAAAACCTGTGCTCAGAGTCATGGAAATGCTCCTGTACAGCTTTGATGAGCCCCTAAATGCAGAGAAGTTTAGTTATAGAAAATGTGAAAAGAGAAGTTCAGTTATAGAAATTGCAGAACAGTTCAGGTATAGAAATAGCTACAGCAGCAGTATAGTTCAGTTAAAGAAATTGCTACAAATGCAGTGAAGTTAATTAAAAGAAATGGCATCAAATGATATAGTTCTACCTTCTGTTTATCACTCATAATGGTGAAATTGCTTGTGTTCAGAATATTAAGATCTTGCTTTAGTGTAGCTAGGAACCAAGCCCATGATGCATGGCACTCTGTCTCCACCAGTGCCATTGCAATTGGATAGATAGAATCATTCCCATCTATACCTACTGCAGTTAGTAACTGACCACCATATTTTGTCTTGATAAATGTGCCATCAAGGCATATAATGGGCCTGCAACCCTTGAGCCACCCTATCTTGCAGGCTGCAAGACTAAAGTAACATGTGCTAAACAATCCATGCTCTAGGTTCAGATAGAAAGAAGATCCTGGGTTGCTTGTTCTCAATTCCTGTGCATATTTCCAGAGAAGTCTATATTGCTTCACCTCATCCCCATGCACCACTTCCAATGATGCTTTCCTAGCTCACCCAAGTTTGTGCCTGCTTACTTCCATGTTATATTTCTTCCTCACTTTCCTTCCAAATGTAGATAATGACATCTTGTCATTGTCTCTGAACTTCTCTACATAATTCTTTGCCAGAAAGGGGGCTGTCAGTTCTTTCACATCCCAGACCTTCTCACAGTTGTGCTCTCCAACAAATTTCTTCACAAGAAAGGACTGTGTCCTGTTATCTGCCACAGCCACCAATTTCCAAGGGCATCCCTTTGAACATATTGCCTCAAACCTCTGTTTGTTGTTTCTCTTTTTCTTGATTTGCACTCTATTCTTCACTGCATAATGTGCTACTGCTTTCCTCACTAGCTCAACTGAATCAAAGACCATCCCTAGTTTGAATTGAGGATTTTCCATGTCAACAAGTGGGTTAAATGTTTTGAACTTGTATATGGGTTTCTCTTTCTTTTTCTTCTTCTTGTACTCCTCATCATCAGAGTCACTCTTGTGCCTTTTCTCCAAATCTTCCTCTTCTGGGAGCTGTAAATCATCTTCAGTGACATCATCTGTGCCTGGAACATGTCTGTACTCAGCTCCTATTTGCTTCCCCTTCTCAAACAATGCATCCTGCACAGCATCATCTACATTCTTGTCATACAAATCATCATCTTCATCCATTGCATAATCACTGTCATACCAAGTTGGATCAATCTCTGAATCACATTCCCAGTCCTCTTCTGAATCTTCTGAGTTATCTGAAATTTTTGAATTTTTGGGATCCTGTACAGTACCTGAATCTGGCATTTTTCCTGAATTTTCAGCATTATCTCCAGTACCTTCTATGCTCTCTGATTTCAGGTGCCTCAATTTCTCTTTGCTTATAGGGCTAAGTATTACTGGAGGCAGTTCAGGCCCAGCCCTATAAGCAATGTCATCTTCCTCACTTCTTTTCTCATGATTCAGAAATAAAACAAGGACCTTAGAATGCACAGAAGCTCTGGCCATCTTGAGACAGTCAAATTCAAAGTCAATTGGGACCATATTAGCTAGTATTCTACCAGGTAGGCACCGCAACACAATTTCTATCTGATCAAGTGCATAGTTTAACTGCTGAACCATATAGTCAATCATATCATTGCAGAAAGTGTTCCTGTCAAGGTTATCAAACAATGATACTTTCTCATCCAAATATGCCAAGTTCGTTCCTTTCCCCATGAACAAACCACCATGATGTAGCTCTATACTGAATTTTGGTGAATCAAAACCTACATTGCAAAATAGACGATGAGCGGCAGCAAAATTCACAAACCCTAGCAGTGAGCCAAAGAAACCTAAGGGCCTAATACTAGAAAATAATGATGATTCACAAACTAAGATATCGATAAGAACTTGGAGGGAGTGTCAATCATCCTAAATCGTGGTGGCAGAAAACCCTAGCTAATTGGGGGGACGAGCGATGGGGGGTGACCTGGGGGGTCTGAGGACTCACCGTACATCGGGCCTCCATGCCCTTCCATCCTCAACATCGGCAGCTCCATCCACGCCACTTGTGAACTTGCCGCCGACGAGCTCGGCGTACCCGCAGTGCCGCCGCCTGTCGTCTCCCCCATCGGCTGCGAAAAAGTAACTCTGGGCAAAAGAGGCAGGGGCGTCACGACTTGATTCGCAAAGAGAATAGGGGCCTTTGTGCAAAGAAACAAGCCCCACCCAGGTCATGTGCGCCTCGCGTGACCCTGAAACAGAGAAAGCCGGGCGGCTGGCCGGTCCAGATCGCCAATGTGACCTAGATGCACCCGCAATGCAAGTTCTATGACGGGTTTTTCCGGTTTGCAAGTAGTGTGACTTAAGTGCACCCAAAAGACAAGTTCTCTGACCGCCAGTGCCTTTTACTCCTGTTGAATTTGACGGTGTTGGCTTTTCTGTGAAAGACGCCCGTACCCGGATGGTCCTTCACCGATGTGACAGTCCCGATGAGCTCTACCCCGTGCATACCGGCGCCTCCACCTCCACACCCGTCGCCCTTGCTGCCGGCGTTGACCTTTGGCATGCTCGCTTGGGCCACCCCAACCCCACCGTTTTACGTCAAATTCTTAGGAGTTTTTCTTTCTCATGTAACAAGCTCGACGAGCAATCTTGTGAGGCTTGTCACTTAGGCAAGCACGTTCGTCTTCCCTTTAATGCGTCCACAACTGTTTCTACTTTTCCGTTTCAATTACTTCATAGTTAAGGTTGGTCGTCTCCCGTTGCAAGCAACACGGGCTACCTATACTATTTGGTGATCTTAGATGATTATTCTCATTATGTGTGGACTTTTCCTCTTCGTCACAAATCCGATGCCTTAGCCACACTCACGTCCTTTTACTCCTATGTCACCACACAGTTCGGTCGCCCCATTCTTGCACTCCAAACTGACAACGGTAAAGAGTTTGACAACGTTGCTCTTCGCAACCTTCTCGCCTCTCACGGCACCATCTTCCGTTTAACTTGCCCATACACCTCACAGCAGAACGGCCGCGCCGAGCGCATTCTCCGCACTCTTAATGACTGGGTCCGCACATTACTCTTTCACTCTAACGTGCCCGCCCGGTTTTGGCTGGATGCTCTTGCCACTGCTACCCTTCTCATCAACATCCGTCCATGTCATCCTCGTTGGAACTACGCTCCTCACCACCTTCTCTTCGGTACACCGCCATCCTATGACGGTCTTCGCATCTTTGGTTGTCTTTGCTACCCTAGCACCGCATCTACCACACCACATAAACTCGCACCATGATCTGTCCCATGCGTCTTCCTTGGCTATCCCCCTAACACCAAAGGTTACCGGTGCTATGATCCTGTCACTCATCGTGTGTACACCTCAAGGCACGTGTATTTTGTCGAGGCGATGCGCGGCGGCGACCCCCGGAGGCCCTTCCAGCACGGCGCCTTCTGCCGCCGCCCGGTTTTTCGACTCCCTCCCTCGAGGTCGAGTCCGACCGGCCCCCCGGGTCCCCGACTCCCTCCCACGAGGTTGAGCCGGATCGGGCACCCCACCCCGGCGCCGCGGCGGCCACACCGCCCACCACCCCGGTCGACGCCCCCACCCCCGCGACAGGCTCGACCACCACCTCGCCCGTCGCCACCTCTGTCGCCGGTTCGGCCTCCGCCGCCGGCTCGCCCGTCGCCGCTGCCTCGGCCGCCGCGGCCGCCGGCGCTGCCTCGGCTGCCGCCGCCTCGGCCGCCGCCGCGGGCTCTGCCGCGACTCCTGGTTCGGTCGCTGCCCCTGGCCCGGCCCCCGCCGCGGGCCCCGTTGCCGCCACTGCCCCGCCTCTGGGCGTGATGACCCGTGCCCGTGCCGGTGTGCTTCGGCCGAGCATGCGCTACTCCTCCGACGAGTATGTGTGCGCCGCCTCGATGTCGACGCCGTCACCCATCCCCGCCTCCGCTCGCGCTGCCCTTCGGGATCCCTACTGGCTCGCCGCGATGCAGGAGGAGTTCGACGCCCTGCAGCGCAACCGTACGTGGCATCTTGTTCCGTTGCCCCCTCGTGCCAACGTCATCTCTGGCAAGTGGGTGTTCCGCCACAAGACCCGCCCGGACGGTTCTCTCGAGCGTTACAAGGCTCGGTGGGTGGTTCGTGGATTTCGGCAGCGCGCGGGCGTGGACTTCACCGACACCTTCACTCCGGTTGTTAAACCGGGCACGATCCGCGCCGTGCTTCAGTTGGCGGTCTCGCGAGCCTGGCCTGTGCATCAGTTGGATGTCTCCAACGCCTTCTTGGACGGTCATCTTGCCGAGCAGGTGTTCTGTGAGCAGCCCACTGGTTTCGTCGACGCCGAGCATCCGTACTTTGTGTGCTTGCTCTCCCGTTCTCTTTACGGGTTGAAGCAGGCGCCACGGGCTTGGTACCAGCGTGTCGCAACCTTCCTGCAGTCTCTGGGCTTTCGGTCCACTCGCTCCGATGCTTCACTCTTTGTGTATCATCAGGGAGCTGACACTGCATATCTGCTGCTCTACGTCGACGACATCATTCTCACGGCGTCCGTCCCCGAGCTCCTTCAGCGGCTGACGGCTCGTCTTCGTGATGAGTTCGCCCTCAAGGACTTGGGGCCTCTGCAATACTTCCTCGGCATCGAGGTGGTCCGTCGGGCTGATGGCTTCTTTCTGCATCAGCAGAAGTATGCCCACGAGCTTCTGGAGCGTGCCGGTATGCTTAACTGCGAGCCGGCGCCCACCCCCGTCGACACGAAGGCGAAGGTCTCTGCTCTGGAGGGGTCTCTCGCGTCCAATGCAGCGTTCTATCGCTCCATTGTTGGTGCTTTACAGTACCTGACGTTGACTCGACCCGACCTGCAGTACGCTGTCCAGCAGGTGTGCCTCCATATGCACGCCCTGCGTGACTCTCATTGGACCTTGGTGAAGCGTATTCTCTGTTATATACGCGGCACCATGTCCTTGGGACTCACCCTGACGGCCTCTGCCTCCACCGACCTCGTTGCCTACTCGGATGCCGACTGGGCAGGCTGCCCCGACACCCGGCGCTCCACGTCCGGCTATTGCGTCTACCTTGGGCCCTCGTTGATCTCTTGGTCATCGAAGCGGCAGCCCATGGTCTCCCGCTCCAGCGCCGATGCAGAGTATCGCGCCGTGGCTAACGCCGTGGCCGAGTGCTCTTGGATCCGTCAGCTGCTCCAGGAGTTGCTTTGTGATGTTCACAAGGCCACTCTTGTCTACTGCGATAACGTCAGCGTGGTCTACCTCTCCGCCAACCCGGTGCACCATCGTCGTACGAAGCATATTGAGCTCGATATACACTTCGTGCGAGAGCAGGTTGCCCTTGGCCGTGTTCGGGTTCTCCACGTTCCGACGTCGCAACAGTTTGCTGATGTGATGACTAAGGGATTGCCTACTCCCGTCTTCGAGGAGTTTCGGTCTAGTCTCTGTGTCTCCGGCGACGCTTCGACTGCGCGCGCGCGGGGGGGGGGGGGCGGTGTTGAGTATATATTTGTGTTGCATGTATTTCGTATTTTGGCCCACCTCCTAGTTGTGTATAGTTGAGGTTGAGGCCTACTCTGTACTTATATATACGTGCACCGGCACCCCATCAATACAACGATTATTGTATTGGCAAAACATCTCTCTACACATCGACTGCTACGCGCGGCTGCATGTGTCCGCCGCGAGGCATACGTACCTAGTACATATTGGCGCCTCTCCAACCATACAATACTCTGACATGCATATATAGGAGGTGGCTAGCAAGCTAGGTGCTGCTGCGAACCAACCTGTGGTTGGCTGGTTAGAGGGACTGTGGTATCCCCAGCCCACCAGGGTTCAAATCCTGGTGCTCGCATTTATTCCTGAATTTATTTCAGGATTTCCGACGATGCGCATTCAGTGGGAGGAGACGTTCCCGTCGACGACGAGGTGCCTACGGTGACATCGTAAATTTCAAGATGATATGCCGGCTCAGTCTTTCGGAGGTGCTCATAGGAGTAGGATGTGCGTGTGTGCGTTCATAGGGGTGAATGTATGCGCGTGTATATAAGCGCTTATGTCTGTACTGATGTTCAAAAAAAAAGTTAGGTGCTGCTGCAATACCAGGTTGACACGCGTGTGTGTTATATTTCTCCTATATACGTAGGTGCGCACCTTTCGTTGGCCACGTGCCCACGTCCGGGATTCGATGCATGCCTGCGTGCTTCTGTTGGGTGCAACACTCCAGCACCATGGCGGCCGTTTGATTTTTAAAACTGAACCTACTGTTCCAGTTGCGATATTCTATCGGGTACATATAAAGAGGCCGGCAATCGATTGATCGCGGACAGCCCATGCTGCCGTACGTAGAAACAGACCTCATAATTCACCTTTTCATACCCGTTATTTTTACACTGCTATGTATCGTACTCCCTTCGTCTCATAATATAAGAGTATTTTTGACACTGAGTATCTTATACAGTCTCTTTAGGAGTATACTTTAGAGACGGTCAGGCTGTCAAAGCTGGCCGAGGCGTAACGGTACGTACTCTATTTACTGTTGTTCGTGCTGGCCATGGGTTATCGAAAGAAATCTACATTCTATTCTTATATGTGAGGGAAATATTTTTGGATATCTGCATTCTGTGGGTGTGCAAACGAACGACACGACAACTGTATAGAGCACGGGAATCCGATCGATTCGATATATACCGAGCCTATTCCCAGTCACGTACGAGGACGACCTAGCTAGAAAACTACCACTATTTGGATCACCAGCTAGCTCTCTCTTTCGCGTCGACGCAGGCAGGGACAGCAGCTAGTTTACTCAGCAGAATATTGATCTATAATACCTGTATAGATCTTTCGCGTCGAGATTATGATTTGTCACTCTGAGTAGGCCCTCTCGGTAATACACATGATAAGAAGCCTTGCAAGCAAAATGACTAATGAGTTAGTTGCAAGATAATGTATTACGGAACGAGTAAAGAGATTTACCGGTAACGAGATTGAACTAGGTATGAAGATACCGACGATCGAATCTCGGGCAAGTAACATACCGATGGACAAAGGGAGTTACGTATGTTGTCATGAGGTTCGACCGATAAAGATCTTCGTAGAATATGTAGAAACCAATATGGTCATCCAGTTTCCGCTATTGGTTATTGACCGAAGAGGTGTCTCGGTCATGTCTACATAGTTCTCGAACCCATAGGGTCCGCACGCTTAACGTTCGTTGACGATATAGTGTTATATGAGTTATATGATTTGGTGACCGAATGTTGTTCGGAGTCCCGGATGAGATCACGGACATGACAAGGAGTCTTGAAATGGTCGAGAGATAAAGATTGATATACAGGACGATGGTATTCGGACACCGGAATAGTTTCGGAGTGCACCGGGTACTCATCGGGTCACCGGAAGGGGTTCCGGGCACCCTCGGCAAGTGTATGGGCCTTATGGGCCAAAGGGGGGGGGGGACAGACCATCCCACAAGGGGGCTGGTGCGGCACTTCCCTTGGCTGGCCGGCCCTAGGGGAAGGAAAGGGGAGGGGTGGCCCCTCCTGCCTTCCTCCCGCACTCCAAATAAGGAGGGGGGCGCCACTTGAGGGAAGACCCCAAGTAGGATTCGGCCTACTTGGGGGCGCCTCCTGGCTGCTCCCTCCACCCTCACCTATATATATGTGGGAGGACGCGCCTAGCACAAGACACAACATTGTCTAAGCCGTGTGCGGCGCCCCCCTCCACCGTTTACACCCCCGGTCATATTTTCGTAGTGCTTAGGCGAAGCCCTGCGGAGATAGCTTCACCATCACCGTCACCACACCGTCGTGCTGTCGGAACTCATCCACTATCTCGCCATCTTGCTGGATCAAGAAGGCGGAGGATGTCACCGAGCTGAACGTGTGCTGAACGCGGAGGTGCCGTATGTTCGATACTCGATTAGTTGGATCGCGAAGAAAGTTCGACTACATCAACCGCGTTGTCAAACTCTTCCGCTTACGGTCTACGAGGGTACATAGACACACTCTCCCCCTCTCGTTGCTATGCATCTCCATGGATAGATCTTGCGTGTGCGTAGAATTTTTTTTGTTTTCTATGCAACGTTTCCCAACACGAAAGACCAATGCCGCGAATGGAGCCAGCTCGAGAAGGAGATCAACTGACATAGGGGGTTATGACAAGGCGATCGCCTCGGCACCCAGCAGACTAGCGCCATCCTGTTCCATCGCCAGAAGGAGCCCCCAGCTCCTCGCCCCGTCTCGAGAGGCGCCGCACCGTCGGATGATGGACTGTTCACCATCCTAGAACGCGGATGGGGACCAGTGCCAGGACACCAAAGGGAGGTCTTCTAGCACAACCACCTCGCTGAACCTAGCTCTGCACAAGAGCACCACCGTCGAGGCAAGGACCCAAGACACAACGAGAAGAAGCTGTCGTTCACAAAACTCACCCCAGCAACCAGCAACCTAGGACCCTGCTCACAAGCCGGAGCCTCCAAGGAGGACACGACGCCACAACGCCGCCACCATCCGGTCTGGAACCAGCCAGACCAATGGTTTTTACCCAGAGCCCGTGGTGAATGGGATCACTCACGATGACACCTCCAAGGAGGAAAATGGCACACAACAGCATTGCTATCACTGGCACCGACATAGTCGGGCAGAGCTTTCGCTCGGGACTCAACCCCCACCACCCAGATCCAATAGCCACGGCCGGCTAAGGAAAGTTGCAGACAACGCCCAAAACAGGCCGCGTGGCGATGAAGACCACACCCGCAGGATGGACGTCCCCGGAAAGAGCCACCTCACCGCCCACACGGCCGAGGCAACACACAAGCACCCGCACAGCGACACCCACCGGAAAGGTGCCGCCGTGCCCACCATTCGGAGACGCCGCTCTGGAAACCATGGGGAGCCATCCTCACCCACCACACACATGGCGATGGACCGCACGCACGCAGCAAGCCGCCCCTGCTGCCGCACTGGCGCAGCTCTGCCACCCACAACACCCAAAGCCGGCACCTTTCACCCGTACGGAGACAAACCCTAGATCTGGCTTGCTGGGCATCCCAGATAAGCAACCACAAGGGCTACCAATAGGACAAGGGCCATGCCCACGGACTCCATCAGATCGGAGGCAGCCCGCCGGAGCTGGTGGATCCGGCAACCGGCGACGGTCGGGACACCCACCCAAGACCGCCCGCCATATGTGCGGATCCGCACCTCCAGGCCCCAACAGCAATAGCCCGCGCCACCCCCACGCTCGCCGAGGGCCGCGCCGCCACGAAGAAAGTCCACGGCCGGCGATGGCAGGGGAAGGACTCCTAGGCGAGACCTGGCCCAATTCGCCAGAAGGGGGAGAGGGAGAGCGCCTGAGGGGCAGGGAATGAGAGAAGGAGATGGGGGGAGCGCCGTGCCGTCGCCGCGGGCCAGCCGGAGTGTGACGACCCCGGTTTAATCGTGCACTAATCATACACGCAATGCACACGATCAAGCCTAAGGACTCACTTGAAGATATCACAACACAACTCTAAAACATAAATAAAGCCATACAAGCTTTATATTACAAGCCAGGGCCTCGAGGGCTCGAATACATAGCTCGATGGCATACAAGTGTCAGCGGAAGCATCAGATATCTGGGTACAGATATTACAGAGAAACAGATAGGCCTTTAGAAAGGCGGGGCAAAATAAAATACTATGATTGAAAGGCGTAGGCCTCCTGCCTAGGACCCTCCGAATCCTACTCCTGGTCGTCGGTCGACTCCTCGTAGAAGTACTCGCCGGGAGGGTAGTAGTAGTAGCCATAGTCGTCAACGGGGGCACCTATCTCAGGGGCTCCGTCGTCTGGCGGCAACAATTGGATATGGGGAGAAAAAGAAAATAAAGCAAACGTGAGTACTCATCCGAAGTACTCAGCAAGCAAGGATCTGCACTACATATGCAACATTTTCAAAGAAGGACTGTATATGTGGACTGGGCTGCAGAAATGCCAGAATAGAGGGGAGAGCCTAGTCCTATCGAAGACTAGCATCTTCAAGCATCTTCATCAGTCTTGCAGCATTAGAAGAGTGCAGAGTAACATAAATGTAAAGTAGTAGTAGTGTCATCAACCTCGGCGAGAGATCCTTCCTCAACTCCCTGCGAGAAAGCAATCCCAGAGCCATACTATCCATTTCATCTCAAGTCACCAGTTCTAGTTGTACCGATCGGGATACAACTCCGAGTGTCCGTTACCGTAGGACAGGCTATCGATAGATTAGTTCTTCCCTGCAGGGGTGCACCAACTTACCCACCACGTTCAATTAACTCCGGCCGGACACACTTTTCTGGGTCATGCCCGGCCTCGGCCAAACGATACGCCGTAACCCGACCGAATACTTAACAGAGAGGTCAGCACGCCAGACTAAACCTATGCCCCCAGGGGTCTTAGGCCATCGCCCCGGGAACTCCTGCACGTTGCGTCAGGCGGCCGAGAGCAGACCTAGCAACCCCTTATTACAAGCGCAGTTGCGTAACCAGTCCAACTCAGCGTGTGTCGCTCATTCGCTGACATCCATTAAGCTTCGGCTGAAGTATACGACGCAGAACGCCCATACTATGCCCACATGATGGTTAGTGCTATCAGGCCAGAGGCCCCTTGGATCAAATATCCAAACCGTTAGTGCGTTGGTAGTGCGGTAACGAGCAGAGACTCACGAAAGATGTGACCCCGTCGCCCCGTCTCGAGGACTTGCGGCAAGGGCTAGGAATGCCCGGCCACGCCTCGTGTTCAATTCTCGGGCACCATCCAGGTCCACCCGACTCCACATTTCTCGCAATTAAGCTCGCGCGGGTACCCCTCAGGGCCGACCCATCTTTATCCAGATTAAGCAGTGTCAACAGTAATGTAAGGCATCCGTGTGGCTATCATATCAAGATGGAATCCGAGGCATCACCCTCGTTGGACTCCCACCTGACGTAAACATCATGGTGAACGTAGGAGGAATCACCCTCGAGGTCCACTCTTGAGGAGTTACGATGTCGTTATCGGGGGTGGTGTAGGAGGAATCACCCTCGCTGGCCACGACCGATTAACTAACCTACAAGGTTATCATCAGAAGTGCTGACGAGGTATCACCCTCGGCACTCGATAGTAACCCAGTAGTGTCGAGCAGTTAAGGGGGAAGTGACGTGCAATGTCGGGGCCTGGTCTTCGATCCCGTTGATCGGGTCTTTTGAGAATCCAGCAGGGCAATCGGGATAAAGTGGGGTCTCTGATAGGTCTCTACCCAGCCTATACTAAACAGTTTAGGATAACAGGTAGGTGTCAAAAGTAGTTTACAATTAAACAGGCTATGCAGCAGATATAGGATAACAGCAGCAGCAGTAACTTCTAATGCAAGCATAAGAGAGAAGAGAGTGGGCAATATCGGAATGCTCAAAAAGGAGGGTGCTTGCCTGATTACTTTGCAAACACCAACTGGTCTTCAATGAGGTAGACAATCTTCGGGTCATCGTCGATCTCGGG
The DNA here is from genome assembly GCA_011799875.1 of Thinopyrum elongatum. NCBI lineage: Eukaryota > Viridiplantae > Streptophyta > Magnoliopsida > Poales > Poaceae > Thinopyrum > Thinopyrum elongatum. Next base: position 521,733,700 of record CM022302.1, on the reverse strand, counting down.
GTCTATCGAGAGAAAGGGGGAGAAGAAACAAATAAATACACGGCAACGAAAGTAATCACAAAACAAGACATGGCACTACGCCGTGTTCGGGGTGAACTAATGCAGCGATACACGTCGTAGGTGAAGCAGGAAAATATCAGGGATATTTTCCCAGCTCTAGGCATCTGTCAGGCAGATGAACCGGTGGGGAAGGTTACATGTTCAGGTAGTTAGAGGCATGTGACAGATAAACGGAGAGCGTATTCTGATTCGTCTTGTCGTTCTGAGCAACTTTCATGTTTTAAGTTTTTTGATCCGAGCTACGGATTATTTAATATGATTTTCTAAAGTTTTAATCATTTTTCTGAATTTATTTATCTATTTAATTTAGCATTATCCAAAACAGTAACGGTAAGCGCTAAATGCACCCGGTGCAGTGCACCAGAGATGCACCAGAGAGGCTGACAGGTGGGGCCAGGTCAATGCTGACTCAGCAGTCAGCCTTGACCACGTTGACTGGTCAAAGGGCCCACTGGACCCACCTGCCAGTGACTGGACTCGTCCAGTCAGCTGGTTTGACTGGTCAGCGGGTCAAGTGGGACCCGTGCGTCAGTGAGAGTGAGTGACTAAACAATTTTAATTATTACTAACCGGAATTAATTAGCGGGGGCCCCACAAACCAGTGTCTGGACTAAACCGAACCATCGGTGGGGCCCGAACGACAGTGACTCATTACGTTTAGTTAGAGGTTAATTAAGTCAACTAATGACGCCACGTAGGACGTTCAACGCCGGCGACTACAGCGCACGACGGACGATCGCCGGTGGCGTCTCCGGTGGCCATTCGAGCGGCGGAGGGCAGGGATCGGACGAGCGCAGCGGCGCGCATCCGATGGTCCAAGCGGCTCGAGCGGTGGTGGGCTAAAACGGCGACAGCAACGGTGGTGAGTGGCGGTGGGAGCTCGGCCTCGGCGGCAACTGAGATACCGAACGCGGCGAGGAGTGAGGGGGAGTTGAGGAGGACCGGGTTCTCACAGGGGAGCTCGCAGTTGACTCGGGGAAGCAGAAGAGGGCGAGGTGGCGTAGATCGCAGGCGAAGACGTGCGGCGGCCGGAGTAGAAGAAGAAGACGTGGCCGTCGTCGATGCAGCCCCTTGGCCTCGATCCAGCGGTGAGGTTGAAGCAGCAGTCTACGGCGGGCCTCCCGGACTACAGGGAGGGGCTCGAGGTGCCCGGTGGCCGCAAGCACGACGATGGCGCGGCGGCGGCTGCGTACTGGCAAGGTGTAAAGGGAGAAGGGGGTGAGCGAAGAGTGAGAGAGTGAGCCAGGGGGAGTGGGTCGAGGCGCCCTTATCCCCTCGCCCAGCTGCCCCATCGCGGTGGCGAGCAGCGACCGGCGGAGAGGCGCGCGGCCATGGAGAAGATGACACGGAGGGAGAATTAGGTGGAGGTGGGCTGGGCCGGCGCCAGGTAAGGCCCAGGTACGCTTCTGGCCCTCTTTCCCTTTCTGTTTTCTGTCTTTTCTATTTTAATTATTAGGCAGAGAGAAAAGAATTAATTGGGACAACCAGATTATCTTGGGAAAAATGTTGAGCTTGGTCCAAAATAATCTTTGCAATTTAGGGCACTGCCACAACAAGTTTGGAGGCAAAAGGCAAAGGTTAGGTATTATTAGAAATTGCAAAGACAAATTTAAATGCTGCTAGACTACTGTTTAAATGTCCAGGGCATTTTGGTAATTTATATGAAGTTGGTTTCAATTTTATTGATGCCTTGGGATTATTTGCAACCATATGTACATTTTAGTTTTCAATTTGAACAACTTTTATTTTTCACTTTAATTTGAATTCTCAATTTGATTTGATATTTGATAATGGGCTATGATCCAAACGATGATCAGGCTCTGTTAATCATGGTGACTTGGCATGATCAGAGGGTGATCACTGGGGATGTTACACGGAGGCCGTCGGCGACGGCGGCGAGGGAGAGGAGCGTGGAGGCGGGGAGGTTTGGGAGGGCGGCGGCGGTCGCCTCGTGAGTCGTAGGAGCGACCCACGAGATGCGAATAAACTACAAGTACTCCACTATATACGCCCCTCAAAGCTCCCACATGCGATTAGGGTTCCTCCCGCCTCTCGTCGGCGGCGCCGCCGATATACCCCGCCTCTGTGGCCTTCGAGCCATGGAGGCACGGTGGATCTCGGTCCTCGTCGGTGGGAGGGTTCCGTTTCCTGTTGTTAGGGTCAAGGTTTGTTGGGGGACGCTCAGATGGTGGCGGCAGCACCTCGTTCAATAAAGTCTCCCTGGCTTCAGTCCCATCTCGGCGGCGATGTCGAGAAGCTTGTGGGAGTAGTGTGGTTCTCGAGGATTTCTCCTAGCTGTGGGGATCTCCGGATTGTCAAGGAGCTTCATCGACGGTTATTCCTTCTTCTTCGTTTCCTGGATGGATGTGGTCATCCCGTCCGCAACCAACAACGTCAAGTTGGCTCAGGGAGGAGCGGCAGTGGTGGCGCGCTGTCGACACGGTCTGGAGGTTGAAGACGAAGGGCATCTAAAGGATTTCGTTGTAATTTTCCTTTTTGTTGAGGTGCTTTGTATTGTTCGATGTTTCTTTTAACGCCAGGGTCCTTTAAAAAAAATACATTCTTCATCGAGCAGTGTGTGTTGGATCGGACCTGGGATCCTGTATTTTTGCCCGGTTCTGTTTCTACAGTCAGGAGCGCGCTAATTTTTTTTAAATAATACATTTTTTATTAAATTTCAAAAATATTACGCTAGATGAAATTTTTCAAAAATAATACACCGTCGGGCCGCTGCAGGCCGATCGGCCCACAGCAGGCCGACAGCAGGCGGCCAGGCCAGCCCGCTCGCGGCTGTCGGCGTGGGCGGGACCCTATCGGCCCGCTGCAGGCCGATCGGCCAGCTGCCGGCTGACAGGTGCTCCAGCGCTGGCTACAGCTCTTCTTTCTCCTCTTTCTCCATTCCCGCCATTTAATTTTCCACATTTTTTCTTTGCCGCCAATATTATTTCGCGCCTTTTTTTGGCTGCCAAAATTCTTCCCGCCATTTTCGTTGCCGCCAGTATTTTTCCCGCCATTTTATTTTTCACGTTTTTCTTTGCCACAAATAATTTTTCGCGCCTTTTTTTGCCGCCAATATTGTTCCCATCATTTAATTTTCCACATTTTTTCTTTGCCGCCAATATTATTTCGTGCCTTTTTTTTCTGCCAAAATTCTTCCCGCCATTATTGTTCCCGCCTTTTTCTTTCCCGCCATTTTCGTTGCCGCCAATATTGTTCCCGCCTTTTTCTTTCCCGCCATTTTCGTTGCCGCCAATATTCTTCTCGCCTTTTTCTTTCCCGCCTTTTTCGTTGCCGCCAATATTGTTGCCTCCTTTTTCTTTCCTGCCATCTTCTTTCCCGCCATCTTCTCTTCTCAACCTATAAAACCCCCTCCACACTAAGGAGGGTAAGCAGGACAGCTAAACCTCGTCAAGATGTCCGGTTATCCTTTCGATCGTAGTTCTTTTCACCCTAGTATGTCCGAATGTCTTCTTAGCTTAGCCTTTGATTTCAAGATAGACAATAGGATAGTTTCATGGGATGAACTCCTTAGTAGTGACACCTTACTAAATGAGTTGGCTCACGCATTAAGTAGGTGCGGGTGGCCTGCAAGGACTTTTGAGGAGATACGAAAAGAACTTCTGAGGTTGCAAGGAAGGTGGAAGAAGCAACAACATAAGGGTGAAGTATTCCTAAATGTTGCAGCAGAACATACTTATTTATGGACCCAAGGCAGTGAGGATGAAGACGATATTTTCATGCCGAGCACCAAGGGAAAGAGTACCGCATCGTCGAAGGCCAAGAGTGCCACATCGTCGAAGGCCAAGAGTGCCGCATCGTCGAAGGCCAAGAGTGCCGCATCGTCGAAGGCCAAGAGTGCCGCATCGTCGAAGGGCAAGAGTGCTGCATCGACGGAGGATGACGATGATGCCTTCATGTAGTTTGTAAGTTGTATTTTTTAATTCAGATGTACTTGTATCTTAATTGTAGGAGCATTATGTTGTATCTTGCTTGTTCCCGCTCTCTATTCCGCCTTTTGTACGCCTTCGGTAGTTCCCGCCAATTTTCGCCTTCGGTAGTTCCCGCCATATTTTCCGCTTCGGTAGTTCCCGCCATATGTTCCCGCCACAATTTTCCGCTTTCTAGTTCCTGCCATTTTTTCGCCTTAAAGTTCCGCCATATTTTCTCGTCTCTACTTCCCGGCAGGTCTCCCTCCCGCCTTTCTTTGTGCCCTCAACCTATAAAACACCCTTGGCAGTAAGGTGTGGTAAGCAGTCTAGTGTAGTCTCGTTTCACCGTTGGATCGAAGGCATTTCCAAACGAGAAGGTAAATCAAATCCACCCCCCCCCCCATATTTGGTTGGTTTAATGTATCATAGTTATTTGCAAACCCTAGTTTTCTTTGTCCTAGTGGTATTGCTCAAGGGGTAGTTAGGTGCTCAGTGGGATTGAGTGGGATTTGTGTGTTGCAGATGGCTAAGGGTACTCAGGGGTGCTTAGCCCTATTGTTCATGTCCAAGGCTTTCCTCAAAGTGTTGTGCAAGTTAGTGAAGTGGACATCACTTTTGATTGGTTAAAGACTAAATTCATGTTGAAGCAAGGGTTGAAGGAAGACGATTTTGTGTACTACGTCAGCAGCTTGCACTCAGATGGCCCTGGGGAAAGAAAATTCATTGAAATAACTGATGATGATACAATTCATGAAATGCTCAAAGAATGGGAATGGAAAAGGGTTGTTGACTTGCATTGCTACAGGAAACCGAGTTATATGTGATGTTTATGTCATTTGAACTATCGTGGACCATCGTGGTCATGAACTATTTATGTCTTTCGAGACATTGTATGTGATGAACTTGTCATTCGAGACTCAGTAGATTTATGTTATTATATCCTAAAATTCGCATTGCAGCAAGTTGTATCTTAAACAGCAAGTTGTATCTTAATTTGAACATGTTAATTTTTATGTATCTTATTTTATGTATCTTATTTTATGCATCTTATTTTCGATGCATCTTAATTTCAAAAGTTTAATGTATCTTATTTCAGTCAGTGTGGAAATGTAACTCGAATAACAATGCGAATTAATAGTAATATGTGTCTCGCATACATAGGTCGAAATATGTGTCTCGCATACATAGGTCGAAATATGTGTCTCGCATACATAGGTCGAAATATGTCTCTCGCATACATAGGTAGAAATATGTCTCTCACATACAAATACGTCCCTCGCATACATAAGTATCAGCCACGTCGTGCTCATCCGCGGCGTGGTTGTGGTGGAGGGGGCGTCGACCACTCATACCTGTTCGATGGCCGAACGTTACGAAGAGGAATCCAAGACCCGTCCTTGCCATACTGTGTGTCTTGCGTGGGCTGTGTGGGCTGTGTGGGATCTGGTGGAGGAGTCGAGAACATGTTCATCCACTCGGTGTGTTGCGACATCTGAGCCTGTATGTTGTCCTCAGGATGTTGATCACTCCCCCACGTATCATGTGATGCCGACATAGACGCATCATATCCGTAGGCTCCTGCACGATGAACGTTAAGTCATGAAGAATGAGGTTGCCTCAACTAATATTGAAAACAATAAATATGAAGAGACATACCTGCTGGCTGTGACGGCTGCTCTGGCTGAAATACGAAGCTCGACGAGGGACCCTGCTGCTGTGGAGAAAACACGAAGCTTGACGTGGGACCATAGTGCTGTGGGTGCTGCCACGTCGAACTGCCAGGTTGGTCAGGAGGGGGTGGCCTCGACGTCGGCTGATGTGCTAGACGTGGACGTGGCTGCTGTCGGTGCGTGGAGTGATGTGGCGAGTACTGCTGCTGCTGCTGCTGAACAACGTCGCTTCTCCGGGTGCACGTGATAGCCTCGTAGACAGCCCGTATCTTGTTCTGCATGCGTTCCAAGAAGGGCTGTACCACAGGCCAGTGTTGAAGAAGAGGTCTAGACGACAGTGATCGTCCAAAGGTGGTCACGTCGTCGTATAGTTCATGTGTCAAGCGAGCCTGAAAATTTTCATGACCATTATTAAGTATGCACGTCAAAGTATGTCACAACTTTACTTAAAGAAAATATATCTTACCGCGTACTGCCTGGAGCCCGAAGTATCATAGCTCGGGTACATATCCGACGGAGTAGGGTCAGGTATCTCCTCTGGGTGAGAGTGCTCAATGATGCGTAACCGTGTTCCGGTCATGTAACGCCGCAAATAGAGATTGAATTCATTGAGTTCAAAATTGTGATTCTCGTGCCATAGATGTGTGTTTGCTGTCTCCCATTCTGTAACATACGGCTGTAGTCTAACTAGCCAGTCAGCAGTTGCCCTATTCATGCCCTTCCTCGTCATCCTAAAATTGTGGTGTGTGTTCAACAATTACATAATGCTTCGAATGGATTACTGTCAAAGATAATGCAACATTGAAAAACTAGTTAATACCTGTGGATGTGTGCTGGCACCGGGTTCTCTGTAGGGGGAGGCAGCTCCAACTTCAGAAGACCAAATTGCCTCATAACCCTCTGTTGTGCCATCTCCTCGACGAAGATATCAAAGATGATCTTCGATTTCGTCATCCAGTAATCTCGGTCCCTAGTGCATAACACAGACATACCACCGGGGTATCTTGCATGTATGGCTGCTTCCGTGTAGGGCTGCCAGATGACCCCAGTGTACGTATCGAACTGCTCGTTCAATGCCATGTATGCGTTCCTGGTCTGATCACTAGCAGAGCGTCTCTGCAGAAAACAAAAGTTAGTAGCCGCTAACATTGAACTATCTCTTGTGGACAAAAAATTTGCATTAAACTATAACACGATACATACCTCGCGACGTGTCCAACACAGACCGAAAGTAGGCATGTCGATGCCGTCAGCATCGAACATGGCGTCTATAGGCTGATGAACACGTACATCTGGTCGCCCTATAGAGAACCTCTCCCACGACCACAGCTGTAGGAATAGAGGGCATCCAAGAAGGGCTGGCTTTGTCGATGAAAGCTGGCAGCCGTTGCACATACCTCGGTATGTAGCCGCTAAGACCGCCGAACCCCAACTCCTCTGTCTGATCTGATCCGCCGTCTCAGCGCTCGCTATCTCGAGTGCCATAGGGATGTAGAGCATGCTAATAGTGCTGACATGGTTCTCTGTGAACATCACCTTGCCGAAAAGCCACATTAAGTAGGCCTCCAGGCTCCGAGTGATCTGTTACGCACTCAACGGCGCCGGGAACATCTGGATCTGCATTAAGCAAAGACAAATATTTAGTAAGCCACAGGTATCTTCTGTAAAACCATTTGCATGATAACTTGAGGATAATAGGTAGGGGAACTAACCTGAAAATTGAGCAACCAATCATACTTAGGTCCGTGATGCTCCCATACCGGATCTGGAGCATCCGGAAAAACACCATGAAAACGTTGTGTAAGACCGAGCTCCCAACCAGCCGGTGCGTCCAACGGTCCTATGGCATGACCTGCCAATGGTAGTCCCAGCAAAAGTGACACATCCTCTAGAGTAGGAGCCATCTCTCCCCACCGGAAGTGAAACGTGTGGGTCTCTGGCCTCCAACGGTCCACTAAGCAGCTCAACAAAGAGGAGTCGATGGCGAGGCGTTTGCAGCCTGGGATAGACTCAACCAGACGCGCGAAAGGTAAAAGGCCGGCCCATTTCAACCTTCATGACAGAACATTTCAGTTAGTGTCTCCCATTAATATTCATGTCAGTGTGCAAATTAATAAAGCACGTACCGCTGAACCCATCCTGGGTGTATCCTCCAGTTCTCCAGAGGAGTGCGAGTGACCAGAGGCTTGAGCTTTCGCTCATATCATATCGCAGCACGATGACCCCTATCAATTTCCCCATTCAGCAACCACATTCCCGCCATTCCTGCACATACCAATTTCAAACATAGTTGCCACACTTAATACAAATTTCAAACATAGTTGCCACACTTATTACAAATTCATAACATAGTGCGACACTTAATACAAATTTCAAACATAGTTGCCACACTTAATACAAATTCAGAACATAGTGCCACACTTAATACAAATTCAGAACATAGTGCCACACTTAATACAAATTCAGAACATGGTGCCACACTAATACAAATTTATAACATAGTACTGCTAGCTTAGCTTCTTCCTCTCCCTCTTACTCCTCTACCTCCTCTACCTCCTCTTCGTCCCCGGTTGCCTCGTCCACGACCAGTACCACTGGCAGTGACGAAAGTGGGACAATTAGTGTCCCTATGGCCAAATTCATTGCATAGAATGCATTGCCTAGTCGGACCTCCTGCTTCAGATTCATCCATATCATTCCGGATGCGCTGACACTGCCGTCTACCTCTACTTGTACGCATATGCTCTGGGTTTGGAATGTAATGCCTTTCAGCGGGGTTGACGTTGTTGAAGTTACCCATTGATCGAAAACCCATCAGCTCATCTGTTCAGGTATTGAGGGCAGACTCTTTCAGAAAAAATGGAGACACAAACGATATTGCGTCCATTCCAAGCTGCCCGCAAGCAGCAAGTACATGTGAGCAAGGTAGGTGAAACAATTTCGGTTTGTTGCATGTGCACTCACAAGTTGGCCAGGCTTCATTTCCAATTTTCACCTCATGCGTCCTCAACTGATTTGCACATCCGAATTTGTTGTTGACTAAGCGGACCTCAAAACTTCTCTCTTGATTACCGATGCCGACTACAGTGTGTGACCTAGCTTTTTGCATCTTGTTGTCCATGTACTTCGTCACTCTTTCACAGTAACGTGTATTCGGGTTGTTCAACATATGCTGCTCTGCTTTTTGACGTCTATCTCTGAAATACTTCACAGTGCCATAGAAAATACCCTCAACGATGGCTGTAAGTGGCAAAGGCCGGTTTCCTCTGAGGACAAAGTTGTATGTTTCCGCGAGGTTGGTTGTCATGACACCGTACCTTGCTCCATGTGTGTCATGTAGCAAAGACCACCTCCCCAGAGGCTCATGCTAAATCCACTGCTCGAAGGTTTTAATCGACCTTCCGAGCCTTCTCCTAGTACCAGGTGGGTCAAAGCCTGGCAGGTCACATAACCCAACAGGCTCCTCCTCCACGGCCGCTGATCATGTTGCCAACTGTGCAGCTACTGCTTCAACATGTGCCCTCACCGCTGCATCTCTTGCAGCTTTCCTGTCCCTAACGTGTCTCTGCATGCACACATTAAGTCTGCCACGTATCAAATTGTACTTCCATGACTGGTTCTGCTTGCAGAGTTTTTTGAACAAATTCATCAGGCTCTTATTTCTGAACTGCGAGAAGAAATTAGCCCCCAGATGGCGCATGCACCAACGGCTCTGCAAGTCCTGCCATGGAGTTTGTTCCTCAGGGCCTAGGTTGTTAGTGTCCTTATCGCACTGAGTATACCTACATGCCTGTCATGAAGGATGCACACATTGGGCTTCTCCTTCACAACTGATATTTTCAACTGCTTGAAGAACCATGTCCAACTTTCAATATTCTCACTCTCCACAAAAGCAAATGCGAGTGAGACAACTTGATTTTGGCCGTCTTGACCTATGGCTGTTAGGATCTGACCCTTGTACTTGCCAGTGAGAAAAGTACCATCTACACATATCACCAGTCGGCAATGCCTGAAAGCTTCGATGCATACACCGAAAGAGAAGAAGAGACGATGCAGCACCTTCGCAGTTGGGAATTCTGGCATGAAGAGGTCTTGGATATCGATATAGGTGCCTAGATTCCGCTGCTGTAGTGTGTCGAGGAGCTGGACAACAGAGTCATATGCATCAAAATAAGAACCAAATCTCCTCTCAAGCGCCGCATGCTTAGCCCTCCAAGCCTTGCCATAAGAAATTCTGTACTTCAACCTGGCGAAGACTTTTGTCTGGATTGCCTTCACTTCCATAGCTTTGCCCTCCACTATCTCATCGTAAAACAACCGAGCAATAAGCGTCGATGAAAGGTTGGCATGATCTTGAGGGATGCAGGGAATAAGACAAGTGTGATTCACTAAGTCGCTGATCACCCAACTTGTGCCATACTTAGGGAGATAGCCGTGCACCCTGGCGGGACAATCTGTGTTCTTGCATACCATTGTCAGGTATTTCTGACTTGACACCTGAGCTGTGAAAACCCTTTGCGTGGACATTGCCCAATTTATTATTGCATCCTTAAGAGCTTCCTTGTTGGGATACATAGCACCCGTCGCAATATTGTTCTGGTGATATTGCCAGGCAGAATCATGTCCATCGTTCACCATCATTGCAGATGAGAAATCATGATTCCATGATGCAGGATTCGGGACCTCCTCTGCATTTTCATCTTCATCCGACTCGTCAGAATCATCGGCATGACACCTATCAACATCGGTGTCTTCTTCTTCCATCAGGTCCTGCATGTGCCCATCTACCTCGTCAGCGTCCACCTCGCCACGGTAATCACCATCGGCATTTCCTCCTTCTACCTGACTACTCTGCCCTGGTTTGTAACCATCATCTCCAGCATTTGACATAGATAACTGCCTCCCTCCACTGCTCTGCCCAGGATCGTAGCCACCCTCGCCTTCATGTGCAGTGACCTCCTTCACGACGGGAAGCACTAAGGCAATAGGATTGCATCCCCTGCGTTCGCAACCTTGTAACCACCGCACCCACTCGGAGTCTCGCTCTACTTGCCTCAAATAAAAGTAAATTATTGAACTTGACCGTGTCCACAATGCATGAACATCGACGGTGTGTGTTTCTGTATCAAGCCCTAAACTTCCTGTAATCCATTCTTTCAACTGACTGACAGACCATGTTTGAGGTGCGCTCATTGGCACCTCTATGTGAGTAAATTCACTCAGATCAGCTCCCATGTCAGTTGTTTAGACAGTACCAGGACCGTAGTAAAATTTGAACGTTACTACATCAGACATCTCGGCTCACCTAATTTTTTTTCAACAATGACAGACAAGTATTAAGCAACAACTTTAAATATCCGCACTACTAAATATTTGACATGTATATATATTACGGAATATTAACGGAGCAACTAAAAAAATTCACACACCTACAAATATATTACAAATATTTGCCGGAGCAACTCCAACTACTAACACACCTAAATATTTGACATCCACATATAGTACGGAATATTACTGGAGCAACTTCAAATATTCACACAACTAAATAGTTGACATCTAAATATATTTACGGATACTGCCGGAGCAAATAACTATAATCGCACACCTAAATTTTTTTCAACAATGACAGGCAAGTATTAAGCAACAACTTTAAATATCCGCACTACTAAATATTTGGCTAATATTTGACATGTATATATATTACGGAATATTAACGGAGCAACTAAAAAAATTCACACACCTACAAATATATTACAAATATTTGCCGGAACAACTACAAATATTGACAGATTTAAATATTTGGCATCTACATATATTACGGATATTACCGGAGCAACTCCAAATACTGACACACCTAAATATTTGACATCCACATATAGTACGGATACTACCGGAGCAAATAACAATAATCGAACACATAATTTATTTCACATCGAAACATATTACCGGAGCAACTACGAAAAATAAAATGTGTGTTGAAATATACCCTTGAAGCGTGCGAGCGAACAACGAACGGCGGCCTTCAATCACCGGAACCGGAGCCGGAAACTCCACCAAACTACCGGAGCTTCACCTCCACCACCTCCACCACACTGCCCCAGCTTCACCACCACCACCTCCACCTCCACCGCCGCCACAACCTCCACCAATGTGCTAAAAAAATGCTCCAACAAAATGCTCACCACGACCACCACGAGCTACCCCATCAGTAGATCGAGGTCTCCCTTGGCTCCCCTAACTACGTAGAACCCATTCACAGTGCTCAATCCGTAAAAAACCGCCTCATTTTGGTGTAGAAATTGGAGGCATTTCTTGTAAGAAAGAGGAGAAAGAAAGAACAGAGAGAAGGAAGGAGAAAGGAGGAAGGAGAAAGGAGGAAGGAGCCAGCCGCCGTGGGGCCCGCACCCTGTCGGCCGGCAGCTGGCCGATCGGCCTGCAGCGGGCCGACAGGGTCCGGCCCGCGCCGACAGCCGCTAGCGGGCTGGCCTGGCCGCCTGCTCTCGGCCTGTGGTGGGCCTAGTCGGCCTGCTGTGGGCCGATCGGCCTGCAGCGGCCCGACGGTGTATTATTTTTGAAAAATTTTCATCTAGCGAAATATTTTTGAAATTTAATAAAAAAATGTATTATTTTAAAAAAATTAGCCAGGAGCGCACGCAAGAGCTGAGCTTTATACATATCAGTCAGCGAGCAGTGCCTGCTTTTGCTTTCGACCATTGGTGGGAGGAGTTCGCTCACCCAATCACCTCATGGCTCAGGCCCAGCATGTTTTTTTCTTGCCAAAATATCGTACGGCTACCCTGCACTCCTTTCTTTTATCCGGGACGCCGACATGCCTAATTCCGGCAGCGTGATTGCGTTGCGTGGCCGAGCACCTGCAGGCGTTAATCGGCCATGACTCGGCCAGCAGAATGGCCGCTTCTCACGTCGGACTCCTTCGGGGAGCCTTTCGTGCCTGCCTAACTTCTTTTTTTTGTTACTAGACAATTGCCCGTGCGTTGCAACGGAAGTATAAACATTCTAATGATTAGCACGTGACTGCATGTTCTTTATCATATTGATGCGCTGAAATCTTAGCAAGTTCTTGTATGCAGTCCCCATGGTTTACCTGCCATTTTGTTGTTAAGCACTTATTTGATAAAAAATTAATGACTTACCAAACAAAATATGTTTTTATTTTGATAAGTTAATAAAACATGCGACAATTGATTCTATTTTAGGGAGAATGGATTAAAGAAAAATCAGAGATGAAGGAAAAAATCAACGAGGAGAAGGAAAGATTGGAACGTATATAAGGAATGTTGGACAAAAGAGAGGTGAAACGGGAACCTTATGTTCTTTTTAAGTAGTACTGGAACAATGTCCGTGCGTTTCAAAGGGATATAAATCTTCTAGTACGTCAGCTTGTGATTTATCTGTCTATAATAATGTGATTGTGTAAATAAATGATCATCAAATTCTACCCATGAATTAGCTTATAGTTTGATCTGAAGTTTGGTAAGTGAATTTAAGTAGAACTGATTCAGAAGATAAGTAAATTAAGTTGATTTATTATCATACAAGGAAGGTTGGACGAAGGGGTGGTGGGAAGAAAAATGAAATGGGAACCTTACATTTTTTTTAAGTAGTAAAGATTTTATGCACTACTGTACCGTGTACGCACTACATTATTTGCTTATTTCTTGCCTGAAAATCATGTGGAGTAATATATGATAGTCAGATCATGCATGTTTTTCTTTGCCATCGTGTGTGTTGTGTAGGGTGAGATCAGCGAAGGCCCATTTCATGTGGGCGACAGTGTCAGTGATCTGTTCTACAGAAGAATCAGCCATGAGCTAGTACAAAAAACGTCTGGAAGGAAAGAGTGTTGGAATATTCAGTGTATGTCTGTGTGGCTTATAACATGGGAAATGATTGTGATCACCCGACTAATCTAGGACTCGCGTCCGTCGCACCGCGAGTCGTTGGATCAACTGCAGGTGGACCGTACTCCAGTTTTGCATCATGACCTTTGTTGCATTTTTTTAAGCGCAACATCAGCTCAGTTGCAGAGCGACCATGTCCTCATATGCGCGCGGCACGTGTTTTGTGGGGCCCGTGCACATCTCTATCTCTTATTCCTTATCCAGTTATAGGCTCTCTCTCGTTCACATGCTTTCACACAGTTGTCAACTCTAATCTCTCTTTCATTTTCCATCCCATGCTTCTCGACAGCCATATGCATGCACCTACCTCCCACCATTGCATCGTTAATGGCGCGTTCGTCGCCGGCCGTCGCTCCTGTTCATCCAACCTGCCGATGCTTGCACCTACTTCGGGCCGCCCCACCTCACCTCCACCGACCACCAGATCCGTGACACCTCGCCACCGGATCGTCTCACCCTGCAACGCCCCCGTCGCCATGGCAGCCGCTGTGACCGGCTTCAGTCGCCGGTGCTGTCGGCAACAACGGTGGCGTTTCCGCAACCTCATCTTTGTTGCAATTTTTACTGCAACATCATCTGTGTAGGATGAAGATGAAAGAACCTGCAACATCATCTTTGTTGCAAAATTTCTGCAACATAAACTCTGTTGCAAAGGGTTCTGCAACATAGCCTCTGTTGCAATGGTGATGGCAACACTCGGCCGTTGGATGACGCCATATGCCAGCCAGACTAATGGCTCGCGACCCGGCCGATCTTTTAAAAAGACCAGCCAGGGGACACGTAGCATGCCCCTTACAACATTTATATTACTGCTCTTTTTATCTCCTGGAAATTGTTGATCTGGAATTGAAAGCATCATATACATGTACAGTGTACATGGAAACTTTGACGGAAATTAGTCCGAGGAAGCCGATACTTCATGCTGGAAGTACAGTACATGTGTGTACTGGAAATTAAATATTTTTTATATAACCCGGGTACAATATGATAGGAATGACCAAGTTGTCCATAATTTGGCAACATGGATTGTTTAAAAGCCTGCGGATTCGAATTGGAATTTATTCAAAATCCGGCGCAGGACTCACACATGCGTGACGAGACTATTGGAAACGTTGCATGGAAAACAAAAAAATTTCTACGCATACGCAAGATCTATCCATCGAGATGCATAGCAACGAGAGGGGAGAGTGCGTCTACGTACACTCGTAGACCGTAAGCGGAAGCGTTTAGTAACGCGGTTGATGTAGTCGAACTTCTTCGCGATCCAACCGATCGAGTACCGAACGTACGACACCTCCGCGTTCAGCACACGTTCACCTCGGTGACGTCCTCACCTTCTTGTTCCAGCAAGACGGGCGAAGTAGTGGATGAGTTCCGACAGCACGACGGCGTGGTGATGCTGATGGTGATGCTATCTCCGCCGGGCTTCGCCTAAGCACTACGAAAATATGACCGAGGGTGTAAACGGTGAAGGGGGGGGGGGGGGCGCACACGGCTAAAAGATTGTCGTGGTTATGTGTGGCGCCCCCTCCCACATATATATACGTGGGGGGAGGGGGAGCAGCCAAGGAGGCGCCCCAAGTAGGCTGAATCCTACTTGGGGTTCTCCCCAAGCCGCGCCCCCCCTTTCCTTTTAGGTGAGCGGGGAAAGGCAGGGGAGGGTGGCGACCCCCCTTTCCTTTCTCCCATGTGGAGGGAAAGGCAGGAGGGGCTAGCCCTCCCCCCTTTCCTTCCCTAGGGCCGGCGGCCAGGGAGAGGGGCGCGCCAGCCCCCTTGTGGGCTGGTCTGTTCCCCCTTGGCCCATTAGGCCCATACACCTATCGGGGGTGTCCGGAACCCCTTCCGGTGACCCGATGACTACCCGGTGCACTCCGAAACTCTTCTGGTGTCCGAATATCATCGTCCTATATATCCATCTTTACCTCCGGACCATTTCGGAGCTCCTCGTCATGTCCGTGATCTCATCCGGGACTCCGAACAGCACTCGGTCACCAAATCATATAACTCATATAACACTATATCGTCAACGAACGTTAAGCGTGCGGACCCTACGGGTTGGATAACTATGTAGACATGACCGAGACACCTCTCTGGTCAATAACCAATAGTAGAACCTGGATGTCCATATTGGCTCCTACGTATTCTACGAAGATTTTTATCAGTCGAACCGTTATGACAACATACGTAATTCCCTTTGTCCATCGGTATGTTACTTGCCCGAGATTCGATCGTCGGTATCTTCATACCTAGTTCAATCTCGTTACCGGCAAGTCTCTTTACTCGTTCCGTAATACATCATCTTGCAACTAACTCCTTAGTCACTTTGCTTGCAAGGCTTCTTTTGATGTGTATTACCGAGAGGGCCCAGAGATACCTCTCCGATACTCGGAGGGACAAATCCTAATCTCGATCTATGCCAACTTAACAAACACCTTCGGAGATACCTGTAGAGCATCTTTATGATCACCCAGTTATGTTGTGATGTTTGATAGCACACAAGGTATTCCTCCGGTATCCGGGAGTTGCATAATCTCATAGTCGAAGGAATATGTATTTGTCATCAAGAAAGCAATAGAAATAAACTAAACGATCAATATACTAAGCTAACGGATGGGTCTTGTCCATCACATCATTCTCCTAATGATGTGATCCCGTTATCAAATGACAACGCATGTCTATGGTTAGGAAACCTTAACCATCTTTGATCAACGAGCTAGTCTAGTAGAGGCTTACTAGGGACATGATATTTGTTAATGTATTCACACATGTATTTAAGTTTCCGATCAATATAATTCTAGCATGAATAATAAACCTTTATCATGAATAAGGAAATATAAAATAAGAACTTTATTATTTCTTTATGGCATATTTTTTCCAGTCTCCCACTTGCACTAGAGTCAATAATCTAGATTACATTGTAATGAATCTAACACCCATGGAGTCTTGGTGCTGATCATGTTTTGCTCGTGGAAGAGGCTTAGTCAACGGGTCTGCTATATTCAGATCCGTATGTATTTTGCAAATCTCTATGTCTCCATCCTTGACCTTTTCACGAATGGAGTTGAAGCGTCTCTTGATGTGTTTGGTTCTCTTGTGAAACCTGGATTCCTTCACCAAGGCAATTGCTCCAGTGTTGTCACTAAAGATTTTCATTGGACCTGATGCACTGGGTATTACACCCAGATCGGATATGAACTCCTTCATCCAGACTCCTTCATGTGCTGCTTCCGAAGCAGCTATGTACTCCGCTTCACACGTAGATCCCGTCATGACGCTTCGCATGGAACTGCACCAACTGACAGCTCCACCATTGAATATAAATACATATCCGGTTTGAGACTTAGAGTCATCCGGATCAGTGTCGAAGCTAGCATCGATGTAACCATTTACGACGAGCTCTTCATCACCTCCATAAAGGAGAAACATATCCTTGGTCCTTTTCAGGTACTTCAGGATGTTCTTGACCGCTGTCCAGTGATCCACTCCTGGATTACTTTGGTACCTCCCTGCCAAACTTATGGCAAGGCACACATCATGTCTGGTACACAACATAGCATACATGATAGAACTTATGGCTGAGGCATAGGGAATGACTTTCATTCTCTCTCTATCTTCTCCAGTGGTCGGGCTTTGAGTCTGACTTAATTTCACACCTTGTAACACAGGCAAGAACCCTTTCTTTGACTGATCCATTTTGAACTTCTTCAAAACTTTGTCAAGGTATGTGCTTTGTGAAAGTCCTATCAAGCGTCTTGATCTATCGCTATAGATCTTGATGCCCAATATATAAGCAGCTTCACCGAGGTCTTTCATTGAAAAATTCTTATTCAAATATCCTTTTATGTTATCCAGAAATTCTATATCATTTCCAATAAATAATATGTCATCCACATATAATATCAGAAATGCTACAGAGCTCCCACTCACTTTCTTGTAAATACAGGCTTCACCGTAAGTCTGTATAAAACCATGTGCTTTGATCACCTCATCAAAGCATATATTCCAACTCCGAGATGCTTGCACCAGTCCATAGATGGATCGCTGGAGCTTGCACACTTTGTTAGCACCTTTAGGATCGACAAAACTTTCTGGTTGCATCATATACAACTCTTCTTTAAGAAATCCATTAAGGAATGCAGTTTTGATGTACATTTGCCAGATTTCATAATCATAAAATACGGCAATTGCTAACATGATTCGGACAGACTTAAGCATCGCTACGGGTGAGAAAGTCTCATCGTATTCAACCCCTTGAACTTGTCAAAAACCTTTTGCAACAAGTCGAGCTTTGTAGATAGTAACATTACCATCAGTGTCAGTCTTCTTCTTGAAGATCCATTTATTCTCTATGGCTTTCCGATCATCGGGCAAGTCCATCAAAGTCCACACTTTGTTCTCATACATGGATCCTATCTCAGATTTCATGGCCTCAAGCCATCTATCGGAATCTGGGGTCATCATAGCTTCTTCATAGTTCGTAGGTTCTCCTTGGTCTAATAACATGACTTCCAGGACAGGATTACCGTACCACTCTGGTGCGGATCTTGCTCTGGTCGACCTACGAAGTTCAGTGCTAACTTGATCTGAAGTTTCATGATCATCATCATTAGCTTCCTCTCTAGTTGGTGTAGGCATCACGGGAACGGTTTTCAGACTTGTGTTTCACCAAATAGATATACCCATATCTACTCAAATCATCTATGAAGGTCAGAAAATAACGATATCCGCCGCGTGCTTCAACACTCATCGGACTGCATACATCGGTATGTATTATTTCCAATAAGTCATTAGCTCGCTCCATTGTTCTAGAGAACGGAGTTTTAGTCATCTTGCCCATGATGCATGGTTCGCAAGTATCAAATGATTCATAATCAAGTGATTCCAAAAGCCCATCCGCATGGAGTTTCTTCATGCGCTTTACACCAATATGACCTAAATGGCAGTGCCACAAATATGTTGCACTATCATTATCAACTTTGCATCTTTTGACATCAATATTATGAATATGTGTATCACTACAATCGAGATTCAACAAGAATAGACCACTCTTCAAGGGTGCATGACCATAAAAGATATTATTCATAAAAATAGAACAACCATTATTCTCTGACTTAAATGAATAATCATCTCGCAATAAACAAGATCTAGATATAATGTTCATGCTCAACGCTGGCACCAAATAATAATTATTCAGGTCTAAAACTAATCCCGAAGGTAGATGCAGAGGTAGCGTGCCGATGGCGATCACATTGACCTTGGAACCATTCCTGACGCGCATCGTCACCTCGTCCTTAGCCAATCTTCGTTTATTCCGCAGCTCCTGTTTCGAGTTACAAATATGAGCAACCGTACCAGTATCAAATACCCAGGCGCTACTACGAGCATTAGTAAGGAACACATCAATTACATGTACATCAAATATACCTTTGTTCACTTTGCCATCCTTCTTATCCGCCAAATACTTGGGGCAGTTCCGCTTCTAGTGACCACTCTCTTTGCGGTAGAAGCACTCAGTTTCAGGCTTAGGTCCAGCTTTGGGCTTCTTCCCGGCAGTGGAAACTTGCTTGCCATTCTTCTTGAAGTTCCCTTTCTTTCCCTTGCCCTTTTTTCTTGAAACTAGTGGTCTTGTTAACCATCAACACTTGATGCTCCTTCTTGATTTCTACCTCCGCGGCCTTAAGCATTGCGGAGAGCTCAGGAATTGTTTTGTTCATCCCTTGCATATTATAGTTCATCATGAAGCCTTTGTAGCTTGGTGGCAGTGATTGAAGAACTCTGTTAATAACACAATCAACTAGAAGATCAACTCCCAGCGGAGTTAAGTGATTATAATACCCAGACATTTTGAGTATGTGTTCACTGACAGAACTGTTCTCCTTCATCTTCTGAAAGATCGCAGAGAACTACTTGGGGGCAACATCAAGCGCAGCCCACAAATGGGAGATAGGTTCATCTGTATTTTCCACAAAAAGTTGACTTTTTGTCACATGAATCTAATCCGTGTTTCTTCTGCCCTATGACATAATAACTCAACATGATCATAATGATATAACAATCCCTCATGTGACCAAAATTTGTATAACGTTGTATAAATACAAAGGAAAATATGCAGCAGAAAATACCCTCCAAAACCCCTAAACCCCTCCTTTAAAAAAAACAAAAACCCCAGCGCCTGGCAGCTGCTGACGCATGGCTGCCATTTAGTCCCGGTTGGTGTTACCAACCGGGACTAAAGGTCCTCCTGCCTGGGCGTCCCACAACGGCCACGTGGAGCTCCTTTAGTCCTGGTTCGTAAGCCAACTGGGACTAAAAGTAATGGGCATTAGTCTCGATTGTTTTGTCCCGGTTGCAGAATCGGGACTAAAGGCCCTCCGGAACCGGGACTAATGCCCTATTTTCTACTAGTGGGTAGCACGTGCCATTTATCTACAACATAGATATGCAAATACTATCAGGACTAAGTTCAATTAATCAATATTACTAATGAACTCCCACTTAAATAAAAATCCCTCAAGTTATCTAAGTGATACGTGATCCAAATCAACTAACCCATGTCCGATCATCACATGAGATGGGGTAGTCATCAATGGTGAACATCTTTATGTTGATCATATCTACTATATGATTCACGTTCGACCTTTCGATCTCTAGTGTTCCGAGACCATGTCTGTACATGCTAGGCTCGTCAAGTTTAACCCAAGTATTTTGCATGTGCAAAACTGTCTTACACCCGTTGTATGTGAACGTAGAGTCCATCACACCCGATCATCACGAGGTGCTTCGAAACGACGAACTTTAGCAATGGTGCATACTCGGGAGAACACTTTTATCTTGAAATTTAGTGAAGGGATCATCTTATAATGCTACCATCGTTCTAAGCAAAATAAGATGCATAAAAGATAAAGATCACATGCAATCAAAATATGTGACATGATATGGCCATTATAATCTTGTGCTTTTGATCTCCATCTCCAAAGCATCGTCATGATCTCCATCGTCACCGGCTTGACACCTTGATCTCCATCATTGCGTCGTGGTCGTCTCGCGAACTATTGCTTCTACAACTATCGCTAACGCATAGTGATAAAGTAAAGCAATTACATGGCGTTTGCATTTCATACAATAAAGAGACAACCATAAGGCTCCTGCCAGTTGCCGATAACTTACAAAACATGATCATCTCATACAATAACGTATATCACATCATGTCTTGACCATATCACATCACAGTATACCCTGCAAAAACAAGTTAGACGTCCTCTACTTTGTTGTTGCAAGTTTTACGTGGCTGCTACGGGCTTCTAGCAAGAACCGTTCTTACCTACGGCAAAAACCACAACGTTGATTCATCAAGTTTGCTGTTTTAATCTTCTTCAAGGACCGGCCATAGTCAAATTCGATTCAACTAAAGTAGGAGAAACAGACACCCGCCAGCCACCTTTATGCAAAACTAGTTGCATGTCAGTCGGTGGAACCAGTCTCATGTGCGTGGACATGTAAGGTTGGTCCGGGCCGCTTCATCCCACAATACCGCCAAATCAAAATAAGACGTTGGTGGTAAGCAGTATGACTATCACCACCCATAACTCTTTGTGTTCTACTCGTGCATATCATCTACGCATAGACCTGGCTCATGATGCCACTGTTTGGAAACGTTGCATGGAAAACAAATTTTTTTCTTCGCACACGCAAGATCTATCCATGGAGATGCATAGCAACGAGAGGGGGGAGTGTGTCTACGTACCCTCGTAGACCGTAAGCAGAAGCGTTTGTCAACGCGGTTGATGTAGTCGAACTTCTTCGTGCTCCAACCGATCAAGCACCGAACGTACGACACCTCCGTGTTCTGCACACGTTCAGCTCGATGACGTCCTCCGCCTTCTTGATCCACCAAGACGCGCGAGGTAGTGGATGAGTTCCGGCAGCACGACGGCATGGTGACGGTGATGGTGATGGTGAAGTGATCTCTGCAGGGCTTCGCCTAAGCACTACGAAAATATGACCGAGGGTGTAAACGGTGGAGGGGGGCTCCGCACACAGCTAAGCAATTGTTCTGGTGTGCTAGGCACCCCCCTCCCAAATATATATAGGTGGGAGGGAGAGGGGAGAGGCCAAGGGGCGCCCCAAGTAGGTCCGAATCCTACTTGGGCTCCTACCCTTGGCCGCGCCCCCTGCCATATTTGTCGGAGGGGGAAGGAAAGGGGGAAGAGGGAAGGAAGGGGGTGGCCGAATCCCCCCTTCCGTTTCCCCCACTTGGGCGGCTGCCATGGCGGGTGCGCCAGCCCCTTGTGGGCTGGTGTGCTCCCCTCTTTTGGCCCAATAGGCCCACTATCCTCCCAGGGGTGTCCGGTACCCCCTCCGGTACTCCGATGACTATCCGGTACACTCCGAAACACTTCCGGTGTCCGAATACCATCGCCCTATATATCGATCTTTACCTCTCGACCATTTCGAGACTCCGTGTCATGTCTGTCATCTCATCCGGGACCCCGAACAACATTCGGTCACCAAATCATATAAACTCATATAATAATATATCGTCAACGAACGTTAAGCGTGCGGACCCTACGGGTTCGAGAACCATGTAGACATGACCGAGACACCTCTCCGGTCAATAACCAATAGCGAATACTGGATGCCCATATTGGCTCCTACAAATTCTATGAAGATCTTTATCGGTCGAACCGTTATGACAACATACGTAATTCCTTTTGTCCATCGGTATGTTACTTGCCTGAGATTCGATCGTTGGTATCTCTATACCTAGTTCAATCCCGTTACCAGCAAGTCTCTTTACTCGTTCCATAATACATCACCTTGTAACTAACTCCTTAGTCATCTGCTTGCAAGCTTATGATGTGTATTACCGAGAGGGCCCAAAGATACCTCTCCGATACTCGGAGTGACAAATCCTAATCTCGATCTATGCCAATTCAACAAACACCTTTGAAGATACCTGTAGAGCATCTTTATGATCACCCAGTTATGTTGTGACGTTTGATAGCACACAAGACATTCCTCCGGTATCCGGGAGTTGCATAATCTCATAGTCGAAGGAATATGTATTTTACATGAAGAAAGCAATAGCAATAAACTGAACGATCAATATGCTAAGCTAACGGATGGGTCTTGTCCATCACATCATTCTCCTAATGATTTGATCCCGTTATCAAATGACAACACATGTCTATTGTTAGGAAACCTTAACCATCTTTGATCAACGAGCTAGTCAAGTAGATGCTTACTAGGGACACGGTATTTGTTTATGTATTCACATATGTATTTAAGTTTCTGATCAATACAATTCTAGCATGAATAATAAACCTTTATCATGAATAAGGAAATATAAAATAACAACTTTATTATTGCCTCTAGGGCATATTTCCTTCAAATATATGATGGAAAATAGACCCGAGGGCCATAGGTTTCACTAGAGGCTTCTCTCTTGAAGGAAAATAATATGGTGGGTGAACAAATTCCTGTCGAGCAATTGATAGAAAAGCGCAAAGTTATGATAATATCCAAGGCAATGATTATGAATATAGGCATCACGTCCGTGTCAAGTAGACCGACTCCTACCTGCATCTACTACTATTACTCCACACATCGACCGCTATCCAGCATGCATCTAGAGTATTAAGTTCATAAGAACGGAGTAACGCCTTAAGTAAGATGACATGATGTAGAGGGATAAACTCAAGCAATATGATGAAAACCCCATCTTTTTACCCTTGATGGCAACAATACAATACGTGTCTCGCTACCCCTACTTTGTCACTGGGTGAGATCACGCAAGATTGAACCCAAAACTAAGCACCTCTCCCATTGCAAGAAGAACCAATCTAGTTGGCCAAACCAAACTGATAATTCAAAGAGAAATACAAAGATATCAAATCATGCATATAAGAATTCAGAGAAGATTCAAATAATATTCATAGATAAACTAATCATAAATCCACAATTCATCGGATCTTGACAAACACACCGCAAAAGAAGATTACATCGGATAGATCTCCAAGAACATCAAGGAGAACATGGTATTGAGAATCAAAGAGAGAAGAAGCCATCTAGCTACTAGCTATGGACCCGTAGGTCTGTGGTAAACTACTCATGCTTCATCGGAAGGGCAATAGAGTTGATGTAGATGATCTCCGTGATCGAATCCCCCTCCGGCAGGATGCCGAAAAAAGCCCCAAGATGGGATCTCACGGGAACAGAAGGTTACGGTGGCGGAAAAGTATTTTAGTGAACGCTTCTGTCGGTTTGGGAATATTTCTGAATTTATAGGCCAAAGATTAGGATTGGAGGAGCCTCGGTGGGCCCAAAAGCCAGGGGGGCGCCCCCCCTAGGGCGCGCCCCTGGGGCTTGCCGCCACCTAGGGACTCCTCTGACTTCAACTCGAAGTCCTACGTGTGTCTTCTGGTCCAAGAAAAATCATCGTAAAGTTTAATTCCATTTGGACTCCATTTGATATTCCTTTTCTGTAAAACTAAAAAACAAGGAAAAAACAGAAACTGGCACTGGCTCTGGGTTAATAACTTAGTCCCAAAAATAATATAAAATAGCACATTAATGCATATAAAACATCCAAAACAGATAATATAATAGCATGGAACAATAAAAAATTATAGATACGTTGGAGACGTATCAAGCATCCCCAAGCTTAATTCCTACTCGTCCTCGAGTAGGTAAATGATAAAAACAGAATTTTTGATGTGGAATGCTACCTAACATATTTATCCATGTAATTTTCTTCATTGTGGCATGAATATTCAGATCCATAAGATTCAAAACAAAAGTTTAATATTGACATAGAAATAATAATACTTCAAGCATACTAATAAAACAATTGTGTCTTCTCAAAATAACATGGCCAAAGAAAGTTATCCCTACCAAATCATATAGTCTGGCTATGCTCCATCTTCATCACACAAAGTATTTAATCATGCACAACCCCGATGACAAGCCTAGCAATTGTTTCATACTTTTGATGTTCTCAAACTTTTTCAACTTTCACGCAATACATGAGCGTGAGCCATGGATATAGCACTATAGGTGGAATAGAATATGGTGGTTGTGGAGAAGACAAAAAGAAGGAGATAGTCTCACATCAACTAGGCATACTAACGGGCTATGGAGATGCCCATCAATAGATATCAATGTGAGTGAGTAGGGATTGCCATGCAATGGATGCACTAGAGCTATAAGTTTATGAAAGCTCAAAAAGAAACTAAGTGGGTGTGCATCCAACTCGCTTGCTCACGAAGACCTAGGGCAATTTGAGGAAGCCCATCATTGGAATATACAAGCCAAGTTCTATAATGAAAAATTCCCACTAGTATATGAAATGACAACATAGGAGACTATCTATCATGAAGATCATGGTGCTACTTTGAAGCACAAGTGTGGAAAAAGGATAGCAGCATTGTCCCTTCTCTCTTTCCTCTCATCATTTTTTTATTTTTGGGCTCTTTGGCCTCTCTTTTTTCTCTTTTTTTATTTGGGCTTCTTTGGATTCTTTTATTTTTTATAAATCCGGAGACTCATCCCAACTTGTGAGGGAATCATAGCTTCCATCATCCTTTCCTCACATGGGACAATGCTCTAATAATGATGATCATCACACTTTTATTTACTTGCAACTCAAGAATTACAACTCGAAAGTAGAACACAACGGAACGGTGGAAGTTGCATGGCAATATATCGCGGAATGGCTATGGATATGCCATAATAGGTAGGTATGGTGGCTGTTTTGAGGAAGGTACATGGTGGGTGTAATGCACAGGCGAAAATTGCGCGGCACTAGAGGGGCTAGCAATGGTGGAAGGGTGAGAGTACGTATAATCCATTGACTGAACATTAGTCGTAAAGAACTCACATACTTATTGCAAAAATTTATTAGCTATCGAAGCAAAATACTACACGCATGCTCCTAGGGGGATAAATTGGTAGGAAAAGACCATCGCTCATCCCCGATCGCCACTCATAAGGAAGACAATCAATAAATAAATCATGCTCCGACTTCATCACATAACGGTTCACCATACGTGCATGCTACGGGAATCACAAACTTTAACACAAGTATTTCTACCAATCCATGATTACTCACTAGCATGTCTCTAATATCACCATCTTTATATCTAAAAACAATCATAAGGAATCAAACTTCTCATAGTATTCAATGCTCTTTATATGAAAGTTTTTATTATATCCCTCTTGGATGCCCATCATATTAGGACTAAATTCATAACCTAAGCAAATTATCATGCTATTTAGAGAGACTCTCAAAATAATATAAGTGAAGCATGAGAGTTCAACAATTTCTATAAAATAAAGCCACCGCCGTGCTCTAAAAAGATATAAGTGAAGCACTAGAGCAAAATTGCCTAGCTCAAAAGATATAAGTGAAGCACATAGAGTATTCTAATAAATCACGATTCATGCATGTCCCTCTGAAAAGGTGTGTACAGCAAGGATGATTGTGGCAAACTAAAAAGCAAAGACTCATATCATACAAGACGCTCCAAGCAAAACACATATCATGTGGTGAATAAAAATATAGCCTCAAGTAAATTTACCGATAGACGAACACGAAAGAGGGGATGCCATCCGGGGCATCCCCAAGCTTAGATGCTTGGTTGTCCTTGATTATTACCTTGGGGTGCCTTGGGAATCCCCAAGCTTAGGATCCTGCCACTCCTTATTCCATAGTCCATCAAATCTTTACCCAAAACATGAAAACTTCACAACACAAAACTCAACAGAAAACTCATGAGATCCGTTAGTATAAGAAAAGCAAATCACCACTTTAGGTACTGTTGTGAACTCATTCTAAATTTATATTGGTGTAATATCTACTGTATTCCAACTTCTCCATGGTTCATACCCCCCGATACTACCCATAGATTCATCAAAATAAGCAAACAACACATAGAAAATAGAATCTGTCAAAAACAGAATAGTCTGTGAAGATCTGAATTAAGCTCAAACTTCTATAACTCCAAATAATCTGAACAATGAGGAAAACAAAGGAAATTTGTATATCAATCTTGTGTAAAAAATTCAGAGTTTTTCCACGCTCCAGTGAATTTAAATAATACTGTTACTGGGCGCAAAAGTTTCTGTTTTTCAGCAAAATCAAATCAACGATATACCAAAGTATCCCAAAGGCTTTACTTGGCTCAAACACTAATTAAAACACCAAAACACAATTAATACAGAGGTAATAATGTGTATTCTCATAAAAACAGAAAATAAAAATATTGGGTTGCCTCCCAACAAGCGCTTTTCTTTAAAGCCTTTGAGCTAGGAGTTGATAATTCTAATGATGCTCACATAAAAGACAAAAATTTGAAGCACAAAGAGAGCATCATAAAGCATGTGAAAAATACATCTAAGTCTAACATACTTCCTATGCATAGGCACCTTATAGGCAAACAAATTATCAAGGCAAGCAAAAACTAGCATATGCAAAGAAGAAGAAACAATAGCAATCTCAACATAACGAGAGGTATTTTAGTAGCATGAAGATTTCCACAACCATATTTTCCTCTCTCATAATAATTACATGCAGGATCATAATAAAATTCAAAAATATAGCTATCACATAAAATATTCTCTTCATGATCCACATGCATGCAAAGTTGACACTCTTCCAAAATAGTGGGATTATTACTACCTAGAGTTGACACTCTTCCAAACCCACTTTCAATATTATTGCAAACACTATTATCAATATCATATTCATCATGAGGCTTAAATAAATTTTCAAGATCATAAGAAGAATCACCCCAATCATGATCATTACAATAAGTAGTGGTCATAGAAAACTAGCATCCCCAAGCTTAGGGTTTTGCATATCATTAGCACAATTGATATTAATAGAATTTGTAATAACATCATTGCAATCATGCTTTTGATTCAATGAACTATCTGAAGGAAATATGCCCTAGAGGCAATAATAAAGTTATTATTTTATATTTCCTTATTCATGATAAAGGTTTATTATTCATGCTAGAATTGTATTGATCGGAAACTTAAATACATGTGTGAATACATAAACAAATACCATGTCCCTAGTAAGCCTCTACTAGACTAGCTCGTTGATCAAAGATGGTTAAGGTTTCCTAACCATAGACATGTGTTGTCATTTGATAACGGGATCACATCAGTAGGAGAATGATGTGATGGACAAGACTCATCCGTTAGCTTAGCATAATGATCATTCAGTTTTATTGCTATTGCTTTCTTCATGTCAAATACATATTCCTTCGACTATGAGATTATGCAACTCCCGGATACCGGAGGAATGCCTTGTGTGCTATAAAATGTCACAACATAACTTGGTGATTATAAAGATGCTCTACAGGTATCTCCGAAGGTGTTTGTTGAGTTGGCAAAGATCGAGATTAGGATTTGTCACTCCGAGTATTGGAGAGGTATCTCTGGGCCCTCTCGGTAATACACATCATAAGCTTGCAAGCAAATGACTAAGGAGTTAGTCACGAGGTGATGTATTACGGAACGAGTAAAGAGACTTGCCGGTAACAAGATTGAACTAGCTATGAAGATACCGACGATCGAATCTTGGGCAAGTAACATACCGATGGACAAAGGGAATTACGTATGTTGTCATAACGGCTCGACCGATAAAGATCTTCGTAGAATATGTAGGAGCCAATATGGGCATCCAGTTTCCGCTATTGGTTATTGACCGGAGAGGTGTCTCGGTCATGTCTACATAGTTCTCGAACCCGTAGGGTCCGCACGCTTAACGTTCGTTGATGATAACGTATTATATGAGTTATGTGATTTGGTGACCGAATGTTGTTTGGAGTCCTGGATGAGATCACGGACATGACGAGGAGTCTCGAAATGGTCGAGAGGTAAAGATTTATATATAGGACGATGGTATTCGGACACCGGAAGTGTTTCGGCGGGTACCGGGTACTTATCACGTCACCGGAAGGGGTTCCGGGCACACCCGGCAAAAGATATGGGCCTTATGGGCCAAGAGGGGAAACGCACCAGCCACAAGGGGCTGGTGCGCCCCCCATATAGGCCGGCCTAAGGAGGAGAAGAAAAGGGGAGAAGGGAAAGGAAAGTGTGGATTAGGATTCCCACTTCCTTCCCTCTCCCCCCCCTCTTTCCTTCCCCCTTGGTTATATATGGCAGGGGGGCGCGGCTTGGGAGGGACTCCAAGTAGGATTCCTCCTACTTGGGCGCCTCCTATGGCTGCTCCTCCCTCCCTCCCACCTATATATAATTGGTAGGGGGGCGCATAGCACACACCAGACAATTGCCTAGCCGTGTGCGGCGCCCCCCTTCACCGTATACACCCCCAGCCATATTTTCGTAGTGCTTAGGCGAAGCCCTGCGGAGATCACTTCACCATCACCGTCACCATGCCATCATGCTGACGGAACTCATCTACTACCTCGACGTATTGCTGGATCAAGAAGGCGAGGGACGTCACCGAGCTGAATGTGGGCAGAACGCGCAGGTGTCGTGCGTTCGGTACTTGATCGATTGAAGCGCGAAGAAGTTCGACTACATCAACCGCGTTGTGAAATGCTTCCGTTTACGGTCTACGAGGGTATGTAGACACACTCTCCCCCTCGTTGCTATGCATCTCCATGGATAGATCATTGCGTGTGCGTAGAATTTTTTTTGTTTTCCATTCAACGTTTCCCGACAGTGGCATCCAAGCCAGGTCTATGCGTAGATGATATGCACGAGTAGAACACAAAGAGTTGTGGGTGGTGATAGTCATACTGCTTACTACCAACGTCTTATTTTGATTCGGCGGTATTGCGGGATGAAGCGGCCCCGACCAACCTTACATGTCCACGCACATGAGACCGGTTCCACCGACTGACATGCAACTAGTTTTGCATAAAGGTGGCTGGCGGGTGTCTGTTTCTCCTACTTTAGTTGAATCGAATTTGACTGCGGCCGGTCCTTGAAGAAGGTTAAAATAGCAAACTAGGTAATTCACCGTTGTGGTTTTTGCCGTAGGTTAGAATGGTTCTTGCTAGAAACCCGTAGCAGCCACGTAAAACTTGCAACAACAAAGTAGAGGACGTCTAACTTGATTTTGCAGGGTATGTTGTGATGTGATATGGTCAAGACATGATGTGATATACGTTATTGTATGAGATGATCTTGTTTTGTAAGATATCAAGCAACCGGCAGGAGCCTTATGGTTGTCTCTTTATTGTATGAAATGCAAACGCCATGTAATTGCTTTACTTTATCGCTATGAGTTAGCAATAGTTGTAGAAGCAATAGTTGGCGAGACGACCACGACGCAACGATGGAGATCAAGGTGTTAAGCCGGTGACGATGGAGATCATGACGAAGCTTTGGAGATGGAGATCACAAGCACGAGATGATGATGGCCATATCATGTCACATATTTTGATTGCATGTGATGTTTATCTTTTAAGCATCTTATTTTGCTTCTTACGGCGGTAGCATTATAAGATGATCCCTTGACTAAATTTCAAGGTAAAAGTGTTCTCCCTGAGTATGCACCGTTGCTACAGTTCATCGTGTTGAGACACCACGTGATGATCGAGTGTGATAGACTCTACGTTCACATACAATGGGTGTAAGCCAGATTTACACACGCGGAATATAGATATGATCAACATAGAGATGTTCACCATTGATGACTACCCCATCTCACGTGATGATCGGACATGGGTTAGTTGATTTGGATCACGTATCACTTAGATAACTTGAGGGATGTTTATTTAAGTGGGAGTTCATTAGTAATTTGATTAATTGAACTTAATTTATTATGAACTTAGTCCTGATAGTATTTGCAAATCTATGTTGTAGATTAATAGCTCACGATGTAGTTCCCCTATTTTTTGATATGTTCCTAGAGAAAACTAAGTTGAAAGATGATAGTAGCAATGATGCGGACTGGGTCCGTGATCTGAGGATTATCCTCATTGCTGCACAGAAGAATTATGTACTTGATGCACCGCTAGGTGACAGACCTATTGCAGGAGCAGATGCAGACGTTATGAATGTTTGGCAAGCTCGATATGATGACTACTTAATAGTTTAGTGCGCCATGCTTTACGGCTTAGAAACGGGACTTCAAAAATGTTGTGAACGCCACGGAGCATATGAGATGTTCAAAGAGCTGAAATTGGTATTTCAGACTCATGCCCATGTCGAGAGGTATGAGACCTCTGACAAATACTTCGCCTACAAGATGGAGGAGAATAGCTCAGCCAGTGAGCATGTGCTCAGAATGTCTGGGTACTACAATCGCTTGAATCAAGTGGGAGTTAATCTTCCAGATAAGATAGTGATTGACAAGAGTTCTCTAGTCACTATCACCAAGCTACTAGAACTTCGTGATGAACTATAATGTGCAAGGGATGACGAAAATGATTCCCAAGCTCTTCGCGATGCTGAAATCGATGAAGGTAGAAATCAAGAAAGATCATCAAATGTTGATGGTTAACAAAACCACTAGTTTCATGAAAAAGGGCAAGGGATAGAAAGGGAACTTCAAGAAGAACAGCAAACAAGTTGCCGCTCCCATGAAGCCCAAAGCTAGACCCAAACCTGAAACTGAGTGCTTCTACTGCAAAGGAAATGGTCACTGGAAGCGGAACTGCCCCAAATACTTGGCGGATAAGATGGATGGCAAAGTGAACAAAGGTATATTTGATATACATGTTATTGACGTGTACTTTACTAGTGTTCATAGTAGCCCCTGGATATTTGATACCGGTTCAGTTGCTAACATTAGTAACTTGAAACAGGAGTTACAAAATGAATAGAGACTAGTTAATGGCGAGGTGATGATGTGTGTTGGAAGTGATTCCAAGGTTGATAAGATCACCATCGCACACTCCCTCTACCTTCGGGATTAGTGTTGGACCTAAATAAATGTTATTTGGTGTTTGCGTTGAGCATGAATATGATTAGATCATGTTTATTGCGATACGGTTATTCATTTAAGTCAGAGAATAATTGTTGTTCTGTTTACATGAATAAAACCTTCTATGGTCATACACCCAATGTAAATGGTTTATTGAATCTCGATCGTAGTGATACACATATTCATAATATTGATGCCAAAAGATGTAAAGTTGATAATGATAGTGCAACATATTTGTGGCACAGCTGTTTAGGTCATATTGGTGTAAAACGCATGAAGAAACACCATACAGATGGACTTTTGGAATCACTTGATTATGAATCATTTGATACTTGCGAACCATGCCTCATGGGCAAGATGACTAAAACTCCGTTCTCCGGAACAATGGAGCGAGCTAATGACTTATTGGAAATAATACATACCGATGTATGCGGTCCGAAGACTATTGAAGCACGCGGCGGGTATCGTTATTTTCTGACCTTCACTGATGATTTGAGTAGATATGGGTATATCTACTTGATGAAACACAAGTCTGAAACATTTGAAAAGTTCAAAAAAATTCAGAGTGTAGCTGAGAATCATCGTAACAAGAAAATAAAGTTTCTACAATCCGATTGCGGAGGCGAATATTTGAGTTACGAGTTTGGCATTCATTTAAAACAATGTGAAATTGTTTCACAACTCACGCCACTTGGAACACCACAGCGTAATGGTGTATCTGAACGTCGTAACTGTACTTTATTAGATATGGTGCTTTCTATGATGTCTCTTACCGATTTGCCTTTATCATTTTGGGGTTATGCATTAGAGACAGCCGCATTCACGTTAAGTAGGGCACCGTCTAAATCCGTTGAGATGACACCGTATGAACTGTGGTTTGGCTAGAAACCTAAGCTGTCATTTCTTAAAAGTTTGGGGTTGCGACACTTATGTCAAAAGGCTTCAGCATGATAAGTTCAAACCCAAATCGGAGAAGTGCGTCTTCATAGGATACCCTAAGGAAACAATTGGGTACACCTTCTACCACAGATCCAAAGGCAAGACCTTTGTTGCTAAGAATGGATCCTTTTTAGAGGAGTTTCTCTCAAAAGAAGTGAGTGGGAGGAAAGTAGAACTTGATGAGGTAATTGTACCTTCTCTTGTTAGAAAGTAGCACATCACAGAAAACCGTTCCCGTGATGCCTACACCAACTAGAGAGGAAGATAATGATAATGATCATGAAACTTCAGATCAAGTTGCTACTGAACCTCTTAGGTCGATCAGAACACATTCCGCACCAGAGTGGTACGGTAATCCTGTCCTGGAAGTCATGTTATTAGACCACGGTGAACCTATGAACTATGAAGAAGCTATGATGAGCCCAGATTCCAACAGATGGCTTGAGGCCATGAAATCTGAGATAGGATCCATGTATGGGAACAAAGTGTGGACTTTGGTGGACTTGCCCAATGAGCGGCAAGCCATAGAGAATAAATGGATCTTCAAGAAGAAGACTGACACTGATGGTAATGTTACTGTCTACAAAGCTCGACTTGTCGCAAAAGGTTTTTGACAAGTTCAAGGGGTTGACTACGATGAGACTTCCTCACCCGTAGCGATGCTTAAGTCCGTCCGAATCATGTTAGCAATTGCCGCATTTTATGATTATGAAATCTGGCAAATGGACATCAAAACTGCATTCCTTAATGGATTTCTTAAAGAAGAGTTGTATATGATGCAACCAGAAGGTTTTGTCGACCCTAAAGATGCTAACAAAGTGTGCAAGCTCCAGCGATCCATCTATGGACTGGTGCAAGCATCTCGGAGTTGGAATATACGCTTTGATGAGGTGATCAAAGCATATGGTTTTATACAGACTTTCGGTGAAGCCTGTATTTACAAGAAAGTGAGTGGGAGCTTTGTAGCATTTCTAATATTATATGTAGATGAAATATTGTTGATTGGAAATGATATAGAATTTCTGGATAGCATAAAAGGATACTTGAATAAGAGTTTTTCAATGAAAGACCTCGGTGAAGCTGCTTATATATTAGGCATCAAGATCTATAGGGATAGATCAAGACGCTTCATAGGACTTTCACAAAGCACATACCTTGATAAAGTTTTGAAGAAGTTCAAAATGGATCAGTCAAAGAAAGCGTTCTTGCCTGTGTTACAAGGTGTGAAGTTGAGTCAGACTCAAAGCCCGACCACTGCAGAAGATAGAGAGAGAATGACAGTCATTCCCTATGCCTCAGCCATAGGTTCTATAAAGTATGCCATGCTGTTTACCATACCTGTTGTGTACCTTGCCATGAGTTTGGCAAGGGGGTACAATAGTGATCCAGGAGTAGATCACTGGACAACGATCAAAATTATCCTTAGATGCCTTAAAGAGGACTAAGGAAATGTTTCTCGGTTATGGAGGTGATAAAGAGTTCATCGTAAAGGGTTACGTCGATGCAAGCTTTGACACCGATCCGGATGACTCTGAGTTCAATCTGGATACATATTGAAAGTGGGAACAATCAGCTAGAGTAGCTCCATGTAGAACACTGTAGACATAGAAATTTGCAAAATACATACGGATCTGAATGTGGCAGACCCGTTGACTAAACTTCTCACACAAGCAAAAGATGATCACACCTTAGTACTCTTTGGGTGTTAATCACAATGCGATGTGAACTAGATTATTGCCTCTAGTAAACTCTTTGGGTATTGGTCACATGACGATGTGAACTATGGGTGTTAATCACATGGCGATGTGAACTAGATTATTGACTCTAGTGCAAGTGGGAGACTGAAGGAAATATGCCCTAGAGGCAATAATAAAGTTGTTATTTTATATTTCCTTATTCATGATAAAGGTTTATTATTCATGCTAGAATTGTATTGATCGGAAACTTAATTACATGTGTGAATACATAAACAAATATCGTGTCCCTAGTAAGCCTCTACTAGACTAGCTCGTTGATCAAAGATGGTTAAGGTTTCCTAACCATAGACATGTGATGTCATTTGATAACAGGATCACATCATTAGGAGAATGATGTGATGGACAAGACCAATCCGTTAGCTTAGCATAATGATCGTTCAGTTTTATTGCTATTGCTTTCTTCATGTCAAATACATATTCCTTCGACTATGAGATTATGCAACTCCCGGATACCGGAGGAATGCCTTGTGTGCTATCAAACATCACAACGTAACTGCGTGATTATAAAGATGCTCTATAGGTATCTCCGAAGATGTTTGTTGAGTTGGCATAGATTGAGATTAGGATTTGTCACTTCGAGTAACGGAGAGGTATCTCTGGGTCCTCTCGGTAATACACATCATAAGCTTGCAAGCAAACGAATAAGGAGTTAGTCACGAGGTAATGTATTACGGAACGAGTAAAGAGACTTGCCGGTAACAAGATTGAACTAGGTATGAAGATACCGACGATCGAATCTCGGGCAAGTAACATACCGATGGACAAAGGGAATTACGTATGTTGTCATAACGGTTCGACCGATAAAGATCTTCGTAGAATATGTAGGAGCCAATATGGGCATCCAGGTTCCGCTATTGGTTATTGACCGGAGAGGTGTCTCGGTCATGTCTACATAGTTCTCGAACCCGTAGGGTCCGCACGCTTAACGTTCGTTAACGATATAGTATTATATGAGTTATGTGATTTGATGATCGAATGTTGTTCGGAGTCCCGGATGAGATCACGGACATGACGAGGGTTCTCAAAATCGTCAAGAGGTAAAGATTGATATATAGGACGATGGTATTCGGACACCAGAAGTGTTTCGGGGGGTACCGGGTACTTATCGGGTCACCGGAAGAGGTTCCGGGCACACCCGGCAAAAGACATGGGCCTTATGGGCCAAGAGGGGAAACGCACCAGCCACAAGGGGCTGGTGCGCCCCCCATATAGGCCGGCCTAAGGAGGAGAAGGAAAGGGGAGAAGGGAAAGGAAAGTGAGGATTAGGATTCCCACTTCCTTCCCTCTCCCCCCACTTTCCTTCCCCCACGGTTATATATGGCAGGGGGGGCGCGGCTTGGGAGGGACTCCAAGTAGGATTCCTCCTACTTGGGCGCCTCCTATGGCTGCTCCTCCCTCCCTCCCACCTATATATATGTGGGAGGGGGGTGCCTAGCACACACCAGGCAATTGCCTAGCCGTGTGCGGTGCCCCCCTCCACCGTTTACACCCCCAGCCATATTTTCATAGTGCTTAGGCGAAGCCCTGTGGAGACCACTTCACCATCACCGTCACCACGCCGTCGTGCTGACGGAAATCATCTACTACCTCGACATCTTGCTGGATCAAGAAGGCGAGGGACGTCACCGAGCTGAACGTGTGCAGAACGCGGAGGTGCCGTGCATTCGGTACTTGATCGGTTGAAGCGCGAAGAAGTTCGACTACATCAACCGCGTTCTGAAATGCTTCCATTTACGGTCTACGAGGGTACGTAGACACACTCTCCCCCTCATTGCTAGTAGAAAACAGGGCTTTGGTCCAGTCCTGGCCAGCCCATTAGTCCCGGTTCAGTGACGAACCGGGACCCATGGGGGCATACGTCCCGGTTCGTGCGCCCAGGGGGCCGGCCGGGCCTCGTGGGGCATTGGTCCCGGTTTGTTTGGACCCTTTGGTCCCGGTTCCAGACATGAACCGGGACCAATGGGCCTCGCTCCTGGCCCACATCCATTGGTCCCGGTTCCAGCCACCAACCGGGACCAATGAGGTGCCTATATATACCCCCTCGCCCGCAAGCAGAGCACTCCACTGCTCTGTTTTTTCTGGCCGGCTAGGGGAGGGCTTTGTGGTGCTCTAGCTCACCTCCTATGCACATGAGGTGTTCGATGAAATGCCCGAGCCACACTACTTAAGCTTTCTTCTCTCCAAGCTTGACCTCCAAGCTCCATTTTCCTCAAGATTTGTTTAGGTTTAGCGGTCCGTC
Organism: Thinopyrum elongatum; assembly: GCA_011799875.1. NCBI lineage: Eukaryota > Viridiplantae > Streptophyta > Magnoliopsida > Poales > Poaceae > Thinopyrum > Thinopyrum elongatum. Next base: position 521,697,273 of record CM022302.1, on the reverse strand, counting down.
ACGTCCCGTCCCCGTCTTCACCGCCGTCGATCGCCCGCGCCGATCTCGTCGCTGGCACCACCGTGGTGAGCCTTTTGTTCTTATCTTATTTTTAAAAGAGAAAAATTCTTACTTGTATGATTTAGATAGATACTTGTATAATTTTCTTACTTTTATTATTGTTTGTTATTATATAGTGCGATGGTTTTAGTATCCGCCCCCGTCGGCCCTCGTCCTATCTATGATTCGGATGTGGTATATATTATATTTTATAACTATTTGGTTCATTTATTGTTTATGACAATTATGCCGACCAACGTGACATAGATTTTTTTATCAAGGAGGTATGTGAACCGGAAATTCCAACCGACCCTATTGTCGAGAGGTTAAATTTAGTTGAAGAAGAAAACAATTACTTGAAGGAAAAATTGAAAAAAATTGAGGAGGAGAAGATGATATTAGAGTTGCATGTTGCGGATGTTGTCGATGATCACAAGATCAAGATGGATGCAATGCGCTTCAAGATTAGAAAGTATAGAAAATATACCGTTCATACCGAGGCTTGGTATCATTATGCCGTTGGATCAATTGTTACCTTGGTTGCGATTATGATCGCATTTGTTGTTGCATTGAAATGTTTTACATAGTTTCAATGTATGGTTTAATTAGATGCTCTGTAGAGCTATATGTTGTTCAATGAGAACTATGTATGTACTTTGGTTTTAATGTGATGATGAACTTCTATTAATTTGGTCACTTATCTATTCATGATGTTCTGTAATGGTTTTTGACACACTTAATTATATATAATGCACGCAGATGAACCGGCAATGGATGTACAGTGACAGATGCACCTCCGAGTACATTAAGGGCGTGCATAATTTTCTCAAAGTGGCTGAGGCAAACAAGCAGAATGGTTTTATGTGTTGTCCATGCCCTATATGTGGGAATACGAAGTCTTACTCTGACCGAAAAATCTTTCACACCCACCTACTTTATAAGGGTTTCATGCCACACTATAATGTTTGGACCAAGCACGGAGAAAGAGGGGTTATGATGGAAGACAGCGAAGAAGAAGAGGATGATGACAACTATGTGCCCCCTGAATACGGTGATCCTGCAACGGGGGAAGCTGAAGATCAAGAGGAACCAGACGATGTGCCCGATGATGATCTTCGCCGGGTCATTGTTGATGCAAAGAGACAGTGCGAAAGTGAAAAGGAGAAGCTGAAGTTCGATCGCATGTTAGAGGATCACCAAAAAGGGTTGTACCCCAATTGCGAACATGGCAACACAAAGCTCGGTACCGTACTGGAATTGCTGCAGTGGAAGGCAGAGAATGCTGTTCCTGACAAAGGATTTGAGAAGCTACTGAAAATATTGAAGAAGAAGCTTCCAAAGGATAACGAATTGCCCGACAGTACGTACGCAGCAAAGAAGGTTGTATGCCTTCTAGGATTGGTGGTGCAGAAGATACATGCATGCCCTAATGACTGCATCCTGTACCGCGGTGTGTATGAGGATTTGAACGCATGCCTAGTATGCGGTGCATTGCGGTATAAGATCAGACGAGATGACCCTGGTGATGTTGATGGCGAGCCCCCCAGGAAGAGGGTTCCTGCGAAGGTAATGTGGTATGCTCCAATAATACCACGGTTGAAATGTCTGTTCAGAAACAAAGAGCATGCCAAGTTGATGCGATGGCACAGAGAGGACCGTAAGAAAGACGGGAAGTTGAGAGCACCCGCTGATGGGTCGCAGAGGAGAAAAATCGAGAGAAAGTACTGGGAGGAGTTTGCAGGTGACGCAAGGAACGTATGGTTTGGTTTAAGCGCGGATGGCATTACTCCTTTTGGGGAGCAGAGCAGCAATCACAGCACCTGGCCCGTGACTCTATGTATCTGTAACCTTCCTCCTTGGCTGTGCATGACGCGGAAGTTCATTATGATGCCAGTACTCATCCAAGGCCCTAAGCAACCCGGCAACGACATTGATGTGTACCTAAGGCCATTAGTTGAAGAACTTTTACAGCTGTTGAATGGAAACGGTGTACGTGTGTGGGATGAGCACAGACAGGAGGAATTTGACCTGCATGCGTTGCTGTTTGTAACCATCAATGATTGGCCTGCTCTCAGTAACCTTTCAGGACAGACAAACAAGGGATACCACGCATGCACACACTGTTTAGCTGACACCGAAAGTATATACCTGGACAAATGCAGGAAGAATGTGTACCTAGGGCATCAACGATTTCTTCCGACCAACCATCAATGTCGAAAGAAAGGCAAGCATTTCAAAGGTGAGGCAGATCCCCAGAAGAAGCCCGCCATGCGTACCGGTGATCACGTACTTGCTATGGTCAATGATTTACACATAATCTTTGGAAAGGGTCCCGGCGGACTATCTGTTCCGAATGATGCTGAGGGACGCGCACCCATGTGGAAGAAGGAATCTATATTTTGGGACCTACCCTACTGGAAAGACCTAGAGGTCCGCTCTTCAAAAGACGTGATGCACGTGACAAATAACCTTTGCGTGAACCTGCTAGGCTTCTTGGGTGTGTATGGGAAGACAAAAGATACACTGGAGGCACGGGAGGACCTGCAGCGTTTGCACGAAAAAGACGGCATGCCTCCAAAGCAGTATGAAGGTCCTGCCAGCTACGCTCTTACCAAAGAAGAGAAGGAAATCTTCTTTGAATGCCTGCTCAGTATGAAGGCCCCGTCTGGCTTCTCGTCCAATATAAAGGGAATAATAAATATCCCATAGAAAAAGTTCCAGAACCTAAAGTCTCATGACTGCCACGTGATTATGACGCAACTGCTTCCGGTTGCATTGAGGGGGCTTCTACCGGAAAACCTTCGATTAGCCATTGTGAAGCTATGTGCATTCCTCAATGCAATCTCTCAGAAGGTGATCGATCCACAAATCCTACCAAGGTTAAGGAGTGATGTGGCGCAATGTCTTGTCAGTTTCGAGCTGGTGTTCCCACCATCTTTCTTCAATATCATGACGCATGTCCTAGTTCATCTAGTCGACGAGATTGTCATTCTGGGCCCTGTATATCTACACAATATGTTCCCCTTTGAGAGGTTCATGGGAGTCCTAAAGAAATATGTCCGTAACCGCGCTAGGCCAGAAGGAAGCATCTCCATGGGCCATCAAACAGAGGATGTCATTGGGTTTTGTGTTGACTTCATTCCTGGCCTTAAGAAGATTGGCCTCCCTCAATCGCGGTATGAGGGGAAACTGACTGGAAAAGGCACGCTATGAGGGGTCTCAAGCACACTACACAGTTCTACATAACTCTACCTTGGTGACCCCGTATGTCGATGAACACAAGAACATTCTGCGCTCCAAACACCCGGAGCAGTGTGACGACTGGATTACATGTGAACACATCAGGACTTTCGGCAGTTGGTTGGAAACATGTCTCAGAGGTGACAACACTGTTTCTGATGAGCTGTACTCGTTGTCCAGGGGACCATCTTCGACTGTATTGACTTACAAAGGATACGAGATAAATGGGAATACATTTTACACGATCGCCCAAGATCAAAAGAGCACCAACCAAAACAGCGGTGTTCGCTTTGATGCAGCAACCTAGAGGGGAAAGGACACATATTATGGTTACATAGTGGACATATGGGAACTTGACTACGGACATGATTTTAAGGTCCCTTTGTTTAAGTGCAAATGGGTCAATATGTCAGTAGGCGGGGTACATGTAGACCCACAGTACGGAATGACAACAGTGGATCTGAACAATCTTGGGTACACAGATGAACCATTCGTCCTAGCCAATGATGTGGCACAGGTTTTCTATGTGAAGGACATGTCTACCAAACCGAGAAAAAGAAAAGATAAGGAAGCAAATACATCATACGATGAGCCAAAGCGCCACATAGTTCTTTCAGAAAAAAGAGACATCGTGGGATTGGAGGGCAAGACAGACATATCTAAAGATTATGAAAAGTTTCATGAAATTCCTCCCTTCAAAGTCAAGGCCGACCCAAGCACCCTATTAAGCGATGAAGAATATCCATGGTTACGGTGCAATAAGCAAAGGACACAAGCGAAGAAAAAGTGAAGACTTTCTCTCCACAACTATTATGATGATACCTTTGATCTAGAATATCACTGCAGTTACATGTGAAGAAATGAAATGCCTTTTGTAACAGACGAGTTTCCGTATGAAACCATGATACTTCGAAAGAGATTGTCCATTTGGTACATGAAGTGCATCCAGTTTTTGCCGTAACCCTCTCAACTTTTTAGCACATGCTATGTGGGTGAAATGATGATACCATGCCAACTTTCAACCTTTTCAGAGTCCATTTGAAGTGCTTTTCAATTTCAGGGTCATATAGCTCAAAAAAATCAGTAAATGCATGAAAAATAACAAATGAAGTCAGAAAGGGTTGAAAATTGAAGATGTGGCTTTGAATGGTGCATTTTGAACACACAAAAAGTCTGGAGTTCAAATAAGTTCAAAAAAATGAAATCCCTTTGTAACAGACGAGTTTCCATATGAAACCCTGATACTTCGAAAGAGATTGTCCGGTTGTACACAAAGGCATCCAAGTTTTTGCCGTAACCCTCTCAACTTTTTAGCACATGCTATGTGGGTGAAATGATGATACCATGCCAACTTTCAACCTTTTCAGAGTTCATTTGTAGTGCTTTTCAATTTCAGGGTCATATAGCTCAAAAAATCAGTAAATGCATGAAAAATAACAAATGAAGTCAGAAAGGGTTGAAAATTGATGATGTGGCTTTGAATGGTGCATTTTGAACACACAAAAAGTCTGGAGTTCAAATAAGTTCAAAAAAATGAAATTCCTTTGTAACAGACGAGTTTTCGTTCGAAACCCTGATACTTCGAAAGAGATTGCCCATTTTGTACACGAAGTGCATCCAGTTTTTGCCGTAACCCTCTCAACTTTTTAGCACATGCTATGTGGGTAAAATGATGATACCATACCAACTTTCAACCTTTTTAGAGTTCATTTGTAGTGCTTTTCAATTTCAGGGTCATTTAGTGCAAAAAGAATGAACTAATAGCAAAAAGAATGAACTTAAAATAATCAATTAAAGTATTCTGTTATGATCAACTAAAACAAAACTATAATATTCTTCAATAGCAAAAAGAATCAACTAAAAAGCTTTTATAAAACTCTAATAGCAAAAGGAATCAACTAAAAAGCTTTTATAAACCTCTAGTATTTTTTAAAACTAAAAATATAAAATTTATGCAACTAAAATTATCAAAGTATTTTCTGTTCAAACATTAATGGCAAAAAGAATTTTCATAAAGAAATTTTTTTGTAGAAACTTTAATAGCAACTGAATAAAAACAAATCTGTTTCTTGATTAAAATAGACATTTAAAATAACCTAAAAATTACCAAATTTATATAAAGATAAAACTACATAATATTAAATAGCAGGAAAAAGAATCACTCAAAAATCGATTTTTATAGTAAAGTTATTCACAAACTAGTGATTCACACAAATTTAAAAGAATTCAAATTTAAACTATTCAAATTTGAAAATTAATGGCACTAACAGAAAGTCTATAATTTTTGTGACCTAACAGCAAAAAGAATCACTAGAAGACTGCAAAAAAAAATAAAGCAAAAAAGAAAATAGAAAAAAAAACACCTACTGGGCCACCACGGCCTGAATACGACTAGAAACCCAGCTAGTTGGGCCAGGATTCAGGCCCGCAGAAGGCCCAGCAGGCCCACAGGCATAGCAGTGTCAGATTAGGCCCATAGGCCTGCAGTTCAGAGGAGTTCAATAGCGATGAGGCAGTCGAGCTTATAAACCGGTGCGGGGCGCTCTCAACTAGCGAGGTGGGACTAAACTCCCACCACCACGCCGCTGTGCAAGCCCATTGGTCCCAGTTGGTGCCACGAACCGGGACCAATGCTCACCTTTGGTCCCGGTTCGTGGCACCAACCAGGACCAATGCCCCCCTTTAGTCCCGGTTGGTGCCACCAACCGGGACCAAAGGTCTGTTTTCAGCAGCCCAAAGGGCGGGAAACAGGGACCTTTGGTCCCGGTTGGTGGCACCAACCGGGACTAAAGGGGGGCATTGGCCCCGGTTGGTGCCATGAACCGGGACCAATGCTCTGGCTATATAAGGTAGCACTTAGAAATTTTCAGTCCCAGTTCATCTTCCCCCCGACGCCGCGCCGAACAGCACGAGGCCGCCAGGCTGCCGGACCGCGGCCTCGCCCTCGCCGACGCGCTCTCCTCCCCGAGCCCTCGCCAAACGCACCCTCGCCGACGCGCCCTCGCCCGGCCGCGCGCGCCCTCGCCTGGCCGCGCGCGCCCCTGTGCCCCGGCCCGCCCCCGTCGTCGCCGTCGCAGTCACAGTCGCCGTCGTCGTCCCCGACCCCGCGCCCCTGCCCCCGCCGGCCTGCTGCCCCGCCCCCGAGTGCGCCCGGCCGCGCGCGCCCCTGCCATGGCCCGCCCCCACCGTGTGACCCACCGCCCCGGCTCTGTGTTTTTTATATATGTTGATATTTTTTTATATGATGAAAATTGTTTTGTTCATATATAATGTATATATATATATATATGTATGTGGCTATGTATGTATGGATGTTCATAAAATTGTTTTGTTCATATATGTATTAATTGTTTTGTTCATAGCATTTTTTTTATATGATGAATTTTTTTTCATAGCCATATATATGTATGTGGTTATATGTATGTATATATGGATGTTCATAGATTTTTTTTATATGTATGTGGCTATATGTATATGTCGTTGTCGACTATTAGCCCCTCCCCAATAAATTAGACATGAGGGGGGAGGGGTCGATATACCCCTCCCCGATAACATTTTTTTATAGATCAATTTTTTCATAGCCATATATATGTATGTGGCTAATGTATGTATGGATGTTCATAGAATTTTTTTATATGTATGTGGCTATATGTATGTGTTGTCGATATAGCCCCTCCCAGATACTTCGACATGAGGGGGGGGGGTCGATATACCCCTCCCCGATAACATTTTTTTTTCTAAGTTACTAAGGTAAAATGTTCACCCCCCCCCCCTCTCGATATACCGGGCGACCAACTTCGAGGCCACACAACCCTAGAAAAAAGCGTTATCGATCTCCTACCCCTCCCGCCCCTACCCGACAAACTCTCGAGGCCACCCAAACCACTAGCAGATAACTCCGATAACTTCGACATGAGGGGGGACGTCGATCAACCCCCTCTCGCCCGAACAAGTCTTTGTATCATTTTATATCGCGATGGACATATATCAAAGTTTGATCATATGTCAAAGTTTGAATTTTGACATATGAAAAATTTGATCATATATCAAAGTTTGATCATATGTCAAAGTTTGAATTTTGACATATGCAACATTTGATCATATGTCAAAGTTTGAATTTTGACATATATAGATTTATCAAGAATGCCCCCATTATGGATGTGCACAAGTTGATCCAATTTTTTTCTGATCTCATCTATATATATATTCTTCTATATGTCATGTTGTCTGTCAAAGTATTGAAGAAATCCATGGCTTCATCATTAGCCGGAAGTAACAGGCGTATGATGCTACGAAGCTCTTCAAAGTTGTTTTGGAACGGAGTTCCGGATAGAATAATTCGCTTTTTGGTATGAATTTCAGCAAAGGCCTTCCAAATAGCGATATTCGGAATGCTCTTGCTGAACTTCGTACCAAAAAACTAATTATCCTATCCGGGACTCCGTTCCAAAACAATTTTGGAGAGCTTCGTACCATTATGCGCCTGTTACTTCCGGCTAATGATGAAGCCATGGTTTTCTTGAATCCTTTGACACTGACAACGTGACATATAGAAGGGTAGATGAGATCAGGAAAAATATGGACCATTTTCTTCACATCCAGAATAGCGCCATTTTGTTAAATCCCTTGTTTGACATTCATGAGAGAGGCGGTCCGGACGTCAGACATTCATGAGAGAACTCCGGTAACTCTTCAACATGAGGGGGGACGTCGATCAACCCCCTCTCGCCCGACCAAACCCTAGAAGCGTCGAGGCCACCCCAAACCCTAGAAGCGTTGCCGAGGCCACCCCAAACCCTAGAAGCGTCGAGGCCACCCAAATTTACCAAGTTAAAAGAGCGTTGTCCAGGCCACCCCAAACCGTAGAAGCGTCGAGGCCACTAATTAATATTCCTTGTTGTGATTAGCTAGCTAGGTCTATGTTTGCCACTAATATATCCATCTTTCATGTTTGTATATTAATTGCCATGTTGTAATATTTGCAGAAACTATGGATCAACAAAGAGACTTGGAAACAGAAGAGTTGTTGGGGGACATCATCCTCGGTGGAGGTGATGTCTTGTCGTATCTCAATGACACTGATTGTCTGGAAGGAGAGGGTGAAGGCTCCGATGATCGAACAATGGAGGAGGAAGGACATGATCATGATGGCTCCGGTGACCGAATGCCGAAGGAAGAAGGAGACGATGATGATGGCTCCGGTGATCGAACGGAGGAGGGAGCTATTGCAAAGTCCGGCGAGGTATATATATTAATTAAGCCTGTGCTGACTAGCTAGTTGATGCATTAATTGTTTTGGTATGTACATATATTAACTCTTCTTTCTTCTTTTAAAGCCCTCCGGATCGAGCCAAACTTCGGTAACGAGACGAGGCCCGAAGAAAAGGTTGCGTCAGGATGAAAGGTTCACGATCACAGTAATCGCGAACGATGACCAGCCGATTGAACCGAGGCGGACCAAGGATGCATTTTCAGCTCAGTGCGGAGCTATTGTTAGGGATAGCATCCCGATCAGCATCCAGCTATGGAATGAGCCTAAGAAGAACGAAGACCCTCAAGTTTCTTATGTCACCGATAGACAGAAAGATGATCTTTGAACATCGCTGAAGGCAAATTTCACCCTACCGCTAGAGGAGGATCCGGATAAGCCAGTTATAGAGCCATTGGTCAAGGCGTGTGCTCTTAAGAAGATGGCAGATCTATTCAGGAGGTGGAAGAATGAGTTGAAATCAATGTTTGTCGACAAAGGGAAGACTCCATAATTCACCGGCCGATTTGAGAAGATAAGAGATCACTGGCCCACATTTGTGGCCTACAAGACATCGGACAAGAGTAAGAAGATGTCAGAGACAAATAAGATAAATGCTGCAAAGAAGAAGTTTCACCATCGCACGGGGTCAGGTGGCTACCTCAAAGCCCGGGCGTTATGGGACAAAGCTGAGAATGACCTGCTTGCTAAAGGGGTCGAACCAGAGACATTGAACTGGCCAGACCGTTCAAGGACTTGGTTCTTCGGGGTTGGGGGAACCTTGGACCCTGAAATAGGGAAGTGTGTTTGGACGGACGAGCAACTTGCAATACCCATCAAGAAGCTTCAAAAGTGTATCGCCGCAGCGCAACAAGGGACGTTCATTCCCGACAGAGAGAATGACGAGCTGACCGAGGCCCTCGGGAATCCTGAGCACCCTGGACGAACACGTGGCACGCCAGGCTCCTTTGCGTGGAAGGTTGCGTTTTCCGGCGCAGGCGGTTACAAAACCCGGGAGAGGAAGAGGAAATTGGAGCAGAGCGAACTGCAGAAGCTGAATGCAAGGGTACAAAAGCTAGAGAAACAAGTTGAGAGCCAGCGAGCTGCCGGAGCTACCCCGCCATCTCAGCGGAGAAGCAGCGTGGCTTCCACCGAGCTCGTTCAGCAGCCTGACTTCATGGCTCCTAGCTACCCCGTGGATGCTATCACGGAGGCTCAACATTGCCAGCTTATGACGCAATGGCAGAACCTCAAAGTCAAGGCGGCTGTCGGCTCTGTTGCACCTCCTCAACCTGACGGAACTTTTCACTGCCGTCCGATTCCACAAGGCTATGCTGTTGTGATGGTGGATGAAGTAACGGAGGGATTTGAGGAGCTCGAGCTTGACCACCCTACAGGTGAAGGGGAGACTCAGCTGGGTCTTGCTCTGAAGACTCCATGTCTATGGCGGAAGGAGCACATCAAGCTTCCGAAATGGATGCCTCCAACTCCGGCGAGTCAGGGCACTCAGCCTCCTCCTCCTCCTCCTCCTCCGGTGAGTGATCAGGGCACTCCGCATCCTTGTTCGGCTGCTCCGGCGCGTGAGGGCGGCACTCCGCCTCCTTCTCCGCCTACTCCGGCGCGTCCGAGCAGCCCACCTCCTCCTTCGCCTCGTCAGCAACGGCGGAAGACAGAAGCCGCCGCTCCGGCTGCTCTGGCGCGTCGGAGCACTCCGCCTCCTTCTACTACTCGTCAGCAGGAACGGAAGAGAAACGCCGCCGCTCCAGCGTCTAGCAGTACAGCCAGAGGCGGGAGGCAATACAAATTCGGTCCATCTCTCAAGCCTCTAGAGAAGTTACCATACGAGATGACCGAGGAGGAAAACGCGGAGATCTGTAAAGCCCAAGTGAGGGACTTTTTTGCAAAGAAACCTCCACCTCAGGAGGAGAAGATAGATCCGGTGAAAGTGAAGCGCACTCTCGATGCCCTGAAGCGACCACCACCGTCTCCGCCGCAAACCAACTATGAGCGCATTATTGAAAGGACATATCATGAAGCGGAGCAGTTGGGAAGTACTTGCAGTGATCGAAGGTTAGCAGAACGAAGAAGTGAGAAAAAAAATCCCCAGCTCGGCGAACAAGCGAACCAATCGTGCCCCCCGCTCAAGGTGTCTAGCGATATCGTCGCTAATCATCCGGGGATGGTGCCCGGTACCAATCCTGCAGATTACCTGCCCGACGATGCACATTTTGATATAATGGAGGTGGACGAACACAAATACCGGCACGGGAAGCCTCTCGTCAAACCTGGTCATCCTCCTCTAACAACGATGATGCGAAGATTCCATGAGTGGTACATGGACACCTGCAAGGAGTCTGGGATGGATACTTTGACGCTGAGAGTTAAAGAGGAGCACGACCTCATTGGAATTGATCTGTTGTCCGTTCCATTTGGGGAGTTCTTCCAGTTTTTCAATCAAAAGGCCCTCGATAAAATAATCGTCACTTGCTATTGTCTGTAAGTACTACTTCTGTAATTAAGTCTCTATTTATAGCTCAGCTCTTTCATTGCATGTATATATAATTATCCTCACTATATTATGCAGATTGAAGATCGTCGAATGCAGAAAAGCACAAATCTATGATATTGGGTTCATTAACACAAATCTCATAGATGAATGGACGGTTAAATATAATGCCAAAGAAACCGAGGCCAACTTGCTACAATCGTTGCTTCGAAATCAAAACAAAGATAAAATACTCTTTCCTTACAACTTCAAGTGAGTGTTACTGTCTTGTGCATATTCGGTTTCCCTTACTACTCGAGGTTATAGTAATGTAATTGATGAGTTATGCATGCGTGCGCAGCTTCCACTTTATTTTCCTAGAGATTAAGCTTGAGCAGGGACTAGTAACCGTCTTAAACTCGAGACGAAAAGATCCCAAGGAGTATGCGGCCATGACTAAAATGCTCGAGAAGTAAGTTCAATCGATCGTTATCGCACCATATCGGCAACTTTGTTCATTTCCTGATATCAAGTAATTGTTTTCTTTGTCTGGCAGGGTTTGGAAAGAGTTCACCGCTAAAGCTCCGGGACTGCCGGGGGAGCTCCGATTTACACACCCGAAAGTAAGTACTACTAGCTAGTTCCGCGCATCTCCCATTGATTCTAGCTAGTTTCATCAATACCATTTAGCATGCTTGGTTATCAGTTTGATTGACCTCTATTTCTTGTAAAGTGGTTGTGGCAGGAAGGCGGGACTAATTTTTGTGGATACTACATTTGCGAGTTCATCCGCCACACGACCTGTGAGCGGGGCTACTCTGAAAAACAATATGAAGTGCGTAAGCAAAAATATTCACAATTTTATTTTATTACCATCATTTGTGTTGAGTTTCATTCATATATATGTATTGACCCCCTGCTTCAAATTAGATGTGGCAGATGCGGGATGAACTCCTACCACAAGATCGCATAAAAGCAATTCAAGAGGAATTGGCGGGATTCTTTCTTGACCACGTCATCAATAAAACGTTGAATACCATGTGGAACTTGACATAAGATGTTAGGGATTGTAAGAGATCTTATATTGTATATATGTAGCTAGTAGCGTCGGATAGATATACGAAAACTTGTTGTTCGACCAATCTCTCGGAGAAGGAGGAGGTCGATCACTTCTCTCTGTATATATATGTTCATGACGATCTTATATACTTAATGGTTTCCTTCATTTCCTTACTAGCTAGCGTGTCGCAAGTTCTCTCTATACGTATAGTACGTAGCGTCGACCAAGCACGGAGATAAGAGAGGTCACTTCTCTCTATTACCAAGCTAACACAATATATACCCTATAAAACCCCCAAAACCCCCAAACCACCAACCCCCTTTCTCAACAACAAAAAAACAAAAACCCCAGCCCCTGAACTGCTGACGCGTGGAGGCTTTTTGGTCCCGGTTGGTGCTACCAACCGGGACAAAAGGCCCTCCTGCCTGGGCAAGCCGCAGCGGCCACGTGGAGCCCCATCTGTCCCGGTTCGTAGGCGAACCGGGACTAAAGGTATTGGGCTTTAGTCCCGACCCTTTAGTCTCGGTTCCAGAACCGGGACAAATGGGCCTCTGGAACCGGGACAAATGGGCCTTTTTCTACTAGTGTCTCTAGGTGGATTACTCACCCTCTACCCACCCATCTACTCCTACAGGAAGAATCTGAAGATCAGCGTGCAGGATGCCTGCCTGCTTCCAGATCGCGCCTTCTGATTCTATCCTCCGTAGCACATGTCGCACGCCCGGGCTTTTCCCTTCAAACACAATTGAATTCCGATGCTTCCATAACTCCCACATGACCAGTACCTGGATGGCGCGTGTAGTCTTGGCATATCTTCCAAGCTGTGTTGCCCGTGTGCTCCACGTCAATAGCTCCTCTCCGTGCGATGGTGCTAGGCCGATCATACCCACAATTAGGCCTACCTTGGTCCACACTTCTCTCGCAAATACGCATCCAGTCAGGAGGTAGTTAATAGTTTCGTCTTCTTGATCACAGAAGGGGCAAGTGTCCTGATGTGGAAGCCCTCACCGTGCCAGCCTGTCTGATGTCCACACTCTATCCTTAAGTGAAAGCCATGCAAAGAAGCGGCAGCGCAAGGGGGCATTTGATGACCATGTGAAGCTTGCCGTGGGTGAAACGTGTTGGGTGGCGAACCTAGCCGCGTAGGCCGATCTGACCAAGAACTGGCCATCTTTCTCCCACGACCACATTAGTTGGTCCGGCCGGTGTGCATCCAAGTTCGTTCTTTCCACCTGTGTCCAAAGTTGCAGGAATTGGACTAACTCGCCCTCGTTCATGCCCGGCCCAACATCTCTTGCCCATGTTGCATGTAATATTGCATCCTCAACTGTTCTGGTGCTCGTTGCCTTCCTTGGTACCTTTGCATATATCTCCGGAGCCAGCTCCTGTAGGCGATAGCCATTGCACCATCTATCCTCCCAGAATAAGGTCGTCCGGCCGTCCCCAAGAGACGTTCTTGCCGCCGCTTGAATTAGGGCTCTAGCCTCCTCTGGTATGCTGAACTTGAACTCCGCCCAAGGTCTAGATGTGTCCGCCCGCTGAAGCCACAGCCACTTTGCTTGGAGTGCGACATTCATCCACTTGAGATTTGTCACTCCTAGTCCACCTGCCCATCTTGGCCGGCACAACGTCTCCCATGCGACCGCACATTTACCTCCACCAGCATCTTCTTTCCCACACCATAAAAAGCCTCTGCATATTTTCACCATTGCCTTTATCGTTTTTGTTGGCAGTCCCATGGCGAGCATGGAATGCACCGGAATAGCGGACAAGACCGATTGAACTAGGATCATTCTACTACTCTTGGGCAGTGATGCTGCCTTCCAAAACGGCAGGCGCGTTGCAAGTTGCTCTACCAGGTCCTGGAACTACGCTGCACTTTGCTTCCGAATGGAGAGTGGCAGGCCCAGGTATCGGCATGGGAAGGTGGCAGTCATACAACCCAGCATTCCGGACAGCAGTTGCATTTCCTCTGGAGTGCATCTGATCGGCAAGGCAGAGCTTTTCTGCCTGTTAACCCTGAGACCCGAGGCGTGTCCAAACAGATCTAGGATCGCCGAGCAAGTCAAGATGTCTTTTTTCCTTTGGCTTCAAGAAGATCATCACGTCATCAGCATACATAGAAATCCGATGTTTCAACCCAGTCCTCGCCAGGGGGGCCAGCAAATCCACCACCGTCGCATGTGCAAACAACCTCTGAAGTGGCTCCATGCAAATTATGAACAACATGGGTGAAAGGGGGCTTCCTTGCCTTAAACCTTGCAATTGAAGATTTTTTCCCCAGGTATTCCATTCACTGAGATCCTTGTGGATGCGGTCGCAAGTAACCCACAGATCCAGGATATCCACTTTGTGCCGAAACCCATCTGCGTCAGCACTTCAAGCAAGAACGACCATTGGACGGAGTCGAAAGCTTTAGATATGTCTAGCTTGACGAGAACCGTAGGGTCCTTCAGAGCATGCAATCTGCGTGCCGTCCCTTGCACTAACATGAAGTTGTCATGTAGGGATCTTCCCCGCACAAACGCACTTTGATGATTGCCCACAAGGAGCGGTAGATCAGCTGCCAGTCGGGTGGCCAGAACCTTGTCAAAAAATTTCACCGGTCCATGATTTAGACTGACTGGCCTAAAGTCTTTGATGTCCACCACTCCCACCTTCTTCGGCAAGAGTGATACCGTGGCTTTATTGATTGCCTGCATCCCCCTCATGTCTCCAGAATGGAATTCTTCAAGTGCTCTCAAGAAATCTTCCCTGATAATCGTCCAACAAGTTGCGTAAAAATGTCCTGTGAACCCATCCGGCCCTGGCGCCTTGTCCAAGGGCATTGCTTTAATAACCTTCTCGACCTCGTGGGCAGATAACGGCGCGTCCAGGTGTGCCAGGTCTCTTCTCGGCAGCCCAAGCACCTCTAGGTTTAGAGTGCAGCTCCTCTCCGCGGCTGACCCCAAGAGTTTTCCATAGTATCCCTCTACCGCTTGCGCGATGCTCTCCTGGCCTGTGTGTACATGTTCGTCCGAAGTAAGGGATAGGATCAGGTTCTTCCTCTGTCGATGTCTAGCCTGCCGGTGAAAAAAGGCAGTGTTGGCCTCCCCCTCCTTAAGTTGCAGGATCTTGGAGCGCTGGCGGGCGATAGATCGCTGCAGCGAGCAGAGTCCAAGTAGTTTTCTCTTTAGTATCTTGCGCAACTCGAATTCTGCGTCCGTGAGAGCTCTAGAGTCCATTGCCGCATCGAGCCGAGCAATCACTTCCAGTGCAATTGCGATTTGCAGCCTTAAGTTTCCGATCCACTTGTCGCTCCACCGTTGCAGTGCTTTAGCGGTAGCCCGCAGCTTCTTGTCAAGCACAGTGTAGGCATTCCCGTCCGAGGCGATCGAGCTCCATGCCGCCTCCACCGTCTCAAAGAATCTGTCGGCCTTAGGCCAGAACTGCTCAAAACGAGAACGTCTGCCATACGTGAAGTCCGCCTTGAGGTCCAGGAGGAGGGGGCAATGATCCGAAATTGCCGATCCCAATGCCGTGAGCAAGGCTGCCGGGTGCAGGTCATCCCAACAATTTGTTGTGAAGATGTGATCAATCTTCTCTAAAGTTGGCCGCCTTCTTTCGTTAGACCATGTGTAGCTGCGCCCGTTTAGGTACATCTCCTTAAGCTCGAGCATGTTTGTTTTCCGCCGGAATTTGGCCAGCATACGCATGTTCACTGCGTCATTGTTCTTGTCCCGTGGGTTGACGAGTAGGTTGAAATCTCCCACAATGGCCCATGGGCCAGCATGTAGGTCTCGGATGTCCACCAGTTCCTGCATGAACTCTACTTCTTCAATGTCCGTTTGAGGGCCATATACGCCCGTGATCCACCAGTGGCTCCCATTTTGTGAGGTGACAAGGGCGGAGACCATGTTGGTGGTGTAATGAGGGTTCGAGAGCTTGACAACAGTATCATCCCAAGCAATCAGGATGCCTTCACGAGTTCCCGTAGCCGGCAGGTAAAAAAAGTTCTCTAGTTTATTGCCGAGGCAATGCCTTACAATGTCGAGCGTCATAACCTCAATTTTTGTCTCTTGGAAGCAAACAATGGCCGGGTCCGCCGCCTCGACCACCTGGTAAATCGTACTACGCCGCGCAGGTGAGTTGAGACCGCGCACGTTCCACACTAGAAGCTTGTATGGTTGCATATCCATGACACAATCCTACCTCCACATGCACCATCTCCTTATTGCCTAACCTCCCCGTCCATCGCCTCATCCTGCAACGGAAGGATCGGCGCCTCCCAACCGAAAAGGGCCAAGATCGCTGCTATGTGTCCATCCGTGAGTGGCTTTGAGAACATATCCACGTACATTTGCAGTGCTTCGTCTGTGATCACTTCCGCCTCATTTGCCAAGCAAAGCTTGCGTATGAGGATCTGCTGCTGCTTGGAGCCCACGGAACGGCGCCCCGGTCCCTTAGCCAACCGCCCACTTCACCGTGGACTAGATACAGGTAGACCTCGGTCTCCTCGTAGCCGCGGGTGGCACCCGATCCCCGGGCCGAGCCAGGATTGGGTCCAGGGTTTTCTGAACCTGAGCACAAAACTGGGCCACCTGATCTCTTGTGTCGTACATTACCGCCCTGTGCTGCTGCAGGCACCCTGGCCACAAACATACATGCAGGCGTACATTGAGTTGTGCCGTGTCAACTAGCATGATCCTGGGTTAGGCCATCTCCAACGACAACTCACAGGAACGGACCTAGACGAGACAACCACATGGGCGCGGACACGTCCCGGACGCCCCGCGCAACGTCTGCATGGCGGGACGGGCTGCGTGGCGCCGGCGCGACAGCTGGCTCGGGCGGGGGCTAGTTGGCCAGTCTTTTGTTTTTGTCTCTGGCCGCACCTCATCGTTTGGATTCGATCGGAATAGCTATCGTGCGTGCCTGGCCCGGCCGTCGTTGGCTAGCTACATCACGGTGGTTGCTAGTACGAGTACTACTTGATACTACCCTGATCAGGGAGGCGCCCTTTTTGGTTGTTGGAGAAAGCAGTGCAGGGCCAGACGAACCGAAATTTAGCTTCATTTTGTTTACGGTGCTGCTAAATCTCAGTTGACTGAGACCTCATGTTATATTCCTTTCATCTTGCATGGAGATTCGTGCAATTTTTTTTGTTTTGTTTTTTCTTTTCCTTTTACACACTATGTCACTTGACTAAGACTTCGCGAAGTCTCAGTCGACTAAGACCTAGCCACACCCTTTTGTTTATGCCATCCATCGATCTCCAATCATACGGAGTTTTCTGTCTAGATTCACTGCATTGATTATCCATGTTCATACGGTTGTGGATCCCAAATCATACGCATTTGTCCATATACTCGCATATATAATTGCCAACAACTTTTTTTTTAAAGCGTATACTACATAACTGTAGAGTTCCTGCTTATAGTGGTAGCAGATGTTATTCAGTTTGATTGCACGCGTATGGATGGTTGTGTCTCATTTTGAAAAAATAATAATTAGTACGGGATTGCTAATTCGCAGTCGATTGAGACTTTACCAAGTCTTAGCTGATGCTATATTCATGGGATCTTACATGGAGACCCGTGTAATTTTTTTCTCTCTTTTCTTTCTTATATGATACATCACTTGACTTAGACTTGGTTAAATTTCAGTCGACTGAACAACTAGGCACACCCTAATTAGTATAGCATCATGTGCTGTAACCTTGAAAACGACGGGCTAGGTTAGTGCGAGGGTGTGCGATTCGATCTGAGATGCGACACGAACTCGATGCCGCGCGCATTTAGAAGAACCTCGTTGATACGTTTTGAAAGAGGGATATCTTGTTAGTCCTTTTTCACCCAAAGCATGCACAGTACGTGTAGAACTGGTCTAAGACGGGCCCGACCCCAAGCTCGATGTAGCGTGATCTTCTGAGATATTCACGCATGCAATCGATCGGACGTCATCCTATCCCCTGCAAGTTTCGATTGTGAAGTCGAGACGGATCAGCTAGCACGCGTCGGAAATGTGGTCGGCGAGAGGCAGCTCTGTTCAGCGCCTACGCTGCTAGTTACGTATTAGCAACTGCACACGCTGAAAGGCATGCGAGGTCGCGTACGTGCATCACTTCTCCGCCGTGCACGGCCGGCCGACATCCGGCCAGTGGCCGCCATGCACGTACACTTAGCCATGCACTGGTAGCTCCTTGATTTCTTGGGGCGTATCGTCTCGTATAGTAACCCAGCACCTCTCGTTCTCTTGCGGTACGTGGAGACGACGAGATCTGGGCTCGAGTTGGGCGTGCATGGCACGCACGCACGTTGGTCCACTGATGGCATACCCGCGGCTGCATGTGCATGCGAGCATAATGCATGGGGCTTCTCCGGCTATACAATATTCACCATGCATGCATGTCGATCGCCCTGTATGCGGCGAGCTTGGTGCTGCTGCAACACCAGGTTGACACGCCCGCAATAAAAAAAAAAAGGTTGACACGCGGGCATACTCATTCGTTCTTCTACGTAGCGCGCACCAGTGAGCGGCCACGTCAGGGCATCGATGTATGCGTGCTTTCGTACGTTGGTGGTGCAAAGACTACGGCACTACGCGGCCGTGCTATCAAATTAAGCTGGCCGAGGTGTAACGGCACGGCACGGCACATACTTTCTCTGTTAAGGAATATAAGATCATTTAGATCACTTACTTTATTAACAGCTGTTTGTGCCGGCCGGCCATGGGCTAGCTGTTGGAAGAAATCTACATTCTATGACCGCACGCGGACGGAAACTACCACCGTTCGGCTTGAGCCTAATACCAGACACAAGTACGTACCCACTAATTAACCACGCCCATGCACTATAATACTCGTATATACTCCCTCCGTTTCTAAATATTTGTCTTTCTAGAGATTTCAACAAGTGACTGCATACGAAGCAAAATGAATGAATCTACACTCTAAAATATGTCTATATACATCCATATGTGATAATCTATTTGAAATCTCTAAAAAGACAAATATTTAGGAACGGAGGGAGTAATAGCTAGGCGAATGCATGTACGGGGACCAGCTAAACAATTGTTTTCGAACAATTTATATAGTTTCTCCATGCTCAGCAACGAAAGCGACAGGATTAAAATCAAATGGATCGCCAGCTAGCTAGCTCTGTCTTTCGCGTCGACGTAGATAGGGACTGCAACTGATATATTTTTTAAAAAACAGATTAGATTTTTAATCAGGCCCAACGACACGGATCTACGGCGTAATAGCGGCACGGCGAGGCGCTGCGAAATTATGTGCTCATCCCGGGCGGTTCCTGTCGGCAGGATTACGGCCGAGCGTGTGTAGATTAGCAGGCAAGCGGGTGGGGGACAGGATTGAGCGATCTAGCGACAGGTCACAGGTGGACAGGTAAATTGGGATCAAATTTCCACATGCATCCGTTTAGCTAGGGTGGTCCGTCCCCTGCGGGTATCAAATTTTACATTTTGTTTCTGTAAATTATTCTACTATAAAATTCTAGCATGCATAACTTACATATCCTCGTAAGCATCAACACAATTGTACGGTATACTCACACGAAAATTGCTTTTGGAGCTCGGCCTCCATGGAAGCCGGTTTTTGAAAAATTCAAAATTCAACACAATTCATATTTCTACATTTCAAAAAATCCTGAAAAAAATACAGACATACATGAAGACATAACACACATGTGTGTAAATTTTCAGGACAAAATACATTGAAATAAGGGCTGTGCAAAAAAGACAAACATATGGCCTTTCAACACATGATACTATTCATCCCAAAAGTCCATGAATTTGTTCTTTTTGCACAGATCGCATCTCAAAGTATTTCATTCTAAAATTTTACACGCATACACATCACATCCTTGTGTACTTGTACAAAAAATTTCAGATTTTTTTGAAACTGAAAAATATGAATTTTGTATTTTTCAAAAAATTCGGCTTCCATGAAGGCCGAGCTCCAAAATGCCGTTATCATACTCACATTTCTAACTTTTTGTTAGCAGTAATGAGTCCGGATGAGAAATTACTTCCATCCGATCCAAAATAAGTGTTGCTGACTCAGTACATCGACACTTATTTTGGGATGAGGGAGTACTTTTGTTTTCGCTGAAACTCGAAAACAAATCCAGTTTGTTTTAATAAAATAAACTAGAAATTCCAATCAATCGTCCATGCCTTTTTTTTTTCTCTCAGTCACCGGAGTAAAGCTCGCACTTCGGTAACATGATACTTTGCTAAAACTGTACCAGTAGACTACGACGTCTCTCTAATTCGGGCAGCTAGCTGCATCGGCCGTGACTCAGCTCCGGCCTTTCGCGTCGGATCACACTCGGACATTGCCTAAGCATTTTGTTATTTTGCGCAAGTAGTTTGTACTGTGCATGATAGGGTTATAGCTTTGCTTTCGTGGAAACTCGTGTGGAAAATCACAGGAAAAATACATACGCATGCATCTCTTCATCTTGTGTATCGGCACTCGTCTCAACATGACAACATGCATGCATGTGTGACGTGTAATGTGGGCAAGAAATGCAAATTAATTCAACTGTTTTGTTCTGCAGAAGAATGGAGCAAGAACTGGTAAATTGTGGACCATCTATGTGGTTAATTAAGAGAAAGTCCTCCAACAAAAAAAGGAGTTCAACTAGGAGACAGTAAGATACAGTGCTTTTGTCACATCCTCTGCCACGGCGTTCAGAGGACCTCAACCGTCTGATCGGGCTCATAAACATACAATTAATCTCCACTGAATGCCCAGTCGCGAGTGCCCGAAATATGTTGGTACATGTTGCGTCAACATGCTTGATTAGGAAACCTAATTAGGCTGGTGCATGGTTGGCCAAAACATAGGACTCTTAACGTCAGAGGATATCTCCATGCGATCATGACATGTGGTTTTAGTTAGTAGAGTGTTGCATGCATCATTATCTCTCTCTCTCCCCCCTTTTGAATAAGGCAGAGATTGAAGAAGCTTCTTTCAACGGCGCATGCAGAAATATCTCTGAATATAAGCTTAGGGTAGCAATCATTCTCCTATTTGTTCTGTCTGACTTAGCCCAAAGTGGTATTAGCAGTAGTGTACTTAATCAAGTTATCGCCATGGAAGACTAGAATGTTTTGCGAGTAATATATATCACTAGTAGAAAACAAGGCTTTGGTCCAGGCCAGAAAAAGGCATTAATCCCGGTTCACTCACGAACCGGGACCAAAGAGGGCATCAGTCCCGGTTCGTGAGGCCAGGGCGCCGGCCGGGCCTCGTGGGCCATTGGTCCTGGTTCGTCTGACCCCTTTGGTCCCGGTTCCAGACACGAACCGAGACCAATGGGCCTCGCTCCTGGCCCACAATCTTTAGTGCCGGTTGGTGGCTGGAACCGGGACCAAATGTGGTCCTTTAATCCCGGTTTTAGCCACCAACCGGGACTAAAGAGTGGCCTATATATACCCCCGCCCCTGCCCACGAGCAGAGCCACTGCTCTGTTTTTTGGCCGGCTGTGGGAGAGCTTTGTGGTGCTCTAGCTCACCTTCTATGCACATGAGGTGTTCGATGAAATGCCCGAGCCACACTTAAGCTTTCTCCTCTCGAAGCTCCTTGTCCAAGCTTCATTTTCCTCAAGATTTGTCTAGGTTTGGCGGTCCGTCCTGTCACGTCCCCGTCCTCACCGCCGTCGATCGCCCGCGCCGATCTCGTCGCCGGCACCACCGTGGTGAGCCTCTTATTCTTATCTTCTTTCTAAAATAAAAAAGTTCTTACTTGTATGATTTAGATAGATACTTGTATAATTTTCTTACTTTTATTATTGTTTGTTATTATATAGTGCGATGGTTTTGGTATCCGCCTCCGTCGGCCCTCGTCCTGTCTATGATTCGGATGTGGTATATATTATCTTTTATAACTATTTGGTTCATTTAGTGTTTATGACAATTATACCGACCAACGTGACATAGATGTTTTTATCTAGGAGGTATGTGAACCGGAAATTCCAACCGACCCTATTGTCGAGAGGTTAAATTTAGTTGAAGAAGAAAACAATTACCTGAAGAAAAAATTGAAAAGAATTGAGGAGGAGAAGATGAGATTGGAGTTGCATGTTGCGGATGTCGTCCATGATCACAAGATCAAGATGGATGAAATGCGCTTGAAGATTAGAAAGATTAAAAAATATGCCATTCATACTGAGGCTTGGTATCATTATGCCGTTGGATCAATTGTTACCTTAGTTGCGATTATGATCGCATTTGTTGTTGCATTGAAATGTTTTACATAGTTTCAATGTATGGTTTAATTAGATGCTCTGGAGAGCTATGTGTTGTTCAATGAGAACTATGTATGTACTTTGGTTTTAATGTGATGATGAACTTATATTAATTTGGTCACTTCTCTATTCATGATGTTCTGTAATGGTTTTTGACACACTTAATTATATATAATGCACGCAGATGAACCGGCAATGGATGTACGGTGACAGACGCACCTCCGACTACATTAAGGGCGTGCATAATTTTCTCGAAGTGGCTGAGGCAAACAAGCAGAATGGTTTTATGTGTTGTCCATGCCCTAGATGTGGGAATACGAAGTCTTACTCTAACCGGAAAACCCTTCACACCCACCTGCATGATAAGGGTTTCATGCCACACTATAATGTTTGGACCAAGCACGGAGAAAGAGGGGTTATGATGGAAGACAACGAAGAAGAAGAGGATGATGACAACTATGTGCCCCCTGAATACGGTGATGCTGCAACCGGGGAAGCTGATGAAGATCAAGAGGAACCAGACGATGTGCCCGATGATGATTTTCGCCGGGTCATTGTTGATGCAAAGAGACAATGCGAAAGTGAAAATGAGAAGTTGAAGTTCGATCGCATGTTAGAGGATCATAAAAAAGGCTTGTACCCAAATTGCGAAGATGGCAACACAAAACTCGGTACCACACTGGAATTGCTGCAGTGGAAGGCAGGCAATGGTGTATCTAACAACGGATTTGAGAAGCTACTGAAAATATTGAAGAAGAAGCTTCCAAAGGATAACGAATTGCCCGACAGTACGTATGGAGCAAAGAAGGTTCTATGCCCTCTAGGATTGGAGGTGCAGAAGATACATGCATGCCCTAATGACTGCATCCTCTACCGCGGTGCGTACGAGGATTTGAACGCATGCCCGGTATGCGGTGCATTGCGGTATAAGATCAGACGAGATGACCCTGGTGATGTTGAGGGCGAGCGGCCCAGGAAGAGGGTTCCTGCCAAGGTGATGTGGTATGCTCCTATAATACCACGGTTGAAAAGTCTGTTCAGAAACAAAGAGCATGCCAAGTTGATGCGATGGCACAAAGAGGACCGTAAGAAAGACGGGACGTTGAGAGCACCCGCTGACGGGTCGCAGTGGAGAAAAATCGAGAGAAAGTGGGGGGACTTTGCAGGTGACGCAAGGAATGTATGGTTTGGTTTAAGCGCGGATGGCATTAATCCTTTTGGGGAGCAGAGCAGCAATCATAGCACCTGTCCCGTGACTCTATGTATCTATAACCTTCCTCCTAGGCTGTGCATGAAGCGGAAGTTCATTATGATGCCAGTTCTCATCCAAGGCCCTAAGCAACCCGGCAACGACATTGATGTGTATCTAAGGCCATTATTTGAAGAACTTTTACAGCTGTGGAATGGAAACGGTGTACGTGTGTGGGATGAGCACAAACAGCAAGAATTTGGCCTACATGCGTTGCTGTTTGTAACGATCAATGATTGGCCTGCTCTCAGTAATCTTTCAGGACAGACAAACAAGGGATATCACGCATGCACGCACTGTTTAGATGACACCGAAAGTATATATTTGGACAAATGCAGGAAGAATGTGTACCTGGGGCATCGTCGATTTCTTCCGACCAACCATCAATGTCGAAAGAAAGGCAAGCATTTCAAAGGCGAGGCAGATCACCGGAAGAAGCCTGCCGTCCGTATTGGTGATCACATACTTGCTATGGTCAATGATTTATAAGTAATCTTTGGAAAGGGTCCCGGCGGACTATCTGTTTCGAATGACGCTGAGGGACGCGCACCCATGTGGAAGAAGAAATTTATTTTTTGGGACCTACCCTATTGGAAAGACCTAGAGGTCCGCTCTGCAATCGACGTGATGCACGTGACGAAGAATCTTTGCGTGAATCTGCTAGGCTTCTTGGGCGTGTATGGGAAGACAAAAGATACACCTGAGGCACGGGAGGACCAGCAACATGTGCACGAAAAAGACGGCATGCCTCCAAAGCAGTATGAAGGTCCTACCAGCTACGCTCTTACCAAAGAAGAGAAGAAAATCTTCTTTGAATGCCTGCTCAGTATGAAGGTCCCGTCTGGCTTCTCGTCGAATATAAAGGGAATAATAAATATGGCAGAGAAAAAGTTCCAGAACCTAAAGTCTCATGACTACCACGTGATTATGATGCGACTGCTTTCGGTTGCATTGAGAGGGCTTCTACCGGAAAACGTTCGACTAGCCATTGTGAAGCTATGTGTATTCCTCAATGCAATCTCTCAGAAGGTGATCGATCCAGAAATCCTACCAAGCTTAAGGAGTGATTTGGCGCAATGTCTTGTCAGTTTCGAACTGGTGTTCCCACCATCTTTCTTCAATATCATGACGCACGTCCTAGTTCATCTAGTCGACGAGATTGCCATTCTGGGCCCTGTATTTCTACACAATATGTTCCCCTTTGAGAGGTTCATGGGAGTCTTAAAGAAATATGTTCGTAACCGCGCTAGGCCAGAAGGAAGCATCTCCACGGGCCATCAAACAGAGGAGGTCATTGGGTTTTGTGTTGACTTCATTCCTGACCTTAAGAAGATTTGTCTCCCTCAATCGCGGTATGAGGGGAGACTGACTGGAAAAGGCACGCTAGGAGCGGACACAATAATATGTAGGGACGGGCATTCTTGGTCTCAAGCACACTACATAGTTCTACAGAATTCTACCTTGGTGACCCCGTATGTCAATGAACAAAAGAATATTCTGCACTTCAAATACCCGGAGCAGTGTGACGACTGGATTACATGTGAACACATGAGGACTTTCGGCAGTTGGTTGCAAACACGTCTCATGGGTGACAACACTGTTTCTGATGAGCTGTACTCATTGGCCAGGGGACCATCTTCGACTGTATTGACTTATAAAGGGTACGAGATAAATGGGAATACATTTTACACGATCGCCCAAGATCAAAAGAGTACCAACCAAAATAGTGGTGTCCGTTTTGATGCAGCAACCAAGAGGGGAAAGGACACATATTATGGTTACATAGTGGACATATGGGAACTTGACTATGGACATGATTTTAAGGTCCCTTTGTTTCAGTGCAAATGGGTCAATCTGTCAGGAGGCGGGGTACAGGTAGACCCACAGTACGGAATGACAACAGTAGATCTGAACAATCTTGGGTACACAGACGAACCATTCGTCCTAGCCAATGATGTGGCGCAGGTTTTCTATGTGAAGGACATGTCTACCAAACCAAGAAAAAGAAAAGATAAGAAAGCGAATACATCATACGATGAGCCAAAACGTCACATAGTTCTTTCAGGAAAAAAAACATCGTGGGAGTGGAGGGCAAGACAGACATGTCTGAAGATTATGAAAAGTTTCATGAAATTCCTCCCTTCAAAGTCAAGGCTGACCCAAGCACCCTGTTAAACGATGAAGATTATCCATGGTTACGGCGCAATAAGCAAAGGACACAAGCGAAGAAAAAGTGAAGACTTTCTCTCCACAACTATTATGATGATGCCTTTGATCTAGAATATTACTGCAGTTACATGTGAAGAAATGAAAAGCCTTTTGTAACAGATGAGTTTTCGTATGAAACCCTGATACTTCGAAAGAGATTGTCCATTTTGTACACGAAGTGCATCCAGCTTTTGCCGTAATCCTCTCAACTTTTTAGCACATGCTATGTGGGTGAAATGATGATACCATGCCAACTTGCAACCTTTTCAGAGTTCATTTGTAGTGCTTTTCAATTTCAGGGTCATTTAGCTTAAAAAAATCAGTAAATGCATGAAAAATACCAAATGAAGTCGGAAAGGGTTGAAAATTGATGATCTGGCTTTGAATGGTGCATTTTGAACACACAAAAAGTCTGTAGTTCAAATAAGTTCAAAAAAAAATGAAATCCCTTTGTAACACACGAGTTTCCATCCGAAACCCTGATACTTCGAAAGAGATTGTCCATTTTGTATATGAAGTGCATCCAGCTTTTGCCGTAACCCTCTCAACTTTTTAGTACATGCTATGTGGGTGAAATGATGATACCATGCCAACTTTCCACCTTTTCAGAGTTCATTTGAAGTGCTTTTCAATTTCAGGGCCGATCATACTAAAAAGATTTTATAAACATCTAGTATTTTTGAAACTAAAATTATATAAAATTTATGCAACTAAAATTATCAAAGTATTTTTTGTTCAAAACATTAACAGCAAAAAGAATTTTCATAAAGAATTTTTTTGTTAGAAACTTTAATAGTAAACTAAAATAACAAAATCTATTTTTGATTAAAACAGACATTTAAAATAACCTAAAAATTACCAAATTGATTATAATAATAAAACACAGTAATATTAAATAGGAGAAAAAAGAATCACTCAAAAATCTATTTTTATAGTAAAGTTATTCACAAACTAGTGATTCACACAAATTTAAAATAATTTAAATTTAAACTGTTCAAATTTGAAAACTAATGGGACTAACAGAAAGTTTATAATTTTTGTGACCTAAAAGCAAAAAGAATCACTGAAAAACTGTAAGTAGAAACAAAAGAAAATAAATAAAGCAAAAAAGAAAACAAAAAAACTAGAAAAGTAAAAAAAATGCCGCCTACTAGGCTACCACCGCCTGAATACGACTAGAAACCCAGCTAGTTGGGCCAGGATTCAGGCCCGCAGCAGGCCCAGTAGGCCCACTGGCAGAGTAGTGCGAGATTAGACCCGTAAGCCTGCAGTTGAGAGGAGCTCGAGAGGGTTGGCGAAGCAGCGCTTATAAACCACTCTCGAGCCCTCTCAGCTAGCGAGGTGGGACTAAACATCCCACCGCACCGCGCCAGTTACAGCACAAGGCCATTGGTCCCGGTTGGTGGCACGAACCGGGACCAATGCACCCCTTTGGTCCCGGTTCGTGGCACCAACCGGGACCAATGCCCACCTTTGGTCCTGGTTCGTGCCACCAATCAGGACCAAAAGTCTCTGCTTCCCGCCCTTTGGGCTGACGAAAAGAGACCTTTGGTCCCGGATGGTGGCACCAACCGGGACTAAAGGGTGGCATTGGTCCCGGTTGGTGCCACGAACCGGGACCAATGCTTCGTGTATATAAGAAAACACTTAGCAGTTTCTCCGAAAATCAGTTCTTCTCCGCCCCGACGCCCTCAGCAGCTCCTCGTCGCCGTCGCCGCCGAGCCCTGCCCCGACGCCGTTAGGCTGCTCCACCTCGCCGCCGCCGCCGCCGTCAGGCTGCTCCACGTCATCGCCGCCGCCGCCGACGCCCTCTGTCCCGACGCCGACGCCGCTCCCCGCGCCCCTGCCCGCCCCGACGCCGCCCGCCGTGCCCCGACGCCGCCCCCTGTGAGCATCTGCCCTGCTCCCGCGCCCCTGCCCTGGCCCGCGCCCCTGCGCCCCTGCCCTGCCCCGCCGCCGCCGCTGCCGTCCTTTATTTTTTTTGTTATATATGCTATTTTTTTAGATGTAATGCGGATTATTGGAGATTATGTAATGATCTATATATGCTCATATGCATAATTTATGTATGTATGTTCATATGCAAAATATTGGAGATTATGTAATGCCCACAAAAAAGTCTATTTTTTGCTAAGTGATATTAAGTGCAGAAAACTGCTGTAACATGTCATTTTGTCTTTTTCATAGCATTTTGTGTGATTTTCTTTTGAGCAACATGCCTACATGTTTTAGGAGCATAATCATGTCATCTTCGCTATGATGTGATCCATTTCTTATGATACGTCATGTGGTGACTAGCACAAGCTTGTAAAGTGGTCTACTCACTGTTTGCTGTTTTCAGAGACAGCAAATTGTGCTAAGTCTGAATCTGTTATATTATGATGCCATGTTTACTTGATGCTACCATCAAATCTATGCATATTTTGGAGATGTTCAGTAATCATGTTTTGAATACCATGTTATGCTCTATCCATCCATGCCCTTTTTTGCAATTTTGGCCTATGTAGCTTGTTCTTTTCATGCTCTCAAATTGCTTAAAAATATATCTGTCAGCCTGTTAGTAGTAAGTTCAATTTTGCAAAGTGCATAGTTAGTGTTTTGTGCATCCTATGACCATATTCTTGACATGTACTTCAATTCCATGCCCTTGGTTTTCATTTACCTTATCATCGTCGTAACTTTCTTATCTATTTGTGTATGCTATTAGAAAGGGAAATTCGATACAACCAATGCGCAAAACCTTCCGTCTTTCCTATGAAAATAACTTCCACCTGGATAGAATAGTTAGCCAACATGAATTCGTGCTTATTGTCCTTCCTACTCATAAGTGAGAGCAAGGCCGAAGTAGAGCATAGAGCGTCGATCAACCCCCTCTCGCCCGACCAACTCCGGTAACTTCGACATGAGGGGGGACGTCGATCAACCCCCTCTCGCCCGACCAACTCTCGAGTCCACCCAAACCGGGACTGAAAAAGCGTTGTCGAGGACACCCCAAACCAGAACAAGTCTAGATATATTGAGGCCACCCAAACCCTGAAAGTATAACCCCGGCCCGATAACTTCGACATGAGGGGGGACGTCGGACATGCATGAGAGAGGCGGTCCGCAACTAATCCATTGCTCATATATGCATATGATTCCTTGTTGTGATATTAGCTAGGTCTATGTTTGCCACTAATATATCCATCTCTCATGTTTGTATATTGCCATGTTGTAATATTTGCAGAAACTATGGAAAGAGACTTGGAACAAGAACAGTTGTTGGGGGATATAATCCTCGGCGGAGGTGATCCCTTTTCGTTTCTAAACGACACCGATGGTCAGGAAGGAGAGGATGACAGCTCCGGTGATCCAACAGTGGAGGAGTAAGGAGATCATGATGGCTCCGGTGAGCGAATGGCGGAGGAAGAAGGAGATCATGATGACGGCTCTGGTGACCGAACGGAGGAGGGAGCTGTTGCAGAGTCCGGTGAGGTATATATATTAATTAAGCCTGTGCTGACTTCATGCATTAATTGTTTTGGTATGTACATATATTAATGCGCTTCTTTCTTCTTTTACAGCCCTCCGGATCGAGCCAAACTTCCGTAAGGAGACAAGGCCCGAAGAAAAGGTTGCAGCAAGATGAAAAGTTCACGATCACACAAATCGCGGACGATGGCCAACCAATTGAACCCAAGCGGACCAAGGACGCATTTGTTGCTCAGTGCGGAGCTATTGTTAGGGACAGCATCCAGATCAACATCCAGCAATGGAATAAGAGTAAGGACGACCCTGAAGTTTCTTATGTCCATGATAGACAGAAAGATGATCTTTGGACCTCGCTGAAGGCAAATTTCACCCTACCGCCAGAGGAGGATCCGAATAAGCCAGTTATAGAGCCAAAGGTCAAGGCGTGTGCTCTGAAGAAGATGGCAGATCTATTCAGAAACTGGAAGAAAGAGTTGAACACAAAGTTTGTCAACAAAGGAAAGACTCCAGAATTCACCGGCCAATATGAGAAGATAAGAGATCACTGACCCGCATTTGTGGCCTACAAGAATTCGGAGAAGGGTAAGAAAAGGTCAGAGACAAACAAGAAAAATACTGCAAAGAAGAAGTATCACCATCACACGAGGTCAGGTGGCTACTCCAAAGCCCGGCCGTTGTGGGACAAAGTTGAGCAAGACCTGCTTGCTAAAGGGGTCCAACCAGCGACATTGAACTGGCCAGACCGTTCAAGGACTTGGTTCTTCGGGGTTGGGCGAACTTTGGACCCAGAAACAGGGGAGTGTCGTTGGACGGACGAGCAACTTGCAATACCAATGAAGAAGCTTCAGGCATATATCACCGCAGCGCAGGAAGGGACGTTCATTCCCGACAGAGAGAAGGACGAGCTGACTGAGGCCCTCAGGAATCCTGAGCACCCTGGACGAACACGAGGCACACCAAGCTCCGTTCCGTGGGTGGTTGGGTTTCCCGGCGCAGGTGGTTACGGAAGCCGAGAGAGAAAGAGGAAAGCGGAGCTGAGCGAAATGCAGAAGCTCAATTTAAGAATAGCGAAGTTAGAGGAACTTGCAGCTGCCGGCCAACCATCTCAGCGGCACGAAGCTACCCCACCATCTCAGCGGAGAAGCAGCGTGGCTTCCACGGAGCTCATTCAGCCTGATTTCACGGCTCCTCGCTACCCCGGATACTATCACGGAGGCTCAACATTGCGAGCTTATGATGAAATGGCAGAACCTGACTTTGAAGGCGGCTGTCGGCTCTGTTGCACCTCCTCAAGCTGACGGAACTTTTCACTGCCGTCCGATTCCACATGGTTATGCTGTTGTGACGGTGGATGAAATAATGGAGGGATTTGAGGAGCTGGAGCTTGACCACCCTACAGGTGAAGGGGAGAATCAGTTGGTTTATGCTTTGAGGGGTACATGTCTATGGAGGAAGGAGTACATCAAGCTTCCAAACTGGACGCCTCCTCCTCCTCCTCCTCCGGCGAGTCAGGGCACTCCGCCTCCTCCTCCTCCTCCTCCGGCGAGTCAGGGCACTCCACCTCCTCCTCCTCCGGCGAGTGATCAGGGCACTCCGCCTCCTTCTCCGCCTCCTCCGGCGCGTGAGGGCACTTCGCCTCCTCATCCGCCTTGTCAGCAACGGCGGAAGAGAGCTGCCGCCACTCCGGCGGCTAGCAGTACAAGCAGAGGCGGGAAGCAATTCATATACGGTCCATCTCTCAAGCCTCTGGAAAAGTTACCATATGAGAGGACCGACAAGGAAAACGCGAAAATCAGTGCTGCCGAAGTGCATGAACATTTTGCACGGAAACCTCCACCTCCGAAGGAAACGATAGATCCGGTGAAAGCGAAGCACACTATCGATGCCCTGAAGCGACCACCACCGCCTCCGCCGCAATCCAACTATGAGCGCATTATTGAAAGGACATATAAGGAAGCGGAGCGGTCGGGAAGTACTTGCAGTGATGCACGGTTAGGAGAACGAAGAAGTGGAAAAAAAATTCCCCAGCTCGGCGAACAAGCGAACCAATCGTGCCCCCCGCTCAAGGTGTCTAGCGATATCGTCGCTAATCATCCGGGGATGGTGCCTGGTACCAATCCTGCTGATTACCTGAGCGATGATGTAGAGTTTGAAATAATGGAGGTGGACGAATTCAGATACCAGTACGGGCAGCCTCTCGTCAAACCTGATCATCCTCCTCTAACAACGTTGATGCGAAGATTGCATCAATGGTACATGAAAAACCTGCAGCGAGTCTGGGAAGGATAGTTTGAAGCAGAGAATTAAAGAGAAGCACGACCTCGTTGGAACTGAGCTGTTGCCTGTTTAATTTGACGAGTTATTCCAGTTATACAATCAAATGGCCCTCGACAAACAACTCGTGTCTTGCTACTGTCTGTAAGTACTACTTCTGTAATTAAGTCTCTATATATAGCTCAGCTCTTTGATTGCATGTATATATAATTATCCTCACTATATTATGCAGATTGAAGATCGTCGAATGCAGAAAAGCACAAATCTATGACATTGGGTTCATTAACCCAAATATCATACATGAATGGACGGTTAAAAACAGAGTCACAGATACCGAGGACAACTTGCTACAATCGTTGCTTAAAAATCAAAACAAAGAGAAAATACTCTTTCCTTACAACTTCATGTGAGTGTTACTGTCTTGTGCATATTCGGTTTCCCTTACTCGAGGTTATAGTAATGTAATTGATAAGTTATGGATGCATGCGCAACTTTCACTTTATTCTGCTACAGATTAAGCTTGACCGGGGAGTAGTAACTGTCTTAGACTCGAGACGAAAAGATCCCCAGTACTATGCGGACATGACTGAAATACTCCAGAAGTAAGTTCAATCGATCGTTATCGCACCATATCGGCAACTTTGTTCATTTCCTGATATCAAGTAATTATTTTCTTTGTCTGGCAGGGTTTGGAAAGAGTTCACCGCAATTACTACGGGACTGCCGAGGGAGCTGCGATTTACACACCCGAAAGTAAGTACTACTAGCTAATAACGCGCATCTCCCATTGATTCTAGCTAGTTTCATCAATACCATTTATCATGCTTGATTATCAGTTTGATTGAACTCTATTTCTCGTAAAGTGCCTGTGGCAGGAAGCCGGGAATGATTTTTGTGGATACTACATTTGCGAGTTCATCTACAACGCGACGACCTCTAAGTGGGGCTACTATGAAAAACAATATGAAGTGCGTAAGCAATAATATTCACAATTTTATTTTATTACCATCATTTGTGTTGAGTTTCATTCATATATATGTATTGACCCCTTCTTCAAATTAGTTGTGGCAGATGCGGGATAAACTCCTACCACATGATCGCATACGAGCAATTCAAGAGGAATTGGCGGGATTCTTTCTTGACCACATCATAAATAAAGCCGGAGAATACCATGTGGAATTTGACATTAGATGTTAGGGATTGTACGTAAGAGATCTTATATTGTACTCCCTCCGTCCCAAAATAAGTGTCTCAACTTTGTACTAGCTCTAGTACAAATTTGTACTAAACTCAAGACACTTATTTTGAGACGGAGGAAGTATATATGTAGCTAGTAGCATCGGATAAATATACGAAAACTTGTTGTTCGACGATCTTGTGTACTTAATGGTTCCTTCATTTGCTTACTAGCTAGCGTGTCGAGTTCTCTCTATACGTATAGTAGCAAGCGTCGACCAAGCACGGAGATAAAGAGAGGTCACTTCTCTCTATTAGCTAGCTAACACAATATGAAACCCCTAAATTAACCCTCCAAAACCCCTAAACCCCCCCTTTCAAAAAAAAAACCCGCAGCTCCTGCCAGCTGCTGACGCGTGGATGCCTTTTGGTTACCAACCGGGACTAAAGGTCCTCCTGCCTGGACGCACCGCAGCGGCCACGTGGAGCCCCTTCTGTCCCGGTTCGTAAGCGAACCGGGACTAAATGTTTTGGGCTTTAGTCCCGACCTTTTAATCCCGGTTCCAGAACCGGGGCTAAAGGGCCTCTGAAACCGGGATAAATGGACCGTTTTCTACTGGTGTACATTCGCTGAATGCAACAGGGCACAGGGCACACGCGTACATTTCCTACAGCGATCAATCGCTTTTTCTTGAGAGTAATCAATTGCTTGGTCGGCTTAGCCGAGGCCATCGGATCATCATCAACGTCTGGTGAGTAAACTATAATCAATGGCTCAATCAACTGTAAATTTTCAGTTTATTTAACAGCGGGTAATCCGATGCGCATTCCATGCCATGGGTTAGGTTAGGTAGCTTTCCACCTTCGGTGGTCAACATCTTCGTTGCAGATGGCCATCAATCATGTCCCTTGCAAAACGCTTATCCAGCATACAAGTTTTTCATGGAAATATCAACCACAACAGAAATGTAAGTGGCGGTTACGTAGGCCATACGCTGTAGTATGACATTGCCGCTTGCAGCTTGGGTCAGGGGCAAGGACGGCTGGCCGGCCAGGCCGCCCTGACATGTGATGCCAAAGATATGGCGGTGGTGATCCTGGCCTGCCAGAGGCAGGCAGACATATTTGGACGAGGACTCCAACATCTTAGCCACCAAAAACTCCGAGGATGTTGCTAGGTAATTACCTTGACAAATGTTGTTAGTACTATGAAAGTGCAAGCATGGCGGTGATTAAGTACATGATCAGATCAGGCAAACAAATCGTTACTACTAGGAGGACAGAGGCATCTGGAGTTCTGGACACGCATGGTCTTTTCCTTAAGAGGATTTATTTAGTTACGGAGCTAGTGAGGTGAACGCATGGTCTTTCCCTTATTAATATGTAGATGCCCCAAACATACAAAAATCGATTGACGTGCAGCTCGTTTACCTCTCCAAGGGCCACTTTCTAGAACATACTATGAGGTCCCTGTTCTTACGGCTACCTTGCTAGCTCCACGGAAGTACACATAAATCATCTTAAGAAAAAGACCCTGTGTGTTCTGATGCCTCTGTCCTGCAAGTTGTAGCGATTTGTTTGCATGATATCGTCACAATATACTTGCACTTCCATACTAGCCTCATTTATATGTCTAGATCTAGCAACATCCTCGAAGTTTTTTGCGGGTAAGATGTTGGCGTCCTTGTCCAAAGATCGTTCCCTGCCTCCTTCAGTCCAAGATGACTGTCGCCTGATTTCTGGCATCACATATGAGCATATGGCCTGGCCCAAGCTGCAAGCGGCAATGTCTACATACTTTAGAGGATAGCCCGGCCGTGAAACCACAGCCTACATGTCTGCTTACATGAAATTTCCATGAAAAAACTTCAGTTACGGATAAGCCTTCTGCAGCTGCAAGGGTGTGATTGATACTCATCTGTAATGAAGCTGCTGGTCGGCCGGCCTGAGCCGAGGACAGCTACTGGTCCAAAATGTAGAAAGTTCTGTTTTGGGGGTCCCATTTGAGGCGCAGATGGCGACCTAATCCAACCTAACCCATGGCACGGAAGGCACATCGGATTACCCGTTGTAAAAGAACTGAAAATGTTACAGCTGAATAGTCAATTGTTATAGCTTACTCACCGGACGATGACTGCCCAGTTCAGGCGGCACTGAGCCACTGAACTTCTCTGGTTTTGAGCCCTAGTGGTTGTGCAATCCTGCCCTGGCGCTTGGGCAATCCTATCGTGTCAGTGGCAAGAGAGACCGACCTTCCTTCGAATCCTTCGATCGAGTCCAATTGTGCGTCCGCGCGGGCGACCGAGTCCGGCCACAGACGGTGGTCGGCGGGGGGCATGTACGTCGCGATCAAGTAAATCCGACGGGTCGTGCGTTCTATTGACCTGCTCGGCCGGCGTCGTCGACGCTGACGTTCCGCAGCTTCTTCTGGTCGGCGAACGCCCATCTAATGTTTGACGAGCTTGTTGCTGTGGTAGCAGCACCGTACCAACTCGCCAGATATTCAACGAGTTCGTTAATCAAACCATGTGTTCCACTCTCAGCAACTGCAACTGCACTTGGTTTTCGCTTTGGCAGCTGTTCAACGCACCTAGTGTGCGTCCATACATAAACGGCCCGGTTTCAACTGAAGCTTGCTAACGATTTTATTTCTGACTCTTTTTTTGCCCGCGCTCGTACAAGGTATGATCAATATTCCATTACTGTGCGCGCGCCCACCTATCTCCCAACATCATCTTCATCTTCTTGCGCAAGTTGAAAAAGAGTTGGAGCGGGAATCCCAACTGCTCCGCCGTCCCTCGCGCCAACAGTAAAAATACCACTTCTCTATAAGAAACAGTAAAATACCACGGATCCAAAAGAAAAGAAAAAACAGTAAAAATTTCAAGAACAGGACGAAGGAGAATCCTCATCAATTCCGCCATGAAACTTTAGAGAAATCTCTCTCGTGCTGCAAATTGCTGGCCTGATCCGGCCGGCTGGGGGGCACGGGTGCCGCCCGCGTGACGGGAGCAAGCGACGGCGAGACGCCACTGAGGAGCTTATCCAAGACCGAAACAGAAACAGAAACTGAAGTAGAAAGTTGTTGCGGCAAGGCAATCATCCAAGGATGGATAGGCCTCCGGTCACGGGACAGATCAGATGCATGTATGTGTCTCCAATTTGTCACTCATTGCATTGATGTATATCCAAAACCAAACTCAAGGGTTATACACAGCGGAAAGAGTGGAAGAGAGCTCACTCTATGTACAAGTGGAGCAGAGATGACGAACTCACTCTATGTGCAGCAGGGAGGAGGAAGAGGCTCACTCTATGTACAGCCACTCTATATACAACTATAAGCTAGCTAATTGATCAGGCCGGGATGGAATTGGGTCAAAAACTCCAATCTTCCGGCCTAATATAACCCACCGATCTTCTATACAGCGACCGGGATTATTCGGAGAATTTCTCTCCTATGTGCAATTTGTGCAGTATGTACTGTATCTTGCTGCTATGACATGTCGACGATGTTTTTTTTTACTGGTAGCTGCCTTCGCGGCCGCCAGCCATGGAGGCGGCGGAGAGCCGGCTGGGTCCGGCGCGGAACCGCTCAGCGCGCTTCCGGTGTTGCAACTGCTGCGCCGCGGGGCACGGTGCAAGCGCCCTGCGTGCCCAGTGCCCGCTCCCCACGGGGACGAGCTGCGGGAG
Organism: Thinopyrum elongatum; assembly: GCA_011799875.1. Taxonomy (NCBI): domain Eukaryota; kingdom Viridiplantae; phylum Streptophyta; class Magnoliopsida; order Poales; family Poaceae; genus Thinopyrum; species Thinopyrum elongatum. Next base: position 521,660,880 of record CM022302.1, on the reverse strand, counting down.
CGCCCTGACCTGGCGCCTAGAGCAGCCGCTGCCGACGGGCGGCGACGAAGGGGCGGAGGTGGGCTTGCTGCTGGCGGCCTGGGGCTCCTGCTTGCGCTCCTTGTGGAGGCTGCAGCGGAACGAGCCAGGGTGGTTCGTCGGAGAGCACATGCAGGACCGACGGATCTTGGTGGCGGCCGAGGGGGAGGAGGGGGGAGACGAGACGCTGAAGGACTTGACCGGCGAGCCGCCGGCGGAGAGCTTGACACGGTTGAGCGAGGAGGATTGGTAGTTGGGAAAGGGACTCAAAAGGATGGGGCCGCTGGGCCGAGATGCTGCCGCCGTCGCCATGATAAGAGATTGGGGAGGGGGAGCAGTTGGGAATCAGAGGAGAGGAGGGGCTTTGTGATGGTAGCCGGTTGGCGTCATTTTATAGGCCGGAAAGGGAGAAAGAGCTGCAGGTTTTCGGAACATGCGTCGGTTAATGCCTAGAGTAATCCTCGCAAATATAATTACTCGGGCTTAATTACAGCCGCGTGCTTCTGCACCTGACCCTGGCCACATGCACGCAGGCGCATATATTAACTTGTGCTGTGTTATTTTGCATGATGCTCTGTTACCAGACAACCACTGACAACACGGCAAATGACAGACTTACAGTTTATCATAGAGTATACTTTTCGCCCCTCGACTCTTCGCTGATTTTAGTTTTCGTCTCTCAACTCTAAAACTGGACAGAGTGCACCCCGAACTTTCGAAACCGACCGCTTTTCGTCCCTCTGCCAAGTCAATCCGGTTTTGAACCACGGGATAAACAGTGCACAGATGAACAGTAAAATCAAAAGAAATAGCAAAAACAATCAAAAAAATATGAAATTTTATGACGTCAAAGATACTCAGGTACGCAAGGTGCGTACCAATTTTCGTCTTGTTTGGATGTTCGAGGAGCTCGCAGCAAAAAAAAGAAAACAAAATCTACTCTATGATGAACAGTAAATTCAAAAAAATAGCAAAAAATCTAAATAATTTTGGCATCGAAGATTCTCAGGTGTGCAAGGTACGTGCAAAATTTCGTGTTGAAATGACATCCGAGGGTTTGAAAACCACACGAAGCGGTACGCACATGTATGCAAATTTATTTTTTTTGCCACGAGTTCCTCGGATGTCATTTCAGCAAGAAAAATTGCATGCACCTTGAGCACCTGAGCATCTTTGATACCGAAAAATTTCAGATTTTTTTGAATTTTTTTCCTATTTTTTTGAATTCACTGTTCATCATGGAGTTCATTTTGTTTGTTTTTTTTTTGCTGCGAGCACCTCGAACGTCCAAACATGAAGAAATTTGGCACGCACCTGAGTATCTTCGACATAAAAAAATTTCAGATTTTTTTGAATGTTTTTGCTATTTTTTTCAATTTTACTGTTCATCCATGCACTGTTCATCCCGTGGTCAAAACCGGGTTGACTCGGCAGAGGGACGAAAAGTGGCCGGTTTTGATAGTTCGGGATGCACTTTGTCCGGTTTTAAAGTTGAGGGACGAAAACTAAACTCAGCGAAGAGTTGAGAGACGAAAAGTATACTTTTCTCTAAACTAAAGCACCACAGTTCAGATCATGGCAGGCCGCGGCACACAGGTAGCAGCTAGGCCTGCAGGTTCATCGTTAATTTTGAACAGCATGAACGAACGAACAGGGCCAGTACCACATGCCCGGAGACACGTCCCGCCCGCCGCGCGCAACGTCTGCATGGTGGGAAGGGGTGCGTGGCGCCGGCCGGCCGCGACAGCTGGCTACGGCGGGGGCGAATAAGTTTTTTTACCGGTGGCGGGAGGTACCGGGTAAGCATCCACGGTCCCTTCTCCTCGTCAAGATCCGTGGCCCCTCTGCTAGTATAAAACGTGAAATGCATCCCCACTATATACGCATGTAATACATCTGACAGTCCTGACATATCCTTGTACAGAATACATCTAGCTGGGGTCCACAACAACACCTTTTGTCAGGTGGCAGCGTGAGAGAGCACAGATGAAGGACGGCTGCATGCAGGCCCTAAATAGTTGCACTTTATTTTTCATGTGGCATTTTGAAAGGCCGGTAACTTTTAAATTAAAGATGCAGTTTTGAAACTTTTTATATTCTTGAATTCAGAGCGACAAGACCTTTAAAACAAGATCAATCTCGGATACACTCTGGCAAGTTTGTATTTTACCGTTTCACTCGTTTCAGAACACATTTCAGTCAGTTTCACATTTCACTAGTTTCAGAAAACCTTTCAGTTAGTTTCACATTTCACTAGGTTTAGAAAACGCATTACAATTATTTATAAAATATAGATTTCACTAATTTTAGAAAACACATTACACTCATTTATATTTTTGATTATGAAGACTGGTCTTTGTATGGATGAAGAACTATGATCTGCTGAAATTGAAATATAGTTTGTGCAAGAAAGTGATGTTTGATGAGAAGTGAAATATGGCAATCGATATTTCTGGAAGTGATGTTGATCTGTGGAAAGCAAGTGAAATATATATTTCAATGTGTTGTTGCAAGTTGTGAAACTATTTTCTGGGAGATATGAAATTGATATTTCTTTTATGTGTAAGTTGTTACTTCAGTGTGAGATGTATTGAAATAGTTGCTGAAATACAATTTCACTTTTTTTGGGTGAAATGGATTTGAGTTAGTGCGAAAAACTGATTTCACTCATTTAGAAATTGATTTCACTCAAAGAAAAAAAAACAGATTTCAAATATTTCAAAAAACTGATTTAACTCAATTCAAAAAACAATTTCACTTGTTTCGTAAAACATATTTCACTAATTAAAAAAGGTTTGAAATAATTAGTTTCACATGTTTTACATGACTAGTTTCAAAATTCTGAAATAAGAAATTTCACGTATTTCACACCCAGAAATGTGACATGTGTATGACAAACATATTTCACTCAGTTAAAAAAAATGGTTTCACCCAATTCAAACATCATATTTCACTATTTTTAGGAAACCTATTTCACTCATTTCAAAAGTTGAAATTTAAAAATGTTTGAATGTATTCAAGATTGATCTTGTTCGAAAGGTCTTGGCTCTAGGAGTTCAAATATATATAAAGTTTCGAAAACGGATTTTTTGTTTTGAAGATATGAACAATCTAAATAACGAGAAGGGAATTAAAAGTGATGGATTTAGAGATGGGGAGAGGAGATATAATATGAGAGACATGCATGTCATAATGTGTACCATGTGTCAGTAAAAAAAGAAAAGCAGGACCATGCATGCGTCCTTTGCATGTGCATGGTGGGTCCGGTGTAACGAAATACGGTAATTTACATAGAGAAAAGAGATGAATACAAATGTACACTTTTTGAGCTGGCAACATGCTATTGGTGAGAGAGCCACCGGTACATCCCGACACCTGTAAAAGAGACTTTGCGACGGCGGGGGCTACTTGGCGAGCGCTTTGTTTTTTTTCTCTGGCCAGTGGCCACACCTTGTCGTTTGGATTCGGAGAAGCTATCGTGCATGGGCCGTCGACCTGCACCATCTAGCTCGGTGGTTGATGGATGCTCCACCCTGATCAGATCACATCAGATGGCCTACTGATTTTTATATCGTGGCGCCCTTTTCCTGTTGTTGAAGAAAGCAGAGCGGGGCCAGGCGAACTACCAGTGTATAGTCTAGCTTAATTTCCGCAGACCGCGCGTGGATCCATCTCCAATCATACGGAGTACGGACAGTTCAGTGTATTATTGTGGATCTCCCGATCATGTTGCATTTGTCCGTATACTCCAATGGTTGTTCGTGCTTATAGGCACAGGCAGCAGATGTTTGTTCTTACTGCAGAGGTAAAACTAAAAGCGAGAGGGAACTAGCATACACCGGTAACAGAAAAGATCAGGGTGCTATGCTATTTATTGGAAGAGTCTTGTTGATACGTTTCGAAAGAGGAAGATCTTGTTGGTCCATTTCGTCCAAAGCATATATGCACTGTACGTGTCAAATCAGGCTAAGCTTGGTCCGACCAAATCTCAATGCAGCGTGATATCAAGAGATTCACGTATGCAACCGAAAATCACCCTATCCTCGCCTGCTCTGTCACATACTCACAAGTGAAGCAAGATCAGACGATCTATAGCTGTTGGACCCCGTATCCTTAATCAGCACCGGAGAAGCTAGGTTTGGTAACGATGGGTGTTCGTGCATGCCAGGCACGTAGACCCTAACATGCGCAACGCAGAGCAGCCACCGGCCAGCGCGAGTTGGCGTACGTGTGCATGGAACTGGAAGTTTCGACGGTGAAGGCATTCGATTGGCCGTTGCATTATCCCCAGCACCGGCAAGAGACGGATCGGCTGGCACGCGTCGGAAGCGAAAGTGGTCGGCGTCTAGGCGAGGCAGTTATTCCGTCCTGCTCACCTCCTACGCTGCTAGTTCCATCTAGCGCCATGCAAGGACGGCAACTTGTGAGCGCCATGCACCTACCCCACCTAGCGAGCACCTTAATCTCTTCAGGCGTATCGTATAATAATCCAGCACCTCTCGTTTTCTTGTGGTACGTGGATGCGTCATGCGTGGGTAAGTCGATCGAGTCGGCATGGCACGCACGTTGATCCATCGATTGCTACGTGCGGCTGCATGTGCCCGCCGCGAGGCATACGCACGTACATGCATGGCGCCTCTCCAAACATGCAATACTCTGATATGCATATGTAGGAGGTGGCTAGCAAGCTAGGTGCTGCTGCAATACCAGGTTGACACGCGTGTATGTTATATTTCTCCTATGTATGCGTAGGTGCGCACCTGATCCGTTGGCCACGTGCCCACGTCCGGGAATGGATGCATGCCTGCGTGCTTCTGTTGGGTGCAACACTCCAGCACCATGGCGGCCGTTTGATTTTCAAAACTGAACCTACTGTTCCAGTAGCGATATTCTATCGGGTACATATAAAGAGGCCGGCAATCGATCGATCGCGGACAGCCCATGCTGCCGTACGTAGAAACATATCTCATAATTCACCTTTTCATTTTCCGTTATGTATGTAGTGTCAAACGTTTTTATATTATGAGACGGAGAAAGAACCTTATACAGTCTCTTTGGGATTATACTTTAGGAGACGGTCGGGCTGTCAAAGCTGGCCGAGGCGTAACGGTACGTACTCTATTTACTGCTGTTCGTGCTGGCCATGGGTTATCGAAAGAAATCTACATTCTATTCTTATATGTGAGGGAAATATTTTTGGATATCTGCATTCTATGGGTGTGCAAACGAACGACACGACAACTGTACAGAGCACGGAAATGACCAACGATCGACTCGATATATACCGAGCCTAATCCCAGCCACATACACCCACATGCACGTATTAATTATTATTTGGATGTAGTCATGTGCGAGTACGACCTAGGTAGAAAACTACCACCATTTGGATCACCAGCTAGCTCTCTCTTTCGCGTCGACGCAGGCTGGGACAGCAGTACCACCATTTGGATCACCAGCTAGCTCTCTCTTTCGCGTCGACGCAGGCTGGGACAGCAGCTCTGTGTTCTGCCGCCGGTCTCTCCTTTCCCTTTCCGCCTGCTACAGTCCAAAGGGGAGAAGAAGAGGGCGTCTCCGTTCCCCCCCGTTTCCCCGGCGCCGCCATGGGTTCCCCTCCCCTTCTCCGGCCGCTGCGCCGGCGGAAGGGTGGGGGAACCCCAGATCTGGTCGTCCGGTGTGTAAATAGGTGGTGGGTCGGGTGCCTGGCGTCGGTGTCTTCTTGGGAGCGACGGCGGCGCGAGTGGCTATCTAGTCTCCCCGGTCCTTGCTCCCTCTCGGCGTCGGAGTTGGTTTTGGCATCGAGGGATCCGTGGGAGTTGGCCCGGTGCTGCTGTGGAGACGGTGGCGGCAGCTGCACCTCGTGCCTATTTTGTCCTCCGGATCTTGCCCCGTCGCGTCGGCTTGTTGCTCCAGTGCCGGCGTGGATTGCTGGAGGTCTGTGCAGGAGCGCGTGTCTTCGTCAGCTGTTCTTCAGTGCTTGCTTGCGGGCTTGCGAGCTGGTTCTGGCAGGGTGAGCAGCCCGACCGCCAGGACGAATCGGGGCGTTGCCCCCGTCGATGTGCTCCCCTCCGTCTTCAGATCCCGGCGTCCGCGTCGGGTGGTTATTGCGACGATTTCAACGAGGTGGTTACCTCTAAACACTAGTAGAAAAAGGCCCATTTGTCCCGGTTCCCAGACCGGGACTAAAGGGTCGAGACTAAAGGCCCCCCCCCCCTTAGTCCCGGTTGTGTTACGAATCGGGACTAAAGGCCCTCCACGTGACCGCTCTCTGGAGCTCCACCTTTAGTCCCGGTTGGCCGGGACTAAAGGAATTTTTTTGAATTTTTGTTTTTCTGAATTTTTTTGAAAAATAAAATTTTGATTTTTTTTGAATATTTTCTTATTTTCAAATTTCTGAATTATTTGACAATTCAATCTCTAATCACCCACTCTAATCACCCCTCATCACTGCTCAATTATGAACAACTCATTCCAAATCGTCTAACTTCCTGGCCGGTCACCCATCCTCTCACTACTCCAGCCTGAGCACGCTTAACTTTCGAGTTCTATTCCCCCTAATTTCCAAGTCTGCACTTGTTTTTTTCCTAACAATACTTAGCTGTCAATCCTATTAACCCTTAGGAGTTGAACTTGAGCATTAAGCACCGTTTGAGTTTGAAATTATTATTCTAAAAAGCAATAATTATTTATTAACACTAATATTTCTTGAATAAGTAGTTTGACCATAGTTTGACCACAATTTGACCAGATTTGACCATAGTTTGACAACAGTTTGACCAGATTCGACCATAGTTTGACCACAGTTTGACCAAAAGTCAAAAAACTAAAAATAATTATTTATTAACACTAATATTTCTTGAATAAGTAGTTTGACCAGATTTAACAAAAAATCAAAAAAACTGAAATTTGAGCATATCTTTTTTTTCTTTCAGAATTTGAGGATTCTAAAAATTTGCAAACAGGCCTACGGCGGTCAAAATCGGATGCGGATTCTCGTGCTGATTTTTTTGATATATTATGCTTTTTTTCGACATCGTATGCAAAAGATATGGCCGTTTTACTTTTTCATAACACTTTTTTACAAAACATGTCCAAATTTAAGTTTTTTAATTTTCCTAACTAGTAGATGTAGTAACATAACTACATCTCGAAGGATTTTAATTTTTGAAGTTTTTATCATTTTCTTTTGTTTTTTATAAAACTGAAAAGGCGATACAGGGGGGTAGAGTTTGAACCTTTAGTCCCGGTTTGAGACACGAACCGGGACTAAAGGGCATCGCAGCCTTTAGTCCCGGTTCTTGTCTCAAACCGGGACTAAAGGTCCCATTTGAACCGGGACTAATGCCTTCCCGACGCCTTAGCCGCTCGAACCGGGACTAATGCTCACATTAGTCCCGGTTCGTGATGCAACCGGGACTAATGTGTACATTGAGCTGTGACCAAAGCCCTGTTTTTCTACTAGTGAAAGGTTCTTCCTGGCGACGTAGCTGCGGCTTGGGTCGTCTTCGTCTCTCCTTCGGGCGAAGCGTCGGCGGCTGTGCGAGCGGCGGCGGATTTGCCTGTGCAGAGTTGGGTCCAGGGGCTTGGTTGTAATTTGTTGTTTTCCAGGGTCCTTTCTGCAATCTTTAGAACAGCTGTGCTGTTTCTGGTTGCTTCCAGTACGCTCGTTTTCCTTACTTAATATATCCAGAAATTTGCTTCAAAAAAAAAAGAATATTGATCTATAGTACTTGTATAGATTTTTAATCGGGGCCGACGACACGGATCTACGCCGTAACAGCGACACCATGAGGCGCCGGGAAATTAAGCAACCACCACGCTCGGTTCCTGTCGCCGGGATTGCGGCCGAGCGTGTCTAGATTAAGATAATTGCGCGAGGTAGCGACAGGCCGACAAGTGAATTCGGATCAAATTTTCACATGCATCCGTCTGTAGCTAGGACCATCCGCCCCTGCGGATATCGAATTTAACATTTTGTTTCTGTAAATTTTTCTAGAAAGATCGCGTACCTATTAATTGCATGCCTCGTGAGCATCACACAATTGTTTACTCGCGTTTCTAACTAATTAGCTAGGTCATGTTCCCCGACTGAAGTGGACAATCAGGATAAGCAAAACTGCGGCAGGTTGACGATGTGCGCTATGTGTTCTGAATTTCTGACTGGCAAAAAACTCACGGTCGAGCAGTAAGCTTGAGCGCATCCTACACTATGATATATTCTTCATCGAGCAGTGTGCGTTGGATCGGATCTGGGATCCTGTATTTTTGCCCGGTTCCGTTTCTGCAGTCAGGAGCGCACGCAAGAGCTGAGCTTATTATGCATCTCTGTCGGCGAGCAGCGCCTGCTTTTGCTCCCCAACATTCGTCGAAGGAGCTCACTCACCCACTCACCTCATGGCTTAGGTCCAGCATGTTGTTTTCTTGCCAAAATATCGTACGGCTACCGGCAAACCTTTGTTTTATTCGGTACGCCGACATGCCTAATTCCGGCAGCGTGATTGCGTTGCGTGGTCGAGCACCTGCACGCGTGAATCGGCCATGACTCAGCCAGCAGAATGGCCGCTTCGTGCGTGCCTAACTTTTTTTTTTGTTATTTTGTGCAGTACTGTACTGTGTACGCACTACATTATTGGCTTATTGCTTGCCTGAAAATCATGTGGTGTAGTATATGACAGTCAGATCATGCGCATCGTCCTTTGCCATCGTGTGTGTTGTGTAGAGTGAGATCAGCGAAGGCCCATTTCATGTGTGGGCGACAGCGTCACTGATCTATTCTACAGAAGAATCAACCATGAGCTATGAGCTAGTACCAAAAAACATCTTGAAGGAAAGAGTGTTGGAATATTCAGTATATGTCTGCGTGGCTTACAACATTTACATTACTGCTCTTTCTATCTCCTGGAAATTGTTGATGTGAAATTGAAAGCAGCATATACATATACAGTGTACATGGAAACTTGGACGGAAATTAGTCCAAGGAAGCCCATACTTCATGCTGGAAATACAGTACACGTTGTTGGAAAATTAGGCAAGTTCATGATTAATTCCAGTAAATAATTCATGACTATAACAGATACTAGCATGCAACAATCTAGCAAACTAGAAGAACAACAAGATATGCATAACAGCAGCGAACACGAAACAATAGCTGTAGAGACAGACATGAACAGATGATGTTGGACGTACTGTTCGTTAGCTATTGTGGGTGCGACGGTGTTGATGACGATGTTGGCGACGATCTGCTGCTGACGGCGATGAAGACGACGATGAGTAGCACCGCCCTACTTGGACGGAAGACGACCTGTGATGACGAATTTGAGCAGTCGCGCAGAGCGCTTCCCAAAAACCTAATTCGTCCTCTCCCGGTGTAGGATCGCAAGGACGAACGGTTCCGGAGACCTGCTCTCCCACGCGCCGATGCACGCCGGCGTTTGGGATGAAGTAGACTACGACGGCGGCGCAAGTTGCGAGATGAGGCAAAACCCTAGGTGTTTTTCTGTGTGTCTTTGGCCGCAGCCGGTAGCTGTATATATATTAGGACCAGAGGCGGTATTGTGTCGTGATCACAATCCCAAACCGGCTCGGTTTCTAATTCGTATACTTACCGGACAAGAAATCAAAACTTGTCTTCCAAGACATAAAAAAATAAAACGGCAAAAGGAAGCTGCGCCCCTGCAAGGAGACGGATCGGATTTCGGCGGACCATTCACGCGCATGTCGCACGTACGCGCCGTCTCGCCTCGCCTCGCCACGGCCAGGCCAGGCAAGGCGAGCGAGCGCGCGCGTGTGGTCTTTCCTTTCTCTTCTCACACACCACTTAGAGTGGTGGAGAGAACCCACTATATAAAGAGGTCCAACTCTTCTTCAACTTCCGGGGTGGGACTAAACTTTAGCACCACCACTTGCCATTTTACACATGGGCTTTGAGATTTCAGAAATTGCTATGGGCCTAGCCCATTAATTCTAACAATCCCCCACCAGATCTCAAATACCCATTTAGAGATTTGCCTTCTCTCACCACTTGTTTAATATACCAGTGTTTCAGCAGAGACTGTTAAGTTGAACTTCTGCCTAGAACTTTAAGCTACATCCATTCACAACTTGACAATGGACTATGCCTTGAATTGCTAGTTTTGTGTGAACAGGTTTCACTCAAAGTCTTAACCAGTACCTGACCGCCAGTAGGCTACCCCGCGGTTTGGAGCTTATACGTCATACTCCCTGGTCTCTTCGTGAGCTTACTAGAGATCACCCAAATCTCATAGACTGCAACGTTTATAGTCAGAACTCATATAGGTGTGTTCTTTCAAGACTGCTCTATAGGACAGCATCTTTGCTAATTATAGCCAATAGAACCACATTAAGGCATGTTGCCAACCTGCCTTACAACTCTGAGCCTTACAGCTCTGAGAGTTTTGCATCTTCACTTAGAGACGGTCATTAGTTATTACTCTCCTCAGTTAACCAATAGCTTGTTCTTCCCAGATTCTAATTCACGGGATCTCCGATCATAAAGGTTGGTTTACTACTATGGTGTAAATCTATGGGTCTCATACCCATCTCCCTCGATGCAATATCTATCACATTTCGTGATAGTCCCTTTGTAAAGGGATCTGCCAGGTTTTTGTCTGTTTGAATATACGTAACAGTTATTACTCCGGAGTTTCTCAACTTCCTGACAGACTTCAAACGTCTCTCCACGTGTCTTGATGACTTCGCATTATCTTTAGAATTGTTTACTTTAGCGATAACCGTTTGGTTGTCACAATTCATAAGAATAGCCGGTACAGGTTTTTCAACCACAGGCAAGTCCATCAAGAGCTCACGCAGCCATTCTGCCTCAACAGTAGCTGTGTCTAAAGCAGTTAATTCTGCTTCCATAGTTGACCTCGTCAATATGGTTTGCTTGCAAGACCTCCATGACACTGCGCCACCTCCATGAGTAAATACCTACCCACTTGTTGCGTAGAGTACATCAACATCGGAGATCCAGTTTGAATCACTATATCCTTCTAGCACAGCAGGATGCCCTGAATAAGTAATTCTGAAACTCATAGTACCTCTCAGATAGCGCAAGACCCTTTCTAGTGCATGCCAATGATCATCACCCGGGTTGGACATGAACCTACTTAGTTTGCTCACAGCAAAAGAGATATCTGGTCTTGTAGCGCTAGCTAAGTACATGAGTGAACCGACAATTTGGGAGTATCTTAATTGATCTCTTGTTTCTTTCTTATTCTTTCTGAGTGTCACACTGGGATCATAAGGTGTTGGAGAAGGCTTGCTATCCATAAATCCGAACCGGCTCAAGACCTTCTCAACATAGTGAGATTGCGTTAGAGTAATCCCACTCTCATCCTTAATAAGTTTGATGTTTAGAATTACATCGGCTTCTCCCAGATCTTTCATGTCAAAACTTTTTGATAGAAAAGACTTGACCTCATTGATCGCATTAATGTTTGTACCAAAGATCAGTATGTCATCCACATACAAACATAATATGACACTATTGCCCCTACCATGGCGATAGTAAACACACCTATCAGCCTCGTTAATGACAAATCCTGCAGAAGTCAGAGTTCTTTCAAACTTCTCATGCCATTGCTTAGGTGCCTGTTTCAGGCCATACAAAGATTTTAACAACTTGCACACTTTTCTCTCTTCACCCTTTACCACAAACCCATCAGGCGATCCATATAGATTTCCTCTTCCAACTCTCCATTGAGGAAAGCTGTCTTTACATCCATTTGATGAATGATAAGATCATAAGAGGCAGCCAAGGAAAGTACCACTCGAATGGTGGTCATTCTAGCAACGGGTGAATTGGTGTCAAAGTAATCTTCGCCTTCTTTCTGAGTGTAGCCCTTGGCCACTAGCCGCGCCTTGTACTTATCAATAGTACCATCAGGCTTTAGCTTCTTTTTGAACACCCACTTACAGCCCACAGGTTTACAACCATATGGTCTATCAGTTAGTTCCCAAGTTCCATTAGAAAGAATTGAGTCCATCTCATTATGAACAACTTCTTTCCAATCATCTACATCCGGAGATGCATATGCCTCTGCAATCGTCTTGGGTGTGTCGTCCACAAGGTATACAATGAAATCATCACCAAAGGATTTTGCAATCCTTTGTCTCTTGTTCCTTATAGGAACTTCTTTGTTATCCTTCTCAAGGACTTCCTCATGTGATTGTTCGAAATATTCATCAGTTGTACTAGATTCAGGAATTATCTCAGAAGAAAATCTAGCAATGCTATGCATATCTTTCATAGGAAATATGTTCTCAAAAAATGTTGCATCACGAGATTCCATTATAGTATCAACATGCATATCAGGTACTTCAGATTTTACCACTAAAAATCTATAAGCAATGCTCCGTTGAGCATACCCTAGAAAGACACAATCCACTGTCTTTGGTCCAAGTTTGCGTTTCTTAGGAATAGGAATATTGACCTTTGCCAAACATCCCCAAGTGCGCAAATAAGAAAGTGATGGTTTTCTCCCAACCCACTCCTCATAAGGGGTTTTCTCCTTATTATTGTTAGGAACTCTATTCAGGACATGACATGAAGTCAATAGAGCCTCCCCCCACCATGCCTTAGATAAACCAGCAGTGTCTAACATGGCATTCACCAAGTCAGTCAATGTGCGGTTTTTCCTCTCGGCAACTCCATTTGATTGAGGTGAATAGGGAGGCGTCCTCTCATGAATAATACCATGTTCCTCACAAAATTCATCAAATACTTTGGGAAAATACTCTCCACCACGATCGGACCTAAGACGCTTGATCTTTCTCTCTAGTTGATTTTCAACTTCAGCTTTATAGATTTTAAAGTAGTCTAATACTTCATCTTTAGTTTGCAACAAATAAACATAGCAAAATCTAGTCGCATCATCAATCAAAGTCATGAAATATCTCTTTCCACCTTTTGTCAACACACCATTCATCTCACAAAGATCAGAATGTATGAGTTCTAGAGGTGCCAAGTTTCTCTCCTTGGCAGCCTTATGAGGCTTTCGAGGTTGCTTCGATTGCACACAACTATGGCACTTAGAACCTTTGGCAACAGTGAAATTCGGAATTAAACTCATACTGGATAGCCGAGACATTAAACCAAAATTAATATGACATAAACGAGAGTGCCAAATACTTGCATCATCATTAACACTAGCACAAATTTGGTTTACTGACTTATTGCAAAAATCTGAAAGGGAAAAGCGGAACAAGCCTCCGCACTCATAGCCTTTGCCTATAAATTGTCCAAATCTTGACACGATTACTTTATTCGACTCTAAAACTACCTTAAATCCATCTCGACATAGAAGGGAGCCGCTAACTAGATTCTTGTTCATAGTAGGGACATGCTGCACGTTCCTTAATTGCACGATCTTTCCCGAAGTAAACTTCAGATCCACCGTGCCAATGCCACGAACAGAAGCATGTGACCCATTCCCCATTAGGACGGAAGAATCCCTTGCGACCTGATAAGAAGTAAACAGGGAGACGTCAGCACACACATGAACGTTAGCACCCGAATCAATCCACCATGAAGATGATTGAAATACTGAAAGCACAATAGGTAAATTACCATACCCATCAGTATTGCTAGCGGTCACCATGTTGACAGTCTTGGAGCTCATTTTCCCTCTGCAGTCTGCACGTTCAGGGCATTCCTTGGAAAAGTGTCCGGGCTTCCCACAGGCGTAGCACTCTAGCTCAGCCTTGTTGAACTTCTTCTTCTTGAATGTAGTAGTCTTGGTAGGCTTGTTGAAAACAGGTTTGTTTTTCCCTTTGTTCTTGTTCTGTCGGTACCTCTGCACCATATTGGCGGTAGGCTGAACCTCACCTCCTTTCTCAGTAGTGTCTTTAGCCCGAGCTTTTTCTTCAACATCAAGAGATGCAATCAGATTTTCAACTGATATCTCCTGTTTCTTATGTTTCAGAGTTGTGGCAAAATTCCTCCATGAAGGAGGCAACTTTGCAATCATGCACCCAGCCACGAATTTGTCGGGTAGAACACACTTAAGGAGTTCAAGTTCTTTCCCAATGCACTGTATCTCATGAGCTTGTTCAACCACAGAATGGTTATTCACCATCTTGTAGTCATGAAAACTCTCCATGATGTACAGTTCACTGCCTGCATCTGTTGCACCGAATTTTGCATTCAGTGCATCCCACAGAGTCTTTCCGTCATCTATGTGCATATACACATCACACAGACGTTCAGCAAGAACACTCAGAATGCATCCCACAAACATAGTATTGGCTTCCTGGAATTTTCTCTGATCTTCGTCAGACATCCCCTCTGGAGCACCAACACTAACGTGGAAAACTTTCAGAGCAGTAAGCCAGAGCGTGGTCTTCACCTGCCACCTCTTAAAGTGCACACCGGTAAATTTATCCGGCCTCAGTGCATCAGCGAATCCAGCCATAGTTAACTCAGGAAATTGCCTACATTTAGGTTTTTGGATTGTTGGAAAATTAGGCAAGTTCATGATTAATTCCAGTAAATAATTCATGACTAGAACACATACTAGCATGCAACGATCTAGCAAACTAGAAGAACAACAAGACATGCATAACAGCAGCGAACACGAAACAATAGCTGTAGAGACAGACATGAACAGATGATGTTGGGCGTATTGTTCGTTAGCTATTGTGGGTGCGACAGTGTTCATGACGATGTTGGCGATGATCTGCTGCTGACGGCGATGAAGACGACGATGAGTAGCACCGTCCGACTTGGACGGAAGACGACCCGTGATGACGAATTTGAGCAGTCGCGCAGAGTGTTTCCCAAAAACATAATTCGTCCTCTCCCGGTGCACGATCGCAAGGACGAACGGTTTCGGAGACCTGCTCTCCCACACGCCAATGCACGCCGGCGTTTGGGATGAAGTAGACTACGACGGCGGCGCAAGTTGCGAGATGAGGTAAAACCCTAGGTGTTTTTCGGTGTGTCTTTGGCCGCAGTCGGTAGCTGTATATATATTAGGACCAGAGGCGGTATTGTGTCGCGATCACAATGCCAAACCGACTCGGTTTCTAATTCGTATACTTAGCGGACAAGAAATCAAAAACTTGTCTGCCAAGACATAAAAAAATAAAACGGCAAAAGGAAGCTACGCCCCTGCAAGGAGACGGATCGGATTTCGGCGGACCATTCACGCGCATGTCGCACGTACGCCTCGCCTCGCCTCGCCTCGCCACGGCCCGGCCCGGCGAGCGAGCGCGCGCGTGTGGTCTTTCCTTTCTCTTCTCACGCACCACTTAGAGTGGTGGAGAGAACCCACTATATAAAGAGGTCCAACTCTTCTTCAACTTCCGGGGTGGGACTAAACTTTAGCACCGCCACTTGCCATTTTACACATGGGCTTTGAGATTTCAGAAATTGCTATGGGCCTAGCCCATTAATTCTAACACATGTGTGTACTGGAAATTAAACATTGTTTATATAACCCGGCTACAACATTATAGGAATGACCAGGTTGTCCATAATTTGGCAATATTGATTGTTTAAAAGCCTGCGGATTTGAATTGGAATTTATTCAAATCCGGCGCATGACTCACACATGCGTGATGAGACCTCTTGTTGCAGATTAAGTTGAGACTCCTATTTGGTTACTAATGATCGTGGTTGGTTGTGTGCTAATCTGAAGTCTTTGTTTAAATAGATTGATTGTCTAGAAACATATCTGTACATGGTTTAAACTAAACTGGGTAACTCTCTCTCTCTCTACCCTCTGGCCTCAATAACATTGTGAGCGGCACCACATATTAGGGTGAGGAACAGAGGGTAGGCCGTAAGTTCAACAAAGAGCCGCTCAATTTTCTCATGGGCCTATATTTGTAATTGGCTACAGTTTGATGGTGCAAGCTAAATTAGAAACCTTGATAAGCCTAGATCGGTGCTATGTCTTTGTCGATCAGTGACTTGATTAGTTTGAATATGGGAGATTTTACGGTACATTATAATACACCAGAGCACGTGTATTATATGAGTGATCTAACGGATGAGACCAACTGGGTCTTTTTAAAGCCCAAGGGTATTTTTGACCTAAAAATTTGTACACCTTTAATTGGCCCAATTAAGCTCAGGGGTATAACCGTCCTAAAATTTTCAATTAACTTAATTGCATTAACATTGCACTTAATTATAACACCACGTCATCGTGCGTGCTCATTTGAATTTGGGTTTGAGCGGTTCGTCCTCTTCCCTCGAGCCCTAGTCTCCGGCGAACACATCGCCGCCCTCGATCGCCGCCGCGCGCACTCGCCGTGTCACTGCTTCCTCCTCCTCCTACTCCCCCCTCCATCGCACGTCACCCCCCTCGGGTCGCGGCGCCAGATCTTCCTAGGAGCCGGCTAATCCCCTCCTTTCACGATCCGACGCCACCTTCCACGATCCGACGTCCCCTTCCCTGACGCGAGGCCAGATCATCCTCATCGACGTGCCTCAACTTTTTCACGCCGGATCTTCGCTGTAAGTGCCTAGCCATCTCAAATCTTGTCTGGTCCCTTCTGCATAGTACCAATAGGGTCGGATTTGATTAGGGTTTAGGATATGTGATATGAGGTTTAGGGTTTACGGTTTGAGAAAGTTGGGACTAGATTTCGATTGAAAGGAAGTGTAATTCGGATTTAGCTAGGACATATTGAAAGACTTAGTTAGGGTTATGTGGCATGAGAAAGTTGTCAGCTGATTTGGATTCAAAAAAAGTTATTTTGGATTTAGTTAGGAGATACTTTTGAATTGAGTTTCGAGATATTTTGGATTTAGTTAGGAGATAATTTTGAATGGAGTTTGGAGTTATTTTGGATTTAGTTAGGAGATACTTGATCTATCAGGGTGGATCTATCATGGCATTTGAAGGATTCATGGACTTTGGATTTAGTTAGGAGATCAGAAGCAATCAAATGTTCAGTTACAGCAAGTACAATCAATAAAAAATTTCTGGATTTAGTCGGGGCATATTTTATACTTAAAGCTTTTGAAAGACTAAGTTAGGTACATTAATCCGATATGAAAAATTAAATCAATTATTTACGCAGAGTAGTGCATAATTATTATGTATGCTATCCATCTGTAACACTGACTGTCTATTTTCGTTGGCAGAATAATGACATGGATGATAAAGGCAACGATGGCGAAAACTTGGGTGATACAGGCAAGGATGATAAGGACATGGGTGATAGAGGCAAGGAAGGCAAAGGCATGGATGATAAGGATAATGATTTCATAGGCATGGACCCCAAAGGAATGGATGGTATGTGCATGAATGATAAGGATAATGAGGATGCAGGCAAGGATGGCATAGACATGGATGATGTACACATGCAAGGTAAAGGAATTGATAATAAAGGCATGGCTGATACAGACCTGAATGAGTATACGGAATACATAGAGATTGTGAAGAAGACTTTCAGGACTGAGGAAGAAGCCTACATGTTCTAC
Source organism: Thinopyrum elongatum (assembly GCA_011799875.1). Classification (NCBI taxonomy): domain Eukaryota; kingdom Viridiplantae; phylum Streptophyta; class Magnoliopsida; order Poales; family Poaceae; genus Thinopyrum; species Thinopyrum elongatum. Next base: position 521,643,407 of record CM022302.1, on the reverse strand, counting down.
GTAGGCTATGCAAGAAAAAAGGTTTTGGTGTTAGAAAGGATGATCTGAAGTACAGGGGTTCGAAACAAAATGCATACAGAAGGACATACAAGTGCTGCAAACAAGGATGGCGGGCGCTTAAGCACTTCAACAGAGCTGAAAGAAAAAGAACACCGAGGGGTCTTTCTCGGTGTGGGTGTCCCACTCTTTTTCAGGTTGAGCTACAAGATAGCAGTGGCCTCTGTTTCGTCAAGAATTTTGTGGACAAGCATAACCATCCGTTTGTCCCTGCTGACCTAACTCCCTACTTATCGGCTCATCGTAGAATGACTGACGCGCAAAAGGCCGATGTCATCGAGTATGCTGTAGGTGGACTTCGAACACATCAGATTATGAATGTAATGGAGAAGAATGCTGGAGGTCCCGACAAGCTTGGATTTATAGATTGAGACCTATATAACCATGTTTCAATCCAGAAGAAGCGCAAGATAGAAGACAGTGGTGCTAGATATTTGCTCACCTATATGATTGCACAGAAAAAGCAGACCCGGATTTTTTTTCAAATACACAAAAGACAGCGAAGACCATTTGAGGAATATATTTTGGGCTGATTCACAATGCTGGATTGAATATGTTGCCTTTGGTGGTGTCGTCGTGTTCGACAGTACATATCGGTCTAACAAGTACATGCTTCCGTTTGTCCCATTTGTTGGTCTGAACCATCACCGCAACACCATTTTGTTCAGGGCCGGTATAGTGTCAGACGAGACAGTTGCATCATACCAGTGGCTTCTTCATGTTTTTTTGGAGGCAATGTCCCAGAGGCCACCCATTTCAGCAATCATCGATGGGGACGGTTCAATGGCTAAAGCAATAGCTACTGTCTGGACTGGAACAGATCATCGTTTTTGTGCACGTGGCATATCGAGGAGAACATGGTGATGCACCTCCGGAAGAAAAAGATTGAGGAATTTAGGGAATTCATTTACCGTCGTTGGGATGTTGATGAGTTTGAGAAAAGATGGGACGCTTATAAGGTTCGGTTCAAATAAAACCAACGGGGAAGAGGTCGTCATGGGTTAACAGGATGTACGAGCTGAGACACAAATGGGCTGCGGCGTACATAAAGGGTAGATATTTCCTAGGCATGATGAGTAATCAGAGGAGTGAGTCTCTCAACTCAAGGCTTCATGTGCACCTGAACAGGAAGATGCAACTTTTTGATTTGTTGCAGCTTGTTGAGCACTGTGTTATCCATAATGCGTAAGACTGAAGCAGCATTAGACGCACTAGCGTCACATACGATACCCTTCACTAAGCTGAATGCACACCCTCTAGAGATTGCTGCCTCTTATATTTATACTCCTGTGATGTTTCCAAAGGTAAACCGTCAGATTGTCGAAGGAACAAATTGGCAGGTCGCAGACCGGGTGGCGTGTGATGCTTTGGTCATGTTTGGAGTTTTGCGCAAAGTCCCATATGATAAAGTCCCATATGCCAAGGATGCTAGAGAATTGCAAGGTAAGGATGCTAAGGACTCGGATGCTAAGGGTCCTATAGGCTTGGAAGGTAAGGATGCTGAGGACTTGCATGCAAAAAACTTGGATGGTAAGGATCCCAATGACTTGGAAGGCAAGGATGGTGTGGACTTGGAGGCAAAAAACCTGGATGGTAAGGATCCCAATGACTTGGAAGGTAAGGATAGTGAGGAGTTGGATGCAAAAAAGTTGGATGCACAAGGCATGGATGCTAAGTCTATGGATGTTAGATATCACGTGACTTGTCTGTTCAGAGGAGCAAGACTGGATGCTGCAGCTTGTAAATGTCGAAAGTTGGAAAGTGAGGATTACCCATGCGCACATATATTTTGCGTTCTGGATCATCTTGGTGTGCGCACATTTCCAATAAAAATTATGAAGAAAAGATGGACAATGCATGCCAAGCCAGCGTTCGCTTCCTCGAGGACTGCGAATACTCATGTATGGTCTGATCACATGAATAAGTATCATCAACTACGCAACATGGCTAGTGACGCTTTATTCACAGCCGCAGCTAGCGATTCACAGTCAGAACAGGTGATGGAGCTCCTCCGGAGTATATTGGTTGATGGAGAAAAAACTGATTTGGATGAAGGCCAGAAACCGTTTGTTCCTTTGCCGGCATACTACTCTGCTGCTCGCAAATGCTGCACTGATGACGTGGAATATCCAATCAAAATAGTTCCAAAAGGGAGACCAACTACCAAAGAATCGAACAAGAGGATTAAATCTAGGCGCGAGCGGATGAGAGGGAAAAAAAGCAATGAAGTTAGTGCACATGTTTATCTAATTGTTCATTTCCATACATGCTTACAGTGTTAATATGTTCTCCGGGAGAGTGTTCACATGTTTTTCTTCAATTTACAGGAAAAAATCGGGGAAATCAACGGTCACAAGGAGGAGGAAGCGAAAAGAGAAACTCTCAGAGACAGAAGAAGAGACAGAGTCAGATACAGAAGAAGAGGAAGATTCAGATGCAGAACAAGAGGAAGATTCAGATGCAGAAGATGGTGGGCTGAGGAGGGCTAGGAAGAAACCATTGAACGATGGTAGGCTGCGGAAGGGTACAAAGAGACCGTTCAAGGATCGTAGGCTGCCGAAGGGTGGGAAGAGACCATTGGAGGTTGCAGAAGAGGATTCTGCAAAACCAAACAAGTGAGCATTACTAGAATTGTGCGTAGTTAAACATGTTTTCGAATGCTGGCTGCATATTCATCTATTTCATTTTTTGCAGGAAACGCAAGTTCGCTCGAAATGTCAAAGCTGGGAGAAAGAAAAAGCAAGATGACAAGGAAGTGCCTGCTAGGAATGTTGCAGCAAAGGGTGCGCGAAGAAAACCAGTGAAGTTAGTGTGTGTACTTACATGTCCGCTCTACAAGTCAGGTCTTTGTTAGTACTGTGTTGACGTTTCTTAACTTTCCAGGAAATACTCTAGGAAGGGCGGTAAAGAACAGACCAAAGGGGTGATGAAGACAAAAAGGTCTGCTAGGAATGTACCAAAGGCTGTGGGTATAAGAGCTGTGAAGTTAGCTTCTGCAGCTATGAAGAGAAAATCAGTGAAGTTAGTGTTTTTTGTGTTCACATGTAATGTGCATGCTCAAATCTTCTTTACTATCCTATTAACAAACGTTGTTTCATGCAGGAAAGCTAAAGTGAAGTCGAGACAGGATGTTTAGATGCACAGGGTCAGCTAGAGAAAACAGAAGGATTTCTGGGGTGGAAAAATTGAGAACAAACTGAATTAGACAGTTTTCCATGCCGTGATCCACCTTGTTTCGGATGTATTTGACCTATTTGATGGACTGCCACTATTTTTCTGAATTCCTAGTTTGATTGGTACCCTCATTTTATTATGGTCAGGTCGAGATGGTAGGCTAGTTATGATTCATCAACATCAATCAAATAATGCATTTTTGTGAAGTTGGTTTTCTGTATTTTTTTTTCATTTTTTTTACATAAAATATTGCTAAAATTTGTTCAAAATTTAGTCAAATTTCATACTTGAAATATAAAATAGAAACCGAAAAATTATATATATATATATATATATATATATATATATATATATATATATATATATATATATATATATATACGAAAATAGAACGTTGGATTTCCTCAGAAACCTATTATTATGAGCACAAAATTTCAAATTTGTATCAAAATAAAACCTTGTTTTCAAATAAACTTGAAAAGTGTTTATTTTGAAATAGAAAATAAGCATACTAATATTTAAAAATTAGCATGCTCATTTGAAAACAATGATTTGAGAAAAGCATGTTGAACTGAAAATAGCATGAAAATGCGGATTTAAAAATAGCATGCTACTTTGAATATGCTGTTTTTAAAATACCATGCTATTTTAAAAATAGCATGCTGATTTTAAAAATATAATGTTGTTTTCAATATGATGTTTTGAAAATACCATGCTATTTTTAAAATAGCATGCTGATTTCAAAAATAGCATGCTGATTTTAAAAATAGCATGCTGTTTTGAATATGTTGTTTTTAAAAATAGCATGCTGATTTCAAAATAACATCCTAATTTTAAAAATATAACGCTGTTTTCAATATGACGTTTTTTAAATAGCATGCTGTTTTCAAAAATTGCATGCTTTTTTAAATATGCTGTTTTTCAAAATAGCATGCTTTTTAGACTGATTTTAAAAATAGCATGTGTTTTTAGTATGCTGTTTTAAAAATATCATGTTTTTTAGTATTCTGTTTTAAAAATAACATGCTCTTTTTAAAAATAACATGCTGGTTTGCTCTATTTTTGAAAATAGCATGCCATTTCGAAAATAATAGAAACATCATTTTTTAAATATGAAAGCTTCGACCCGCAAGTTTTTGTTTTTGCATTGCATTTTTTTGTGCAACACATACAAACCTCATTTTCAAAATAACTCGTACTAGCCAACACAGAAACCTCGTTCTAAATATGAAAGTAGCATCTAATCCATATGAAACCCGGTTAAATTTAATTTAAAAAATACTAGCATCACTTTAAAACTATGGCAAAAAAAAGGAAATATCATTGCAGTCCATAAAGGTAATGATATCAAGGAGGGTACCAGGGTGCGTTACACTACAGGCCATATATATAGACTTGCATAGCAAGTACATTATGCCACATAAGTTCATACTACCACCAACCAATTACTGCCAAGTTCCACTTACTGGACGATCTTCATATCCAGTCAGACCCAAATACTACCAAAGTATCAGTTACTACCAAGTACCAATTACTAGTAAGTTCCACTTACTGGACCCAAAAGCTAATACTACCAACTTCCAATTACTGGCTAGTACATACATATTATAACAACTAGCGTCAAACTATGCCATTCAGTCATGGTTCTTCACATGGGTCAACAAATCTTCATGCCACTAGCCATGTTCACCTTAAGCCCACCTCCCCTCCTTTCCATGAACCTGAAGATAGCCATATGATCTTCTTTCATTTTAGCGCCCTCAATGACTTCTCTCCAGTTCTTCATCATGATCGCATGGCCGTCCTTCTTGCCCATCTTGAACAAGACCTTTTTAGAACCTTCAAAATGTTCGTTGGTGACAAACACTTCCATGGGCTTTCGCAGATAATCTTTGAGGTAGGCCTCACTGTAATCCTTTGAGAAGCACTGATTGCACAAGGAAATAAATAATGTTACATGATATGGCATTTTCACTTGTGAAGTATGATTTGCACAAAAAGAAGTCCAAGTGTTTACCATCTTGCTCTTCCCTCTGATGACTGCTGAGCGAGTGACGGTGCAGACATAGTATGGTATGGGTGGTTTGCAATGCTTTACTATAGATTTGAGACGGTCCCACCTAATCAGGTCTAGCGATACATGGTTGCCGTAGAAGATGTGATCCTCGAAACTTCCTCCTCTCCCTGGGTATCCCAGACCTGTATCAACAAAATTAAGATGACAGAGTAGTAAATAATTTCATACATAAGATCTAGAACATCAGTACTGGGTTGATGATCAATGCCTACTTCAATGATCAAGAAATGAAGGACATAGATAACCCAATCACATCCACCCAGCAATATCTCGTAGAAACATGGGCAAATTGAATATTTGATTTATTTAAACTAACAACTAAACACTTCTCTATTTAAGCTCTAATTCAGTCAATGTTGATTTGGAAACAAAGCAACAAGGTCATCTAGAACCCAAACAGAGTAATGTGTGGTAATCAAGTGTTACTCAAACCTCGGCTTTAGATAGTTCACGGTTCATTTAATATCTGACCAGCCATATAGAACTTTACACTGTGTGCCACGATGGGATCGTGGTCGACATATCTCCATCTCCATCAGAACTATCATCAGTGTCATAGTCGCTAGAGGTGTCGTCATCACCGCTATAGCCGTCACTCCCATGTGAGGTGCCATCTGAAGCATCATCTGAGGTGGTCCCGTGATCACTCTCTTCACTGCTGATGAGGATGGTATCCCTTGCCATTCAAACCTGCAATGAACAAATGGTAGTTATTGATATATGAAATCAATCTTACATTAGGACTTGTTAGCACCATATACAATGTGAATAATCTTTTTGCATACTTCTTGTTAAGTACGTAGTTCATGTACAAACATCTACACGAAAAAGCTAGTCGACAACCAGATTGATACTACTAGACTATTCACACGACTAGTCAAGACTAGTGGTTAGACTCATAATCATTGGGCAGACATAACCAATTAGGATATTTCAAAGTTACCAAAATTGGCATATTTTTGTGACATTGTCAAAAATAGTTGGTAGCCAACCAATCACTAGCTAACATTTGGCATTTTGCTAGATATTGGCATGCCAAATTTTGGCATCGAACCATTCATGCTGATAGATCATGATTGGTTTGCTACCAATGTTGGCATTGCCAAATATTGGCAACTTTATGTGAGCTGGACAAGAAAACTTGGTAACCAACCAATTAGTAGCCATGTATTTTTGGCATCAAACCAATTACGCTCATAATTCGAACAAGCAGTAAAAAGAATCATCAAAAATATAAACCAACCATAATTGTTACACCATGATTGGTAGCCAACAAATCACTTCACAAATAATTTCATCAAAGGTATGCACAAATTAGTAGCCTTGCATACTTAACAAATCATTCAAAAAATGAACCATGATTGGCTGCTCTCATCGAGCAAATTTCCTAATGGGCTGTTGTGTGGTACCATCAGCTAATAAATATGAAGTGTTTAAATTGTCCCAACAAAACAAATAATGCATTTGCTCCTGTACATAAATTTTTTAGAGGTAGCTGTGGAGGTTAATTTTCCAGTGAGAATAAGGACATGATAGCATCTCTCAAGCAAGACGACAACATAGTGAAGGCTATGAGAACGAGCAAGGTATGCTGACCAACACTCACCCTTTTGTTTACCTTGGTATGTATTTACTCATTACTACCCATACCAACAAGTAAAACCATGATTATGAAGTAAAATGGCAGAAAATCCAATAGTGAGGAATTTGTTGCAATATGAACTACTATAGCTCATAGCAAATCTTCATTGACCCCAACAAGCCCATACCATATCATGGAGATAGGCTGACATAATTCAAATAAGCAGTAACAAGAATCATAAAAATATGCACCAACCATAAATGTTACATGTGTGCACATATCATCAAAAACATGCACCAATCAGTAGCCATGTATACTTAACAAATCCTTCAAAATATGCACAAATCATCATACTACCGTCGAGTAATACATGAAACTATAATTGATCCTCCTTCCATCATTAGAAATTTCCTCATGGACTATTTCTGTGCTCCCATTTTAGTTTTTAATTAAGCATCAGCAAATACAAATACACAGTCTTCAAACTATCCCAACAAACCAAAATATGTGTATGCTCCTGTAAATATACCTTTTTTATATCTAGCAGCGGGGGTTCATTTTCCAGGGAGAAAAAGGACTTGATAGCATCCGTCAAGCAAGATGATAGCATAGTGAAGGCTATGTCAACGAGCAAGGTATGCTGGCCAACACCCACCCTTTTCTCTTCCTTGCTAGGAAAGTGTTTACCCATTACTACCCATACGAACAAGTAAAACCATGATTATGCAGTACATTGTTAGATTATCTTGCTGTAAAATTACTTGCTGCAATATGACCTACTAGTTGACAGTAAATCTGCGTATACCCGAAACATGCTCACAAGCAAGTGTCAGATTTTAACTTGGGCGGTGCTGCTAGATCGGAAAATGAAAGCCAGATCGACATGCGAAGGGTAGGGAAGATCAATCTTACCTGCGAAGTGGTACCAGATGAGGCTGGAGTAGACTTGTTCGAAGCTGGCACCACCAGAGCTTCGGGCAGCGCGGCCAGGGATTGGGGAGAAGAGGGGTCATTGTCGGACCGTGTTGTTGACGAAGCAGTGGAGAATCGTGGCCGGAGTAGGGGGAGTGGGTGGCCTCGCGGATCCGGCTGATTTGACGACGATGGGGGCGGCCAAGGTGACAGCTGGGCAAACCCTAGCGGTCGCCCTCCGCGTCGCCTCTCTGTCTCTGCAAACAACGAAGGGTGGTGGGATTGGGAATGGGGGTGGGATTGGAGTTGGGGCCATCGCTCGCTTTTCTCTCTGCCTCCCACTTGTACAGGCCCACAAAAGGAACACAATTTTGGTCGGGATCAGATGCAGATTTGGCAGCCTACCAATTCTGGCCGAACAGAAAGATCAGCATGACCAGGACAGTAGGACCACCACAGGTGTGCTTTTAAAGAAACCCTAAAAATACAGTGCTGTTCATATTGCATGTGCATCAGTCTTTCAGTACACCAATTGATCTTGAATAATTTTAAGCACTCCACAGTATATATATGAAAATAATGGTTGACCGATAAAATGGTAAACTATTAGATGTAAGGTTAAAAATATTTGAAAAAAATCAAGAATTGAATAGTATGCATTTTATGATTAAATTTAATAAATCTAACATTTTTGCAAAACTATGATAATTAAAATATTCATTGGTATTTAAAAAAAACACGTAAATGACTACTTATGCCAACCAGAACTTGTTCAGGGTTTCGATTATTCGTCTACTTTTTGGCATGCTGGTTCTCATCACGCCTTCTTCGGACCTTCTCTTTGTCCGACAAATTCCTGAGATATTGGGCTAGCGCCTTGTGTTTCACCCTCACACCATGCTTCATTGGTAGCCTTTGGCAACGCCTTCGGCGTGCTCAAGAATACTAATGAAAGCCGGGTCCAGATATTTGCCATAGAACACGCAACAATACGCCATACGCTTAAGCACGTTGCATTGTCCATTCTGCAATTCTTCAAGGATTTTCTGAGTGTGTGCATCCATCTCTTCTTCCGAAATGTCTGCATAATCATCAGAATAAGGCTGCAAGTTTAAATTATGTATGATATAAGCTGCACCATTATTTACAGTACCTAATAGTCCCTAAGTTCCATATTGTAGTGCCTATAAATTATTTTAAAAATAAATATATATTAACTTTGAAAATTTACGGAGAAAAAAGCAATATCAAATCCATATGAAAGCATAAATCATATTATGTACTTTTAAAAAAATATTGTCAATAAACATGGACAACCTTTATGATGTCTGACTTTTAGCATAAAACCAAATGCACTAAATTGTGGAGTGGATGAACATTTAATTTCTCAAAGATTGATTGAATAAATAATGATCATTATGTACTGATGATCAACAGTATTTAGAGCTAGATTCCATTATGCCAATTCAACAACATATTGATGGTTTAATGATTAACCTAACCTTAAACTTGAAGACAGATCTAGGGTTAAAAAAATTCAAATTACCGTAACGGAATTCCAGTCCATGCCGTGCATGTGCTGCTGTTGATCGACGACGGAGTAGTGCACCTCCTCGCGGACATGATGCTTCTCTGGGTCGGACACCGAGTAGTCCAAAGCTTTCTCGTGGGGATCCTGATCCATGCAATGGATGACGACATCGGTGGTTGGCCCCGCACGTCCACGATCTGTCACGACGGTGTCCATGACAGGCCTCGCACGTCCATGGCCACGATCTGTCACGGCTCACGATGGCCAATCAACCTCCACGAGTGGATTTCATATCTGGCGGCAGGGAGGCGGGCGTGTGAGAGGCGGCAATGGTTTTAGAGCGTACCCTAGGGGGAGAGATGCGGGGATTAATTGGTAGTTACCTATTATAGCGGAAATATTGACTAACCAAAAAGGCTGGAGGGATTGGTTCGACAAAAAATTTGATTGGTCGGCGTTGGAGTTGCCCTTACATACCCGTCTTGTACATCCACGTGATGCAATCCAAAGATCGTGTTCGGGGTGGATGGGTTGGGGATTGAAAATTTTGTACATAAACCCTAGTGCTCAAAACTTGTGAAACATGAGATCAAATTGTCATCAAGTGATCTAAAAATTTCAAACTGAGAAAAAGTGTACGCAGAGGCCATTCTAATATTACTTGGATCAAGACTTTGTGATCAACATGTAGCCACGCCACAACCAACACGATGGTCCCCGTGGCCATCTAGACATCACACCATGCACCGTTGGCCGCCTAGACCCTCAAGCCATGGATCGATAGTCGTCACGTCTCGCATGCATTTGCGATGCTAGCAATGTCATCACATGATGTCAAAAACTAACAAGTGTGTGACAATAATTTGAAAAAACAACAAGAAAATACTAAAGCATCAATATTTCAATCCTAGGTTGCTATAAGAGAAGCATGGATTTCCATCTACCAAGCTGAGTGCAGCTCAAGGCTGCAATTGCATTGCACTGGTACGTTAGATATAGTTGGCACACAAATTAACATGCACTGCTAACCACCTCGATCCGAACCATGCCCTCCTGTCCACCATGGGCAACATGATGCTCAACTAGACACATTTTATGGCAAAATAGTGCATGATGCCCAATCTCGGTGTGCAATATGTGTAGTTGGCTAGCGGTGCACGATTTGAATATAGCTGGCTAGGTGTGCATGGTTGGTGGCTAGATGACTAATAAGTGTGCCTGCGTCATGTCCATGTTGTCAAGGTTGACCGGTGGGTGTATACGTGGCCATGTGTGCATGCATCGTGTTGGACCAGCAGGCGTGTGGTGCATGCGGCGGGCCTTGGTGGCTAGAGACCACATAAAGCGGCACCGAGTTTTGAGGCAAATGAAGGATCGGGCCCCTCACTCCCTCCACAGGCCGGGCTCGTTCCCTCTCGATGGCTTGATCCAGCATGCAATATGGTCCCGTTTCATGTGGTCATGATCTAGATCTTGATTTTTCGAGGTTACAACCCTAGAAATGCTGTAAATGTCCCGAATATGGTAGCGGAGCGATAAAGGCCACGCAATGAACTACCCCCGGGTAATTTAAGTTTATTTTTCTCTACTCCTATAAAAGACTCAGTTGGTGATGGTGGTGTGCATGTCATCCATCATTTCTGACCATCAGATCTGCATCTAACGACTGTGATGTAAGCTGTGACATTTTTGGAACAAGACCCCACTTCTTTGCTCCAATTTGCAGAAACCCCTTAGTATCTTGAAACCAACCACATCCCTCCCCCACCTCATCAAGACAGTCACGAGGATTATATTTTTAGTGATATATATACCAAAACTAGTGTTTTTCTTTCAAGTTTGTGACCATGTATTATTCTACTTTGGATTTGTTGCAACGCACGGGCACATTGCTCGCTTCTTAGTGAACGAGCTAACGAGTTTCACGAGTAGCTCGTTAGTAACAACATAACACCAATTTTCATCTTACGCAACAATTTTTGTAGCACCTCAGCCCATCTATTCAATCTAATATAGATAGGAGGCAACAAACTAGTGCATTTCCTTTTGAGTGACCATCTTCCTTCTTGAAAACCACATCTACACACTCATCATGTAAATCGTAACAAATCAGAATCTGTTAACGAGCGCTCGCAAGCTTAACTAGCTTCAAACGAACCTAGCCAATCAGGGTTTTATGCTACCTAATATCAACGAGCCGAGGATTAATGAGCACGAGTTTAAGAAGCAGAGTAGCTCGTTAACCCCCCTACTGAAGGCTGCAATTGCATTGCACTAGTACCTTAGATGCCAAACCGCACACCAATTAACATAGGTCTACCTTAGTTCAACGCTTCCATATATACAAAACCAAACACCACTTAACAACACTGGTGCACATAGTTCAACCATAAACGTTCACCAACATAGAATAGCCTAGGGTAGTACTTCGCATAGTTAAAACCAAAAGAGCATCAATTCTAGCTGTGAGGGTGTGCACTGCCCTAAAGCCTCATCAAGTACTCGGCGTACGCAGCGTGCGCCACCCTAAAAGCGTGGCCATTCTTGAGGGAGCCATGGGATGCTCCGAGTGCATGCTAAATGACACTCTTCAGGTCGCCTTTCATCAACTTGTTGCAGAAAGGGCATCCGTAGCTCGGCCTTCCGATTCTAGGCCTGACACATTTTTCGTGCACCGCATTGTCAAGCTCCCTCGTCTTGCGCCTCCTGTAGATCCTCTGGGTTTCTGGGTCACTGTCGACGTTGTCAGATAGTACCTACATGTACAACAAAATGTTGCGTAAGTATATTTTAATAATGAGAATTCAGCAGGCACAGTGTCTATGAAACATAATATAATAGATGACAACGTAAAATATCTTCAAATGATCTTTAAAAAAATAAATGCATAACTTATTAGGTGCTACATAAACAACTAAATGGGATACCATATAGTAAAAGAAATGAAGGATCAACCATACATGTATGTTCCAAGCCCCGAACACAGATACCATGTCGAAGAGAGCAAACAACTTAGTGCAACAAAATTCACTTATTACGTAAAAATGCATGAACTGATGATGTAACATGGCAGAGCAGCATACTGATGTACTAATGCAAAAAAATGACTTATAACTTACATGCATGACTTTCTGATGTGCCACTGGTGCATCACTAGATAAAATAGCTACTAAGCTGTATCTATTTACGGTTAGAATTTTGTGTGCTTAGGATCATGGATATTGAAAGTCCTCATGTTATCGTCATGGAAGATTCCCCTTTTGATCGATACACCACCCATCAATGTTCCTAAACTATTCAATGTTCTAGATAAAGTAGTTATTATGAATTCTGACAATAAGTGATCCCAAATGTTGTACTTACAAAAAAAATACTAATTAAGACAACTCAAGTAAAACATTGATGATATCCAATTTCTTTCTAAAATAGCCATTGCTTAGAGATAACCAATGTTTAAAATCATTGCCACAGCCACTTATGGAACATTTAAACCAAAGATCGATCAAGTGCACATAGAACAAAAGCAGCCAAACATGTACTCAACATTTTAATACCTTATTTGCCTTGTACTCACCAGAGAAAACCTAGGATATTACAAAATAAATAAATAAAGGGGATAGATGACTAACGTCTTCTTCGTTCATGTCCCCGACGACCACAGGCTGGGGCAGAGGAGGCAGCACCCGCGACAGACAAGCAACCGGCTGAGGCTAAGGAGCCACCTGCTTCGGCCAAGAAGCCAGAGGAGCTACCTGTTCTGGATTATTAGCAGAATAATTTATATAGATCAAAAACTGACATATACATGCCTCAACAAATGTAATCTAGCTACACGGCTTCGGATCCAGGATTTCATACTTGGGTGTTAAAAAATTTATATTGCAAACTAAAATCACAACAATATTTTTCAAACGGAGGGAGTAATATCTAAAATGTTCATGTGAAAAGATTCTTTTTCCATCATAATGACAGTACTGACATGAATGACAGAAAATGAAGATTATTTACTTCATGACCATACAATAGGACATTTTCATAAACAAGGCATGGTGTTGTTATCCTTAAGTTGCAGAAAATATTTTCACAATCACCTATGTAGGCGATTCAATTCCAAGGTCCACCTACGTATTTGTATTAGCACAATTACCAACCCTAGCTGGATTTATTAGCAGAATAATTTATCTAGATCATAATATGACCTATAAAGGGCTCAACACATGTAACCTAGCTAGTTACCTAACGCATCTACAGAATCTTGATATGGAGTCCATCGATCAAAGATAAAAAGAAACCCTGCCCTTCCCCAAAACTAGAGAAAATGACCAACCAGAGAGCACCTAGGATTTTACAAAAAATTAAAGGAGATAGATGACAAACGTCTTCATTGTTGACGTCGCCAACAACCATAGGCTCGGGCACAGGAGGCGTCACCCGCGGCAGAGGAGACACCTGGTCCTTCTGAGGAGCCAGAGCAGCTATCTGGGACCACATAAATAGCAAAATATTTTTATATAGATCAAAAAATGTCATATACATACCTCAACTAATGTAACCTAGCGACACAGCTTCGGATCCAGGATTTCATAGTTGGGTGTTCAAAAATTTATATTGCAAACTAAAACCACAACAATATTTTTCAACCGGAGGGAGTAATATCTAAAATGTTCATGTGAAAATATTCTTTTTCCATCATACTGACAGTACTGACATGAATGACAGAAAATGAAGATTATTTACGACATGACCTTACAATATGACATTTTCATAAACAAGGCATGGTGTTGTTATCCTTTACTTAGAGAAAATATTATGCTAAAAATAAGCAACCAAAAAATATATTTCAAGTAGGGATGATAACAAGTCTAAAATATTTCACCCTATGGTAATTGGACTCCAGGAATCAAGCAATTGGTGTTGAGAAAATTGAACGACAAAATTTGTGTCTGCTGGATTAAGCGTTAGAGGCTAGTTTTATACGAATTGACATGAAGTTTAGTGCACAAACTACACCACTTTTTGTCCATTTACCAATAAAGCACCATATATAAGAAATTTCTGCCAAAACAATTCGGGTGCACTACTGTACCGGTGCTGCTGCTATTAAAATTTGGCATCAACACATTTTGGATGCACGAGAGCCATGGGATCGGAGTGGTTGGTAGATCTTAAAAACAACATAACCTGTACAATGAGGAGCCGATCCCCACACCCATGCACCCATGTGGATCCCCGCACCTATATTAATTGTAGAATGCTCTATGAACTTCACTTATATCTTTTAGAGTACAAATAAAATTATCATCGGCATTGGGATTGGAAGAGTATCATTAAAATATCATGCCTAGCTAAAAGGGCATTAGAGAAAAGCGCTTGTTGGGAGACAACCCAATATTTACCCCTACTGTTTTTATGTGTTCTCATAATTTTGCTACTGTATTAATCATGTTTTATAGCTTTTGTTTCAATAAAGTGCCAAGTAAAGCCTTTGGGATAATGTGGATGATAGTTGACTTGATTCTGTGCAAAAACAGAAACTTTTGCGTCCAGTACAGAAATTCCTATCTTTTACTGGTACGTGGAAAAATTCTGAAATTTTTACAGTTCATTTACATAAAAATTGTCTACTTTTTCATAATTGTTCAGAAATTTTGGAGTTACAGAAGTGTGACCTTAATTCAGATCTTTACGTACTGTTCTGTTTTTGACAGATTCTGTTTGCAATGCATAGTTTGCTTTTTTGATGGTTTCTATGGCTTATATTGCTCAATATAAATTGTAGAAATGATAGGGTACAGTAGGTATCATGTGATAAAAAAATTTAATCTTGTCTTGACAGTACCAAAGTGAATGATTTGTTTTATCATACTAACCCATCTCACGAAGTTCCGTTAAGTTTTGTGTGATTGAAGTTTTGAAGTTTTGGGTGAGATATCGATACGAGGAGAATAAGGAGTGGAAAGACCCTAAGCTTGGGGATGCCCAAGGCACCCCAAGGTAAATTCAAGGAAGACTCAAGCGCCTAAGCTTGGGGATGCCCCGGAAGGCATCCCCTCTTTCGTCTTCAAAACCGTCGGTATACCTTACTCGGAGCTATATTTTTATTCGTCACATGATATATGTTTTGCTTGGAGCGTATTTTCATTTTACTTGCTGTTTGAATAAAATCATTGGATCTGAAATCTTGAATGAGGGAGAGTCCTCCCATGGCTATTTAACTATTTGACTACTCATTGATCTTCACTTATATCTTTCTGGAGTAGTTTTGTCATTTACTCTCGTGCTTCACTTATATCCTATGAGTAAATGGTTGAATGAATTGAATATCATAAATATAAAATTATATATGCTTCATATGCTTATCCCATGGGGAGTAATGAATTCACATATAAGAAGTATAGGTGGTAAAATTTATTGAAAGTTAGCAAACTCAACATTGGTCACTTGAACAATTCATGAAAGAATATTGAAGGAAGAGAGATTCCACATATAAATATACTATCTTGGACATCTTCTATGATTGTGAGCCCCATTAATTATTTTCAAACTTGATGTGGCACCCCTGACTCAATCGTGCACTAATCATACACGCAAACATGCACGATCAAGCACAGGGACTCACGGGAAGATATCACAACACAACTCTAACACAAATAAACGGAGATCCACGAATATTATAGACCCGGGATCACGAGGATCCGTATACATAAGTCAGTCATACAAATAATATCGGGTACAGACATAGTTAATCAAGGTTTGCCTGAAGAAGGCTAGCACAAACAATGACTCTAGATCGAAAGGCCAAGGGTTCCTGCCTAGGGCCTCCGATCCTACTCCTGGTCGGCTGGCTCAATCCAGTAGTAAGTGCCGTCTGGGCCCTCCTGGTAGTAAGCTCCTACGGTGGCATCTGGCTCCTGGGCTCCATCGTCTGAGGTAACATTAAAAGGGGTATGGGGGAAAAAGAGGTAGCAAAGCAACCGTGAGTACTCATCCAAAGTACTCAGCAAGCAAGGATCTACACTACATATGCAACATTATCAAAGAAAGGCTGTATATGTGGACTGGGCTGCAGAAATGCCAGAATAGAGAAAAGACCTAGTCCTATCGAAGACTAGCATCTTCACGAAGCCACCGTCTTGCAGCAATTAGAAGAGTACAAAAAAAACATTTTATTAAGCAAGCATGTTGAGGCAAAGCCTAGAGATCCTTCCTCGACTCCCTGCGAGAAAGCGATCCCGAAGCTTCAATTAGTTAAACATGTATCCAGTTCAAGTAATAGATCGGGATACCAAACTGAGTGCCCTGTTACCGTGGACACGGCTATTCGAATAAATCACTTCCTTGCAGGGGTGCACTAATGTTACCCAACACGCTCGATCACCTCTGGCCGTACACACTTGCTGGGTAATGCCCGGCCTCAGGAGATCAACACGAAGCAGCGCCCTACCTAGGCTCAACAGAGAGGTCAACACGCCGGACTAACCTATGCACCCAGGGGTGTTGGGCCATCGCCCCGGGCGCTCCTGCGCGTTGCGAGAATGGCCGGGGAGCAGGCACGACACTAAACTCGTGAGTGAAGTATCCAGCCCAACCCCAACAATCAGCCCGCACGGTGAACTGTGACGTCTGATGAGCTTTCGGGAGAAACGTACGACGTAGAGGGCCCCATAAACCATTATCCCGCGTGGTGGTAGTGCGTATAGGCCATTGGCCAACTCAGATCAATTACCCAAATCCATTAGGCGTATTTAATAACTCGCGGAGACGATCAGAGTTTCTGATGCTCCGCCACAATATCTTTCTCGGGTGCCCTCCTGGCAAACCCGACTGCATAATTTCCCCCGCGGATACCCCTCAGGGTCGACCCACCTGCGACAAAGGTCAATGTAACCGTGTGGTCATAACATCAAGGGGGAAACCCCGAGGAATCACCCTCGGTGAATTCCACTCGATCAAATCAGCAAGGTGAACGTAGGAGGAATCACCCTCGAGGTTCACACTTGAGGGATTGCACGACAGAGTCGTATCGGGAGTGGTGAAGGAGGAATCACCCTCGATGACCACGACCGAACATCTACACTACAGAGTTATCATCAGGAGTGCGTTACGAGGTATCACCCTCGGCACTTGTTAGTAACTATGCAGAGTCGTACAACAAAGGGGGGTGAAGTGAGGTGTCGGTCTCTGGACGTCGATCATGTTGATCGAGTCATCGATGATGAAGCAGAGGCAAAAAGGACAAGGTGGGGGTCAGTGATGGATCACTAACCAACCTATACTAAGCAGTTTGAATTAGGCAGGTAAGGTAGCAATAAGCAGGTTACAAAAACAGGCTATGCATCAGAATAGGAGAAATCATTTATAGTAGCAAAATCTAATGCAAGCATGAGAGAATGGAATGGGCGATATCGGAGTGATCAGGGGGGGGGGGGCTTGCCTGGAAGCTCTGCTGAGAGGGGCTGGTCGTCAGAAGGCTGCTCGTCCGGAGAGTAGTCGTACTCTGCTGCGTCGGCGTCGGTCTCGGCGTCTATCGAGAGAGAAGGAGGGGAAGGAAACAATAAATTCACGGCAAAAATGAAAACGATATGCATGACATGGCAATAAACGACACTAGGTGTGATCTAACGCAATACTAGGTGTTACTGGCGAATGGGGAAAACATCCGGGAAAGTATTCCCGGTGTTTGCCATTTTTGGACAGACGGACCGGAGGGGGACGGTTGCAGGTTCGCTATGCTAGGGATGTGTGGCGGACGAACAAATTGCGTATTCGGATTCGTCTCGCCGTTCTGAGCAACTTTCATGTACAAAGTATTTTCATCCGAGCTACAGTTTATTTTCTATGATTTTCTAAAGTTTTAATTATTTTCTGAATTTATTTAATTATTTTAAATCAACATTATCCAAAACAGTAAATGATGACATCATCATGACATCACCATGACGTCAGTAGGTCAAACCCTGCTGACCAGAGTCAAACCTGACCTGTGGGTCCAGTGGGACCCACTTGTCAGTGACTCAACTAATCAAACAGAGTTAGTTTAAACTAATTAGGTTAATTAGTGGGTGGGGCCTACTGGTCAGTGAGAGATTAGTGTTTTAATTAACTAATTAATTAATTTACAGATTTAGTTATTTATAAAAATCTTTTTAATAGGGCCAGCCCAGTCAGCAGTTGACCCAGTCAACAGGTCAGCTGGACCGACTGGTCAGTGGCACAGCGGGCCCCACATGTCGGGCCAGGTCAGCGGTGGCCGGCGACCCGTCGGAATCTCGCCGGCGAGCTCGTTTGCAGCGGCGCGGCTTCGGGAGGTGGTCGGAAATCGCGTATGGGCCACCATTTTGGTCGCGGAGTGGTGTGTTGGAACGGCAAGAAGATGTCGCGGCAAATGGCGGTGGTGCGAGGTGCTGCGGTGGCCGGAGCTAACGGCGGCGAGCACGTCGGCGGCGGCCGTTTCGGGTGTGCTACGGGATGGGGGCTACGGTGCGCGCGCGATCGAAGCAAGTGGCTAGGCGAGGCCTACTCGATGCGACGAGCAAGATGGGCATGAGCACGGGGCCATTTGGTCGCCGGAACGAGACCGGCGATGAGCTACGCGGCAGCGAGCTCGGGCGAGATGGGGGCGGTAGCTACGACTACGGAGAGAGAGCGGGGAGAGGAGGGATCGACGCGGGGGCTCACTAGCATTGCAGAGAAGGCCCAGGGACGGCTCAAGGAAGGGCGACGGCGGTGAATCGAGGAGGCGTTCGACGGCGGCCGTAGGGGAAGAAGACGAGGCAGTCTGGCGATGGAGGGGTCCTCGGCTTCGGCTCGTTGACGCAGACGACGTAGCGGAGCTCGGCGGTGATGCTGGACTCGCCGGAGCGGCGAGGCGGAGGCGGTGGCTTCGCGGGCGACGGAGCAACGGCGAAGGCCGCGTCGGCCATGGCGGAGAGCGAGCGAGGGAGGGGAAAGTGGGGCGAGGGAGACGCCAGGGGGTCGCGGGGCTTGCCCTTATCCTCCACGCGGGCGCTGACGCGCTGTCGAGCAGGGAGGGAGGGGGGCCAGCTCGGGCGAGGCGCGCGCACCAGGTGCTCGACAGCGAGCGAGGGTGAGCAGTGCCGGAGTTGGGAGGAGGTGCGGGGTGGGCTGGGCCGGCGCTGTAGCCACTTAGGCCCAGCCGCTGCGGGCCTTTTTCTTTTTCTTCTTTTCTTTTCTGTTTTGTTTTCTGTTTCCTTTTGTTTTTCTGTTTTGCAAATTGTTTAGCCACTAAACTACTTTTACAAAATAAGTGACCTAGCTCATAAATTGCAGTGCATTATTATCTAACACCAAAAACTATTTTGGGTCAAATATAATTTCATATTTAATTTAGATTAAATAAAAGGTTATTAAATGTTGATGTTTGCTACTGTTTGAGGTTGTTAGGGTCAATTAACCAAGCCCATTGATGTTGGTTACAATTTTATAATTGCCTCTGAATTATTTGCTATTTAATGAACATTTTAGTTTCCACTCTGGAACAACTTTTATTTCCACTTTAATTTAATTTGAAGTTTGAATTAGGAGTTTGAAATGCAATATGATGCAAATGATGGCTAGGCACTGTTAAACTTACTGACATGGCATTAACTAAAGGTGATCACTGTGGTTAATTACATGGGGTGTTACACTTGAGCAAATTAGTTGAAGTTGGACAAGGAAGACAACGTAATGAGTTATGTTTGGGTATATTTGCATAGAAGTTATATTGTTATGGATCCTCTAACATTTGTTGCTTGCTTAGGATCTTTTGCTAGCCAAAATTTTGTACTAAGTAGAGATACTACTTGTGCATCCAAAACCCTTAAACCCTGTTTCATGTCATGAGTGTCCACCATATCTACCTATGGATTGAATAAGATCCTTCAAGTAAGTTGTCATCGGTGCAAAAAGCAATAAAAATTGCTCCTAAATATGTATGATCTTTTATTGTAAGGGAAAATAAGCGTTGTACGAACTTGTGATGGTAAAGGATTAAAAGCGATGGACTGCATAATAAAGGTTGCTATCACAAAGGGCAATACAATGTGATGTTCCTTTGCATTAAGGGTTTGCACATCCAAAATTAAAAAGCGCATGACAACCTCTTCTTCCCTCTGCGAAGGGCCTATCTTTTACTTTTATGCAAGAGTCAATAGTATTCCTTTTAATTTAAACCTCAATTATTATTTAGTTGGCAAGCATCATGTGGTGGGGAAAGATCCAAGCATATATGGCCATTCAAATATATTTGATCATGAATTATTATTGTTGACAATTATCTATATGATAAATAAGTTGGGAGGCGAAACATTAAGCCCCTATCTTCCTCTGTGTTTGACGGATGCTATTTCTTCTAAAAATATGCTTTGAGTGTTAGCAATCATGGAAGACTATATGATAGTTGAGTATGTGGAATTTGCTAAATCAAAGCTCTTACATAGACCCTTCCTGAAAATAAAATGAATTGCAATTGTTTGGTGACTGAAAGCCTAGTTTGTTAGTTTTCAAGAAACTTTATGGTCTATACTTTAACATGTGAATAGCTTGTTACTTGATCATGAGAAGTTTTATGAGATGAGCTACTGTTTATGATAAAGAATAATGCTAGAAAAAGTGTTTGGAACTATCCTTGATCAAATTTATGCACTATGCTAGCATTCACACTTCATAAATTATTTCTTCTATCATTTACATACTCGAGGACGAGCAGGAATTAAGCTTGGGGATGCTGATACGTCTCCGACGTATCTATAATTTATGAAGTATTCATGCCATGTTTACAACAATTTTATATGGTTTTGGTATGATTTGATTAGAACTAACCCAGACTGACGCTGTTTTCAGCAGAACTACCGTGGTGTCGTTTCTTGTGCAGAAATAAGAGTTCTCGGAATGGGCTAAAAATTTACCATGATTTTTTATGGACCAAAAGAGAACCCCGAAGCACAAGAGTTGGACCAGAAGAGTCCCGAGGCAACGACAAGGTAGGGGGGCACGCCCTACCCCCCCGGGAGGGTGCTCCTACCATGTCGCTGCCTCGTGGACCCCCTTGATGTGAGACTGACGCCAAAAATTCCTATAAATACCAAAACCCCCAGAAAGAAACCTAGATCAGGATAGCCATGAAAAATCAATCTAGGCCCTCTCCGGTACCCTGCGGAGGGGGCCATCATCACCGGAGGCCATGGAGGAGGATCCCGGAGGGGGCCATCATCGCCATGGAGTCCAAGGACCAGAGGGAGAACCTCTCCCCATCTAGGGGGGAGGCCATGGAGGAGGAAGCACAAGGGGGAGACCCTCTCCCCCTCTCTCTCGATGGCGCCGGAGTGCCACCGGGGGAACCATCGCCGCGGTGATTGTCTTCATCAACATCACCATCTTCATCATGTTCCTCATCTCTTTTCGGCGGTCCACTCTCCCGCACCCCGTTGTAATCCCCTACTTGAATATGGTGTTTTATGCCACATATTATGATCCAATGATGTGTTGCCATCCTATGATGTTTTGAGTAGTTTCTTTTGTCTGTTGGGTTGATTGATGATCTAGATTGGTTTGAGTTGTATGTTTTATTTTGGTGCTGTCCTATGGTGCCTTCCGTGCCGCGCACACGTGAAGGATTACCGTTGTAAGGTGTTGCAATACATTCATGATTCGCTTATAGTGGGTTGCTAGAGTGACAGAAGCTTTAACCCGAGTAAGGGGGTTGTTGCATATGGGATAAAGGGGACTTGATGCTTTAATGCTATAGTTGGGTTTTACCTTAATGATATTTAGTAGTTGCGGATGCTTGCTAGAGTTCCAATCATAAGTGCATATGATCCAAGAAGAGAAAGTATGTTAGCTTATGCCTCTCCCTCATATAAAATTGCAATGATGACTACCGATCTTGTTAACAATTGCCTAGGATAATTCCGCACACCGACCCATCATTATTCCACACTCGCTATTTATAATATATAGTAATATATTCTAACTTCATGTTAATAGCACCTACTTTTATATTTTAGTTCTCCAATATCATGCAAAGTTATCCTCTTCATACCCACAACGTAGTTTATTTCTCGTTCCTAGATGGAAGCAAACGTTCGGTGTACGTAGAGTCGTATCAGTGGTAGATAGGACTTGAGAGAATATTGATCTTATCTTTAGCTCCTTGTGGGTTCGACACTCCATACACTACTGGAATCAGGATCTTTGCCGTCAGCTAGCTGACGGCAAAGAAGGTCTTTGCCATCAGCTTACAGAAAACAGACGGCAAAGAAAGAGCTGACGGCAAAGATCATGTTTGCCGTCAGCCAGCTCTTTGCCGTCTGCTAGTAGACGGCAAAGAGGAAGGGTGGCACATTAACGAGAACCACCTAACGGCCACTTTCTTTGCCGTCTGCTAGCAGACGGCAAAGAAAGTGGCCAACCTAACGGCCGTTTCCCCCGGCCCCACCCCACTAGCTAGGCTCTTTGCCGTCTGCTAGCAGACAGCAAAGAGCTTTGACCTAACAAAAAATGGTCAGCGCCCGCGCCCCCACCCCTCTCTCTCTCTCCCCTCTGTCTCTCCCCTCACCTCACCTGCGCCATCCCCGTGCCCGAGCCGCCCCCACCGCTGACCCCCGCCACCCACGCGGCCCCCGACCCCGACCCCCACCGCCCCCGACCCCCAAGGCCGCCCGTCGCCCCGGCGCCCCGCCCAGGCCTTGCGACCGCCCCGGCGCCCTGCCGCTCAGGTCGCCCGTCGCCCGTCGCCGCTCCGCCGCCCGTCGCCTCTCAGGCCAGCCGCCCCCCGTCGCCCGGCACCGCTCCGTCCAGCTGCCCCCTGGTGAGATTCTTCCCTTTTTTTTATTTCTTTTTTTCTTGCTATTTAGGTTAGTTGATTTAGTTTTACTGTTAGTAATTTAGGTTAGTTGCTTTTTTAGGTTAGTAGGTTGTAGGTTAGATTTTTATATTTAGTCATATTTTAGGTTAGTAGATTTTAGGTTAGTCTATTTTAGGTTATTAGTACATTTTGTGAGATGAAAAAAAAGAAGAAGAAAGAAAAGTAGAAGTGGAGAGGAAAGGAAATGAAATGAAGAAGACAAGGAGAAGACACAGAGGAGAAGAAAAGAGAAGAAGAAGAAAACGGAAAGGACACAATGAACAAAAAGCGACTAAGCCGCAGCGCAGACTAAACCAAGAAGAAAGACGACGCAGAATAAGACAGCAAGCGGAGGAGGGGCGACGATTAGCAGCACAGCATGAACGACCGCCAGAAGAAGAAGAAGAAGATGAAAGAAAAAGAAGTACAAGTAGAAGATGAAAAATAGAAGTTGGAAAAGTAAAAAAAGAGGGTCGCCGAGGGAAAAGAGGGTCGCCGAGTGGTCGAGGGGTCGAGGATCGAGGGGAAAAGGAGTCGAGGGTCTAGGGGTCGAGGATCGAGGTGTCGAGGGGTCGAGGGTCGAGGGGAAAAGGGGTCGAGGATCGAGGGGAAAAGGAGTCGAGGGTCTAGGGGTCGAGGATCGAGGTGTCGAGGGGTCGAGGGTCGAGGGAAAAAGGGGTCGAGGAGTCGAGGATTTGCCATCCCGACCCCGACACCCCGACCCCAACACGACACCCCGACCGCGCCTCGACACCCCGACACCACGACCCCGACACAGCACCCCGACCCCGACACGGCACCCCCGACCCCGACACAGCACCCCGACCCCGACATGACACCCCCGACACCCCGACCCCCGACACGACACCCCGAGACCCCGACACGGCACCCTCGACCCCGACACAGCACCCCGACCCCGACACGACACCCCCGACACCCCGACACCCCGACACGGCACCCCGGACCCCGACACTGCACCCCGACCCCGACACGACACCCCGACCCCCGACACCACCCGAAAAAGGTGCTCTTCGGCCTTCCAGAGGCCGACGGGGTCATATATTTGTGAATTATGAGTTAGGTCAGGTATTCAATTATTATTATGTACATATATATATTGTTAATTAGTTCATGTTATTAGGTATTCAATTTTTTATTATGTTCATGATCATGATACACACTTAAAAATTTTATTATGTTTATGTTGTAGTAATTTTGTTTACTCTTTGTCATTGCAGGTGTTGACAGATGTTGGGCGCGGGTCGAGAGCGCTCCGAGCCTCCTTCCTCGGCGTGTGCTGGGAGGGGTGCTATTATTCCACCATAGCACCTTCAGAGAGCGCTGGTAGACAGTATGCTGACACCGGCGGGTGCTTCTTCTTCGGATGGGAGAGGTCGGGGGGAAGACGAAGAGGGGTGCTAGAGGTGGACGTGGCGACGGGAGAGGTAGGAAGGCTGCTGCGTCTTCCTCGCCGCCACCCCTAGCTGATTCTCCCGACCACCAGAGTGCTCTGTCTCAGGTGGACCCGTCTGACTTGGACCCATCTCGGACTTCGGTCCACGAGCTTCGGGCCGACGAGCCTTCGTCCGACGAGACTCGGGTCCTAGAGTCTTCATCCCAGGAGACTCCGGTCCCAGAGTCTTCATCCCACGTGACTCCGGAGGCTAGTGGCCATGCTGATGGTGGCGAGGACAACTTTTCTGAGGATAGCTATAGCGAGGGCGAGCTGGTTGAGGGGGGCAAGAAGGTCTACCAGCGTGGTGGTACAAAGCTCCCGCCCGTGCCGCCGACCCGCGATCAGATGTGGTTGATTGAGCCTAACGGGGAGAAGTAAGTGCATTTACTCTTTTTTAACCTTTTTCCTTCATGTTTCTTCAAATTAATATCTAATGTGTTGGCCTTGTCATACTGTAGGGGTTGGAAACACGCCCCTGGTGTCCGCAGGCCCAACCAGGTCCTGGTGTGCTTTGCCGGCACCACTTCCCGGGGTGGGTCACGTTGCCCGGTGAGGGTGAGGTTCCACAGCTAGCACTAAGCAGGGAGCTGTACGTGGCTGCCCCGGCCCCGCCGGAGGAGGGGGTTGATGGTGTCTTGTGCGAGACGGTGGCCGACATTGTGATCCGGCGGTTTTGGGTAATTTCTCCTTTACAGAATTAAAAATCAATAGTACCTAGTGATTGTACTAATCAGTGTTGTCTTGTTTGATTGCAGACCTTCTACAGGTGTCTTGAGGAACACGAGGCGAATGCAGCTATGGTTGTCGAAGCTGAGTGCAAGCGCCTACTTCAAAACTTACGGCACGAGGCTCGGGTGCAGGCTGTTCGAGACTACTACGCCTCGACTAACATTAAGAGGGCCAAGAAGAAGTGCCGCGCCAAGTATCTGAGTAAGGAGAAGTACATGACGGTAATTACGTATTCTTAAGGCCTTGTACTTAGTTTCCTTGATTTGATTCATAGGCGTAGCGCTGAAATTTCTCTTTGTCTAACTTAGGTGCCCCCGAGATGGTGTGCGGATAGGATGGACTATTGGGAGGCGTTGGTGGATGAGTGGTGCTCTCCCCAATGGCTAGCCGTCCACAACAAGGCCAGGGATAAGCGTGCCCAAATGCAAGGTGTGCCACACCATCAAGGGAGCTCCAACCTGTTTGAGTACGGGGATCACTGGGTATGTGGTTTGCTTCACGATTCATGCAATTTCATTCTTCATGCTAGCTTGAGCCCTTAACTAATATTTTGTTCCTCTCTTTTAGGCGCGACACAACAAGAAGGATGTGCCACCGCTGTACGACCTCTATGCCATGTCCCATACTGCCCTGTTCAAGAAGGCCAAGGCATTCTCTGAGGATGACCTCGATCATCCAAAGAGCTTCACCAACATCTCCTCCCACAACAAGCTCGTGAGGTACAGAGACGTTGGGAAGACAAGGAAAGGGGAGGACTTCAACCCGAGCCAGAGTCCTTTTGATCCAGAGATCGTGATGCTATCTGGTGGCGGGAGGTACCATGGCTCGGTAGCCATTGGGGATGGACTGATACGTTGTCCTAGAACTCTCCCGGAGATCAAGAAGCGCCAAACGAGCTCCGATCCTGAGATAAGGCCTCGTCCACGGCCAATGGAGCTCGCCATCGAGGCTAGGGCCCAGGAGCTTCTGGAGGAGGCAAACAAGCAGGCGGTAGAGAGGGAGAGGGACATGGAGGAGAGGACGGCAAGGCTGTTGGTGGAGGAAAGGAACCGGAACGACGCGTCTCACCGGGCCCTATACGAGCTCCTCGTGGTAAGTTTCTCCTGCATATTAGCCAAATTATGCACGTAATGTTCGTTTCATTACTAACTAATATGACAGACTCGTGAAAACAAAATGTGCAGACCGTGTGCCAGAACAACGGTCAGACCCCTCCGCCGATGCCCCAGATTGGTATAGCGCCCACGGTGAGTTTCATTTGAATGGTCATTAGTTACTAGTATTCACATTTGAGTTGCATCATGCTAACAAGACATTGCAAATGATCTTTGGTGCAGCATGCCTCCCGACAAGCATCGACCGATCCTTCTCCGTCTGGCACTAGCGCAACCCCAACCGGTCCTTCTCCGTCTGGCACTGGCACAAACCCGACCGGTCCTTCACCTCCGTGATGATGATAATTTTTCCCAAGTGTTTTGCTTAACAAATGCATACTTAGCTTAAGAAATGGCCTACTTAGCTCGAAAATGACCTATACTTAGCTTATTTTCCTCGAAAATGACATGTTAACCTTACTTAGCTCCAAAATGACATATTTTACCTAGGATAGCTATAAAATGACCTATACTTAGCATTTTTTTCTCCAAAATGACTTGATATGCTTAGTTAGCTAAAAAATGGCATAACTACCTAGGATAGCTCAATAATGATCTATACTTAGGTTAGCTAGTTCATTTATGACATAATTAGCTCACTTGGGTAAAAAATGGCATAATAACCTTGGTTTAGCTCCAAAATGACCTATACTTAGCTTATTTACCTCGAAAATGACATAATAACCTTACTTAGCTCCAAACTGACATACTTTACCTAGGATATCTATAAAATGACCTATACTTAGCATTTTTTCCTCCTAAATGACTTAATATGCTTAATTAGCTAAAAAATGATATTACTACCTACGATAGCTCAATAATGATCTATACCTAGCTTACCTAGTTTATTTATGACATAATTAGCTTACTTAGGTAAAAAATGGCATGATAACCTTGGTTTAGGTCCAAACTATCATATAATTAGTTTATTTTCCTCCAAAATGACAAAATAACCTTACCTAGCTCCAAAATGACCGGTTTTAACTAGGATAGCTCTAAAATGACCTACACTTACCATTTTGTCCTCCAAAATGAATAAATATGCTTAATTAGCTCAAAAATGGCATAACTACCTAGGTTAGCTACCAAATGACCTATACTTAGCTTCATTACTTCATTTATGACATACTTACCATACTTAGGTAAAAATGGCATGATAACCTTGGTTTAGCTCCAAAATGACATAGACTTAGCTTATTTTCCTCCAAAATGACAAAATAACCTTACCTACCTCCAATATGACCGATTTTAACTAGGATAGATCTAAAATGACCTACACTTGCCATTTTGTCCTCCAAAATGAATAAATATGCTTAGTTAGCTCAAAAATGGCATAACTACCTAGGTTAGCTCAAAAATGACCTATACTTAGCTTCTTCAGTTCATTTATGACATACTTAGCATACTTAGGTAAAAAATGGCATGATAACATTGGTTTAGCTCTAAAATGACATAGAATTAGCTTATTTTCCTCCAAAATGACAAAATAACCTTACTAAGCTCCAAAATGACCTATTTACCTAGCTTAGCTCTAAAATGACCTACACTTAGCATTTTTACCTAGCTTAGCTAAAAAATGGCATTTTACCTACCTTAGTTAGAAGAATAAGAAGATAAAGAAGAGGAGAGGAGAAAAAGAAAGAGAAGAAAAATTCTTCTTATTCTTCTTCTTCTAGCTAGTCTTCTTCTTCTTCTTCTAACTTTCTTCTTTCCCAATTTGCAGATTTGCTTTAGATGAGGAAGCTTGCGTTGATGGATTCTACTCTTCTCCTTGTGCTTCCTTTTTGTTTTGATTTTGTACGATATGTATGTATGGATGAAACTTGGAGTCTACACTTTGCGTTGATGAAACTTGCGACCTAGATATGTATGTATGGTTGAAACCATTGTATGCTTGTTATTGGATATAATGCATATGTTCCTCTCTTCACGATTCATGTGTTGGTATGCTTGTAGAAAGTATTTTCAAATGTGTATATATATATATCTGTGAAATTCTGTGAAATTGAATGAATTTAAGAAAAAACAGAAAAAACAGGGGCTGTACAGGCTCTTTGCCGTCTGCTGGCAGACGGTAAAGAGCTTTGCCATCAGCCAGCAGACGGCAAAGCTGCCACGTGGCAGCTACCTGTGCAACCTGGGGGGCATTGGGCTGGCCTATATGGTTGCTTTGCCGTCAGCTGGCAGACGACAAAGACCTTTGCATCTTTGCCGTCTGCCAGCAGACGGCAAAGCACGCCGTTAACCCCTTAACGGACCTAAGCTTCCACGTGTACCATCCAGGCCCTTTGCCGTCTGCTGGCAGACGGCAAAGGCCTTTGCATCTTTGCCGTCTGCCAGCAGACGGCAAAGTGCCCTTTGCCGTAGTTTGTTCAGCAGGATGTGTTGCCGTCTGCTGGCTGACGGCAAAGGCCTTTGCCGTCCGCTAGGCATGCCTTTGCCGTTAGCCATGGCAGATGGCAAAGTTCCTGATTCCTGTAGTGATACTTATCACTTCCACCTTTGGGAATTGCTACGATGATTCCTTGCACTTGGGGATTATCATTAGGCATCACGACGGCGGAGGTGCAGCGGTGGGAAGGGTGCAGCAGCGGGAAGTGCACGGCGAGTAGTGAGGCATGGGAGGAGAAAACCCTCGATTGTGGCTATTTGTGGATTTGTGGATGGAGAAGGGGATGAGGGGGGCGGCGATAAGATTAATTCTATGGAGAAGCGGAGTGGCCGGCTTTAGTCCTTGGCTAGTCAAACTCAATTGTTGCCACGTTCACACCTCCCCGCGCGTTGTTCACACCACCATGTCTGCCACGTCAAAACGCAACTTCTCACTTAAATGAATGGCCCAATCGTGCACAGCCATGATTTAGGAGTAATGCAACTTCCCTTCAAAAAAATGTGTAATGCAACTGCTCCCTCATTACACAGAATAAAGTCATACAGTGGGACAACTGCATTTGTAGGCTTGTTTCATGTGCACGTGTCATGTTTTATATTTGTCCAAAAATATGTTGTAAAACTTTACAAACAATGGAATGGCAAATGGATGTGACAAAACTTCGTCGGTAATGGCGCGGATTAGTCTGCCATATGCCCGATGTCCGGTACCGAGGAGGGGAATGTTGATCCACGCGATGCCATGCGTTTCATCTGGACCCATATCATGCACCCCTAGCCAACCGGGCCAACAACATGCGCCACTAGCCTTCTCGATCCATACCATGCGCTAGTGTCCACCATAGGCAGAGATGCTCATGTGGACAGGTTTGCTAGCACTAGTGAATGATGTCGGATCTCGGTGTGCAATATGTGTAGCCGCGTGTCGCTTTGGCATGCCTGGTATACCGAGGGAAGGGACTCGTCGAAGGTCCAATGAACCGCGGTGGGGTCAATGGTGGATGTATGGTGTGGGTCAACCTAGCTAACAATGCATGGTTTGAGTGTAGGTGGCTAGGTGTGCATGGCTGGGGGCTAGATGGCTAATGAGTGCGCATGCATCATGTGTACATTGTCAAGGTTGAACAGTGGGTGTCTACTTGGCCACGCGTGCATGCATGGTGTGGGTCTAGTTGGCGTGTGGCACACGGGATGTGCCTTGGTGGCTAGGGCCCATATCTTGCAGCACAGAGTTCTGAAGCAGATGAAGGGGCGGGCCCCGCTCTCGGTCCATAGGACGGACTCGTTCCCTCTCGATGGCTAGCTCTGGGATGCGTTTTGGTCTCATTTACACACAACCTACATGAAGGCTTATGCGTGCTACTCTTGATGTTCGACCACACCCTCCATGGGTTATATGATGACACCGCGACAGGTCCCATGAAATTCCGATCCCTCGTGAATTTGCACGGATTATAGCGGCATCAGATGACACGCCGACATCATTGCCCTAGACAACGGCTCCGAGGCGGCCCTTCCCATTGGTAGCACATGGCCCATATATGGACCAGAGAGCTTAGCATGGGACTGTCACCCCAATCCCTGCTATGATTTCATGTGGCCGCGTAGATCCTGAATTTTCGAGGATACTACCCTAGAAATGCGGCAAATGTCCCGAATATGGCACGCGGGCCCCGAGAAAGGCTGGGACCTGGCATGCGCTTTTGGATTGTTCTCTGTTGACTCGAGAGAAAGCACCGACGGAAATGGAGGAACGGGCCCCGCACTCAGTGCGCAAAACGGGCGCGTTCCCTCAAGGTAGCTAGATCGAAACCATGCACCCCCGCCGTCTAGACCCACGTGGCGCACTACTTAGGCACTAGACCCACACCACTTACGCCAGCCCCCAAGCCAAGCATTCCCCCTGTGTAGACTCATATGTCTCACCCTGCAAATAGCTTAGCACAAGACTTTCACCCCGATTTCCACAACATTCACCACTACACGTAAGTGTTCACAAAATGGACTATCCCATTATCAACTTTTTTTTTGCCAAAACAATGAAGTTGTTTTTAAATTGCTTGAAAATAGTAAGGTTTCTGTTAAATTATAATTTCATTAATTACACATTATAAGATGCATTTTTTGTCCCTCAAAAAGGGATGCATTCCTTTTAGTAAACCCACAAAATTCCTTCCTTCCCTCGAAAAAATGAATCCTTCTTGACCCTCTCACGATCACGTTCACAGTGGCCTCGCCCTATAATCTAGGAGTGGTCGATCCTATCTCCCCACGGGGGACAACTTCCACGCAGTATCTACTCCCTCCGTTCCTTTATATAAGGTGTATTTGTTTTTTTCAAAAGTCAAACGAGTGCATGTTTGACCAAGTTTTAAGAAAAATATATCAATATCCACAATATGAAATTTATATCATTTTATCGATCATGAAAGGTAGTTTCATATTTTATCTATTAGGTATTGCAGATGTTTCTATATTGTTCTATAATCTTGGTCAAAATTTCAAATGGTTGACTTGCACAGAAACCAATACACCTTATATTCTGGGTGGTTGCAAATATCTCTCCAAAATGGTTTATTTTGGGAAAATCACCTTCTTTTGTTTTTCCTTCCAAAGATGTGTGACGAGAAAACATGGAACAAAATCGTAGGAGGCACAGTGGGATACGTGCACATGCTGTCTTTTTGTACTACAAGTGCACTTGTTGGCAAATTGCATGTGCACGTGTCATCTTTCATTTTTTCTTGAAAATTATGTTGTACACCTTTACATAGATGATTGAATTATTATTTTCATATGTTATTAATTCCTAAATATTGAATTTCAGCATGCACCTAACACATGGCATCCAAGCTTCATCGGCGACCGCTTGGATTCGTCTGGCATATGCCCGCTGTTCGGTACCGGGCAGGGCAATGTGGATCCAAGCGATGCCATGCGTTTCATCTGGACCCATGTCATGCACCCCTAGTCAACCGGGCCAACAACATGTGCCGCTAGGCTTCTCGATCCTAACCGTGCGCTAGTGTCCACCATGGGTAGAGATGCTCAGGTGCACAGGTTTGCTGGCACTAGTGAATGACGTCGTATCTCGGTGTGCAATATGTGTAGCTGCGTGTCGCTTTGACATACCTGGCATGCCGAGGGAAGGGACTTGTCGTAGGTCCAACGAACCAAGGTGGGGTCAATGGTGGATGGATGGTGTGGGTCAACCAGGCAAATGGTGCACGGTTTGAGTGTAGGTGGCTAGGTGTGCATGGCTGGGGGCTAGCTGGCTAATGAGTGCGCATGCGTCTTGTGTACTGATAGGTCTCCAACGTATCTATAATTTTTGATTGTTCCATGCTATTATATTATCTGTTTTGGATGTTTTATATGCATT
This sequence comes from Thinopyrum elongatum, assembly GCA_011799875.1. Classification (NCBI taxonomy): domain Eukaryota; kingdom Viridiplantae; phylum Streptophyta; class Magnoliopsida; order Poales; family Poaceae; genus Thinopyrum; species Thinopyrum elongatum. The sequence continues at coordinate 521,611,116 of CM022302.1, read as the reverse complement.
AATATGCTATTTTATATTATTTTTTGGACTAACCTATTAACCTAGAGCCCAGTGCCAGTTTCTGTTTTTTCCTTGTTTTTGAGCTTCGCAGAAAAAGAATATCAAACGGAGTCCAAACGGAATAAAACTTTCACGATGATTTTTCTTGGACTAGAAGACACCTACGAGACTTGGAGATGAAGTCAGAAGACCCACGAGGCGACGACAAGCCGTAGGGGCGCGCCCCCTGGCTTATGGTCCCCCTGGGAATCCACCGACCTACTTCTTCGTCCTATAAATTCAGATATATTCCAAAACCCTCAGAAGCATCCAAGAAAACACTTTTCCACCGCCGCAACCTTCTGTTCCCGTGAGATCCCATCTTGGGGCCTTTTCCGGCATCCTGCCGGAGCGGGATTCGATCATGGAGGGCATCTACATCAACTCTATTGCCCTTTCGATGAAGCGTGAGTAGTTTACCTCAGACCTACGGGTCCATAGCTAGTAGCTAGATGGCTTCTTCTCTCTCTTTGATTCTCAATACCATGTTCTCCTTGATGTTCTTGGAGATCTATCCGATGTAATCTTCTTTTGCGGTGTGTTTGTCGAGATCCGATGAATTGTGGATTTATGACCAGCTTATCTATGAATATTATTTGAATCTTCTCTGAATTCTTATATGCATGATTTGATATCTTTGTATTTCTCTTCGAATTATCGGTTTGGTTTGGCCAACTAGATTGGTTTTTCTTGCAATGGGAGAGGTGCTTAGCTTTGGGTTCAATCTTCCGTGATTTCACCCAGTGACAAAGTAGGGGTAGCGAGACACGTATTGAATTGTTGCCATCGAGCATAAAAAGATGGGGTTTTCATCATATTTCTTGAGTTAATTCCTCTACATCATGTCATCTTACTTAAGACGTTACTCCATTCTTTATGAACTTAATAATCTAGATGCATGCTGGATAGCGGTCGATGTGTGGAGTAATAGTAGTAGATGCAGGCAGGAGTCGGTCTACTTGACACGGACATGATGCCTATATTGCATAATCATTGCCTTGGATATCATCTTAACTTTGCGCTTTTCTATCAATTGCTCGACAGTAATTTGTTCACCCACCGTATTATTTGCCTTCATGAGAGAAGCCTCTAGTGAAACCTATGGCCCCCGAGTCTATTTTCCATCATATTAGTTTCCGATCTACTATTTTGCAATCTTTTATTTTCAGATCTATAAACCAAAAAACCCAAATTTTTTTATCTTTTGTTTAGTTTTATCTATCTCTATCAGATCTCATCTTTCCAAGTGACCATGAAGCGATTGACAACCCCTTTATCGCGTTGGGTGCAAGTGTTTGATTGTTTGTGTAGGTGCATCTAATGGGGACTTGCGTGTTTCTCCTACTGGATTGATACCTTGGTTCTTAACTGAGGGAAATACTTATCTCTACTGTGCTGCATCACCCTTTTATCTTCAAAGGAAAAACCAACAAAAGCTCAAGAACTAGCAGAAAGAATTTCTGGCTTCATTGCCGGGGAGATCTACGCCATGTCAAGACTAGTCTCTCATCGACTTGCCAATTTCTGGCGCCATTGCCGGGGAGATCTACGTCAAGCCTACCAAGTACCCATCATAAACTCTCATCGCTTGCATTACATAATTTGCCATTTGCCTCTCGTTTTCCTCTCCCCCACCTCTAAAACGATTTTCAGAAAAACACAAAAATATTTGCCTTTTTATTCGCCCTTCTTTCGTTCGTCTTTCCGTTTGCCTTTTTCATTTGCCCTTATGTCTTACTTGGTTTGTTTGCTTGTTTGCTTGGCATAATTGTGTATTTTATTTCAAATCGGAAGCAAAGAGTTTTTGGATCCTCATCCACTTGCTAATCTTTTTAAGAGATCCAATTATGATGAACCAATTGCTAGTGATTTGTGTGCACTAGACTATCTTTCTGAAGTTTTGCTTGAAATTTGTGAATCTGAAAATTGTGATGAAGTTTTAAAAGAAGAAATTTATGAAGTGATTCACGATATCTCCTTGAATGAAAAGCATGATTGCAATGATGTTATTATAAATTCTATTGATGTCAATTGTGCTAATAATATGCAAAACCCTAAGCTTGGGGATGCTAATTTTGCTATGTCCACTACTTGTTGCAATGATCATGATTGGGGTGATTTTTCTTATGATCTTGAAAATTTATTTAAGCCCCATGATGAATATGATATTGATAATAGTGTTTGCAATAATATTGAACGTGGGTTTGGAAGAGTGTCAACTCTAGGTAAAAATGATCCCACTACCTTGAAGTATAATCAATCTTATGAAATTTTTGATAAAAGTGGGCTTGGAGAGGTCATGACTTTATTTGATAATCCCAATATTTTAGAAGAGTGTCAACTTTGCATGCATGTGAATCATGTTGAGAATATGTTTTGTGATAGTTATATTTCTGAATTTGAATATGATTCCACATGTAATTATTATGAGAGAGGAAAATATTGTGGTAGAAATTTTCATGTTACTAAATTACCTCTCGTTATGTTGAGATTGCTATTGCTTCTTCCTTTTTTCCTTGCATATGCTAGATCTTGCTTGCCTTGCTAATTTATTTTCCTATAAAATTCCTATGCATAGGAAGCATGTTAGACTTAGATTTGTTTGTCACATGTTTTATGATGCTCGTTTTGTGTTTCATTATTATCTTTCATGTGAGCATCATCAAAATCTCAATGCCTAGCTAAAAGGCTTTAAAGAAAAGCGCTTGTTGGGAGACAACCTAATATTTTTATTTTCTGTTTTTATGAGTATACACATTATTACCTCTGTAGTAATTGTGTTTTAGTGTTTTAATTAGTGTTTGTGCCAAGTAAGACCTTTGGGATGGCTTACGGTGATAGTTGATTTGATCTTGCTGAAAAACAGAAACTTTTGTGTCCAGTCACAAAATTTTAATAATTCACTGGAGCGTCAAAAAACCCTGAATTTTTTACACAAGATTGATATACAAATTTCCTCTGTTTTCCTAATTTGCAGAATTTTTGGAGTTACATAATTATTAGAACACTTCGGATCTTCGCAGACTGTTCTGTTTTTGACAGAGTCTGTTTTCTATGTGTTGTTTGCTTATTTTGATGAATCTATGGGTAGTATCGGGGGGTATGAACCATGGAGAAGTTGGAATACAGTAGACATTAAACCAATATAAATAAAGAATGAGTTCACAACAGTACCAAAAGTGTCGATTTATTTTCTTATACTAACGGATCTCATGAGTTTTCTGTGGAGTTTTGTGTTGTGAAGTTTTCATGTTTTGGGTAAAAATTTGATGGACTGTGGAATAAGGAGTGGCAAGAGCCTAAGCTTGGGGATGCCCAAGGCACCCCAAGGTAGTATTCAAGGACAACCAAGAGCCTAAGCTTCGGGATGCCCTGGAAGGCAACCCCTCTTTCGTCTTCGTCTATCGGTAACTTTACTTGAGGCTATATTTTTATTCACCACATGATATGTGTTTTGCTTGGAGCGTCTTGTATGATATGAGTCTTTACTTTTTAGCTTGCCACACTCATCCTTGCTCTACACACCTTTTGAGAGGGACACGCATGAATCGTGATTTATTAGAATACTCTATGTGCTTCATTTATATCTTTTGAGCTAGGCAATTTTGCTCTAGTGCTTCACTTTTATCTTTTTAGAGCACGGCGGTGGTTTTATTTTATAGAAATTGTTGAACTCTCATGCTTCACTTATATTATTTAGAGAGTCTCTCTAAACAGCATGGTAATTTGCTTTGGTTATGAATTTAGTCCTAATATGATGGGCATCCAAGAGGGATATAATAAAAAATTTCATATAAAACTGCATTGAATACTATGAGAAGTTTGATTCCTTATGATTGTTTTGAGATATGAGGATGGTGATATTAGAGTCATGCTAGTGAGTAATTGTGGATTGTAGAAATACTTGTGTTGAATTTTGTGATTCTCGTAGCATGCACGTATGGTGAACCGTTATGTAACGAAGTTGGAGCATGATTTATTTATTGATTTTCTTCCTTATGAGTGGCGGTCGGTGACGAGCGATGGTCTTTTCCTACCAATCTATCCCCCTAGGATCATGCGCGTAGTACTTTGTTTCGATGACTAATAGATTTTTGCAATAAGTATGTGAGTTCTTTATGACTAATGTTGAGTCCATGGATTATACGCACTCTCACCCTTCCACCATTGCTAGCCTCTCTAGTACTGCGCAACTTTCTCCGGTACCTTACACCTACCTTTTACCTTCCTCAAAACAGCCACCATACCTACCTATTATGGCATTTCCATAGCCATTCCGAGATATATTGCCATGCAACTTTCCACTGTTTCGTTTTATTATGACACGCTCCATCATTGTCATATTGCTTTGCATGATCATGTAGTTGACATCGTGTTGGTGGCAAGGCTACCTTTTCATACTTATACATGTCACTCTTGAATCATTACACATCCTGGTACACCGCCAGAGGCATTCATATAGAGTCATATTTTGTTCTAAGTATCGAGTTGCAATTCTTGAGTTGTAAGTAAATAAAAGTATGATGATCTTCATTATTAGAGCATTGCCCCATGTGAGAAAAGTAAATAAAAGAGGCCAAAGAAGCCAACAAAAAAAGGGGCCAAAGAAGCCAAACAAAAAAAAATTGAGAGAAAAAAGAGAAGGGGCAATGTTACTATCCTTTTCCACACTTGTGCTTCAAAGTAGCACCATGATCTTCATGATAGAGAGTCTCCTATGTTATCACTTTCATATACTAGTGGGAATTTTTCATTATAGAACTTGGCTTGTATATTCCAATGATGGGCTTCCTCAAATTGCCCTAGGTCTTCGTAAGCAAGCGGGTTGGATGCACACCCACTTAGTTTCTTTTTGAGCTTTCATAAACTTATAACTCTAGTGCATCCATTGCATGGCAATCCCTACTCACTCACATTGATATCTATTGATGGGCATCTCAATAGCCCGTTGATATGCCTAGTTGATGTGAGACTCTCTCCTTCTTTTTGTCTTCTCCACAACCACCATATTCTATTCCACCTATAGTTCTATGTCCATGGCTCACGCTCATGTATTGCGTGAAAGTTGAAAAGGTTTGAGAACATCAAAAGTATGAAACAATTGCTTGGCTTGTCATCTGGGTTGTGCATGATTTGAATACCTTGTGTGATGAAGATGGAGCATAGCCAGACTATATGATTTTGTAGGGATAGCTTTCTTTGGCCATGTTATTTTGAGAAGACATGATTGCTTGATTAGTAAGCTTGAAGTATGATCGTTTTTATGTCAATATTAAACTTTTGTTTTGAATCTTATGGATCTGAACATTCATGCCACAATAAAGAAAATTACATGGATAAATATGTTAGGTAGCATTCCACATCAAAAATTTTGTTCTTATCATTTACCTACTCGAGGACGAGCAGGAATTAAGCTTGGGGATGCTTGATACGTCTCCAACGTATCTATAATTTTTTATTGTTCCATGCTATTATATTATCTGTTTGGATGTTTTATATGTATTAATATGTTATTTTATATTATTTTTGGGACTAACCTATTAACCAAGAGCCCAATGCCAGTTTCTGTTTTTTCCTTGTTTTTGAGTTTCGTAGAAAAGCAATATCAAACGGAGTCCAAAGGGAATAAAACTTTCGCGATGATTTTACTTGGACCAGAAGACACCTACGAGAATTGGAGATGAAGTTAGAAGACCCACAAGGTGACGACAAGCCATAGGGGCACGCCCTAGGGGGAAGGCCTGGCTTGTGGTCCCCCCGGGAGTCCACCGACCTACTTCTTCGTCCTATAAATTCAGATATATTCGAAAACCCTCAGAAGCATCCACGAAAACACTTTTCCACCGCCGCAACATTCTGTTCCCATGAGATCCCATCTTGGGGAATTTTCTGGCATCCTGCCGGAGGGGGATTCGATCACGGAGGGCAGCTACATCAACTCTATTGCCCTTCCGATGAAGCGTGAGTAGTTTACCTCAGACCTATGGGTCCATAGCTAGTAGCTAGATGGCTTCTTCTCTCTCTTTGATTCTCAATACCATGTTCTCCTTGATGTTCTAGGAGATCTATCCAATGTAATCTTCTTTTGTGGTGTGTTTGTCGAGATCCGATGAATTGTTGATTTATGATCAGCTTATCTATGAATATTATTTGAATCTTCTCTGAATTCTTATATGCATGATTTGATATCTTTGTATTTCTCTTCGAATTATCGGTCTGGTTTGGCCAACTAGATTGGTTTTTCTTGCAATGGGAGAGGTGCTTAGCTTTGGGTTCAATCTTGCGTGATTTCACCCAGTGACAAAGTAGGGGTAGCGAGACACGTATTGAATTGTTGCCATCGAGGATAAAAAGATGGGGTTTTCATCATATTGCTTGAGTTAATTCCTCTACATCATGTCATCTTACTTAAGGCGTTACTCCATTCTTTATGAACTTAATACTCTAGATGCATGCTGGATAGTGGTCGATGTGTGGAGTAATAGTAGTAGATGCAGGCAGGAGTCGGTCTACTTGACACGGACGTGATGCCTATATTGCATAATCATTGCCTTGGATATCGTCATAACTTTGCGCTTTTCTATCAATTGCTCGACAGTAATTTGGTCACCCACCATATTATTTGCCTTCATGAGAGAAGCCTCTAGTGAAACCTATGGCCCCGGGTCTATTTTCCATCATATTAGTTTCTGATCTACTATTTTGCAATCTTTTATTTTCAGATTTATAAACCAAAAAACCCAAACATATTTTATCTTTTGTTTAGTTTTATCTATCTCTATCAGATCTCACCTTTGCAACTGACCGTGAAGGGATTGACAACCCCTTTATCGTGTTGGGTGCAAGTGTTTGATTGTTTGTGTAGGTGCATCTATTGGGGACTTGCGCGTTTCTCCTACTGGATTGATACCTTGGTTATTAACTGAGGGACATACTTATCTCTCTTGTGTTGCATCACCCTTTCATCTTCAAGGGAAAAACCAATGCAAGCTCAAGAAGTAGCAGGATACTACCCTAGAAATGCGGCAAATGTCCCGAATATGGCACGCGGGACCCAAGAAAGGCCTGGACCTCGCATGCGCGTTTGGATTGTTCTCCGTTGACCCGAGAGAAAGCACCGACGAAAACGGAGGAATAGTCCCACACTCGGTGCACAAACTGGACGCGTTATCTCAAGGTAGCTAGATCCAAACCATGCACCCCCGCATCTAGACCCACGTGACGCACCACTTAGGCACTAGACTCACACCACTTACACTGGTCCCCAAGCCAAGCATTCCCCCTCGGTAGACTCATATGTCGCACACCGCAAAATAGAATTAGCACAAGACTTTCACCCCGATTCCCGAGGTTACTACCCTATGCACCCCTAGCCAGCATGATACACTGCATGCTCCTATCGCTACCAGGGCTAACAACATGCTCCACTACACGTAAGTGTCCACAAAACAAACTAACCCATAATCAACTTTTTTTTACCAAAACAAGTAAGTTGTTTTATAATGCCTTGAAAATAGCAAGGTTTCTGTTAAATAATAATTTCCTTAATTACACATTATAAGGTGCATTTTAGTCCCTCAAAAAGGGGTGCATTCCATTTTGTAACCACACAAATTCCTACCTTCCCTCGAAAAAAAGTATCCTCCTTGACCCTCTCACGATCAAGTTCACGATGGCCTCACCCTATAATCTAGGAGAGGTCGATCCAATCTCCCCATGGGGGCCAAGTTCCACACAGTAGATAATTTTGGTTGGTTGCAAATTTCTCTCCAAAACGGTTTATTATGGGAAAATCACCTTATATTTTTTTACTTCCCAAGACATGTGGCGACAAAAGCATGGAACAAAATCGTAGGAGGCACGGTTGGATAGGTGCACATGCTATGTTTTTCTACTACAATTGGACTTGTTGGCAAATTGCATGTGCACGTGTCATGTTCCAATTTATCTTGAAAATTATGTTATACACCTTTACATAGACGATTGAATTATTGTTTTCATATGTTAATAAACCCTAAATATTGAATTTCAGCATGCACCTAACAGATGGCATCCAAGCTCCGTCGGCGACCACGGTATTCGTCTGCAACATGCCTGCTGTCATGCGTTTCATCTGGACCATCATGCACGCCTAGGTCTGTCATGTTCTATTCCTAGGCATGAATAGATCTTCTCGTACCAGATGTTGCTAATTGGACCGACATGTACAACTAGTATCAATGGTAGAGGTGTTTCACTGTGCGCCACATCCAACAGTTCGCAATTTTTTATCTCAAACTGAAACTTGCAAAATAGGGCTCCCCACCCCCCCTCCGATTTCAAATACCAAACTATCAGTCATAGAACGAACATATTTTTCGTAGAGATTAAGGGACTTCCACATTAAACCTAATACTACAAATTCAAAGGATCAACTTAATACATTAACAACACATAGGGATGTAGCCCAGGAATCCAACGAGTAGACACAAAAGGAGGAACAAAAGCTAGAAGAAGAAGGATCAGCCAGCAGCAGCGCCATCAGCCTCCCAGCCTCACAACTCCAGGTCTCCAGCCTTGTGAACTCCAGGTTTTTTCCTGCGAAACACGAATGGCAAAGTTGCTGTTACAGATTAGGACTTAGTGAAAATTACAATTATGCTGAAACAGTTATAATGACTAGCAGTGTTGACATGATGGTTACAGCAAGTAAACAAAACCAAGCTCACAAGTTGCAACTTACTTTTAACACCAAACAATTATATTAACATGACCACTTTAGAGCAATATTTTACCATGCAACATAAACTTGTCATAGCAACAAAAGGCATGGCATGAAAGTATTGACAACATAATGCAAATAATGTTTAGGAAGCATGGCCATAGGAGGTATATTTTAGTGGCAACCTTCAAGGAAAGTTGCATAGTTTTATAACAGACAGAGGGGCTAGAATTGGTAGAGGCACACTGAGGTTGGCTAGCCATCGAGGATGACCAGTGGGCCAGGGGCCACATGGCTAGGAGCGTTTGTGTGCGTGACTGCCGTGGGACCCGGATGTCAGTGGCTTACTCTAAAAACAAAAGGGGGGGTTTATAGTTTAGTGGGAACCATCAAGTAAATTTTCAATGTTTTATAACTGACAGATTTATACTTGCTGAGATGCACAGAGTTAAAATGATGGGATGTTGGAGGCAATAAATAAATATGCTACATGGCTTGTCATGGGATCTAAGTGCACAAAATGCTAGTACAAATCATAGAGAACAAGACATACAACATGAGCATCTCCATAAGAGACTTAGTGAAAACAAGCATATTCATTTCAGCAACATTCACATGGCATCTTTTCATGGTTGGTTCAGTGCCTTATCATGTGTTTCATGGCATGGAAATAATTTTAACAGATAGTAGGCATGAAAAATGCTCCAAACACATGTACAAAGTTTCACCATATGATGCATGGATTAAATCACACAAACAGACAAAATGGCAATTTATGCAAACATGTCATGCTCCAAAACTCATCGAAATGACAAAACTAATACCATAGATGGATGCAGATATGCTACTCCATTAAGCCCAAATCATAGCATATACTCTAGGATCCTATCATTCCAACTACTCCACACAGCCCAAAACATATCACATATGCCCACCCACACAATTTTCTTATCTTCTTCTGGAAATCTATTAATCCAATTATCGTATCTTCTTTTCGAAACTTAATTAGCCAAATTAAGTTTTACTCAGTAGTGAAGGGACAAATTCAGTTAACTAAAAAAATTCAGTTAACTTAACACACATAATTCTGCCTAGGGTTCATATACATAAAAATCTAGCACAAAAAGACTAAAAATTTTCCAAGGGTTCATATACATCAAATTCTAGCACTAGAACACTACAAATTTTGCCTAGGGTTCATATACATCATAATCCAGCCCCCAAAGCATGTAGTCAAATCTTCAATCAATTTAGTTAGATTAAAATGACATCCTTCCCCATTCAATCACTATCACCATGACTATACGCATGAGCAGTAGGAAGATTAGGAGTGGGGAAGCTTACTCATACCCCTACTACTCCTCGACCGCAGACCACCGCCTCATGAGACGAGTGGAACGGCGAGGGAACCGTGGAGAGCGGTGGGGAAGTGACGTCGGCTCATATCTGTTCCTCCTCCCGCGGTTGCTCGACAAAGTCTCCTCCGGCACATGGTCGCTTGGCAAGATCACAAATGGCACCATATAGATGTTCGGTTCTCGCTCCTCTGGTTTCCCGATCTTGGAGCGGTACTTCCACCGCCGAATTCTCGTGGCCTCACTCGGGGAATCCGACTGCTCCATGGCCCAGAGGAGGTACTCGATGCAGGACACCGGCTCTCCTCCGTGGATCGCAGCCCTCTCTCTCTATAGCAGATATTGGCTCATCCGCTGCTGTCAGGCCGCTAACTGCCTCCGGTAGTCAAACCAAGAGACGATCTCCCTGAGCCTGACTAACTTCACCTCATCGCCGCCGGCGATCTTCATGATCTCGTCCTTCATCTTCATGGCAAAATTGAACTTCTCGCCGCAGGCGACCTGCACGATCTCGCCCTCCATCGAGGTTTTGGCTTGGATGGTAGAGGGGTGGATGTGGAAGAGCGGCGGTGGTTGTTGCAATGGCAGGGGAGAGGAGCGGCGGTGGATTTGGAATGCAGGAGGAGAGGGCTGCGGTTGTATAATGCCAATGGAAGAGCAGAGGACCCATGGGTGGCGGTTCTACATTGGAGGAGAGGGGTCACGCGCTGTGGATAATTTTTCTTTGACTAAATTGGCCCAATCGTCGGGTGTTGTGGGGTTGGGGGGAAGGGTTGATGATTTGCGGTGCCCGATGATTTGTCACGTCCGGTGAGTAATTTAGGGTTTTATCATCACAAAAAAAAATTCCATACAGCATCGAAAAGCTACTAGACTTGGCATCTATGCTAGTCATGTTGCCATGTTTGTACAAGGCTGTGGAAAAAAATTGGTCCCACTTCAACGATGTCGACAAAAACGTCCTTCGAGACGGACCTTTCCCTCCTACCCGAACGGCCTCCGGTGAAGCAGGTTCAGAATTACGCCAATTTTTTGTCTTTTTTACACAGTCCACAAAAAATGTCTTTTTTTGCACGGGGTTTTGAAATCCATTTAATTTTTTATAATGGGTGTATCTAAACCTACAAGCCAAAACGGGCCAAAACACCATGTCCAAACAGTAGCACAATATTGCACCAACAAAGCTGGTAGCTCTATCAAAAAGCAATCAACAACTCAAAAAAAGGTTCAAAAATAGTAGCAACAACTTAATAATAGAAAGACACATAATAAGTATAGATAGTTTGGGCCAACCAAAGCCCACAGCACGAGATATAGTACGCTTACAATTTAAATAACACAAGACAAATAAAGATAGATAGGTTTAGCTAAAAAAGATAGATAGATAGATGGCCGCCGCCTTCTCCACCAGGCTCCTCCTCGCTCCTCCTCCGGGCGCCCTTCACTGCTCCTCTAGGGTGTTGTTGATGGGGTACGGCAGAGTGTGCATCCGCTCCGCTGTGGGGAAGATGTTGTTGTAGTCTGTGAAGATGTTATGGGTGGTGAAAGCTACAAACTTGCAGCCACACCAGAACACACGGCCGAGGAGGTAGAACACGTCAAAGGGGTTGGTAAAGTGGGCAAGGATAGCAACCACAACCCTGTTGTGGATGACCTCCTGGACTCGGCACATCCTTGGAGATCCCCGGGGGAGGTGGCGGTAGCCGGACCCAAGGAAGAAGTCGGTGAATTCCATTGTGCCCCTCCACCTTGACAGCGCTCACACACGGAGGGTGCTCTCAACGTACACCCCGGCGGGGTAGAGCATCTTCGGCATGGTGGGGGGGAAGCGGTAGGTTGGCCCGGTGTACTGCATGGATGCGGCGGGTTGGTTCTTCGGGCTATTTGTGGTGAAGAAGAAGGGCAGATGCAAAATGCAGATGGGAGAGGATGGGAGATGGATGAAGGGTGTGAGAGGAAGAGGAAGATGATAGGAGGCTTAAATAGACACCGTGGCAGTAATGGGGTCAAATATGAACAAGTTTTTTCACCCACCGCCGCATCGGGAGTGTACACGCATGGGAAACTATAGTCTGAATCAAAATGCGATGTTTAAGTGATGCCTTATGTGCCGTCGGTCGGGTTAAGCAGGGATGGGTCTGCGGCGCGTGCTTGTTCGCGTCCGTGCACGCATGCAGCGTAGGCTGAAGCGGGCGCATGCATGCAACCGCATGCAACGTAGGCCCGCTCGGGCGCAACGGCGGCGGACATCGCTCGGTCCAATGGGTGGGCTACTTTACACAGCCCAACGGCGCGCATGCATGGCAGCCCACCCTCGAGCGCAGAAAAAAAACCAGGCGCAAAAAGAACCAACGTAAGTATTATATGATTTTATCGACGCGAAAACCCTAGAAAATCCATACAACGTCAAAATGCTACGAAACTTGGCAAGGATGCTAGTCATATTAGTACAAGGCTGTAGAAAAAAAATTTGGTCCACCTCAAGGATGTCGACAAAAACATGCTTCGAGACGGACCCTTTCCGTCCTACCCGAAAGGCCTCCGGTTAAGCAGGTTCAGAATGACACCAAATTTTGCCGGGATGTGAGTCCAATGAGATCAACACTTGTTCTTGTTGGCCAATGTGGCATCTGTTTGTCGAAGGAGATAAAGATTGATACTTGTTCATGTGGGCCCATATTTTTTGTAGATTTGGTGTCGACATAACAGTAAAAAGAACTTGACTATATGCTTTTAGGTCTTCACCCTCCCCAATTTGTTGGCCAACTCAGCAGGTTTTGCCTGAAGATTCCACCTCTTTCTGTAAGCTGCAATTGCTGTGGTTTTGTAATGCTGGTTCTCTTTCCTGCAGAACGGGCATTTATAGCGACCATTACGCTGGTACACAATCTTTGCAGCCATGAGCCACTTGAAGATTTTCTTTCTGGAAGCTTCCCTCAGCTATAGGTAGTTGTCCCATTCTCCCAAATCTACAATCTGCTATTAGAAGAAAAAAATCTCATGTCAGCGAATTGTACATTATATCAAAGCCAGGCATAAATGGATTGTTTTTTCTTTGTATTGGTTTTCTAAAACTTTGGTTATATGAAAGACATGCATAAAATGGAATAAAAATGATCCGTTCATTTAAATTTGCAAACCCTAGGACTGATGACCGTACGATTAATCAAAAAAGCGAACAACACGATTGTCTGTACGACTAGCGAGGAATAACAAGAGAGCAATTTCTAGGGTTACTCGAGAAGGCAAAATCTAGGGTTAATCTTTGTAGACACTAACCGATTCGTCGTCGTTGGTGCTGTCTTGGACCAGCTGCTGCTGCGAATCGGCGGCGACGATGACCTTGTTGACCAGTTCCTACATGGGGTCCACATCCGCCGCACGGAGCGCACCAGCCACGCCCCCTCCTCCGGCAAGCAGGATCATCCTCGCCGGCAAGAGTGTGCGGCGACGAAGACGTGGGTGGATAGGCAGAGGCGATCGAACGCTGGAGGCGGGAGCGAGATTTGGGGAGTAAAAATTCAATTTGTTCAGGAGAGAGAGGTAAGGTCGCGCACACTTCGTCACTTTTGAATTTTAGGTAGAAACATGCACGTATACGGCCGATCGTGCACACCCAGAGATTTGGCCGAACCAACCAATCAACCAACCAAGCAAAAGAAAAGTGCACATTGTCGGTCCACAAAAGTGGCAACATAAACCGAACACCAAAATAGGAGGGACAGTTTTTTTATTTTGAGCAGTACTACTAAATACTAGAAGGGTCAACTACTCAAAAAAAAACTAGAAGGGACGGTGTGGGTCCAGGTGAGTGTGATGCACGGGACGGGCCTTTGTTGACGCGAGGCAAAACATGCTCCTCAATCCTAGGGATCACGATGATACAGATTACGATGATCCGGGATAAGTGTAACAAAACGGCAAATCCTCTCGTGATCGACGTGCATGTGATCGACGTGCATGAAAAGTGCACCTCTATGGGCTCCCACACCTGTTTTTTTGTATGTTTCTCCTTCTTATTCCTAATTTTTATTTTATGTTTCATAATTCCCTATCATTTCTTCTAACATTTTTCAAATTCAAATATGTATTATAAAATGTTGTCTTATTTTTCGGCTCAATTGGTGGGACCGGGAAGAATAACCTCTTTCAGACTTGCCTCCGGCAGACCCGAATGGTCCTGCTTGTACATGGTGCATGTGGTGGCATGCATGAAATGACCCCAACTTTTGACACCATGTGGGCATAGCCAATGTGGTCCCACAGTCAAGGTTTGGACGAAATCGGACACAAAACGGATGTTGCGTCACGTCGGGGCAGTGTTTTAGGGTTTTTTCACCGGAATTTGAGGTGATTTGGAGGTGGTGGGAAAAAATCACCTTTCTACAAAAACTGGCTTAAGTGAGACCAAATGGTCCCTCCAATATGCGGTGATTTTTTTGACCTCCTCTAAATCACCTCAAATTTTGCACACATGATGTATTACACAAAAATAGCTAGGTTTGGTTTTACATTTTTTGAATTTAAACTGCCCTATAGAATGACTGATCAAAACATCGGTCTATACCTTAAGGGGGCATTGTAAAATACATTTTTTTTGAAAATTCTTTCATAGCCATGTTTGGCACATGTATTTGACCATGTAAAACAAAATTGAGATGATTTGGAGGTGGTGGGAAAAATCACCTTTCTACAAAAACTGGCTTAAGTGAGAGACCAGATGGTCCCTCCGTAATGCGGTGATTTTTTTGACCTCCTCTAAATCACCTCAAATTTTGCACACATTATCTCTTACACAAACATAGCTAGGTTTTCAAGGATTTACATTTTTTAATTTTTTTGAATATATACTGCCCTATAGAATGACTGATCAAAACATCAGTCTATACCTTAAGGGGGCATTGTAAATTACATATTTTTTGAAATTTCTTCCATAGCCATGTTTGGCACATGTATTTGACCGTGTAAAACAAAATTGAGGTGATTTGGAGGTGGTGGAAAAAATCACATTTCTACAAAAACTGGCTTAAGTGAGACCAGATGGTCCCTCCGTAATGCGGTGATTTTTCGACCTCCTCTAAATCACCTTAAATTTTGCACACATGGTCTCTTACACAAACATAGCTAGGTTTTCAAGGTTTTAGATTTTTTTTTTTTTTTGAATTTATACTGCCCTATAGAATAACTGATCAAAACATCAGTCTATACCTTAAGGGGCATTGTAAAATACATTGTTTTTGAAAATTATTTCATAGTCATGTTTGGCACATGTATTTTACCATGTAAAAAATATTGAGGTGATTTAGAGGTGGTGGGAAAAATCACCTTTCTAAAAAAACTGGCTTAAGTGAAAGACGAGATGGTCCTCCGTAATGCGGTGATTTTTTCGACCTCCTCTAACTCACCTCAAATTTTGCACACATGGTCTCTTACACAAACATAGCTAGGTTTTCAAGGTTTTACATTTTTTGAATTTTTACTGCCCTATAGAATGACTGATCAAAACATCGGTCTATACCTTAAGGGGGCATTGTAAAATACATTTTTTTTTGAAAATTCTCTCATAGCCATGTTTGGCACATGTATTTGACCATGTAAAACAAAATTGAGGTGATTTGGAGGTGGTGGGAAAAATCACCTTTCTACAAAAACTGGCTTAAGTGAGACCAGATGGTCCCTCCGTAATGCGGTGATTTTTTTGACCTCCTCTAAATCACCTCAAATTTTGCACACATGGTGTCTTACACAAACATAGCTACGTTTTCAAGGTTTTACATTTTTTTTGATTTTTTTTTTGAATTTATACTGCCCTATAGAATAACTGATCAAAACATTGGTCTATACCTTAAGGGGGCATTGTAAAATACATTATTTTTGAAAATTATTTCATAGCCATGTTTGGCACATGTATTTGACCATGTAAAACAAAATTGAGGTGATTTGGAGGTGGTGGAAAAAATCACCTTCCTACAAAAACTGGCTTAAGTGAGAGACCAGATGGTCCCTCCGTAATGCGGTGATTTTTTCGACCTCCTCTAAATCACCTCAAATTTTGCACACATGATCTCTTACACAAACATAGCTAGGTTTTCAAAGTTTTACATTTTTAAGATTTTTTTGAATTTATACTGCCCTATAGAATGACTGATCAAAACATCAGTCTATATCTTAAGGGGGCATTGTAAAATACATTTTGTTGGAATTTATTTCATAGCCATGTTTGGCACATGTATTTCACCATGTAAAACAAAATTGTGGTCATTTGGAGCTGGTCGAAAATTTGTCATATTTCAAAATTTTATATGTTATTTTAAAATAGAAAATTCAATGATGCAAATTTATGAAAACCCCAACTCCATGTAATTAAGTTTGTAACCTATGTAAATAAGACAAGTGTACTTTATAGCAACAAAAGAGTAGTAACTGATTAAGGCAAGTGTACTTTATAACAAAAGAGTAGTAATTGATTTGGCATGAAGAAACATGTGACAGATGAAAAAAAAGCCCGCCTTACTAGGCAGTAGATTTCACACAAACGGCCTGCATATGACTAGAAACACAGCATATATGGGCCAGGATGCAGGCCCATCATGCATGAATTTCTCCTGCTAGTAGGCCCCACTGGGCAAAGTGGTATCGATCATATGCTGTATGGTTGAGAGAGGCTCGTGCCCAGCTACTCGCAGCCGGGTATATAAGCCGGTGCGAGCGCCGCTCGCTTGGCGAGGTGGGACTAAACTCCCAACACCGTGTGCTCTGCCCGGTGCACCCATGTGGAGGGCCAAATTCGATGGGCTTTCACAGGCCAACCTAACCCGCGTGCTGGACCATGCGTGGGTCTAGATGGTTATTAGGCTGGCCCATCCTTTTCCTTTTGTTTACAAATCAATTACCTACATTTTAATTATTCCCTATTAATTCAAAAGTTAATTTTTTCACACACACCTTTTTTCATATTTCTATTTTATTTTCTTATAAATAAGTTATAGTTTCAAAATTCTAATAAGTAGGGTAATAGAACTTTATTCAAAAAAATCAGTACATCTTATTTCAAATTCTGTTTTTTGCACACACAAATTTTAACTACTATTATATTACTCTTCTAAATTTACATTTGATTTCCTTCACACTTTGATGATGGAATATTTGCTCTGTTATTGGAATAGTTGTTGAAATTATGGAATATTTGATCTTTTTGCTTATTCAAATGATGGAATGTGTGAGGATGAACAATTATCAGTAACTTTACTAAACCCCATTAACTGAACCCCATGTACCATAATTCATGACACAGCTATTTTGGAACATTGCCACATTCTAAATTTGGTAGGATTTGAACATGGCCACGGCATGTTGCACTTGGCCACAGCATGGGAAAGTGTTGCAGCATGTCTGAAGCAACACTAAAGCAGCATGTGTGATCATTGTAGCACCGAAACTCGTAAAATATACACTGAAACAACATCTAAACAGAAGGTACCATACACCACAAATAAATTTAAGGCCACAAAAATATAGATAGCATTCTAGATTACCACCACAGGTACCATCTAGTTCACAACAGATCCAGTTGAGACACATGCTACATTACATTAATATATATACTAGATTAGTAGAGCAAGTTCCCAACAGTTCACACCCAGATGCAGCTTTCCAAAAGTAAAACATCATCAAATCTAGTGATGATGAGTAGGGCTACCAGCTTCTGATGATCAGCATGATGTAGGGCAACTACACTGGATACAAGGCCTTCACGAGGGCAGCATGCCGCGCCCTGATCTTCGGGTCGTCCCCACTGACCGATAAAGCCCGTGCATGAGATAGAAGATGCTCATAGATCCCATCCTTGGGCTTTGGCTCGTGTAGTAGGGGCATACGAACTTCTTCTTGTTGTAGTAGCCAGAAAGACCCGTGTCCTTGATCTTCTCCACCTCCTTCTATATGAATGACTCGACATTGGTGTCGTCGACCTCATCTCGAGAGTTATACTGCACACATGAATGAATTACATTAATACTTATATAAAACCAGTGCCGATTCTACTATATACGCTTCAGCCTACCATCTAATTGTGCTAGAAATAGATGACTATATATGTATAGGCCTTCAGGCTGATATACATGCCACAGTTGTGGATGAAGCAAACATCATCTGGCCTGAATTACCACATGTGACCCAACTAGCTAGCTGGTCTCAGTCCTTTGCTTCTCTCGCATCTGGCAAGACTGTGGCACCCCGGCTCAGAGAAACCGAAACGCCCCGTATTCCAGCCCAGAGATCGAGGTGAAGTCTTCTGGAATACGGCACTGCTTAGCATAGAACAAACCAGCTCTCTAGTACAACACGAATACGAATACAAGGTCTCCGATATTACAATGAATAACACCGGCACGGCGATGCTACGCCAACCACAGTTGCTCTATGCAAGCAGCATAACAACTCGAGGCAGCGGAACCTCTACTGGCAGCGGAACAACGAACGACGATGATGGACTCCAATCCGCAGGGACTCTGACTGGAACGTTTATCCTAGCTCGCGAACACAGGAACCACACCAAACAAGAAAGCAAACCAGGCACGACCTACAAACTGGCATGACACACCAGGTCAGTACATTGAATGTACTTGCAAGCTCCCAATAACAAAAAGCAGTCAAGACAAACAACAGCATGGCATTAGTAGGTTAAAGCAATCATGAGCCTGATACTAACAGAACAACATGGCATGCACAAACTGAACATGATTCGGCTAGAACAAGCATAGCATGAGCATATGAACATGATGATACTACATGTAACAGGTTAACATTATCATGCACCAACTTACTCTTGCTCGGTGGTTACCTTGTAACCATCTCATGCATCAACTTACCAACATCGGTATACATGATACCTCCGTGATCATCGCGCGATCAACATAAGATCAACCAACTTCGGTATACATGATACCTCCGTGATCCTCTCTCGATCACAACCAATCTCTTTCTCATCATCGAACCGGGGTTATTATTAATCAAGTTATTATGATAGTTGGTTCATAGTGTGACCGACTACGAACTGGGCCCATATCCGCAGGCGCGGCTATCGATAGATTAAACACACACTCTGCAGAGGTCAGTACACTGTACCCACACCATGGAACCCATGGCCTCGCACTCCCATTCGTGTGGACCAACGGCATTCCGACAAAACCGATCTATTGCCATCACACTCTTCCAGCCACTCCGACAAACTCCCCTTTGGGCTAAGTCCTGGGTGGCCCCGATGTCAACTCGTGACATCTAACGGCCACCGTCGTGGCAAAACATAAACGGTCCCAAACGGGGACAAGGATCCTTACAACAACAACGGGCACACAAGGTTTATGTCCGCCTACCTGATCAGGGTAGCACGCACCCATAACCTTCCCTCGTTGGAGGCACCGGCGAGAGGCATGACAATAGACCGCATTAGGGCCTTCCCATAAAAGGCAAATGTGGTTGCACTGGTCAGCTCGATTTGGTGGCACCATGACTCAGCCAACAGTTGTTCAAGTTCATTATTATCCGGTTAAACTTGAATGCAATGAGCTGAGCCATATTAAAATAACATGATGCAACTATAATGTATGAGCATGATATCAACATAGGCATGGAGGTGCAACATAATTATCAAGCATAACCATAATGAAGCATTTAACCAAATGAACATGGCATACTGACGAGCATAAGCATAACATTACACATGAGCATAGCATGACCACTAGCATCATAAATAAATACCATGCAAGAACATAGCAAGAACACTACCAAGTAAGTATGTAACCAACTAGATGCAAAGCAACATGCATAACAACGGTACTTGATAGACGACAAGCATGCATCAGGAAGAACACCACTGCTACCAGCATGTACTACTACTACTACTAAGCAGAACATGTGCCATAAATACTAGCAAGTAGTACAAGATAACAAGATGCATCGGAACATAGCATGAAGGTGAACATGAAACCACGAGCATAACCGAAACAACGACAGTAGTAGCAAACAAGCAGGCAGATAACGGGCAAACTTTTATTAAATATTCAAGTAGAAACCATGGCTACTACATGGCTATCATGCAAGTGGCTGTTGTGGCTTGCCTGGGGCTGACGGAGACTCCAGGAAGAAGTGCGGTGAAGCCGCGGAACGAAACGCCGGACGGTTCTCTCTTGGAGGGGGCTGATTAGAAGCAAGGGAAAAATGGTCATTTTCACTGTGGGACCACCTAGTGAAAATTATACCAATAGAAAGGTCTCGACAAGACGAAGATGTGAGCGTTGGTTTCACCTCAATCAGAGTTACGGTCGCGGAGTTATGAGGTGATGAAGATCAGCGACCAATCTGTAAAAAGATCCTCACAAACAGGTCCCTGGCGGTTGAAAATAGAAAGCGCCTTTCAGAGAAATGCGTTTTCAGAACTGAGAAAACGTATTCTGGGCTGAAGTAGAATGAAAGTACGCTTTCCAGAAATGAAAGCGTATTGCCAGTGATTACGCTTCCACTTAACGTAGCTGGTCCAGGGGCGGGAGAGGCTTACAGGGGGGTCCCACGGGCAGGGGAGGGGCCAGCGCTCGGTCGTTCCCTTCCTCCCACTGCTTCCCCACGAGCGAAACAGGGGAGGAACAAGGGGAGACAGGGGCGGCTTGCGGCGAGGGAGCCGGCCAGCTCCGGCCGACTCCGGCCGAACGGCGACCACCGGCGGGGCCGCGGGGACGTGCCGCGCACGTTCAGAGGCAAAGGGAGCGCCGGGGAGGAGTGGGGAGGCGGGGGCACGCAGCGCCAGTAGAGGAACAGAGAGCGGCGGTGGTGGTGGTTCTCAGTGGTGCGGGCCATCCCCGGCGAGGGAGAGGGGGTGGGGCGGTCCGCGGGGAGGAGAGGAGTCTCGTGGTGGTGGTGGAGAGGCGAGGGGAGGCTTGGAACACCTCGAATCCAAGCGAGGCCGACGGCGGCAATGGCGGACGGGGCACGAGCAGAGGAGCTCCGGTGGTCAAGGAGGAACGAGGTGAGGCTTGGGAGCTGCGGGAGGGGTCGAGGGTCCTTAAATAGAGCCAAGGGAGAGCTCGGGGACGCTCGAGAAGGCTCGGCCGACATGCCAAAGGAGGGACAGAGAAGGGACGCGTCACGGGCGAGCTCGATGCGACCAAACACCGGTGAGATAAGGCGGGGCAGAGGCACCAGGAGACACAGTCGATCACGAGATACCTCCATGACAAGGTTTGATGTCGAGACGCGGAGGGAAACGACGGGAACAGGGGCAAGAACGCGTGAGCACGAGCTTTGGCTGATTCACCCCGTAGTCAGCGCGTGAACTGGCATACGCGGTGCCAGGTGATTGGCCACATCATGTCTAGCAGATTGACGATGCTACCCTGAGTTCAAAGGAAGAAACAACTCGATCCAGGGGCAAAGAAGAGATTTGGAGGAGGAGCCAAAACATTTCAGCAGCAAGGTGTTTGAGCTGTGGGGAGACAAACACAAGAGGAGGCAGAGGCTGATCTTTGGCATGGCTTGATCACATGCCAAGGTGACTGTGTTGGCAAAATAACAGCCCAAATGGAGGTCTCTAGAGGGTACTTGCTGTGGAATGCACCATACTGTACAGAAATACAAAGTATGAAGTAGCACTCACATAGCAAGTTGTATTGAACTCAAATTTGGCATGGCACAATGATTTGAAGATATGAAGATGCCCAAAAAGTTTCATGCCATTTGGACTTGCCAAAATAGCACTTCTTCATAAGGCATCTCTCTGGACAGAAACTTGTAAAAAATGCACAGGGCAATTGGTTTAATGAATTGAGCCAAAACTTGGTGGAGAGAGCTGATAAAGATAGGAGAATGTCTTGGTAAATTTTCAGCGTAAATGAAGCAATATAAAATATAGTTGCTTCACAACCTGAAAATCTGACCAGGAACCAAGATTTGAAGCTGGGCTCACATGGAAAGGTTACATGAGCTCAAATTTGGTGGAGAGTGATGATTTGATCATATGAAGGATGTGGCAAAGTTTCAACTCATTTCGACATGCCTAGGATATACCTCCTTCACAAAGTTCCTTCCTAGACAGAAACTTTGGAAAATCACTGATAAATAATTACTAGGCAAATGAAGTTGAAATTTGGCACAGGGAAATGATATGGATAGGAAAAGATGTCCAAAAAGTTTAGAGTCAATGAAGCAAAGATAAATGACAGTTCCTTCTCAAACAACTTCTTAGGGCAGAATGAGAAAAGGAATATTTGTGAATTATCTTTGATGATGCCAAGGAAGGATTTTGACATATTTGAGGAAGATATGACCCAAACAATTTATGAGACTTATTTGGGAATTTTGGGAGTGACAGAAAGATAGGTTGCTTCACAACCTAGATTAACTAGGGTTATTCCTTTAATAGAAAAGGAACATTCCCAATAAAAAGAATTTTGGATTAGGTCAAGGATGAAAATGACATGATCTTGGGATGAGGATGAGGATGACAAGCCAATATATTACCTAGGAAGACATGATCTTCCCAAGTTTTAGAAGCACATAGCCACAGAAAAGCAAATCAAATCAAGAAATCCAAGAAAATCATCAGAAAAAGAAAAGGGCAAAATCCAGGGTGTTACAAACCTTCCCCCCTTAAAGAAATCTCGTCCTCGAGATTTTGTTGTTCAGGGATAAATAAATATTCTGACTTGAAGAAACTGTTTCCAACTCGGGTTTCTCCTATTTACTCTCATATAATGTTCCCACTAAATTTGATCTCACTGACTGCCTTGATCTGGGATGGTTTGCTTCACCGTACCTGAAATTCTGACAGGACTTACCTCATATATTCTTATTCATACTGACTCAAATTTTTCTTGCATATGTATTGGCTTAGCTGGGGTCCGAAAGATTATGTTTACTGACATACGTGTCCTTCTCGATATTGATCCTTGCTAGAGATGTTATTCCGGTATCGAGTATCAAGAATATTCCACGGGGTGGGGAACACATCTTCCCATGGAACAAAGACTCTCTTCTATCCAGGCATCGGGTTCCTCGAACATATGCATGCCGTCTGGGTTCAAAACAGTGGTGTGAATCATACATGTTCTTCTAATGGATTCTGACATCTTGCAGGAGTTTCTGACTTATCTTGACTGGTTCACAGTCTTGAGTATCCAATCCATACCAAAGGTTTGATTGTCGCTTGACGTGACTGATAGAAAAATGTACCATCTCCTGATGATAACATTTGCAGACTTGACTGGCGGTGGTCTTGGCAAAGAATCCCATTCACGGTAGACTATTCTTTAATATATTCCCATTTGTGAGAAATAACAATCCTCAAAGTATGTGCTCTCACACTGATTCTTCATTTTGTTGGCATACTCATGGGGATAGTAGGTTGTGCGATGCTTTAGCCTAGTTACTGAGGTCCATATATTGAGCTGTCCTTTGGGTCGGACTTGACAGACTCGGGTATTCAATGCTGACAGTTCTGAGCATACTATGGACTGAGTTGGTTGCGTTTCCATGAGGTCCTTACCATAATGGAGTAGACCTCTTAGGCATATCTTTATGGTGTTTGATATGAAATAAGACTGCCTTGTGCATTCATACCGCATTGTTCACACAATACCCCGGCATACCGGTATTGTCGGTCTTGCTCCTTCATTGTCATTTCTTCACCTGGATCTTTAACTGAAAGAGTGGGGCCTTATATATCCTTGATTATTTTCGCAGCCCTGAGTACTATCATGCGCAATATCTTGCCATTCATACTTTGGTCTCGTTCATGTCTTGAGTCTCGGGAGATTTATCTGGTTCACGTGTGATTGTACGGATCTCATTACTGTTGTCGACTATGCCTGACAGTGACAGGATTAATAACATCACCTTGTCGGATGGGCGGGGCTGATCTTGATATTTACTGCTGAGATGGTGTCTCAAGGTTGTCTTTCTTCAAGATTTGTCGATTCTTGCATCACCTACTAGTTTTCCTTCACTTGCATATCCAGTGAGGTTGTTGGATGCGTACCATGAATTCTTCCTTGTGTGATGGACTTGCATGAACTTGACAGCATACTCATTGTATGAAGAACTATCTGATTCTTGAGGCATACCTTTGTTCTAACTGATTCTTGTTTCTAACTTAACCGTTGCAGATCTAACTCTTGGAAAACACTGCATATGCTGACAACTCATAGTTTAATATTTGTACCAGTGCCGTATTGAAGAAAATTTTGAGCAGCTTGCGTTGGAAGCCATTGGGAGTATCTTGCTGAGGAAGACTGAATGGCTTGTGCTCGAAGCCTTCGGCAGATAGCTTGCTGAGGAAGGCTGGATAGCGTACCTTAGAAGCTCCCCCCCTCAAAGACTTGCTAGGGAAGACTTGGTACCTTATGCCAGAAGCTTGTGCCGTATCTTACTGAAGAAGATTGAGGAATCTTGCCTTGTACGCTTCGCTGAGAAATACTGTGCTGCTTTTCTTTGTGAACGGGATGACATATATATACATATTCTTGACATTCCGGCTGCTGATTACTTGTATGTCCTTGCTGAATTCATTGCATATTTGGACTGACTTCGGGGTGTCGCATGTTTCAAATTTGACCCATGGCAGAATCAATCATTGTGTACGGACCATAACTTTGATTTGAAATGCATTGTTGGCCTTGGATCAAATTTTGTTCTCCTACTGGTTTAATCATTGCTGCAATAAAGATGGATCTCTGACGGGTGCTTGTTACTGAAAGTCTGAGCAGAATATAACTTGTATTCAGACCGGATGTCTGCAATACAATGCTGTCAGCTGAAAATCTCATTGTGTTTAACTGAGTTCCTTGGTGTATATCTTTACTTCTCATGGCTTCTTCTGATCCGGTATCGGTTGATGAGCAATTTCCATAAGGGGGTAACACCGAAGATTCAAATAAAGAAGCACGAGAAAACGAGTGATAGCAACAAAGCACACGGCAAACATGCTACAAAACTACTCCACACAGGCACACACAAGCATGATACTACAGCAGATGCACATGCACTACACGAAGGACTACACCCTACGCTTGAGAAAATGCTCGGGAAGTGACGAAGAAGCTAAGGGAGTAGCGAGTGGAACTGCTGACTCCGAAACTCCGGATGGATGAGGCGGAGGAGTTGGAGAAGCTGGTGGAGACTGAGGTAGGGTGGCACCAAGCAATCTCCTGGCTCGAATGGCGTCTCGGACTAACTTAGAAATAAGAAGACACTCGGTCGTCATGTAACGGGACATGGCGAGGATAGCCGGGTCATCTTGAGGGTTGACAGATGGGAACTTGATCCACTTAGGATTCTCGACGATGGTGGGATAGTATTGATAAGCACGGTTCTCTTGCACCATGCTCTCTTGATGACGAAGACCGGTGATTCCTTCCATTGCGGCAAGCTGAACGGCACGCTCGGGAGTAGCGCTGTAACAACCGTGGAAACTGTAGGTGCGCTTTCCAACAGGAATCGAGGCTGACAAATGGACATGAGCAACATACCCAGGATTCTTCCTCCGGCAGAAAACTGGAATACTTGATAATGGGGTGGGTCTCCGAGGGGATAAATGCTTCGCCACATATCGCCAAGGAGGGTGGCAAAGCTGAGAGGTGCAGGAGTGGGATTAAACGCAATAGGAACTGCACCGGGAGCTCTGAGAATGGCATTGAACTCATGGAAGCTGACCGCCATCTACGCACGAAACAGGGGTTAGGGGTAACCGAATAAGACTATATGCAGCAAACAAATGCAACAACCAAATGCAGCAAGCAAGGGCAACAACCAGACCCTATACTACCGTTTTCTAACGTTCTAGCGGACTAGGACGCTCTACAGCCAGACCTGCTCTGATGGCAAGCCCTGTGGCACCCCGGCTCAGAGAAACCGGAACGCCCCGTATTCCAGCCCAGAGATCGAGGTGAAGTCTTCTGGAATACGAAACTGCTTAGCATAGAACAAACCAGCTCTCTATTAGAACACGAATATGAATACAAGGTCTCTGATATTATAATGAATAACACCGGCACGGCGACGCTACGCTAACCACAGTTGCTCTATGCAAGCAGCATAACAACTCGAGGCAGCGGAACCTCTACTAGCAGTGGAACAATGAACGACGATGATGGACTCCAATCCGCAGGGACTCTGGCTGGAACGTTTATCCTAGCTCGCGAACACAGGAACCACACCAAACAAGAAAGCAAACCAGGCATGACCTGCAAACTGGCATGACACGCCAGGTCAGTACATTGAATGTACTTGCAAGCTCACAATAACCAAAAGCAGTCAAGACAAACAACAGCATGGCATTAGCAGGTTAAAGCAATCATGAGCCTAATACTAACAGAACAACATGGCATGCACAAACTGAACATGATACGGCTAGAACAAGCATAGCATGAGCATATGAACATGATGATACTACATGTAACAGGTTAACATTATCATGCACAAACTTACTCTTGCTCGGCGGTTACCTTGTAACCATCTCATGCATCAACTTACCAACATCGGTATCCACGATACCTCCGTGATCATCTCACGATCACCATAAGATCAACCAACTTCGGTATACATGATACCTCCGTGATCCTCTCTCGCTCACAACCAATCTCTTTCTCATCATCGAACCGGGGTTATTATTAATCAGGTTATTATGATAGTTGGCTCATAGTGTGACCGACTACGAACTGGGCCCATATCCGCGGGCGCGGTTATCGATAGATTAAACACACACTCTGCAGAGGTCAGTACACTGTATCCACACCACAGAACCCATGGCCTCGCACTCCCATTCGTGTGGACCAACGGCATTCCGACAAAACCGATCTATTGCCATCACACTCTCCCAGCCACTCCGACAAACTCCCCTTTGGGCTAAGTCCTGGGTGGCCCCGATGTCAACTCGTGACATCCAACGGCCACCGTCGTGGCAAAACATAAACGGTCCCAAACGGGGACAAGGATCCTTACAACAACAGTGGGCACACAAGGTTTATGTCCGCCTACCTGATCAGGGTAGCACGCGCCCATAACCTTCCCTCGTTGGAGGCATCGGCGAGAGGCATGACAATAGACCGCATTAGGGCCTTCCCATAAAAGGCAAGTGTGGTTGCACTGGTCAGCTCGATTTGGTGGCACCATGACTCAGCCAACAGTTGTTCAAGTTCATTATTATCCGGTTAAACTTGAATGCAATGAGTTGAGCCATATTAAAATAACATGATGCAACTATAATGTATGAGCATGATATCAACATAGGCATGGAGGTGCAACATAATCATCGAGCATAACCATAATGAAGCATTTAACCAAATGAACATGGCATACTAATGAGCATAAGCATAACATTACACATGAGCATAGCATGACCACTAGCATCATAAATAAATACCATGCAAGAACATGGCAAGAACACTACCAAGTAAGCATGTAACCAACTAGATGCAAAGCAACATGCATAACAACGGTACTTGATAGACGACAAACATGCATCTGGAAGAACACCACTGCTACCAACATGTACTACTACTACTAAGCATAACATGTGCCATAAATACTAGCAAGTAGTACAAGATATAAAAGATGCATCGGAACATAGCATGAAGGTGAACATGAAACCACGAGCATAACCGAAACAACGACAGTAGTAGCAAACAAGCAGGCAGATAACGGGCAAACTTTTATTAAATATTCAAGTAGAAACCATGGCTACTGCATGGCTATCATGCAAGTGGCTGTTGTGGCTTGCCTCGGGGTGACGGAGACTCCGGGAAGAAGTGCGGTGAAGCCGCGGAATGAAACACCGGACGGTTCTCTCTCGGAGGGGGCTGATTATAAGCAAGGGCAAAATGGTAATTTTCACTGTGGGGCCACCAAGTGAAAATGTTACCAACATAAAGGTCTCGACGAGACGAAGATGTGAGCGTTGGTTTCACCTCAATCGGAGTTACGGTCGCGGAGTTATGAGGTGATGAAGATCAGCGACCAATCTGTAAAAAGATCCTCACAAACAGGTCCCTGGTGGCTGAAAATAGAAATCGCCTTTCAGCGAAATGCGTTTTCAGAAGTGGGAAAACGTATTCTGGGCTGAAGTAGAATTAAAGTACGCTTTCCAGAAACAAAAGCGTATTGCCAGGGATTACGCTTCCACTTAACGCACCTAGGCCCGGGGAGGGAGAGGCTTACAGGGGGGTCCCACGGGCAGGGGAGGGGCCAGCACTCGGTTGTCCTCTTCCTCCCGCTGCTCCCCCATGAGCGAAACAGGGGAGGAACAAGGGGAGACAGGGGCGGCATGCGGCGAGGGAGCCGGCCAGCTCCGGCCGAACGGTGACCACCGGCGGGGCCGCGGGGACGTGCCGCACCCGTTCAGAGGCAAAGGGAGCGCCGGGGAGGAGTGGGGAGGCGGGGGCACACAGCGCCAGTAGAGGAACAGAGAGCGGTGGTGGTGGTGGTTCTCAGTGGTGCGGGCCATCCCCGGTGAGGGAGAGGGGGTGGGGCGGTCCGCAGGGAGGAGAGGAGTCTCGTGGTGGTGGTGGAGAGGCGAGGGGAGGCTTGGAACACCTCGAATCCGAGCGAGGCCGACGGCGGCAATGGCGGACGGGGCATGAGCAGAGGAGCTCCGGTGGTCAAGGAGGAACGAGGAGAGGCTTGGGAGCTGCAGGAGGGGTCGAGGGTCCTTAAATAGAGCCAAGGGAGAGCTCGGGGACGCTCGAGAAGGCTCGGCCGACATGCCAAAGGAGGGACAGAGAAGGGATGCGTCACGGGCGAGCTCGATGCGACCAAACACCGGTGAAATAAGGCGGGGCAGAGGCACCAGGAGACGCAGTCGATCACGAGATACCTCCATGACAAGGTTTGATGTCGAGACGCGGAGGGAAACGACAGGAACAGGGGCAAGAACGTGCCTGAGCACGAGCTTTGGCTGATTCACCCCGTGGTCACCGCGTGAACTAGCATACGCGGTGCCAGGTGATTGGCCACATCATGTCTAGTAGATAGACCATGCTACCCTGAGTTAAAAGCAAGAAACAACTCGATCTAGGGGCAAAGAAGAGATTTGGAGGAGGAGCCAAAACATTTCAGCAGCAAGGTGTTTGAGCAGCGGGGAGACAAACACAAGAGGAGGCAGAGGCTGATCTTTGGCATGGCTTGATCACATGCCAAGGTGACTGTGTTGGCAAAATAATAGCCCAAATGGAGGTCTCTAGAGGGTACTTGCTGTGGAATGCACCATACTGTACAGAAATACAAAGTATGAAGTAGCACTCATATAACACTTGCTTCATAAAGCATCTCTCTGGACAGAAACTTGTAAAAATTGCACAGGCTAATTGGATTAATGAATTGAGCCAAAACTTGGTGAAGATAGTTGATAAGGATAGGAGAATGTCTTGGTAATTTTTCAGTGTAAATGAAGCAATATAAAATATAGTTGCTTCACAACCTGAAAATCTAACCAGAAACCAAGAATTGAAGCTGGGCTCACATGGAAGTTTACATGAGCTCAAATTTGGTGGAGAGTGATAATTTGATCATATGAAGGATGTGGCAAAGTTTCAACTCATTTGGATATGCCTAGGATATACCTCCTTCACAAAGTTCCTTCCTGGACAGAAACTTTGGAAAATCACTGATAAATAATTACTAGGCAAATGAAGTTGAAATTTGGCACAGGGAAATGATATGGAAAGGAAAAGATGTCCAAAAAGTTTGGAGTCAATGAAGCAAAGATAAATGACACTTCCTTCTCAAACAACCTCTTAGGGCAGAATGAGAAAAGGAATATTTGTGAATTATCTTTGATGATGCCAAGGAAGGATTTTGACATATTTGAGGAAGATATGACCCAAACAATTTATGAGACTTATTTCGGAATTTTGGGAGTGACAGAAAGATAGGTTGCTTCACAACATAGATCAACTAGGGTTATTCCTTTAATAGAAAAGGAACATTCCCAATAAAAAGAATATTGGATTAGGTCAAGGATGAAAATGACATGATCTTGGGATGAGGATGAGGATGACTAGCCACTATAAAACCTGGGAAGACATGATCTTCCCAAGTTTTAGAACCACATAGCCACAGAAAATAAAATCAAATCAAGAAATCCAAGAAAATCATCAGAAAAAGAAAAGGGCAAAATCCAGGGTGTTACAAAGACAGAGAAGACACAAACCTCACAGGTTCCCAGATGAAACTAGACAGCAGAAACACGACGTTTGGACATCCCCTGAGCAGGATTGTCTAAGTTTTGAGGCCGGCCTCTGTTTGCATCGTAGATTCTCCACTCCAAATAATTACATCCATGATTTTAAATTTATAGTTAATCAACCTATACTTTAAATAAAAATCTTAATTTACATTACTGTCTAAGTTTCGAGCCCAGCCTCTATTTCCATCATAGATTCTCCACTCTACATAATTGTATCCATGATTTGAAATTTATACTTAATGAACCTATACTGTAAAATAAAACTCTTAATTTACATTAGTGTCTAAGTTTTGAGCCCACCCTCTGTTTCCATCATATATTGTCCACTGTATATAACAACATGTCAAATCAACTAAATGAACAATCTAAATTTCAGGTTGGGCTTACCTCATAGACTCGTCGTCACCATAGCCTGGAGCATACTGGTCTTCGAAGTTAGTCAGGTCCAGCTTCCTGTTCTTGTCCACAGAACCATCCACCTAAATATAAAATTACATCCATTAGTGCTAATTACAGAAGCCAATTGAAATTTTTAATATGCACACATGACACATTGATCAGCTTATCCAAACTATGATCATACTTGCATTTTCCATTTTCATGCACACAATTTGAACAACATAGTATAAATGCATATATCTCCAACTAACATCTAAAATCTCATTACTTACCTAAACAACAAAAATTTATACTATTGATGAATCAAGTATCATCTTAATCAATTCAGAGGCACATCAAAATTAATGCATTCCATTTGGGCATATAACATACAAAAGACCAATCTGTGTAGCATTCAAAATCAAATCTAATAATCATACATCTCTGCAGCATTGAACCACAGATCTAATAATCATATATGGTCTATCTGTCCTTAAATTCCCTCGCAAATAAGGTGTTAAACCTCATACTAATCAAAATCTAATAAGCAAAATTTCAACAACTAATCTAATAAGCATCTGAAAAAACCCCATCCCTCAAACCGACTACTTCTAACCTATCTCTCATTAATATCTGTCCACCATTTTGGCACGAATCAAATATAAAAAACCCTAATGCAGAGAAAACCATCAATCCAACTACTCAAACCCAAGAAACTTCTAGCCAAACCAATGGAACAAACCCAAGAATCTAAAAATTACAACTAAAAGGAATAATGAATTACCTTCTGCGCCACCTGCTCCTCACCGGAGCTCGCTAGAGCGTGCGCATCTGGTGGGACTGCGCCGTTCGATTCCGCCTATACCTTCTCCAGATCTGCAGCATCTGCTGCATCGCCCTGGACGCCATCATTGTCCTGCACTGCTGCGGGCACCGTGCGCTGCAGCGCTACTAGATCCGCGCCCCAATCGGGGCGCTCGCGACGTCCGTGATACGTCCATTTTGCATCATGTTTTCCTACTGTTATTTATGATGTTTTTATGCATAATAATGCTTGTTGGAGAAATTCTAATGCCTTTTCTCTCACAATATGCAAGGTTCACACAAAGAGGGAGAATTCCGGCAGCTGGAAATCTGGACCTGAAAAAGCTACGTCAGGCTACCTATTCTGCACAACTCCAAATGAGCTGAAACTTCACGAGGATTTTTCTGGAATAAATAAAAATTATTGGAGCAAATAACTACCAGAGGGGGCCCACCAGGTGGGCACAACCCACCTGGGCGCGCCAGGGAGCCCAGGCGCGCCGTGGTGGGTTGTGCCCTCCTCGGCCCACCTCCGGTGCCCCTCTTCTGGTATATAAGTCATTTTGACCTAGAAAAAATAAGAGAGGACTTTCGGGACGAAGCGCCGCCGTCTCAAGGCGGAACTTGGGCAGGAGCACTTTTGCCCTCCGGCGGAGCGATTTTGCCGGGGGAACTTCCCTCCCGGAGGGGGAAGTCATCGTCATCATCATCACCAACAACTCTCCCATCTTGGGGAGGGCAATCTCCATCAACATCTTCAACAGCACCATCTCCTCTCAAACCCTAGTTCATCTCTTGTGTACAATCTTTGTACCGGAACTATAGATTGGTACTTGTGAGTGACTAGTACTGTTGATTACATCTTGTAGTTGATTACTATATGGTTTATTTGGTGGAAGATTATATGTTCAGATCCATTATGCTAATTAATACCCCTCTGATCTTGAGCATGATTATCATTAGTGAATAGTTACTTTTGTTCATGAGGTCACGGGAGAAATCTTGTTACAAGTAATCATGTGAAACTTGATATGTGTTCGATATTTTGATGATTTGTATGTTGTGATTCCCTTAGTGGTGTCATGTGAACGTCGACTACATGGCACTTCACCATATTTTGGGCCTAAGGGAATGCATTGTGGAGTAGTTATTAGATGATGGGTTGCGAGAGTGACAGAAGCTTAAACCCTAGTTTATGCGCTATTCCGTAAGGGACAGATTTGGATCCAAAAGTTTAATGCTATGGTTAGATTTATTCTTAATACTTTTCTCGTAGTTGTGGATGCTTGCAAGGGGGTTAATCATAAATAGGACGTTAAGTAAGAATAGCACCTAAGCACCGGTCCACCCACATATCAAATTATCAAAGTAGCGAACACAAATCAAATCAACATGATGAAAGAGACTAGATAAAATTCCCGTGTACCCTCAAGAACGCTTTGCTTATCATAAGAGAACGTTTTGGCCTATCCTTTGCCTCGAAAGGATTGGGCGACCTTGCTGCACTTTTGTTACTATTACTGTTACTTACTCGTTACAAATTATCTTGCTACCAAACTACTCGTTACTTATAATTTCATTTCTTGCAGACATTACCTTGCTGAAAACCGCTTGTCCTTTCCTTCTGCTCCTTGATACATCCATTTTGCATCATGCTTTTATATCAATATTTATTGCATTATGGGCTGTTTTTACACATTATGGCACAATACTTATGCCTTTTCTCTCTTATTTTACAAGGTTTACAAGAAGAGGGAGAATGCCGGCAGCTGGAATTCTGGGCTGGAAAAAAAGTAAATATTAGAGAACTATTCTGCACAACTCCAAAAGTCCTGAAACTTCACGGAAAGTCATTTTTGATTTAATAAAAAATATTGGGCGAAGAAAGTACCAGAGGGGGGCCACCTGCCATCCACAAGGGTGAAGGGCGCGCCCCACCCCCTGGGCGCGCCCCCCCCCCGTCCTTGTGGGCCACCTGGCAGGCCCCCGATGCCCATCTTCTGCTATATGGTGTGTTTTGACCTGGAAAAAATAAGAAGGAAGCTTTCGGGATGAAGCGCCGCCGTCTCGAGGCGGAACCTGGGCAGAACCAATCTAGGGCTCCGTCGGAGCTGTTCTGCCGGGGAAACATCCCTCCAGGAGGGGGAAATCATCGCCATCGTCATCACCATCGATCCTCTCATCAAGAGGGGGTCAATCTCCATCAACATCTTCACCAGCACCATCACCTATCAAACCCTAGTTCATCTCTTGTACCCGATCTTTGTAACAAAACCTCAGATTGGTACCTGTGGGTTGCTAGTAGTGTTGATTACTCCTTGTAGTTGATGCTAGTTGGTTTATTCGGTGGAAGATCATTTGTTCAGATCCTTAATGATAATTAATACTCCTCTGATTATGAACATGAGTATGCTTTGTGAGTAGTTACATTTGTTCCTGAGGACATGGGAGAAGTCTTGTTATAAGTAATCATGTGAATTTGGTATTCGTTCGATATTTTGATGAGATGTATGTTGTCTTTCCTGTAGTGGTGTTATGTGAACGTCGACTACATGACACTTCACCATGATTTGGGCCTAGGGGAAGGCATTGGGAAGTAATAAGTAGATGATGGGTTGCTAGAGTGACAGAAGCTTAAACCCTAGTTTATGTGTTGCTTCGTAAGGGGCTGATTTGGATCCATATGTTTCATGCTATGGTTAGATTTATCTTAATTCTTCTTTCGTAGTTGCGGATGCTTGTGAGAGGGGTTAATCATAAGTGGGAGGCTTGTCCAAGGAAGGGCAGCACCCAAGCACCGGTCCACCCACATATCAAATTATCAAAGTAACGAACGCGAATCATATGAGCATGATGAAAACTAACTTGACAACAATTCCCATGTGTCCTCGGGAGCGCTTTGCTTTATATAAGAGTTCGTCCAGGCTTGTACTTTGCTACAAAAAGGATTGGGACACCTTGCTGCACCTTGTTTACTTTTGTTACTTATTACCTGTTACGAATTATCTTATCACACAACTATATGTTACCGATAATTTCAGTGCTTGCAGAGAATACCTTGCCGAAAACCGCTTGTCATTTCCTTCTGCTCCTCGTTGGGTTCGACACTCTTATTTTTTGAAAGGACTATGATAGATCCCCTATACTTGTGGGTCATCAAGACTCTTTTCTGGCACCGTTGCCGGGGAGTGAAGCGCCTTTGGTAAGTGGAATTTGGTAAGGAAACATTTATATAGTGTGCTGAAATTTACTGTCACTTGTTACTATGGAAAATAATCCTTTGAGGGGTTTGTTCGGGGTATCTTCACCCCGACCAAAAGAGCAAAGAGTTGCCCCTCAACCTACTGCACCTACTGAAAATATTTATTATGAAATTCCTTCGGGTATGATAGAGAAACTGCTAGCTCATCCTTACACAGGAGATGGAACATTGCATCCTGATATGCATCTAATCTATGTGGATGAAGTTTGTGGATTATTTAAGCTTGCAGGTTTGCCCGAGGATGAAGTCAAGAAGAAGTTCTTCCCTTTATCTTTGAAGGAGAAGGCATTGACATGGTATAGGCTATGTGATGATATTGGATCATGGAACTACAACCCATTGAAATTGGAATTTCATCAGAAGTTTTATCCTATGCATCTGGTTCATCGTGATCGAAATTATATGGACTTGACTCTGAGATACATCTGGTTCATCTGGTTCATCGTGACCTTCAGTAGCTTCTTTCTGTGAATCTTTTGATACTCATGTTGATCTCCCTAAGGAGAAGTGGTTTAAATATCATCCTCCCATTGAAGTTAAAGTAGTAGAACCTATTAAAGTTGAAGAAGAAACTATTACTTATAATGTTGATCCTATTGTTCCTACTGCTTATATTGAGAAACCACCTTTTCCTGTTAGAATAAAGGATCATGCTAAAGCTTCAACTGTGGTTCGTAAGAGTTATACTAGAACACCTACACCCCCTGAGCAAATTAAAGTTGAACCTAGTATTGCTATGGTTAAAGATCTCTTGGTTGATAATATTGATGGGCATGTTGTTTATTTCTGTGATGAAGCTGCTAGAATTGCTAAACTCGATAGTAAAGATAAACATAGACCCGTTGTTGGCATGCCTATTGTTTCAGTTAAAATAGGTTATCATTGTTATCATGGCTTATGTGATATGGGTGCTAGTGTGAGTGCAATTTCTTTTTCCTTATATAAAGAAATTATGAATGATATTACACCTGCTGAGATAGAAGATATTGATGTTACTATTAAGCTTTCCAATAGAGATACTATTTCACCAATTGGGATTGTTAGAGATGTTGAAGTCTTGTGTGGGAAAATAAAATACCCTACTGATTTTCTTGTTCTTGCTTCCCCACAAGATGACTTTTGTCCCATTATATTTGGCAGACCTTTCTTGAATACTGTTAATGCTAAGATAGATTGCGAGAAAAATATTGTTACTGTCGGTTTAGGGGATATGTCTCATGATTTTCATTTCTATAAATTTCGTAGACAACCCCATGATAAAGAATTACCTAGTAAGGACGAAATTATTGGTCTTGCTTCTATTGCCGTGCCTCCTACTGATCCATTAGAACAATATTTGCTAGACCATGAGAATGATATGTTTATGAATGAAAGAAGGGAAATAGACGAGATATTCTTTAATCAAGGGCCTATTTTGAAACACAATTTGCCTGTTGAAATCCTTGGGGATCCTCCTCCAACCAAGGGTGATCCCGTGTTTGAGCTTAAACAATTACCGGATACTTTGAAATATGCTTATCTCGATGAAAAGAAGATATATCCTATTATTATTAGTGCTAACCTTTCAGAGCATGAAGAAAAGAAATTATTGAAAACTCTGAAGAAGCACCGTGCCGCTATTGGATATACTCTTGATGATCTTAAGGGCATTAGTCCCACTCTATGTCAGCACAAAATTAATTTGGAGAATGATGCTAAACTAGTTGTTGATCACCAACGACGGTTAAATCCTAGGATGAAAGAAGTGGTAAGAAATGAAATACTAAAGCTTCTGGAGGCAGGTATAATTTATCCTATTGCTGATAGTAAGTGGGTAAGTCATGTTCATTGTGTCCCTAAGAAGGGAGGTATTACTGTTTGTTCCTAATGATAAGAATGAATTGATTCCATAAAGAATTGTTACAGGTTATAGAATGGTAACTGATTTTCACAAATTAAATAAAGCTACTTGAAAAGATCATTACCCTCTACCTTTTATTGATCAAATGCTAGAAAGATTATTCAAATATACACATTTTTGCTTTCTAGATGGTTATTCTGGTTTTTCTCAAATACCTGTGTTAAAAGATGATCGGGAAAAGACCACTTTTACTTGCCCTTTCGGTACCTTTGCTTATAGACGTATGCCTGTTGGTTTATGCAATGCACCTGCTACCTTTCAAAGATGTATGACTGCTATATTCTCTGATTTTTGTATAAAGATTGTTGACGTTTTCATGGATGATTTCTCCGTTTACGGAACTTCTTTTGATGGTTGTTTAAGCAACCTTGATCGAGTTTTGCAGAGATGTGAAGAAACTAATCTTGTCTTGAATTGGGAGAAGTGCGACTTTATGGTTAATGAAGGTATTGTCTTGGGGCATAAAATTTCTGAAAGAGGTATTGAAGTTGATAAAGCTAAAGTAGATGCAATTGAAAAGATGCCGTGTC
This sequence comes from Thinopyrum elongatum, assembly GCA_011799875.1. NCBI lineage: Eukaryota > Viridiplantae > Streptophyta > Magnoliopsida > Poales > Poaceae > Thinopyrum > Thinopyrum elongatum. The sequence goes on along the minus strand of CM022302.1, from coordinate 521,573,920 downwards.
CTAAAGATATCAAAGGTATAAGAAGTTTCCTTCGCCATGCTGGTTTCTATAGGAGGTTTATTAAAGACTTCTCTAAAATTTCTAGGCCTCTCACTAATCTCTTGCAAAAATAATCTCATGCAAAAAGATGTTCGTTTTGTTTTTGATGATGATTGTGTAGAAGCATTTGAAATACTTAAGATAGCCTTGATTTCTGCACCTATTGTTCAGCCACCTGATTGGAATTTACCCTTTGAAATTATGTGTGATGCTAGTGATTATGCTGTTGGTGCTATTTTAGGGCAAAGAGTTGATAAGAAATTAAATGTTATTCATTATGCTAGTAAAACTCTAGACACTGCCCAGAGAAATTATGCTACTACTGAAAAGGAATTTTTAGCAGTTGTCTTTGCTAGTGATAAGTTCAGATCCTATATTTTTGATTCGAAAATAACTGTTCACCCCCTGGGCGCGCCCCCCGTCCTTGTGGGCCACCTGGCAGGCCCTCGATGCCCATCTTCTGCTATATGGTGTGTTTTGACCTGGAAAAAATAAGAAGGAAGCTTTCGGGACGAAGTGCCGCCGTCTCGAGGCGGAACCTGGGCAGAACCAATCTAGGGCTCCGGCGGAGCTGTTCTGCCAGGGAAACATCCCTCCGGGAGGGGGAAATCATCGCCATCGTCATCACCATCGATCCTCTCATCGAGAGGGGGTCAATCTCCATCAACATCTTCACCAGCACCATCTCCTCTCAAACCCTAGTTCATCTCTTGTACCCGATCTTTGTAACAAAACCTCAGATTGGTACCTGTGGGTTGCTAGTAGTGTTGATTACACCTTGTAGTTGATGCTAGTTGGTTTATTCGGTGGAAGATCATTTGTTCAGATCCTTAATGATAATTAATACTCCTCTGATTATGAACATGAGTATGCTTTGTGAGTAGTTATGTTTGTTCTTGAGGACATGGGAGAAGTCTTGTTATAAGTAATCATGTGAATTTGGTATTCGTTTGATATTTTGATTAGATGTATGTTGTCTTTACTCTAGTGGTGTTATGTGAATGTCGACTACATGACACTTCACCATGATTTGGGTCTAGGGGAAGGCATTGGGAAGTAATAAGTAGATGATGGGTTGCTAGAGTGACAGAAGCTTAAACCCTAGTTTATGTGTTGCTTCGTAAGGGGCTGATTTGGATCCATATGTTTCATGATGTGGTTAGATTTATCTTAATTCTTCTTTCGTAGTTGCGGATGCTTGTGAGAGGGGTTAATCATAAGTGGGAGGCTTGTCCAAGGAAGGGCATCACCCAAGCACCGGTCCACCCACATATCAAATTATCAAAGTAACGAACGCGAATCATATGAGCATGATGAAAACTAACTTGACAACAATTCCCATGTGTCCTCGGGAGCGCTTTGCTTTATATAAGAGTTCGTCCAGGCTTGCCCTTTGCTACAAAAAGGATTGGGCCACCTTGCGGCACCTTGTTTACTTTTGTTACTTATTACCCGTTATGAATTATCTTATCACACAACTATCTGTTACCGATAATTTCAGTGCTTGCAGAGAATACCTTGCTGAAAACCGCTTGTCATTTCCTCGTTGGGTTCGACACTCTTACTTATCGAAAGGACAATGATAGATCCCCTATATTGTGGGTCATCACTCCTCGTTGGGTTCGACACTCTTACTTATCGAAAGGACTACGATTGATCCCCTATACTTGTGGGTCATCAGTCCGACCTCCATGGCGATGGAGGTGAGGGAGAAGATGCGGTGGTGTAGAGGGAGACGACGCGGTGGGGGAGAGGGAGACGACGCGGTGGGAGAGGAGAGGGAGACGATGCGGCGGGGGGAAATGGTGGGCGATGCGGCCGGAGGTGGTTCCACCCCTCATTTATATGATGGGACACTTTTGGCATGTTCCCATGGACACGTGCTACCCCACGGCCGCGAATGGTTACACACGAAAACGAAACGCCCAGGCGTATACGAATACATATACGGCCGGGCATACGAACTAACCGGGCCGTACGGCCCCCCAGGGCTCCTCGACGGCTATACGGACGGGCAGAAAAGACGATCGTGCCCCTTGTTACAAACGGTTTTTGGTTAATCCTGGCCGTCCTTGTGTTTGTCCCCCTCGCGTTCAACCAAGGGGGGGAGCACCGGAGCAGAAACGCCATGTGAAGTGACTCGTCGGAGATCCAACGAACCGAGGTGGGGTCAAGGGTGGATGGATGCTGTGGGTCAACTTGGCTAAAGGTTTACGGTGGGTGTCTACGTGGCCATGTGTGCATGCATGGTGTGAATCCAGCTGAGTGCGATGCACTGGATGGGCCTTTGAGGAAAATAAAGGAAAGGGCCCCGCACTCCGTCCGCATGCCGGACTTGTTCCCTCCCATTGGCGAGATCCAGCATGCGATATGGCCTCGTTTACACTTAGCCCGCGTGAGGGTTTATGCATGCCGCTCTCGGTGTTTGACCACACCCTTCATGGGTCATACGATGAGACCGCGCCAGGCCCCGTGAAGCACTGCCTAGGCATAGACCGGACGCGTTACCTCTCGGTAGCTAGATCCAAACCATGCACCCCCGCCGTCTAGACACACGTGGAGTAGCACCTGGACACATGACCCACTACATACGCCAGCCCCCGAACAATGCATCCCCACCGTGTAGACTCATACGTGGCCATGTGTGCATGCATGTTGTGGGTCCAGCTGAGTGCGATGCACGGGACGGTCCTTAACTAGGTCTAACATCACGCGGCAACGAGATTTGAGGCAAATGAAGGAACGGGCCCCGCACTCCCTTCACAGGCCGAACGCATTCCCACTCTATGGCTTGATCCAGCATGCGATATGGCCCCAGTTGCGCACAGCCTACGTGAGGGCCTATGCATGATGCTCTCAATGTTTTACCACACCCTCTAGGGGCCGTATGATTACACCGCGCTAGGTCCCATGAATTTTTGGCCCCTCGCGAATTTGCATGGATTATAACGGCAGCAGACGAGCATCATAGCCTAGAGAACGGCGTTGAGGCCACCCCTCCCTTTGGTAGCATATGGCACATATATGGAGCAATGAGCTTAACATGGGGCTTTCATCCCAATCCCTGCTATGATTTCATGTGGCCACTGTATAGATCTTGAACTTTCGAGGTTACAACCCTAGAAATGCGGTAAATGTCCCGAATATGGGAGGGAGGGGGGGAGAAAGGCCACGCAATAAACTACCCCCATAATTTAAGTATGTTTTATCTGGCAAGACAAACAAGTTTTTTTTAATAAGGATTTGTTAGCACGTTTTAATAAGGATTTTATAATTTCACATTATAAGGTGCATTTTTCCCCCTAAAACAATGGTGTTGTAAACGCACAAAGCTCCTCATTGAGCCTCTCACCATCACGTTCATGTTGAACTCACCCTAAAATCAAGGAGAGGTAGATCGAATCTCCCCACGGGGGGCAACCTCCACCTAGTAGCTAAATATGGTTCAGATTTTCTCCCCAAGTCATTTTTTGAGGGAAAAGCACATTCTTCTTTTTTCCTCCAATATTGTGGCGAAATACATGGAAGAAAAATCGTGGGAGGCACGGTGGAACGAGTGCACCTGTTTTTTTCCCTCCAAAAGTGGACTTGTTGCCATATTGCATGTGAACGTGTCACCTGTACAAACAATTGAATTGTCGTTTTTATTTTGTTAACAATTCCTAAATATTAAATTTCAGCATGCACCTACCCCATGGCGATTAGGTCAAATTTGTATTATCCAAGCTCCGCCAGTGACCATGCAGATTCTTCTACCATGCATGTGCTGCTCCGGCGTCCGGTACCGGAGAGGGGAATATGGATGTGATGCAATGCAATTCATGTCGACCCATATCATGCACCCTTAGCCAACCGGGCCGACAACATGCACCGCTAGCCACCTCGTTCTAGACCATGCGGTAGTGTCCACAATGGGCAAAGATGCTTAGTTGGACATGTTTGCTGGCACTAGTGCATGATGCCCAATCTCGATGTGCAGGATGTTTAGCCCTGTGTCGCTTTGACATGCTTGGCATACCGAGGGAGCGACTCATTGGAGAACTAATGAACCGAGGTGGGGTCAAGGGTGGATGGATGGTGTGGGTCAACTTGGCTAAAGGTGAACGTTTTGAGGCCATTTGAACAATGTATGCCATGGCTATGGTCATGAGCTACCTCACTTGCCTTACCACAAAATTTAACATAAGGGGACTTTGTAAACTTAAAAAAAATTAGTTTTATTTTGGGAAATCCTGTTTTTTTACATTTATGGCACCATGTACAACAAATTTGGGGTTATTTGGAGATGGTCGAAAATATCACTTCATTACAGACGGACCGTTTGGTCTCAACTTAAGCGAGTTTTTCTAACAAGGTGGTTTTTTCGACCACCTCCAAATCACCATAAATTTTTGTACACAAGATCTCTTTCATAGACAGAATATGAAAGTTTTCCATTTTTTAGAATTTTATATAATTTATAGTGGCTCAGTGAAACTCAGGTACATACCTCTAACTTTACCTTTAAGGGGACAGTGTAAACTTCATTATTGTTGAAATTTCTTTGATAATCATGTTTATTACATGTATGTGACAATGTAAAAAAAATTGGGGTGATTTGGAGATGGTCCAAAAATAAACATGTGACATATGCACAAAAAAACAAAAGAGCCCACCTTTAACAGGAAATTTCAGACCGACGGCATGCATACGACTAGAAACCCAACCATATGGGCCAGGATGCAGGCCCTGTAGGATATTCATTTCTCCTGCTAGTAGGTCCCACAGGGCATTGACGGTGCTGGATAGAGAACATGCTATTTCAGTGAGGGAGGCTCATGCCAATGCTCTCTCAGCCGCGTATATAAGCAGGTGCATGCACATCTCGCTTGGCGAGGTGAGACTAAACTCCCACCACCCGTCAGCTGCGCCCGGTGCGGCTCAGCGTTGGGCCAAATTTTGTTGGGCTATCCCAGGCGAGCCTCACCCGCGTGCTGGACCACGCGTCCGTGTAGATGGTTGGGCTGGCCCATCTTGTATGCATATCCTTTTCCTTTGTTGTTTTTCACATTTTCTCTTTTACTTCTTATTACAGTTCTAAAACAAAGGTTGTTGTAAACACATAAAACTCCTCCTTCAGCCTCTCACCATCACGTTCACGTTGAACTCACCCTAAAATCAAGGAGAGGTCGATCTAATCTCCCCACGGGGGGCAACCTCTGTAACACCCCTGTGTATTAGTCACTGTGATCAACTGCTAATAATGCCAAGTCATATCATTTGCAGTGCCTAGTCATAGTGATTAATCCCAACAATTCAAAATCTATTCTGGAAATCAACTCAAATTCAAAAGTGAAATATGAAGTTGCTCAAACACTATTGGAAAAATGTTCCTTAAATAGTAAATATTCCAGAAGCACTCATAAAAATATAAACAATGATGATGGAGTTAGTTAAATGACTCAAACCACATGAAACAGCACCAAAACAGCATTATTTAAATCATTTATAATAATATCAAATCCAAAAGAAATTCAAATTTGCCCAAACCAAATTTTTGGTGAAAGGAAATATTGCATTGTAATATTGGGGACAACTCTCATATTTTACAAAAATGCAAAAGTGACCTAACTATTTCAAAACAGAAAATAAATAAAGAAATACAAAGCAGAAAACAGAAAAATAAAACGAGGCGCTGTGCACTGGGCCTAAGTGCACAGTGCCCTGAAACGGGCCGCTTGGCCCAACCTCCCTCTCTCTCCATCGCCGTGTCGCCGCGCCCTTGGCTGCGCGCGCGCACCGGCGAGCGCGCGACACCGCGGCAGCCACCGACGACCGCCGACAGCAGGGGGATAAGGCCGAGGCCCGTCCATTCCCCCTGGCCTCCCCCGTCATTCTCCTCACTCTCCCTCGCTCGCCTCTCCCTATTCTCCCCTAGATCCGCGACGCCCGAGCGCCGCCGCCGCCGTCATTCGCCGTTGCCGCGGCCACCGGCCACTCTTCGCCAAGCCGACGAGTTAGCGAGCTCCGCCCCGCTCCTCTCCGTCGCCTGGCGTCTTCCATTCGAGCCGAGGAGCACCAGAGGCAGTGGATCATGCCGCTCCCCTTTCTTCTCTGCCTCCGGCGATCTTCGTCGTCTCCGGCGACCTCCTGCGCTACCAAGCTCCCAAGGGCCTCCGTCCACCGCTCGGTGAGCACCCGCACCTCCTCTCCTTTCTCTAGGCGCTCGCGTAGCTCCTAGCTAGCTAGCTACTGCACCGTCGCCACCATGGCCGAGCTCGGCTCCGCCAAAGAGCTCGCCGCCGCCGTGTTAGCCCTTGCCATGGCGTACCAAGCTCCTCACCGAGTCCGCGACCTCGCGTAGACGCCATATGAGCCCGGCGCCGCTCGTTTTGCTCACTGCCTCGCCGTTTGCGAGTTCGCCGGGTTCTGGCCTCCGCCAAACCTCGCCGTCCGGCCACTTTTGGTCGCCCCCGAGCCCTCGTTTTGGCTCAGCTCGATGCGGCGTCGTGCAACCGTTCGAACGCAGCAAAAATCACGCAAAACGGCCCACTATGGCGAAGATCCGAGCTCTTCCGGCGAGTTCGCCGCCGCGGGAGGCTCGCCGGAGCTCTCTCCGGCGCCACTCCGACGTGGCAAGTGGTGGGGCTCGCCCAGAGACACTGACCGATGGGCCCCACGACGCATTTGACTTCGTTGACTGGGTCAACGCTAATTACTGTTCACCCCAGTGTATGACAAGTGGGCCCCTCTACTAATTAGATTAATTAAAACATTTTAATAACTAAAGACTAATTAGATTAACTAATCACCCACTGACATCCGGGGCCCACTTCCCCCTAATTAACACTGATCAGTTTAATTCACTGTTAAAAGTAACAGAGGCTGACATGTGGGTCCCACTGGACCCACATGTCAAGTTTGACTGGTCAGCCGACCTGTTGACCTGCTGATGTCAGCATGGCAGCATGCTGATGTCATAATTCAATTCTGTTAATAAAAATAATTCTAGAAAATCATTTAAACTTTGAAAATTAATAACTTTTAAACCGTAGCTCAGATCAAAAAACTTAAAACATGAAAGTTGATCAGAACGACTAGACGAATCTAATTGTGTCGTCTGTTTCCATGTCGGAACCCCCTACGTAGGTAAAACCGCAACTTCGAGGCCGTATCCGGTAGATGAATAGTGCATAATCACCGGTAATAAATCCAACTTTAATCCTAAAATAACCAAAATGACTTAGACATATCTTTAGGCAACCCTGCACTGCATTGTAGCATAGCATGCCCCGTGTTGCATTTGATTGCATTATGTTTACCTGTCTCCTCCCCCTTTTCTCTCTCGATTAGACCCCAACATTGACGTAGCTCCTGAGGCAGACGCCGCTCTGGAGTACGACTACGTCCCCGACAACCAGCCACTTGCCCAAGAGCTTACAGGCAAGCACCCCACTTTTGAGCATTCCGATATGGCCCACTCTCTTCTCTCTTATGCTTGCATTAGAATCTGCTGCTGTTACTATATCCTATAACTGCTGCATAGCCTGTTTACTTGTAACCTGCTGTTGATACTTACCTGCTATCCTAAACTGTTTAGAATAGGTTGGGTAGAGACCACCAGAGACCCCACTATATCCCGATTGCCCCGCTGGATTATCAGAAGACTCGAACAACGGGATTGAAGACCAGGCCCCGACACCGCACATCACTTTCCCCTTAGTTGCCGACTCTACTGGGTTACTATCGAGTGCCGAGGGTGATACCTCGTTAGCACTTCTGATGATAACCTTGTAGGTTAGTTAATCGGTCGTGGTAAGCGAGGGTGATTCCTCCTACACCACCCCCGATAACGACATTGTCGTGCAACTGCTCAAGTGTGGACCTCGAGGGTGATGCCTCTCTAGTTCACCTTGACATTTACGTCAGGTGGGATCCAACGAGGGTGATGCCTCGGATTCCTTCTTGATGTGGTAGCCCCACGGATGACTTACATGACTGATGTTACTGTTCATACTGGATAAAGACGGGTCGGCCTTGAGGGGTACCCGCGCGAGCTTAATTGCGAGTGATGTGGAATCGGGTGGACCTGGATGGTGCCCGAGATTTGAACACGAGGCGTGGCCGGGCATTCCTAGCCCTTGCCGCAAGTCCTCAGGACGGGGCAACGGGGTCACATCTTTCGTGAGTCTCTGCTCGTTACCGCACTGCCAACACACTAACGGTTTGGATATTTGATCTGAGGGGCCTCTGGCCTGATAGCACTAACCATCACGTGGGCATAGTATGGGCCTTCTGCGTCATATACATCAGCCGAAGCTCTATTGACGTCAGCGAGGAGCGGCCCGCTTTGGATTGGACTAGTTAAGCCTGTGCTTGTATTAAGGGGGCTAGGTCTGCCTTCGAAGCGTCCTTGCAACGTGCAGGGTTCCCAGGGCGAAGGCCCAAGACCCCTGGGGGCATAGGTTATCGCGAGTTCAACCAGGAGCAGTACTATGCTGATGTTCGCATCTATGATCATCAGGATGACTCAGACACTGAGCTGTATCTTTTCCACGGTATCGGTGTGATGATTGAGATGGCAGTACATGATGCCGCTTACTCTGCTGTCGCACGTCTCCGAGGAGAGCACACTGCTAGCTTGGATGACTCTGAGTTTCGATACATTCCGTATGCCCCTGCTGGAGATGCTACTGGATACTACACGGCTATCAGTGCCCCGTACGAGCCTCGTCGCTACGATCCGCGAGTTCTGATTCAGTGTACTTAGGCTCTGGATCGCACTGTTCGGGCTCTGGCCGTCGAGTTGTTTGCCACTCGAGTACGACTCTACGAGGCTATGATGCAGTTTCTTCCAGCTGTTCGTGCAGGGATACATCCGGAGCATATCCTTTACCCGCGCAGGACCGAGATGCCACCAGGGATCGATTGGCCTGCTGTGGGAGGTCACACACCTTCACGTGGACCTCTTCTTACAGCTCGAGACCGGGTTTTGCATCAGAGTGCACATGGAGCGCAGGATCCTTCTGCGACGAATGTCCGTCGTCCGCACTTGCAGCTACCCCGTTTCCGTGGTTTTCTCCGACGTTGATGTAGCCTTTGCTATGTCTCATTGTGTACTTCCTTACCGCGTGCCTGCGCGCCGCCTAGCATGTCTAGCTTTTGAATTTGCGCCATTATGCTGCCCGAATGTAACCGACTCTGTATGGATCTGTATGGCTTAATGACTACTATTAAGCATCTGTTCTACTACTTAAATTCCGTCATGATACATCATGTTTGTTGCTAAACATTCGCAGTGCCTTCTGCTAAACTACCCCTGTCGATTTAGTAGGATGGGTGATAACAATCCACCTCCGTCGCCACCGCCTGACTATATGGCTACTATGATGCAACAGTTTGAACTCAACTGTCAGTTCATGACGGGGATTATGGAACAATTCCCCCGTCACAATGCCAACCATCAGCCAGCCTCAATCACACTGCCAGAGTTTGTCCGACTCAACCCATCGATATTCCGCAACACTGTTAATCCGCTGGATGCCGATGACTGGCTGCGTGATATCTTCTATGAGATGGAGTCAGCTGATGTTCTCCCTGTCAGCTATGTCACCTTTGCGACATACTTCCGGAAGGGTCCCGCAGCGCAATGGTGGGCCACTCACCGACAGACCCTACCTCCTGGAACTGTTGTCACATGGGAGGAATTCAAGATTGCTTTTCGCGCTCGCTATATTCCTCAAGCAGTTATAGCACACAAGAAGGCTGAGTTCCGCAGCCTCGTTCAAGGCAACAACACTGTGGAGGTTTATCAGCGAGAGTTCCTTGACTTATCTCGCTATGCCGAAGAAGACATCCCCAATGATGCTCGTAGGCAGGAGAAGTTCCGTGAAGGGCTACATCATGACATCCAGTTAGCCCTGCTCGTCCAAGACTATCCTGACTTTGCCACCTTGATGAACAAGGCTATTATGGTCGAGACAAGTCTGAAGAAGCATAAGGAAGCGACCAGACGCACCCGTGAAGCGGGCTCATCTTTGGGCTTGTCTTCGCAGAAGCGCCGCATCTGGATTCCACAAAGCATGTACCGTCCAACAGCTCCAGTGTACAGACCTGCTTATGCTGCACCTCGTCTGCCTCCTCCACCACCGAGGCAGCCTCTTCGAGCGCCACTACCTCAAGCTCCCGCACCACGTCCTGACAGTGGACTCTACTTCAAGTGTGGCCAGCCAGGTCACCGTGCCAGGGATTGCTCTCAGAATCAGAATCAACTAGCTCTTCCTTCTGCTGGCCGTGGTAATGGCCGTGGGAATTCTCAGCCTCGCTACAGCAATGTCAGGCCTTCTTATGGCCGTGGGCAGGTCTTCCATGTCAACATGAATGAAGACCCGGAACAACCCGCAACTGTGATGGGTACACTTCTTGTTAATTCAGTACCTGCAACTGTTTTATTTGATTCAGGAGCATCGCATTCATTCATGTCGCAAGATTTTGCATTCATGCATGGCGTTAAGTGTGACAACCTGCATCATCCGTTAGGGGTCGACACTCCCGCGGGTAGATGTCGAGCCTCCCTGTTCAGCCCCGAAGTCACTGTTGAAATTAAGGGGTTAAAATTTCAGGCACTCCCAATTATCCTGAGTTCTTCCAAAATTGACCTTATTCTGGGTATGGATTTGTTGAAGGCTCACTATGCCTCAATCAATTGCGCTACTAAAGTGGTACACCACCTGCACCCATCAAATGAGTTAGTGAATTATCATGCTCACCTCACTCAGAACGCCGAGGCTCAAATTTATGCCTTGAATGCGTTGAACGCTTCTCCGCTTGAGGGGATCGAAAATGTTCCAGTTGTCTACAAATTCCAGGATGTCTTTCCAGAAGAACTTCCAGGAATACCCCCTGCTAGAGCTGTCGAGTTTGTCATTGACTTGAAGCCTGGCACCACTCCTATTGCGAAGCGTCCCTACAAGATGACACCGCACCACCTTCTCGAACTTAAGGAAGAAATCGATAAATCACTTAAGAAGGGCTTCATCCATCCCAGTTCCTCTGCCTGGGGAGCACCGTCTCTCTTTGTCAAGAAGAAAGATGGTACGAATAGGTTGGTCCAAGATTACCATCCTATCAACCAGGCAACCATTCAGAATAAATATCTGCTTCCCCGGATCAATGATTTATATGATCAACTTGCTGGATCTTCGGTGTTCTCTAAACTCGACTTGAGGTTGGGTTATCACCAGATCCGTGTCCGCGAAGAAGATATTCTGAAGACCGCCTTCGTTACTCATTATGGCTCCTACGAATATACCGTCATGTCGTTCGGCCTAACGAATGCTCCAGCTACGTTCTCTCGCTTGATGAATTATATATTCATGGATTACCTCGACAAATTTGTCGTGGTATATCTGGATGATATTCTGGTATATTCGAAGAATAAGGAAGAACGCGCCAAACATCTTCGCCTTGTTCTGGAGAGGCTTCGAGACCACCAGTTGTATGCCAAATACTCCAAATGCGAATTCTGGCTTTCTGAAGTAACCTACCTTGGACATGTGATTTCCAAGGACGGTATTGCCGTTAACCCGGAGCGTGTTTAGGCTATTCTTGACTAGACTCCTCCGAAGAATGCCAAGCAAGTCCGAAGTTTCCTCGGCCTTGCAAGTTATTGTTGATGATTCGTCGAAAACTTTTCCAAGATTGCCAAGCCCCTGACTAATCTGCTCCACAAAGGCGTTAAGTTTGAGTGGACAGATAAATGTCAGGAGAGTTTCCAGACCCTCAAGGACAAGCTTACTTCTGCTCCAGTGCTTGCTGCACCTGATTCTTGCAAGGACTTTGTGATATATTGCGACGCCTCTCGTCAAGGATTAGGCTGTGTTCTAATGCAAGAACGGAAGGTAATTGCATATGCCTCGCGACAATTGCGTCCACACGAAGAGAACTATCCAATGCATGATCTCGAACTCGCTGCTGTGATCTATGCTTTGAAGCAGTGGCGTCACTATCTCCTTGGTAATCGGTGTGAGATTTATACCGATCACCAGAGTCTGAAGTATTTATTCACTCAACCGGATCTTAATCTCCATCAACAGCGATGGTTGGAAACAATTACGGACTATGACTGTGGTATTTATTATACCCCTGGCAAGGCTAATGTGATGGTTGATGCCTTGAGCCGCAAGTCCTATTGCAACAACCTCATGGTTAAGCAAGCTCAACCTCAACTATATGAAGAATTGCGCAAGTTGAACGTCTGTATCGTTCCGCCGGGTTCGCTTAATAACCTTGTGGTACAGCCAGACCTTGAGAAAGCTGTAAAGATTGCGCAAGCCAAAGATGCTGAAATCGATCTGATGAAGAAAGAGCTTCACCTTGAGAAGTACAGGGATTTCTCAGTTGCTGAAGATGGAACCATGTATTTCAGAGACCTCATTGTGGTACCTCGCTTCGAGCTTATGACTGATAAGGTTATGAAAGAAGCTCATGATACACCGCTGTCTATCCATCCGGGTAGCACCAAGATGTATCGGGATCTTCGACAAAGGTACTGGTGGTCTAAAATGAAGCAGGACATTGCTCGATATGTTGCTGAATGTGACGTATGCCGTCGCATGAAGGCAGAACATTAGAAGCCTGCTGGAATTCTTCAACCACACCCTATTCCTTTGTGGAAATGGGATAAAGTGCAAATGGATTTCATTACTAGTCCTCCCAAGTCTCAGAAAGGTCATGAAGCTATTCTTGTCGTCGTCGACCAACTTTCCAAGGTTGCTCATTTCCTGCCTGCCAAGGAGACTATCACTGCTAGTCAGTTAGCAGAACTTTACATCTCTAGAATTGTTTCACTCCGCGGTATTCCGAAGGAGATCAGTTCGGACCGTGGCGGTCTTTTCACTTCCAAATTCTGGGAAAGTTTCCAAGAAGCTATGGGAACTCACATTACTTGGAGTTCAGCTTATCATCCTCAATCCCTAGGCCAAGTCGAGCGAGTAAATCAAGTGCTTGAAGATATGCTTCGGGCTTGTGTTATATCATTCGGTAAGAAGTGGGAAGAATCTCTCCCGTATGCCGAATTCTCTTATAATAACAGCTATCAAGCTAGCTTGAAAATGGCCCCCTTCGAAGTGCTTTATGGACGTAAGTGTCAAACCCCTCTGAATTGGTCAGAAACTGGGGAACGACCTCTCGTGGGATCGGACATTATCCAACATGCTGAAGAACAAGTCAGAATTGTCCGAGAAAATCTCAAGGCGGCTCAGGACCGCCAGAAGAGCAACTATGATCGCAAACGATGGGGTCTGACTTGTCAACCGGGTGATCAAGCTTACCTTCGTGTCACTCCTATGAAGGGCACCCGTCGATTCGGAATTAAGGGCAAGCTAGCTCCTCGCTATATTGGTCCTTTCCGCATCGTGGCTAGATGTGGACAGGTGGCGTACAAATTGGAGTTGCCACCGCAATTCTCTCATATCCATGATGTCTTTCATGTATCGCAACTTTGAAAATGCTTCAAGGAATCTCCGCACCGGGCCGTGGATCACGAGATGCTCCAGTTGCAAGATAATCTTTCTTATAAGGAGCATCCCATCTGCATTCTCGATGAAGCTGAACGTCGAACTCGTCAGAAGACGACCAAGTTCCTGAAAGTGCAGTGGTCGAATCATAGTGAAGATGAAGCCACTTGGGAACGCGAGGATCATCTTCGGGACGAATATCCCGACCTCTTTCCTTCCACCTCCTAAATTCTCGGGACGAGAATTTCTTTTAGAGGAGAACTTGTAACACCCCTGCGTATTAGTCACTGTGATCAACTGCTAATAATGCCAAGTCATATCATTTGCAGTGCCTAGTCATAGTGATTAATCCCAACAATTCAAAATCTATTGTGGAAATCAACTCAAATTCAAAAGTGAAATATGAAGTTGCTCAAACACTATTGGAAAAATGTTCCTTAAATAGCAAATATTCCAAAAGCACTCATAAAAATATAAACAATGATGATGCAATTAGTTAAATGATTTAAACCACATGAAACAGCACCAAAACAGCATTATTTAAATCATTTATAATAATATCAAATCCAAAAGAAATTCAAATTTGCCCAAACCAAATTTTTGGTGAAAGGAAATATTGCATTGTAATATTGGGGACAACTCTCATATTTTACAAAAATGCAAAAGTGACCTAACTATTTCAAAACAGAAAATAAATAAAGAAATACAAAGCAGAAAACAGAAAAATAAAATGAGGCACTGTGCACTGGGCCTAAGTGCACAATGCCCCGAAACGGGCCGCCTGGCCCAACCTCCCTCTCTCTCCATCGCCGTGTCGCCGCGCCCGTGGCTGCGCGCGCGCGCACCGGCGAGCGCGTGACACCGCGGCAGCCACCGACGCCCGCCGACAGTAAGAAGATAAGGACGAGGCCCGTCCATTCCCCCTGGCCTCCCCCATCTTTCTCCTCACTCTCCCTCGCTCACCTCTCCCTCTTCTCCCCTAGATCCGCGATGCCCGAGCGCCACCGCCGCCGTCACTCGCCGTTGCCGCGGCCACCGGCCACTCTTCGCCAAGCCGACGAGTTAGCGAGCTCCGACCCGATCCTCTCCGTCGCCTGGCGTCTTCCATTCGAGCCGAGGAGCACCGGAGGTAGTGGATCGTGCCGCTCCCCTTTCTTCTCTGCCTTCGGCGATCTTCGTCGTCTCCGGTGACCTCCTGCGCTACTAAGCTCCCAAGGGCCTCCGTGCGCCACTCGGTGAGCGCCCGCACCTACTAAGCTCCCAAGGGCCTTTCTCTAGGCGCTCGCGTAGCTCCTAGCTGGCTAGCTACTGCACCGTCGCAGCCATGGCCGAGCTCGGCTCTGCCAAAGAGCTCGCCGCCGCCGTGTTAGCCCTTGCCATGGCCTACCAAGCTCCTCACCGAGTCCGCGACCTAGCGTAGACGCCATACGAGCCCAGCTCCGCTCGTTTTGCTCACTGCCTCGCCGTTTGCAAATTCGCCGGGTTCTGGCCTCCGCCAAACCTCGCCGTCCGGCCACTTTTGGTCGCCCCCGAGCCCTCGTTTTAGCTCAGCTCGATGCGGCGTCGTGCAACCGTTCGAACGCAGCAAAAATCACGCAAAACGGCCCACTGTGGCGAAGATCCGAACTCCTCCGGCGAGTTCGCCGCCGCGGGAGGCTCGCCGGAGCTCTCTCTGGCGCCACTCCGATGTGGCAAGTGGTGGGGCCCGCCCAGAGACACTGACCGATGGGCCCCACGATGCGTTTGACTTCATTGACTGGGTCAACACTAATTACTGTTCACTGCAGTGTATGACAAGTGGGCCCCTCTACTAATTAGATTAATTAAAACATTTTAATAACTAAAGAATAATTAGATTAACTAATCACCCACTGACACCCGAGGCCCACTTCCCCCTAATTAACTCTGATCAGTTTAATTCACTATTAAAAGTAACAGAGGCTGACATGTGGGTCCCACTGGACCCACATGTCAGGTTTGACTGGTCAGCTGACCTTTGACCTGCTGATGTCAGCATGGCATCATGCTGACATCATAATTCAATTCTGTTAATAAAAATAATTCCAGAAAATCATTTAAAGTTTGAAAATTAATAACTTTTAAACCGTAGCTCAGATCGAAAAACTTAAAACATGAAAGTTGATCAGAACAACGAGACGAATCTAATCGTGTCGTCTGTTTCTATGTCGGAACCCCCTACGTAGGTAAAACCGCAACTTTGAGTCCGTATCCGGTAGATGAATAGTGCATAATCACCGGTAATAAATCCAACTTTAATCCTAAAATAACCAAAATGACTTAGACATATCTTTAGGCAACCCTGCACTACATTGTAGCATAGCATGCCCCGTGTTGCATTTGATTGCATTATGTTTACCTGTCTCCTCCACCTTTTCTCTCTCGATTAGATCCCGACGTTGACGTAGCTCCTGAGGCAGACGTCGCTCCGGAGTACGACTACGTCCCCGACGACCAGCCACTTGCCCCAGAGCTTATAGGCAAGCACCCCCCTTTTGAGTATTCCGATATCGCCCACTCTCTTCTCTCTTATGCTTGCATTAGAATCTGCTGCTGTTACTGTATCCTATAACTGCCGCATAGCCTGTTTACTTGTAACCTGCTGTTGATACTTACCTGCTATCCTAAACTATTTAGAATAGGTTGGGTAGAGACCATCAGAGACCCCACTATATCCCGATTGCCCCGCTGGATTATCAGAAGACCCGAGCAACGGGATTGAAGACCAGGCCCCGACACCGCACGTTACTTTCCCCTTAGTTGTCGACTCTACTGGGTTACTATCGAGTGTCGAGGGTGATACCTCGTTAGCACTTCTGATAATGACCTTGTAGGTTAGTTAATCGGTTGTGGTAAGAGAGGGTGATTCCTCCTACACCACCCCCGATAACGACATTGTCGTGCAACTGCTCAAGTGTGGACCTCAAGGGTGATGCCTCTCTAGTTCACCTTGACGTTTACGTCAGGTGGGATCCAACGAGGGTGATGCCTCGGATTCCTGCTTGATGTGGTAGCCCCACGGATGACTTACATGACTGGTGTTACTATTCATACTGGATAAAGACGGGTCGGTCCTGAGGGGTACCCGCGCGAGCTTAATTGCGAGTGATGTGGAATCGGGTGGACCTGGATGGTGCCCGAGATTTGAACACGAGGCGTGGCCGGGCATTCCTAGCCCTTGCCGCAAGTCCTCGAGACGGGGAGACAGGGTCACATCTTTCGTGAGTCTCTGCTCGTCACCGCACTGCCAACACACTAACGGTTTGGATATTTGATCCGAGGGGCCTCTGGCCTGATAGCACTAACCATCACGTGGGCATAGTATGGGCGTTCTGCATCGTATACATCAGCCGAAGCTCTATTGACGTCAGCGAGGAGCGGCCCGCTTTGGATTGGACTAGTTAAGCCTGCGCTTGTATTAAGGGGGCTAGGTCTGCTTCCGGAGCATCCTCACAACGTGCAGGGTTCCTAGGGCGAAGGCCCAAGACCCCTGGGGGCATAGGTTAGTCCGGCGTGCTGACCTCTCTTTAGAGCCTAGGTCGGGTTGCGGCGTGTTGCTTAGCCGAGGCCGGGCATGACCCAGAAAAGTGTGTCCGGCCGGAGTTAAGCGAGCGTGGTGGGTAAGTTGGTGCACCCCTGCAGGGAAGAACTAATCTATTGATAGCCTGTCCTACGGTAACGGACACTCGGAGTTGTATCCCGAGCGGTACAACTAGAACTGGTGACTTAAGATGAAATGGATAGTATGGCTCTGGGATTGCTTTCTCGCAAGGAGTCGAGGAAGGATCCCTGGCCGAGGTTGATAACACAACTACTACTTTACATTATGTTATTCTGCACTCTTCTATTGCTGCAAGACCGCTGAAGATGATGAAGATGTTAGTCTTCGATAGGACTAGGCTCTCCCCTCTATTATGGCTTTTTTCAGCCCAGTCCACATATACAGCCTTCCTTTGAAAATGTTGCATATGTAGTGTAGATCCTCGCTTTCTGAGTACTTCGGATGAGTACTCACGTATTCTTTATTTTCTTTTTCTCCCCATATCCACTTGTCGCATCCAGATGATGGAGCCCCTGAGTTAGCTACCCCTGTCGACGACTACGGCTACTACTTCTACCCTCCCGGCGAGTACTACTACGAGGAGCCGACCGATGACCAGGAGTAGGATTCGGAGGGTCCTAGGCAGGTGGCCTACGCCTTTCGATCGTAGAATTTTATTTTGCCCCGCCTTTCTAAAGGCTTATCTCTATTTCTGTAATATATCTGTACCCAGATATCTGATGCTTGCGCTGACACTTGTATGCCATCGAGCTATGTATTCGAGCCCTCGAGGCCTTGGCTTGTAATATAAAGCTTGTATGTCTTTATTTATGTTTTAGAGTTGTGTTGTGATATCTTCAAGTGAGTCCTTAGGCTTGATCGTGTGCATTTGCGTGTATGATTAGTGCACGATTAAGCCGGGGTCGTCACAACCTCCACAAAGTATCTAAATATGGTTACTTGAGATTTTCTTCCCAAGTCGTTTTTTGAGGGGAAAATACATTCTTATTTCTTCCTCCAATATTTGTGGCAAAATACATGGAACAAAAATCGTGGGAGGAACAGGGGAACAAGTGCACCTATTTTTTTCCCTCCAAAAGTGCACTTGTTGCCAAATTGCATGTGAACGTGTAATATTTCACATTTTCCTTAAAACATGTTGTACACCTGTACAAATAATTGAATTGTCGTTTTCATTTGTTATCAATTCCTAAATATTGAATTTCAGCATGCACCTATCCCATGGCGTCTCATCCAAGCTCCGGCAGCAACCATGCAGATTCTTCTTCCATGCACGTGTGCTGCTTCGGCGTCCGGTACAGGAGAGGGGAATCTTGATGCGATGCGATGCGATTCATGTCGACCCATATCATGCACCCCTAGCCAACCGGGCCGACAACATGCACCGCTAGCCACCTCAATCAAGACCATGGGCAAAGATGCTTAGCTGGACATGTTTGTTGGCACTAGTGCATGATGCCCAATCTCGGTGTGCAAGACGTGTAGCCGTGTGTCGTTTCAACATGCTTGGCATATCGAGGGAAGGAAATCGTCGGAGATTCAATGAACCAAGGTGGGGTCAAGGGTGGATGGATGATGTGGGTCAACTTGGCTAAAGGTTTACGGTGGGTGCCTACATGGCCAAGTGTGCATGCATGTTGTGAATCCAGCAGAGTGCGATGCACTGGACGGACCTTTGTGGCTAGGGCCCACATCAAGCGGCACCGAATTTTGAGGAAAATGAAGGAACAGGCCCCACACTCCGTCTGCATGCCGAACTCATTCCCTCCCATTGGCTAGATCCAGCATGCGATATGGCCTCATTTCCACAAATTCCGCGTGCGGGCTTATGCGTGCCGCTCTCGGTGTTTGACCACACCCTTCATGGGTCATATGATGGGACCACGACAGGGCCCGTGAAGCACCGCTTAGGCACAAACCGGACGCCTTGCCTTCTCGGTAGCTAGATCCAAACCATGCACCCCTGCCGTCTAGACCCACATGGAGCAACACTTAGACACATGACTCACACCACTTATGCCAGTCCCCGAACCATGCATCCCCATCGTGTAGACTCATACGTGGACATGTGTGCATGCATGTTGTGGGTCCAGCTGAGCACGAAGCACGGGACGGGCCTTGGTTACTAGGTTTAACATCACGTGGCACCGAGATTTAAGGCAAATGAAGGAACGTGCCCCGCACTCCCTTCACAGGCTAGACACATTCTCTCTCGATGGCTTGATCCGACATGCGATATGCCCCCGTTTGCACACAACCTATGTGAGGGCCGATGCATGCCACTCTCGATCTTTTACCACACCCTCTAGGGGTTGTATGATGACACCATGCCAGGTTGCGTGAATTTTTAGCCCCTCGTGAATTTACATTAATTATAATGATAACAGACGTGCTTCATAGCCCTAGAGATCGGCGTCGAGGCCACGCCTCCCTTTGGTAGCATATGGCCCATATATGGACCAAAGATCTTAACATGGGGCATTCATCCCATTCCCTGCTATGATTTCATCTGGCCGCGTAAGATCTTGAACTTTCGAGGTTACAACCGTAGAAATGCGGTAAATGGCCCGAATATGCGAGGGATGGAGGGGGCGAGAAAGGCCACGCAATTAACTACCCCCATAATTCAAGTTTTTTTTGTGTCAAGACAAACAAGTTTTTATAAATAAGGAATTTTTAGCACTTATGAATAATGATTTTGTAATTTCACATTGTAAGGTGCATTTTTTTCCAAAACAAAGGTGTTGTAAACGCACAAAACTCCTCCTTGAGCCTCTCACCATCATATTCACGTTGAACTCACCCAAAAAATAAGGAGAGGTCGATCGAATCTCCCCACAGGGGCCAACCTCCACGCAGTAGCTAAATAAATGGTTAGTTGAGAATTTCCCTATTTTTTTACGGTTTTCCTTTGTTTTTGTTTTTTAGAGAAGATGGTTTTCCTTTGTTTTTTTATTAGTAACAGAGGGTTTTCCTTTGTGACTGGTAAGCGGCATGTGGGCCTGTTTGGTTGTTTCTTTATGATCTGGACCCATGGGCCGTTATTTTCTGTGCTTGACACACGGATAGGGTCCGTGTCATCACCCCCACCGCCCACACACCCCCACCCCCTCCTCCCTCCCACCCCCACCACACACCACCCTGCCACCACCCCGCCGCCTACTCGCCTGGTTGCTCTTGACGGTTGGAGCAGAAGAGCACGGAGTGAGATTGGGAGGCCGCCAGCAAGCACCTAGCGACTACCGGCGGCCAGGTGAGGTGAGAAACCCTAACTTGTAATCTTCGACTTCTTTGTTCCTTGTTGTGTTGCCATTTTGGGAGTTGGATATGGTTTTTAAAGTCGGAGATTAGATTGTTAAGATTTTTAAATCGAAGGTTAGATGGAAGGCGATGCAGAGATTGAAGGAAGTTTTCTACATCGGTGGCTTACTCGATATTTTTTTCTAGGGTTTCGGTATTCCAGGGTTTTCATAACTATGAGCAAGTGCAGATGCTTAACACAATAGCAGCAAATATCAGCAAACTGTTCTTTAAAAACTTAAAAAAAAATTGGCCTTGTGCAGTGGCGAATCCAGGAAGAAACCGGAGGTGGGCTCAAAACTTATAGGCTGGGCTAGTGGATTAAATTCCTTTTATGGCCAAAATTAGGTTGGGTTTAATTAGTATGGCAGCCATTAACTTCTAGTCCTAGATTGGAAGTCAACTAAACATTTCTCAGAATAATATTTACTGCAGTTTTTGTTTTTTTTTGCAGAATATGAAATTTTGATCCAAATATTTGTATCTTTCTAGGGAAATAACAATAACCTCTTAATTCTGTTGCCCAAATTAAGTTCATGTTTTAAAGATTATAAATGTGAGGGCATACAATATATCAGAGTTTTTAGGAATTATTTTAATCTTTATTTTGTGTGCTTATGTAGTACCAGGAAAAGGTGAAGTAAGTTCATTTTCTTCAATATGATAGACGAGTGGGCTAATTGAGTTGGTTACCCTGACGATCCTTCGTCCTTCCAGAACAGATTTTGTTTTCTTTTTCCAGGAACAAATTGTTGGATGCGGATGTATGTAGATGGGTTGTATGTTGAAGGTGTGCGTGTGTACATTCGGGTTGGCCGAGTAACAGGACTAGTAGGAATTATGTTTTGATAGGACTTTTCTCAGATATTACTGCTCAGTATCAGACACTACCTCAGTCGTGCTGCAGAGGAGGAGCCAATGCCGCACGTCAACGCTCCGGATGAGCCCATGCTGTTGGTCGACGATCAGGAGAAGGACATGTCTGAACAAGCTGTGGTGCGGCGGGCACGCGCTGCGTTGCGGGGTTATGAGGAGTGGAGGGCGAGCCACCCGCCCAGTTCAAGTGTATGATTGTTGATTACTGATGTAGTACCTTTGTTGATTATACTGTATGATTGTTGCTTAGTGTGTTTACATGCTCTATAAGCCCTTTTCTTAAATTCTCATCCTTTGCTTTTCTTCATTTTATTTTGTTTACACAGGTGGTGTGCATAACCTGTCGACAGGACTGCAACAGGCCCAATGCCACTGGGTTGACATTTACCATCAGGCTAGATGGGGACACTTCAGCTGTGGTATAAATAAGCATGTCAATTTTTACTTGTATTATGTTTGTTCCCCTCTACTTTGAAGATCAACAAAATGTAGGAAATAAATAGCAATTAAATTCTACATCTACAGATCATGCCATGCTACGCATGGCACCAGTTCAGCGCCATCCCAGATAGTTCATTGCTTTTTCAAGCGCGAGGGAGTCGCACGTATGATTTTGGCATGTACAAAGGGAATTCAAGGGCGATCATCGGTGGTGAAAACTGGTGCAGGTTTGTTGAAGATTTCGACCTGCGAGAAGGCGACCTTGTCTCCTTTGATTTGACTGAAGACATTCCTATGGTGTACTTCTGCAACCTCCCAAGGACATGCGATCAAAATGAAGAGCGTAAAGATCCTCTAGAATCAGCTGTCATAACGAAGGGAATTAATCTGACGAAGCAAGAGGAGCTGAACCTACATGACCTTTTGGCGATGAAGAAAGGTTATATAGGTGCATTTTTTGTCCACCGCTTCACCAGTTCGAACATAGCAGGAAAGACGATGGTATGTTTTTGGTGTATTAGTATTTTCTATTTTGTATGCAATTTTCTTTGTTTTTTTCATGGAGAGAAAGATTAATGCTATGCTATTGTAGCTGAAACCAGTGAATACACTGATGTGTGTTTTTGCATATCCTTTTGTTTCCCATAAATGTAGATGTATCCTTATGTAATATATTTGTAGATGTAGCCGGAGATCCTTTTGTTTACTGTTCCTTAACATATTTGATAATTTTTCTTCCTATGATGGTGCATACAAAGATTACAGGCGAAAGTTGTCGACACCCTGAACACCCCAGGAGATCGCGAGATACCGGGAGATGGGCTTGCTGGCATTCGGCTGTGCAACGACAGTTTCATGCCGGTCAAGTACCACAAGTGTGATGATGGCCGCATCATCTTCAACAAGGGATGGAGTGATTTTGTTGACAGTGAAGAGCTCAAGATTCATAAAAGCCGTTCTTTTCGGTTTCAAGACCACCACCCGTGAAGATCTTCAGATCAAGGTGGTTATGAACATGCTGACCGAGGAGCCACAAATGTAGCACGATAACGCAAGAGTGTCCTTTACACTAGGTATAGTGCGAAAGCTATGTTGATAGCAGTTATGCATCTATGGGGTTACCTAACATACTTCATTCTGTCTTGGGTGACGATGACTATGAGAGGAGGACATGTTGTAGTAAGAGTAAACGCTAGGATTGGGCTTACACAGGGGGTTGCTTTATCACCTCCTGTCGCGCTCTACTTGGAGCTTCGCATTGCTCTCCCTTAGTTGCCGGATGACGCCGGTAGCCTGTTCAAACGAGGCTTTCATGTCGTCCTGCAACCTCGCCCAGCTGGAGATCTGATCCATCTGGCTATGGACGATCGCATGCATGCGCCTGTAAGAGTCCTCGCCTGCCAGCGAGACATTTTCCCAGGCCGCCACGGCACGGGAGGACATCTCTGCTGCTTCCGCGGCGCGGCCGGACATCTTTGCTGCTTCCGCGGCAAGGCCGCACCAGTCTGCTGCATCGACGGCGCGGCGGGACCTCCGTGCTGCTTCGGCGGCGCGGCGGGACCTCTGTGCTGCTACGGCCGTGCGGCGGGACATGTCGGCTGCTTTCGCGGCGAGGCGGGACATCTCTTGTGCTTCCGCTTCCATGCTCGCCTCTCCCTGGTGGCAATCTCTCGACCCAGAACTCACGCTGGCCATGGCAGACGCAAGGGAACGATGATGAATGACTTGTTTGTTTTTGTGGATGAGGAGTTGAGGAGGAATGTGCAGTCATCTTGGAGTAGTAGTATTTATAACCCAGTACTAATACGCTCCTAAGTGGGAAACCGTTTAGGTTTTGATCGGTGTGAACAGGTTTGCAATTTGAAATGTGACGGGACGCAGGCTCAAAATTTATTGACGGTTCTATAATTTCTAAGTGCGGCACTATTCCCGGATGGCGTAACGTGGGCACGCTTTGTCGACCGCGTACGTGGCGTTAGCACCATAGGGTGCACCGCAATAGGCAATATCAGCACACATCTTGTTCCGAGAACCGTGCGCGCTCGTTATTACCATCACGCACGCTTCTTTTAATTAGAATGTGTGCCCTTCTAGCGCACACACGTTGATCTTTCTAACTGTTTGCTATTTGTTGTGGCTAATCGCAAACAGTTCATCCATGTGAAGTGTATGTGGTCAATCGCAGACACTTTGATCTGGCTGACCGTTTCTGTTCTGTTGCCTAATCGCAAACAGTTAATACTTCTGAAGCATATGCCCTCAATCTCACACACCTTTATGTAGCTGCCCGTTTCTATTGTTTCGCCTCATCACAAACAATTAATCCGAGTGAACTGTATGCCGTATATCGCACACGCCTTCATCTGGCTGCCCGTTTCCGTTCTTATTCCTCATCGCAAACAGTTCATTGAACTGAACCGTATGCCCTACATCGCACACGCAACCAAAATCTGAACCGTGTTTGATGCATCCGTCATCGCAAATGTTTTGCACCTTTTTTGACCGTTTTTTTACACCACCGTTTGCGATTATTGTATCACACACAGTTTCATCGAAGGGTCTCTGATCGTAGTGTCGCGTTAGCAGCATCCTGCAGTAGTGAACTTTATTAATGGATCATTTTTGAGAAGTATGAAGTTGATGAATTTAGTAAGCACTACCTTCTGTCTTTACCTTTTATTTTCTGTTTGTCTTAGTTAAATAAAGAAAGTTACCATGTTTTGTCTGTTTTCTGAATTTCCCGTGCAAAAAAAATGACCCAAAAATAAAAGTTCTCTGAATGCCTTGAAAATTTAATACGATTTTTTTCTAATTATTTAAGAATTTTTACTGCAAATAACATCAGAGGGGGGTGCACCAGGTGGGCACAACCCACCTGGGCCCGCCAGCACCCCCAGGCGCGCCCTGGTGGGTTGTGGTCCCCACGTGGGCCCCCTCACTTATCTCTTTAGCCCATATCATCACCTACCTAGAAAAAATTCACCATCGCTCTCTCTCTCTCTCTCGTGTTCTTGCTCTCAAACCCGCGGATTTCGATCTCTTTGCTCTAAGCTCCGTTTCCGAAACTGTTTTGGGGGATTGCTACTTGGTATGTGACTCCTCCATTGGTCCAATTAGTTTTTGTTTTTGTGGTTTATATTTTGAATAATTAGCTACTCTTGGTGCTGCTGTAGATGAGCTTGCATGTTGAATTCTTAGAGTTCTAAGTAGGTTCAATGCTTGAAATGGCCTCTATGCATCTCTATGAGTAGTTGCTATCAATCTTGTGAAGTTTTGTTGAGAAAATTTTTGTGGACTAAAAATTTCAGAATTTTATTCATAGGAAAAAGATAAGTATCTTTAGGAAGTTTGCTTCCAAGAAGAACTCCAAGGGAGTCATTGGGGAGTCATCGGACAATGATCTCCGCACCCGGAGAATGGCGGAGGTGCGGCCGTGCGAATGGCCACATAACCCATTCATGGATGGAGCTGGAATCCGTCACGAGTTTGCACAATTTGCTGCTAATGCCGGCCTCTCCGACTTCATCTCAGCTGAGTGTGAACAGTATCATCTCCTCACAAATTCCTTTGTGCAAAGTTTCCATTTTCTAAGTAGGAATAACCCCCCTGAGGTGCAGTTTAATTTATACTATGAACACCGTCAGATACCACTTACTGAATTCTGTGATATATGCTTGATCCCTTCTGACGGGGAAATAAGGGAGCCTAGGCTTGCAGAGTCCGAGGGTTTTTATCATACTTTGTCCGTGGGAGACGAGAGAGGGGTGTCGAGTGCCACTGCCACTAGCTTGCATTTTCCTTCTGTGCATTATTTTACCCTATTCATTGCAAAGTGTTTACTTGCTAGAGAGAAGGTAGGTGCACTCAGTGCCCCAGATTTCGCTGTCTTGCGCTGCGCGCTTTATGGCGACAACACTTATAGCTTAGGAGCTACTGTGGCACGTCGCCTTCACCTTAACAGGTCCAAGGGTAAAATTCATGGCGGTATTTATGCTACTCGCTTAGCGAGTCACTTTAACGTTCGGATACGTGATACGTCTCCAACGTATCTACAATTTTTGATTGTTCCATGCTATTATATTATCATTCTTGGATGTTTTACAATCATTTTATAGCAACTTTATATCATTTTTTGGGACAAACCTATTGACATAGTTCCCAGTGCCAATTGCTATTTTTTGCTTGTTTTTTACATCGCAGAAAATCAATACCAAACGGACTCCAAATGCAGTGAAACTTTTTGGAGATTTTTTCTGGACCAGAAGACACCTGGTGGGCCAAAGAAGTACCAGAGGGGAGCTCCGAGGGGAGCACAACCCACCAGGGCGCCTGGGGGCCCAGGCACGCCCAAGTGGGTTGTGCCCACCTCGGTGGCCTCCCGCACCGCCTCTTCGCCCTATAAATTCCCAAATATTCCAAAAACCATCGGGGTAACCCTAGATCAGAAGTTCCGCCACCGCAGGCCTCTGTAGCCACAAAAAACCAATCTAGACCCCATTCCGGCACCCTACCGGAGGAGGAAATCATCACCGGTGGCCATCTTCATCATCCCGGCGGCCACCATGATGAGGAGGGAGTAGTCCACCCTCGGGGCTGAGGGTTTGTACCAGTAGCTATGTGTTTAATCTCTCTCTCTCGTGTTCTTGATGGCACGCTCTTGATGTATCGGGGGCTTTGTTAATATAGTTGGATCATATGGTGTTTCTCCCTCTCTATCTTGTTGTGATGAATTGAGTTTTCCCTTTGAGATTTTGGTTTATCGGATTGAATACTTTTATGGATTTGAGAGCACTTGATATATGTCTTATGAATACCCGTGGTGACAATGGGGTATCATATTGATTCACTTGAAATGTGTTTTGGCACTCAACTCGTGGATTCCCGAGGTGACATTGGGGTAATCTACGCATAGGGGTTGATGCATGTTTTCATCCTTGTTTCTCCGGCAGAAATCTTGGGGCACTCTTTGAGATTCTTTGTGTTGGATCGAGTATTATGAATCTGAAATTGTTTGATGCGTATCGTATAATTAACTCATGGATACTTGTGGTGACATTGGAGTATCTAGGTGACATTAGAGTTGGTTGATGCGTATCATATGGTGTTATTTTAGTACGAACTCTTGGATAGATCGAACGGAAAGAATAACTTTGTTTTATTTTAGTATGAACTCTTGAATAGATCGAACGGAAAGAATAACTTTAAGGTGGTTTCGTACCCTACAAACAATTTCTTCATATGTTCTCCGCTAGATAAGAAATTTGGAGTGTTTCTTCATCGCACGTAGAGGGATGGTTATATGATCCAATTAGATTAGCATTGTTGAGAGATTGCACTAGCGAAAGTACGGACCCTAGGCCTCATTTTCAAGCATTGCAATATCGTTTGTGCTCCGTTTTATCAATTGCTACCTTGCTGTTTTTTATTGTTCCTACTACAAAAACCAATTTCTACTATCCATATTACACTTGTATCACCATCTCTTCGCCGAACTAGTGCACCTATACAAATTACCATTGTATTTGGTGTGTTGGGGACACAAGAGACTCTTTGTTATTTGGTTGCAGGGTTGTTTGAGAGAGACCATCTTCATTCTACACCTCCCATGGATTGATAAACCTTAGGTCATCCACTTGAGGGAAAATTACTACTGTCCTACAAAACTCTGCGCTTGGAGGCCCAACACGAGTCTACAAGAATAAAGTTGCGTAGTAGACATCAATACGCCAGCATGACTATCCCCTGCCCAAGGTTTACTTAGATCGCCAGGCTATGGCACATCATCAATTTATTGATGGCGAGAACAATACTATTGATATTCCCTATAAACTGGTTTTTAGTGAGAACACTCGTGATATTATTCCATTGCCTGCACCTGCTTTGTTTGACTCTATTGCCAGGGGCGGATACAGGATCATGCCTGAGGACATTGTCGCCTACCGGAACAACCAGGCGGCAGCAGGGGAGGAGCCTCAATAGTGGGACGCTTAGGTGCCCGCTCCACAGCACTATGAGATGGGACCAGATGGCTACTACGAGTGGTGATTACCAAGCTAGGCCTAAAGCCTAAGCTTGGGGGAGTACGTATTTCCACCGACATTTCATTCATGATTGACACATTTCATTTCAGTTGTCGGTGTCCATACTTTTTCATTGTATCATCCATGCTAGATTTATTTTTCTCGCTTTCTTCTTGTGTGTTTGAAAAACTTTGAGAAAACCCAAAAATATTTCTTGCTTCTTTTCGGTCTTTCTTTCTAGTTTAATTAGTTGTAGCATTAAAAGAAAACCCAAAAAGATTTCTTTGTTCTTCTTTTGCTTGTTGGGAGCTTTCCCGTGTAAATAGTTTTCTCGTCTTTGTTTTTCTCTTCTTTAATTTGCTTTCTTCAAGAAAAACTATAAACTCCAAAAATATTTCAGTGTGTTTCTCTAAAATTCTTTTCCTCTTATTGAGTCATACCAAGGAGAAGGCCACGATGAAAATGTTGAGTGGCCCTCATATGCATTATTGTTGATCTAACAAAGAGCTCGAATTACCTTGTCTTCTCCTTGAATAAAATGTTTGCAAATTCCAGCTTAGTCCACGGCACTCTTGCACTGTTCTTATTTTCATATCATTCGGTCGTGCAATTGAAAGGCAATAATGACGATGTTTGGTGAACTAGCTGTGGCAGAGAGAAACGGGTATGAACTCAACTTGTTCTGTTTTTGTAAATATGTTTAACCTAGTATCGATGATTCAGCCTATTATGATCAAACATATTTGCAATGATAATTAGAGATTATAGTTTCTCATGCCATGCTTAAGTAGCTAGGAGTGGATAATGAGTCATCTTGGATTTCAACATTGCGTTAAAATGATTGTGATGTAGTATGATGATATGGTATCCTCCTCTGAATGTTCGAGTGGCTTGACTTGGCACAAGTTCATGTATGTAGTTTAATCAAAACCAACATACACTACTAGGGAAAAGCCTAGCAGTAGGGTGGGTTAAATGCTTAGTAGTAGCGCGGGTGGCCGCGCTACTGATATGGCGCCACAGCTAACTCTTATCAGTAGCGCGGTTTGACCCGCGCTACTGCTATCGAGGGATAGCAGCAGCGTCGGTCTCCAACACGCGCTGCTGCTAATAGTTATAGCGCCCTTGAACAAAGAGCGCTACTGCTAAGAATTCGCTGCTGCTAAAGCCATACCCCGCGCTACTGTTATTAGTTTCTAAATTATTATTTTCTGCTCCATATTTTGTGCTGCTGAATTTTGTTTAGGGCTTTATACAATAATCTCTAGCATACCATACACATACAAATGTAATCATAGCATATACATACAAATAGTCTCATCAAATCATGTCATCATCATAATCATCATCCATCACAAAGTGGTCTCTCGTCATCATCTCGAAAATAGCGATACAAGTCTCGAATACTTGCAACTACATCGTCATCCATCTAAACAATGATATACGCGAGAAGAGCTATCACTATGAGTGAGAGCGGAACTACGCAGTACATGAGGCGGCGGTTACGAGTCCTCTCTCGCGCTAGCATGAACCTCAAGTAACTAGCTTCTGCTTCTTGTCTGCTTTTGAAGCCTTTATGGCTGGCGGCCGAGACCCCATCCACTTGCGCCTGACACTCAGGCCACTCGTCGTACACTCCCGGAACCTTCCCTTTGTACACTACATAGCACTGCTTCTACGCCATCAAGAATCTAGATACCTGTTAGAGATGCATCTTCATCAAGAGAATGTACAATCATATGCAACAAAATATACTAGAGCAACACGAAAAAGAAAGGGTTAGCAACTAGATGCAACATATAGTACGCAAACTAATTAACTAGAGGTACGCAGGTCATCGTACCCAAACTAACAAAGTAGCGTTACGCAAGTTCGGCAGGGACCGTGGACATCACAAAGTTTCATCGCTACAGAAAGTATACAAGTTCAACCGACACATATCATCATCATCGGCATTGTAAATCACTAGAAGTTCCATCCTTCCGTATCATCAAGGATGGACCCTAGCTTCTTGAACGGCGTGAGGTCCTGACGTTGCATGCCTATGCGAGTTCGGACGTCAGCTCACGATATAGGGCCGTGGTGGAACATCCCCTTCTCATCGATGACTTCTTTCATGATGATCGTCGCAATGTCCCTTTGGATGCAAAAGAAGTCATCTCTAAATTTATAATCCGCTTCTCCATGAGATTCTACCCACTTGCGGATATGATCATCGTTTCTGCTTGTCATGCGAAGCTTTTGGTGATCCGTTCTGAACTCCATCATGAGATGGAGGAGGTAGAATCCATCGTTCTTGCTTGGTTTTGGGACATGGATGTAGCAGAAGTTAGTTTTATGCGAGAAACCGAACTTCTTGTTCCTTTGTTTCCTGATCTGCAGGTGGCCACCCCTAATGCTGAAGCCTTGGAGAGCATCATCTAGAATATTCATTATGTGGGTGTAGTCCTTCTTCTTGTAGTTTCTGGTAGGGTCAAAATACACGGCGTGGGAGACTCGCGGGTAAGGAACGATAAGGACGGCGCGCCCGTTGCTGCGGGGAAAAAAACACCTCAAATTATTCTCCATATGAGCGAGAAGGAATGATTGAAATGTACGAAAGGGTTGTCCGGCACTGACTTACTTTGGATGATAAGGCAGGAAGACAATTTCCTGGTCCTTATTCTGTACCATGAAGTTTTGGAGGTACTCCCTAGTAGTTTCACGCTCAAAGTCGCCGAGACTCAAGAAGGACTCGTGCATGTAGTATGGATCCGCCACACAGATTTTGCAGACTTCTTCTCTCGTCATGACGGAGCTCATATGTAGCGCAAAAAGGCGGACGATTGTAAAATCGAGCCGCCTTGTCAGAAACATCTCGAAGATATGGTCAAACCGCAAGAAAAACACCTCCGTGGGCCGTGTGTCGATGTAGCACTTCCCCTCAGGCACACGAGCCGCGTATGTCGGATATCCTGGATCCTTTGAGGCTAGTAGGCTTTTCTCAATCGACAGCACATGGTCGTGCAGTCTCCTGAGATCCCCTGATAGTGCCTCCAGCGGTTTCGGCGGTAGTATCGGCTCGCCCGTGACATGGAACATGGCCGCACCTTTGATGGGTACACGCTCTTCAAAATTCTCTGTTTGGTTGCTATGTGCTCTGGCTTGTTTGTAGGCAGTTGAGCCTATCTTCCCCGGTCTCTTCCTCTCCTTTTTCTTGGGCTGACCTTCCAGATCCTTCCTTAACCCCTGCCCCAGTGTTCCGGGCTAAGCACTGTACGACCCCCGGCTAGTTGAGCCTGTGTTGAGGCGGCATCTTCATGCGTGTCCTGTGAGGATTTCATGAAGAGAGACTTCTTGCAATCCCTGCTAGGACGTTCCTGTCCGGGCAGATCATCCATATCCTCATCAGCATGCTGATAGCCCGATTCGTCATATGGCTGACTCATCATATCTAAGTCACCGTCATAGGCGCCTGTATTGAGGAAACTCATTGGGTCCTCCACCTCCATCTCATCATCCATTCTTTGTTCTACGGGGGCGATTACATCAGCCACTATTGGACCCCCTTCATCACGTCGTCCGCCGCTCTCACCTGGCACTACAGGCGCTGGTAATTGCGTAGGCGGTGTGGTAGTCTCCATACATGCTTGTTGATGTGTGGTTATTGGTGTGCTCTCGGCCGGCTTCAGACGAAGAAGATTCTTCGGCCATAGCAGCACCCAACCCTTGCAGCTTCCAATCCGCAGCGGGGTCTCGTCGTCCTCTCCCCCTAGCCGTACTGGAGGAGGCAAATCCTCATGCCCCGATTTCACACTCGACAAGGTAACCATGAAGTGCCCACCGGGCATCGGCTGGTTGTGGAACGTGAGTTCCAAGGGCTTCGTTATCACCCCCTTTCCCACGTCCACCTTCTGGCCTTTGATCAAGTAGAGTACGGTGCACGGGGTTTCGTCAGCCTGCAAACAAATGTCTGCGGCGTAAAACATCTGAAAGGCAACTAAAATGGAATATTCTAGATATATATGTTGGTGCCACATGTAATTACCGTGAGGGCGTCGAGCTCAGCCAAAGACGAAGGCCTGCCTAGCGCGCCAGAGACTGAGGACGGGTTGCTATGAGCAGGTGCGGGTGCGAGAGCAGGCCCGGTTGCGTGAGCAGGTGATGGTGCGGTGGTGTTGTTCACCGAGTTGCTCCCGATGAAACTGGGCATGGGGAAATCATGTACCGTCTTGTCTGGATTTTCCTTCGTCCAGTTGATGATAGCCGGGACCAAGTTAGTAGCGAAATCATTTCTGCAGGCACTTATAGCTGCATCGACTGCCTGCTGTAGCAACTCATTTTTCTCCTTGGCTGCTTTTTTCGCATCCTCAGTTGCTTTTTTCTCGAACGCAAGCTTCACCTTCTCGTTGATGTCCGCCTTACTAAACTTCTTTTTCTGCTTCTTGGCCTCTGGGCCCTCGTTGTAAAACACCTTCCACGTGGCGCCGTCTCCGGTGTCGTGCACACGTCCATATTGCGGCCGTTGGCCCAAAGGGAGTCCCTTAAGTTCGTTCAAGGCCCGGTTGAGAGGGGTGTCCCACTTGGATTATCTACCATATATTTTGAATGATACTAATGAAACTAACATGTAGTATGTCGATGACCTGCTGCGTCCTTTCAATCCGCCACCAGCTGGGACGCCGGTCAAACCAAAGACTGACGGTCAGGTAAATGATTTACATCAGGCGCAAATATATATTGTAACTTTGCAAGTAAAATCAAAGTTATATGCTTGTAACTGCTTGTAAGTTCCAGGATAGGGCACTCATCGGCCGTGTATTGGCTGATTTGAAAGAAGTTGCCTTCATCATGCGGGAGGCCAGTGCACAACAATTCGATAGGATGTGCACCCTTGAAAAAAAATGGACGAGTGCCTTAGGCGTACCCTTGCGAACGGCAGACGCACGGACGACCTCATCACAGAATTCAATGTAAGCATACCATTATGATTTTTTATAAACAATTTTACTATAAATACTCTCGAGACTAACACATTTTTTTAAAGAACCACTGCTATGGAATATTTGATGTTGATCGCCTAGGAGTCGAGGACATACAGCTATCTGACCTGGGAGTACCTGCGAACCCAATGGAGGTCCCAGGAGAGAGTACTCCTCACCAGCAAAAACAAAAAGATGACACGGAGGTCACTGCCAAAGGCATTTCTGCTAAGGGAATACAAAAAGACTACACGGATGCCCCCATGAAGAACGCAGCTGAAGATTTGCAGGCTGCTCCTAGTTTGCATTCGCTAAAGCAATCCAAAACCAGCACTAGCCTTGAAGCTTTCATGGTGATACACATTTTACATCTAACTGATTTTGTTTTATGTTAACGCAGATTCCTAGCTAACATATGATCTTCCACGTTCAGGATGAAGAAGACAGAGTTGTTGCTGCAGCTTGCAAGGGGAGTCTCAGGAATGTTTCACAGCTTTATAAAGAGCTGGATGCTTCGCAGGGTGCTCCACGTTTGGATTCGCAAAAGCATTCCAAAGCCACCACAAGCCTTGAAGCTTTCTAGGTGATGCACATTTTACATTAAACTGGTTTTGTTTTTTTAGTTCGCGCAGATTGCTAGCTAACAAGTGCTTTATTTCAAATCACAGGATCCTCTGAATTTGAGGCACAATAAGAATGTGCGAAAGGCTGAAGAAAGAAGAAATCAAGTTGACGAAGATATCAGTATTGATGTGCGGGAAGAGGCAGGTACCAAAAGAAAGCACCGATCTTCCAAGGCTACGGGATCACGGGAGCCAGAAGAACCTCATGTCTTCCCAATTGATAAGGACAACTATGATGATTCTTTAGCAAAGCAGCGACAAAATAGTGTGGTTGAATCCATGCGACCAACTCGTGCGAGCGGCCGGAAAAGAGTGGTATCTTCATTATTCAAGAATGAAGATTATGTTGTATACGATAGTGATAAGAAGAGAAAGAAAAACAGGACTCCATCGGAGTCTACCAACGATTCCAAGGACACAAAGAATACAAAGAGGAAACCCGCGCAAGTAATTTAAAAGATACAGACACATGTGCTTCGAGGCTGGAGAGCGAGCTTGACAAGTTTCGACAGAATTACGTGGCCGAAATTGTCAACACCTCAGATCTTGATAAACAAATGGTGGTAATTGATGACATTGTTCTGCTACAGAAGCATTTGCAATGCCTCACCATGATAGATGGAGTCGAAGATGACAAATGGTTGGGTGACGAAGTAAGATATTTGCCAAATTAGTTTATCAATTTTCTTTTGCACAGTACAATTAACTTGAATTTTGTTTTAGGTGGTTGATGCTGTGATTCAGATCATGCGTCATGATCATCCTAAGGACATAAGGGCTGGGCAACTAGTTTACATTGAGAGGGTGGCCGGCGTCGCTATGCTCGAAAGAGATGGTAAGGTAGAGAACTGCCACGAGGCCGCTTTGGCGGGCAATCATGGAACAACAAAAGGAGACAACTACCTCAGACATGATCTGGTACCCTCTAACCATGACATAAACACATTTCTTTTTATAATTATTATGCATGTCGATGTAATCATCTTTTCTTTCCAGGTTTTCCTACCTACGAACATGGCGAACACCCACTGGTTCCTTGTGGTTGTAAACCCCAGAAGGAGGGAGATTCAGATTCTTGATTCACTTTCAGCTACGTAGTACGCACACAAGTGAATCACGTGGTGAGATTTTAAACGTCTTTCAATATAACACAGGATTTAACATCATACCTAACCATGAACCGTGAGCAACTTCTCATCACATGGACTTGCAGATACGTGGGGTGGAAGCACATCTGAGAGCATCGCTGCGAATCAATGGACCACAAAGCCATGCATGGCAAGACATTAACGTGACCCAATGGATTGTAAAGCTTGCTCCCGTGCCAAGACAAGATGACACGTCAGTCAACAATATTAGCTTCTAATTATGTTTTTCATTGTTAATACGTGAAATGCTGCTAATAGAATTAAATGTTGCAGTTCGTCTTGTGCACTCTACATGCTGAAGAACATCGAGTTCTTTACGGGAGAAGATCTTACACTGCATTATGACCAAGTACGTAGAGTAACACCCAAAATTCTATCAATTTTTAAACGTACGGAATGATACTAACATATCCTCCCATGCAGGCCTACATCGACGATTACAGAAGAGAGCTGCCTGTTGTCCTTCTTAATTCACCCTACAACAAATTGAAATCTATGAAAAGGCTGAAGATGTACAATGCTAGCCTATCGGATGCAGCTGCGTTTGAAGATCATTTAGATGCAAGCAGTTAGTCCAACAGTGGTTGATTCTTAGATATGGAGTGTACACTTGGTTATGAAGCGGTAGAGTAGGGTGTGGTTTGGTTTTAGTCCCGAAGAAGGTTTCCTAGCCATGTTCTTAGTCCAGTGCGGATTAATCAAGTTGTAATACTTCACAGTACTGGTTCGAAATACTATTCTTCAAATAAATTTGCTCTGCATGGTTGCTGAAACATATATTTGCTTTTTACAACCAGAACTTTTTGTTTGAAGGTTAGAAAAGTTAACTGAATTCTTAATTTTATAGTTAAGTTTCGTCAGAGTCTGCACAAGATTCAGAATAATTACATAGTGCACAAGATTCAGTGAGTGCTGAAATATTTTGGCCCAAATTCAGTGAGGCTGAAATATTTTGGCCGAAAGGTAAATATTTTAGTGAGTGCTGAAATGAATGAAATTCAGTGAATTTCATAGAAATCTCACTGAAAGTGAAAACCACGGTGTTGTGCTATCTTGAGCAGCACCAGACATGATTCAGTATTATCAACAAAATTTGTTCTCACATATACGAGAGGAAAAAGGTATGAGAATGAGCATGCAAGATCAGATGGGCAATAAAATAGCTTCACAAGAGAGAGTAAAATACTTCATGTGTGAACACTCAATCCTAGTTGACTTACAACCAGTTTTCATCCTAAAAGAGGTCCATGGATTGACTTAGAACCAACAAAATAGAGCATAATAAAAGCGGTCAGTTCTTTTGGCCGATTTTCCAAGAAATGCGAACTATATTTTTTTGACGATCATGATTCTCAAGAGACATACGTGTTGTTACGTAACTTACCTTAGTTTTTTTTTAGACCATAACTTACCTTAAACCCTAAAATACCTTAAACCCAATCGTGATTCTCAAGAGACCATATGGGTTACAACAAACTATATGTCCAAGCGGACTGCATGGAGGTGATTGATGTTATCCAGAACGGCGGGAACTCCCTCGGTACTGCGGCGGCTATCTATGAAGAATGTACTTTCTTAGCTCGTATTTTTAGTTTTATTGTTTTTAATCACTGTCCTAGGGAGGCCAATATGGTGGTCGATGTGTTGGCTAGGAATTCGGAGACCTCTCGAACTACTGTTTGGAAGTCGGAGCCTCCGGTTTTCTAGTGGACGTCCTATCAGACGATGTATCCTTATTTTCACATGAAATATAAACCGCCATGATGGCTTTCCCTCAAAAAAAACATACCTTAAACCGAATCGTGATTCTCAAGATACGTACGCGTTGTTACGTAACTTACCTTAGCTAAACTCTCTACGCCCCCCCCCCCCCCCCCCCTAATTCAACCAGGTGGGTCCCCTCCCTTGGTTTCTACCATCAGATCCATTACAATCACGTGGGTTGTTACGATCCCTATAAATAGGGGTCCTTTGAAACCTCCTAGATCATAGTTCCTCCTTCTGCGCCGCCCAAACCAGCAAGATTGAAGGACGGAGCAACCCAGGAATCCAGCAAGACCGAACGACGGAGCATGGAGCAAAACATGAATCCTCTGGTAACTGGCCACGATCTCCTCCAGCACAGAGCATGGACCAAATGACGGAGCATGGAGCAAAACATGCTTTTTTCGTGCCACGATCTTCCTCCCATGATCTCTTGCTGCTACGATTTGTTTCCCACCACATTGGCAGTTGATTGATTAATACCTAGCAAATTCCCAGCATCTGGTCTTGTCGATGCCAATTAGTGCGGCGGGCGCTTGCCTTCTTTTTCCTTCCGCACAAGTTATGGAAGGCATCGCTGGCCCCTGTTTTAATTCCATACTATTGACCATGATTAGCGCCTAGCGTTGATGAGACAACGCTTGGATAGTTTTTTATTTTCCAATCTTTATTTTATTTCCTGTAAGCGCCTTGCAACGGAGATGACCTTATATGAGTGTTCAAACGTAACCAAGCTGAATCTAATGACAATATTTGCACATTCATGGAACTCAGCATGCTTGTAAACAAATTAAATCAGGCAGTAGCGTAGAGCACAATTTTTATGCTGGTATATATAAGTTGTAGTAGTTTGTATGAGTGTTTAAATTGTATACCATGCTGAATCTAATCAAACTTGCACATCCATTGAACCCAGGATGCTTCTTTGCCGCCATATGAGATTAAACACGCAGCAAAGGATGTACATCCAGTTGATAGGACTGGGTGAACTTCTCAAGACACGTAGCATCAAAATTAGACATGTACTATGACAGGCCATCGCTAATTCATATGATGAAGAGCAGGATGCCTTTATCATTAATGGGAGACCATGTAGGATCACACTAGAAGATGTAGCGCATATAACAGGCATGCCCTGCGAGGGGAAGAAGCATGTCCCTTCAAATCTTGATGATACTATGGAGTTGTGGAAGAAACTGAAAGACCGTAATGACACCAAAATAACTTTCAAAGGATTGCTAGCCAAGATGAAAGGCGACAGCAAACCAAATTTTGTAAGGCCATTTGTCTTGTACACCATAGGCAAATATGTATGCCGGACAACAGAGGAGTATGTGGATAACAAATATATTGGGATTGTTAGAAACGTTGAGACGATAAAGGGCACAAATCTTGGACAGCTAACGCTTGACTATCTTATGGATAGCGTCAAGAATTTTGTAAATGGTGAGGCAAATCTAGAGGGGAACCTACCACTGCTGCAGGTAATACGCAGTAGTACAATTATCAGTTACCTAACATACATTACATAATCTACGACAATGTTTCTAAACTGCTTTTGTTGTCATGCAGACATTGTACTACGAGAAGTTCAGGGTGCACCAATTGGACTCTAGCATGTCGTATGAATCAAGGTTAAGGCCGCTGATCCAGAACTAAAGTGAAGAGAAGGCAGAAAAGGTTGACAATATAATCCAGAAAAATTATCTGGGGGTTGAAGAGGTAAAATGTCAGCACATTGCCTGGATTATGTACCATATTTTCTGAATCATACTAACGACACTAAACTGCAGTATGTTGAGGACCTGTTGCGGCCTTTCATTCCGCCACCAGATGGTACCCTGGCCAAACCGAAGACTGGCGCTCAGGTAAATGCGTTACATCAGGCACAAATATATATTGTAACATTGCAACTAGTCTGAAGTTATATGATTCTAACTATTTCAAAGTCTCAGATTAAGGAACTCGTCGGACGTGTATTGACTGATTTGCAAGAAGTTTGGTCCCTCGTGCGGGAGGCCGGTTCACAACAGCACGATAGGATGTGCACCCTTGAAAAGAAAATGGATGAGTGCATTATGCATACCCTTACAAATGGCAAGCTCATGGAGGACCTCATCAAAGAATTGAATGTAGGCATAGAATTATGAGATTAGTATATATAATTGGAAATTTACGTGTACAAGGTTTTTTCTAAATAAGTTTACTATGAAAACACCCCAGACTAACATGCTTTTTTAAGAAAAAATGCGATGGAATATTTCCAGGAGTGGAAGACATACATCTTTCTAACCTCGGGGCACCTTCACACCCAATGGAGGCCTCTGTTGAGAATGCTGAGCATGCTTCTGACCAGGGCAAAGAAAATGATGTCACGGAGGTCGCTGCTAAGCACCATTGTAAGCAGGGAATAAAAAAGGATGACATGGAGCCCCCCATGAAGAACCTTGATGAAGATTTTCACGTACGCATGTTAACTAAATTATGAAACAATCATTTTCGTTTCAAAAATAACATGTGATCTTCCACGTACAGGATGAAGCATTCGAAAGAGTTGCTGTAAAAATCAAAGACAATCTCAGGGGTGTTCATAAGCTTTTTAAAGAGGTGGATGATATACAGGGTGCTCCTAGTTTGGATTTGCAAATGCATTCCAAAGCCACCACAAGCCTTGAAGCTTTCAGGTGATGCACATTTTACCTATAATTGAGAAAGAATCTGCTAAAGGCTAACACACGGTTTATTTCATATGACAGAATCCGTTCAAGAGATGGAGTAAGCACCACTCTGTGAAGGCTACGGGATCGCGGGATCCTGAAGAACCCTGTGCCTTCA
Organism: Thinopyrum elongatum; assembly: GCA_011799875.1. Classification (NCBI taxonomy): domain Eukaryota; kingdom Viridiplantae; phylum Streptophyta; class Magnoliopsida; order Poales; family Poaceae; genus Thinopyrum; species Thinopyrum elongatum. Next base: position 521,534,837 of record CM022302.1, on the reverse strand, counting down.
CAGATGATGACAGCCATGATGAATCCTTTCGAAAGCAGCAAGAAGTAAGTGTGGTTGAATCGACGCCACCAAATCATGGGGGCGAAAGGAAAAGGGTGGTATTGGAATTACTTAAGAATGACGAGTACGTTTCGTACGACACTGAGAAGAAAAAAAGGAAAAACAAGACTCCATCAGAGTCTACCAACGATTCCGAGGACACAAACAATAAAAAGAGGAAAATCGGCTCTAGTTACACAAAAAAGAGGTCCGAAGTTCCTTTATGAAAGAGGGACCAGCTAGACGTGGTTCGACAGGATTTCATGGCGTCACTGATCAACACTACAAAATCGTGAAAAACAAATGGCCTTAGTTGATGACATTGTCATGCTATCGAAGCATTTGCAATGCCTCACCCATAAAGATGAAACTGAAGATGGCATATGGTTGGGTGACGAAGTAAGATATTTCACAAACTAGTTTATCAAGTTTCATTTTTGTACAGTACAATTAACTTGATTTTTGTTTTAGGTGGTTGATGCTGCGATTCAGCTCATGATGATGAACCAATTGACACAAGGGATGGTCAAGTGGTTTACATTGAGAGGGTGGCCTGCATCGCTAAGCTCGAAAGAGATGGTAGAATAGAGGAGTGCCACGAGGACGATTTGGCAGGCATTCCTGGAACAACACAAGGCACCAACTACCTGAAACATGATATGGTATTTTAACCATGACGTAGAACATATTTTTTTATTAGTATTCACGTTGATCTAATTATCTGTGCACTCCAGGTTTTCCTACCTACAAACAATTTAACATCCACTGGTTCCTTGTGGTCGTAAACCCCAGAAGGAAGGAGATTCAGGTTCTTGATTCACTTTTCCACTGTATGGTACCCAGAGAAGTAAATAACGTGGTGAGCATTTTAACATATTTAATTATAACAAAGGATTTAACATCGTATGTAAGTATTAGTTGTAGGCAACTTCTCATCCCATTGGGCTTGCAGGTACGTGGGATGGAAGCACATCTGAGAGCAGCGATGCGAGTCAATGGGATAGAATGCAATGCATGGGAAGACATTAACGTGACGCAATGGCCAGTAAAGCTTATTAAAGTGCCAAAAGCCGATGACACGTCAGTCAACAATATTAGCTTTTGTTTTTGTTTTAGATTGTTAATAAGTGAAATGCTGATCTAACAAAATAAAATGTTGCAGTTCTTGTTGTGCACTGTACACGCTGAAGAACATCGAATTATTTACGGGAGAAAAACTGAGGCTACAATATTACCAAGTACATAGAGTAACACCTAAAATTATGTCACTTTCTGAAACTTATGGAACGATACTAACATATCCTCGCATGCAGGCCTACATCGACAAATTCAGAAGAAAGCTACATGTTGTGCTTGTCGATTCACCCTACAACAAAATGAAATACAGGAAAAGGTTCAAGCAGTACCATGCTAGGCTATCGGATGCTGCTGCGGTTGAAGACGATGAAGATGCAAGCAGTTAGTCCATCAGTGTGGTTCATTCCTACAAGTGGAGTGTACACTTGGCCATAAAGCGATAGAGTAGGGTGTGGTTGGGTTTTAGTCCCGAAGAAGGTTTCCTAGCCGTGTTCTTAGTCCATTGCGGATGAGTCAAGTTGTAAAACTTCAATAATATTGGTTACAATACTTTGCTTGAAATAAATTTGGTCTCTACGGGAGCTCATAGAAATCTATATTGGCTTTTTACAACCATGTGACAGTAACAGCGCCTGGACAAGGTTCGGACCAATTACAGTACATGAGCAACCATAGAAGAATAATGGATTATGATATGTTTATTTTCATACGAGAGAAAAAGGTACGAGCATGAGCATAGCCTCACAACAGAAGGAAAAATACTGCATGGGTCAACATCCAATCCTAGCTATCCCAGAAAATGGCACAGCCAATGTCTTATAGGCAGTCCGCAAAGCCAATAAAAGAGAGCATAGGATAAAAAGAGTAAAGCACGTACCATAGGGGGGCTCTGCAGGTGCTACAACGACAAAGGTGTGGCATGGTAGGGCGTGCGCTGAATTGAAGGGATCTCCGGGTTTGTACGCACCTTCAGGAGCACAGTGGGGTGGCCATGGTACATCCATCCTGCCTCAGGGAATCACATAGCATGTTGTGTCATAGCCCTGCAAAACAGAGGAAAAATTACTACTTGCACTCACCTTTCCAAATGTGTCCATGTAACAAACTTTGGACATAACTAAACACGGAAGAATGAAATGCAACATATGCAAGAATCCAATGCTCATTCCTTTCTCTCTGTTTTTTGCGAGGATCATTACTCTCTCTTTAACAAGGCTAAAACATCATAATAAGAATTTACACTAATATTCAAATGGTGGATATCCCATGTGAATCTAAAAAAAATTATAAAGCACATGCCAAGTCTGTTGATCCCAGTCCAGCAATTGCACAAGAAGAAGCGAGCATCGTAAATATTGAGCAACATAAGCTATTAATTGTTTATAGTACATTCGAAAATTAATAAATTATCATCTCTCCTGATCTCCAAATCTCACCTATCAGCCAAATTGAAAGAATAAAGGTTGAATTAAATGTATAAGTGTACATACACTACAAGAAATATGTTAATACATGACGGATTTCGGGTGACGTTCTCAGAAACCGTCATGGTCAATGACGGATTTGTCTAGTTCGTCATGAAATCCGTCACGAACTAATGAGATGAGAACAAGGCCAACAACAATGGCGCTCTTATGATGGACCGTCACAGATACTGTCATGAATCGGCTAGCAGTACACCAAATAGACCGTCATGAATGGCTCATGCTGATGTGTCTCATGTGTCCGACCCACATATGTCAGGCTTAGTTTCTTTTTTGAGTTGTTCGAACCATCACGAACGGCCTTCTGGTGCTTTTTTCAAGGAAAAACGGAATGCTTCTGCTGCGTGTCCCAATGTTGCTTGTTTTTAGGAAAAAAAAGGACTGCTTCTGCTATGTCGTCCCGACGTTGGGCTGCTCTAGGTCTATTTTTTACAGAAAAAGGTGGCGGGCCTTTTTTTTAGGAAAACTGAATGCTGCTGCTGCGTGCCCCGGCGTTGCTGCTGCTGTGTAGGGACGACGTGGGGGCTGCTCTAGGTCTATTTTTTGGGAGTATTTTTTTGCAGAGAGAAAAATGGTATGCTTTCTTTAAATCTTCAAATTTAAAAAGGAGAAGCTGCTAGAGGTATCGAACTACGGACCTCAGACTTATATACCTAGGTCGCTAGGCCTTTCTTTTTCTTATGTTCTTTGATAAAACGAGCCAAGTTTTTTAATTAAAAAAAGGAGATTGAGCTGGGATTTGAACCACGTAGCACTAAGCTCTAAGTTCCAGCGTAAGTAAAAAAACCTCTACGTTCCAACAAGCCAAGTTTTTACATACAACGAGCCATTTTTTTTATAGTACTTTTCACGTGTAGCCAACAATATGTTTTCTCTTTTGCGAAAAGACAACAATAGTTATGTAATGTACAACTTAACGTCAATGTATAGCAAACATTTGCGAAATCTCCTAAAAATTTGTGTCCATCTTACGAATCAATAATATTGGTCGATGCCCAATTATAAGAATCGTCTACCATATTTGGATATTATTATCATTTTTTTCTAATAAGTTGCAAATAGAAGTTTTAATTAAAAAAGAGCAATGCATAAATGGAACTCAAACCTGAGACATGAATTTTAAGCGGTTAGTACCTTCACACTTGGCAACTATATTGTTATGATATGAATGGACACTTTTCATTAGTAAAGTATATACAGCCACACTTCTAAGGCTGTGGGTAAACCGTGCCGTGACCGCCGATTTGGTCAGTCCACCGTAAGTTGGAATGCAAGGTGTTCCTGATAAAAAAAAATCTCAAGAAATAAAAGTGCGAAGCGAGTATTCAAACCAGGGACCTCCCTGCGGAAAGCACATGGTGCTAACCACTAGGGCAGTCGAATGCAGGTGCCTACGTAGGCAGAGCCATATCTTAAAAAGCAACCAACAACAGTGTCAAATCCGAAAACTAACGTGAATTTGAAAACAATTTCTATGTAGAATAAACCAGTATGAAAAATTAGGAGTGTTGTATACAAAAGCGCGAACAATTTCTACGTAGATTGTTTTTTTTAGAATTTCTGAATAATTTTTCAGAACACAAACCTTTTCCAGCTTTGTTTTTTCTTAAATGCGAACAAATTTCAAAAACTGGGAAGTACTGTAGCGATTTTTTTCTTTCAAATTCATGAAGATTTCTTTAAAACACGAATACTTTTTGAATTGTGAACATTTTTGTTCACCGTATTTTTTGCAAAATGTTCAATGTGTATCCAAATTTTTTCAACATATATTAAATTTTGTTCAACACATATCGCAAAAATGTTAAATGCGTATTGAAAATTGTTCAACGTATATATTCATATTTCTCTAAAAGGTTCAAAATACAGTATATGTTTTCTTAAATAGCAATTTCATACTGCATTTTACCTCCATAATAAATATCCAGGAAGTTCCAATAAAGAGCAGAAAGGGGGGGGGGGGGGGGGGGGGACTAGCTGCAGTGAGGTTCTGCGAATGGGCCGGCCTATTAGCACCTTAAGGCGAAGGGACAGCAGTTTGACGCCTATGCGCGTCAAATAAGAGCTCTCCGTCAAGACGTTCTCTTCGGTATGTGTACGTGGCACTTAAGCTCTGAAGTACTAGGCCTGACCAATTAACCTTCCAGCAAACTCTTTTTATAAAAAAAAACTTTCTTTTGATTTGTCTAAAAAAAACTAGATTCTTCTGGTTCGGTTTTTATCTATGGATTTTCTACTGGTTTTTTTTTATTTTCCATTGGGTTTTCTTTCTTTTTCATTTTCATTCTTTTTAAAATTCCTGAAATTTCCAAATGTACAAAAAAAAAACTTCAAATTCCTGAACTTGTTTTGTATTCGCCAACTTTTCTCATGTTGAAAATTTTCTAAAAACACATCTAACATTTTTTTAAATACATGTTGTCATATTTCTAAATGCATGGCACCATTTTTAGTTACATAACAAGTGGCAATGTATAGTCACTTCTGTTAATTGGAACGTGAAAGTAAGACTTTGTCCAAGTTTGAAGTGTATATGAGCAATAAAATGTTTTGCCGTGTATTAACTTCAAAATTTGCCATGAATTATATGGAACATTTTGAGAGTTGTACCCATTTCGAGAGGGAATATTTGAGGTGTGAAGGCGATGCGATGCTCACTTCATCATTTTACATTCAAACTTTTTGTAAACAAGGCTCGTTTGCTATTTTTAAGTCATTAAGTGCACTTCTTGCCATTCAATGGATACAATTCAAATTTGAACTACAAATACGTGAAATTATGTACAAAATTTGGTTGTAAAATCAAATTTGTGTTCTTGAGTCTATATTTAGGTCTTATCCAATAAATGAAATGAGGTTTCAAACATTTGGGTGTCAAGACTCGAGCATGAACACGGTGCTTATTGGCGTTTTAGTCTAAAAAATAAAAATGAAGTTTGAAAAACATGAATTTTGTTATGGTACCATAATATGATCTAAATTGGTTGTGTTAAAAATTTTAAACGGTTTTGTCGTGGTGTTCTCATGGCAGATGCAGTGGGATGGCTTATCTCGAGTGGTTGGGGCCGATGAGCGCATGTGGCGTCCGAATGCGAGATTGAGCACGAGCACTTCAAGACACAGAGACGTACCCAGGTTCAGGGCCTCCAAGGGAGGTCACTCCCCTAGTCTAGCAGGATCGCTATGAAGATTACAAGGAAAGCCAGCCAGACTGAAGGACTTGGGCCGTCCCGATGTTTTAAAATGTTGAGTGGTTTCCTTGAGCCTACCCGGGGTCCCCCCCCCCCCGGACAGGTTTCAAAAAGTTATGATGGACATTGCTTGAATCTGAACCATCCACGATGAAGATTCATAGTTCAGAAAGGGATGTTTGAAGAGGAAGCAATGATTGCTTTGCCGTTTAACCTAGAAACTTTTTTTACACCCAATATGCACCATTACATGTTCCATGTTATAGTTCGAGATTTTTCAAGGTTCGTTTTCTACTTTTAAGTCATTATTAAGTCCATTTCTAGGCATTTAATGGATATACCTCAAACTGTAAGCACATGAATTTGTGTAGAAAGTGGGATGAAAGTATGCCTAGAAATGCACTTGATGACTTTAAAATAATGATCAAACACCAAAAAATGCGAAATGTAGATTCACCTTTTTTGTGCACGCCATGCAAAGCAATGTATACTCACATTTTTTTAAGTTGCCTAAAGTTTTGAAGCAAAATCGTGAGGTCAGGATGACACCATACCGCTTTTTGTAAATTTCTAACCAATTTTAGATATCTTGATCATTTTCCTGATAGATTGCAAATAGAAACTCGAATTATCCGTAACAAGCATTCTATATTTCCATCTATCTCCATGGCATAAGCTAAAAAAACACATACATCTTTGTCTACATTTTTTTTGAATATTTTAAAACTTATTTGAGATACATGTAGTTTAAAATGAAATTACTTTTAATAAGCATGCACAAAAACCATTTAAAGTATTAAAAAATCATATAAAAAATGTTAAAACTCCTAGAAAACCACATATATGCAGTATATTACATGTAAATAATGTTTTGTGGTACATGAAGTAATTTTTTTAGACACATAAGATAATTGTTTTTGCAAGTTATTTCACAAGGGGGCTTTAATTCGTTATTTCTTTTTTATAAAAGAAAAGAATAGGCTGAATTCAAGGCCTACCTCACTCGGCTGGGCTGAAGCCCACTAGGGTTCACGATAGAGGAGGCATCTATCCCGCGTGAGGCCGTTCCTGCATCCTGATTGGTTGTTTGGACACTGCCACGGATTGCACACAGCCACCGTCCGATCGGACGAGATCCAATGTCTGTAATACGGTCGCTCCTCTGTCTTGTGCCTACCGCACGAGCCGCCAACACCCAAATTCCCCCGATTCTTTCTCCCTCGTTCCCGACCCGCCGCCACTCTTCCAGATCCTTCTCCCCGATTCTCCCCTGACTCCTGAGGCGGTCGTAGGCTGCCGTGAGCCAAGTTCCATCGCCGGTTCATCAGGCCACCATGGGTACCGCGATGGGCCAGGAGGCAGAAGGCGCCGACCTGTCGCTGGTTGCCTTCCTCGATCCGTCGCCGAGGAACTCCGCCGGAGTCGAGGAAGCCGCGTCGACCCGTATCTGAGGAGCTCCGCCGACTCGTCGTCGATGAAGTCGCGTCGACCCATCGCCGAGGAGCTTCGCGCGAGGACGCCGCGTTGACCCGTCACTGAGGAGCTCCGCCGACTCGTCGCCGAGGAAGCCTCGTCGACCCGTCGCCGAGGAGCTTCGCCGACTCGTCGCCGAGGACGCCGCGTCGACCCGTTCACTGAGGGGCTCCGTCGACCCATTGCCGAGGAGCTTCGCCAAGGACGCAGCATCGACCCGTCGCCGTGGTGCTGTGCCTTGGTGGATGCTAACACCCAACGGCAAACTCTGCAATGGCCTCCACTTCCCATGTGGTGAGTTCCACGTTGTTTACCACGGTGGTCAATGCTCCTGCGGGTTTGCTTGTTGCCCGAGGTTGTAAATGCCCGACTCGTCATCCACCACTTCCCGTACGTTGTACAGAACCATGCGGACGATGGAGAGGAGAGCCGCCATCTAGGATACCGGAGCTGCGCACCGATCGATCGTAGGATCTCCTGCAGGCTCTCGGCGCCGCTGGACGGTGATGGGATGGCGGCAGCTATGGCTGCAGAAGGTTGTTCGTCTGTAATTTTAGTTTTTTGAGTAAGGTGTATTTTGTTTTTGCTGTTGTTGTAATGAGTGCTTCCATAATTTGTATTTCTATTGAATTATATATATTATGGGAATTTCTATCGAATGATATATGAGCACAAATCCTATTCAATTGATTGTATAAAATTCTGTATGGGCCAAAATTGATGGATATTGGTTTGGACAAAATTTAGTGGGATGAAGAAATACGGAAATACTAACGCCCACACGTGTGGGCGTTTGCATCTCGCCCACACGCGTGGACCCACGTCCGTGGGTCCGTTTGTGGTTGCATGAATCTTGGCATGTCTGTGGTGCCACGTAGGACTGGGCCGGTGTGTGGGCATTCATTCGGTCGCCCACACGTCTGTTTTCACCACACGGAAGGACCGGTGTGTGGGCGTTTAGCAGTTCGCCCACACGTCAGTTTTCACTCACGCACAGGGGCTGGTGTGTGGGCATTTATTAGTTCGCTAACACGTCCGTCTCCTCTCCCACACCCAAAGCTGTCAGTTGCCATGTGTTTTGCAGGGTACATGGCAACTGCCCTAGTGTGCTTGTAAGCAGATGGCAACTCTCTCTTTTACCCAAACATGTCAGTTGCCATGTGTTTTGCAGGGTACATGGCAACTGCCCTAGTGTGCTTGTAAACAGATGGCAACTCTCTTTTTACCCGAACATGTTATTTTGCCATGTCTTTTTGTAGCGCTACACGGCAATTGCCTAGTGTTAGTAGATGGCAACTCCTAAAGTTTTCAAATCATGGCAACTGTAGTAAACCAGATCATACATGGCAACTGCCTAGTGTTAGTAGGTGGCAACCCCTAAAGTTTTCAAATCATGGCAACTATAGTAAATCAGACCATACATGGCAACAACTGCATTTGTCCAAAAATGACATCTGGCACTTGACCTGAGATGGCAACTGCAGTTGAGCAACCATAGCAACTGTAGTTGTCCGACATGGCAACTGCAGTCAAACAAACATGGAAGAGGGTCCGGACCATGGCAACTGCGGGACGCGTGGTGACTGTCACGCGGGGTCACGCGGGGCGTGCGGGACCATGAGATAGGAGGCCTGACGTACGGGCGTGTGGGCGTTATCTATTTTGCCCACACGTAGGAGTGTGAGAGGGACCGCGAGAAAAAAAAAGACGTGTGGGCATTACTTGTTTTGCCCACACGTAGGCGTGTGGGCTGATCCTCTTAGACACCACACAAAACATGTGGGCAGACCCCCTAGATGCCACACGTGTGGCAGTTATCGTCGTCCAAGAAATATAGGTCCAACTTGAAATTGTTGGGCCAATGTTACAATGGGACTGTGGGCCGGAACCATAATTGGGCCGACGGCTTAAAACTGAAATTGGTGGGCTATAGTTTAATTTGGGCTGATACTATATAGGCCACCATGTTAGATCCATGTTGTTTGCCATGTCAGATGATGACATGGCATACAAGGTAACGCCGTTACCTAATAGTGATTTGTGACAGCCTAAGACCGTCATAGATCTGTGACGGTTTTGTTGATCAGTCGTGGATTGTGTGTTGGTCAAATTATGACGCGATATACATGATAGATTTTGAATCCGTCATGAATGCCCTTCGATGATGGTTTTGTGCTCACCTATGACGGTTCAAGTCTGTCATGGATTAACATATTTCTTGTAGTGATATGCAACGATCGAACGTTCTTAGATCCTGCAGTCGAGGCTGGACAAATGGGGCTGGCCGTCGAGGCCGGCCGGCTCCATCCAGTCCCGCAGTACCCCGCCAGCAGCGAAAACATGATCCATACCCAACCACCTTGCCTTCGGCCGAGATGCATGGCTAGATCAAGTTGCGGCCATGGCGGAGAGGTGATGTAGAGGACGCAAACAACCAAGTGGGGAGTGGGAAAGAGGTTGCCTATAACCTTGTGGCTATAGGCACCCGCATGGAGGACTGGTCGATGGGATGGCGCCGAATCTTCGGCGGCGGCCGCCGCGGGGAGGGCAGTGCGCCTCCTTTCGTGTTCTTCGTTGAAATGGAGGTGCGAGATCGCGAGAGAATTGGGGTGGAGGGGAGGGGCGAGGGGCCGCGACGGGCGGCTAGATCTTGCCAGCGAGGAGTAAAACCCTACCGGCGGTGAGGAGTAAAACCCTAGCGAACGGGATAAAAATCGAACCGAAAATACCCCTCAAAATCATATCGAGAATACCCTTCCAATATTTGAGAGGGAAAATTTGATCGGTTCGAAATATTTTTTCTCCCGAAAATGCCCCTCTGGCTCTGGTATAATACACGTGACATCAGCGTATTACATTGGATCTGGACCGTCGAATCACCTCCGACGGACGGTCCATATCGACCGAATGCACTGTAAAATGACTCTTGAATATTTGGTACATGCTTAGCCAAGACCTAACCTAGGACTCCTAACGTCAGAGGACACTTTACACGATTGGGACATATGGCTTAATTACTTAGCAGATGATACTGCATGCATCATTATCTCTTGGCTGTTTAATAAGGAAGGGGTCGAAGAAGCTTATTTCAACAGCACATGCAGAAATATCTCTCGAGATAAGCTTAGGGTATCAATCACTGACCTATATGATTTGTCTGACTTAGCCAGAGTGGTATTAGCAGTAGTACGTGATGAGTTATCGTTGTGGAAGACTAGAATGTTCCACGAGTAATATATACAATCGATGAATCCAACCGGGCACACGCGTACATCTCCTACAGTAATCGATCGGTTTTTCTTCACAGTAATCAATTGCTTGGTCGACTTTACCGAGGCCACCGGCTCATCATCACCATCTGGTGAGTAAACGATAACAATGTCTTAATCAACTGTAACTTCTCAGTTTTTTTAACAGCGATTAACTCGATGTGCATTAGTTAGGAGCCATGGGTTAGGTTAGGTTAGGTAGCTTTCCACCTCTGGTGGCCAGCAGCTCATTGTAGATGGCCATCAATATAATCACGTCCCTTGGGTTTATCCTTGATTTTAATTATTTGTTGGTAGCTTATCAAGCTGGGCGCTTGGTCCAGATGGCTTATCTACAGCACAAGTTCTTTCACAAAAAATTCATCCAAAAACAGGAACGTTGGTGGTGGTTACATTGGCTATGACTAGTGCTTGTAGTATGCAGACATTGTTGCTTGCAGCCAGTGGCGGAGCTAGAAGGTGGTCGGGTGGGCCATGACCGGCCCGGAAATTTCTCAATTATCTTTATATCATAGAAAAATAATATTTAAAACTATAAATAAATAAATAAATTTTATCAACATCTTAATTGTTGGCCCCACCCTGCCCCACTGGGCTAGATCTGCCGCTGCTTGCAGCTTGGGCCAGGCCACGTTGACATGTGATGCTAAAAGTATGGCCATGGTAATCTTGCCCTGCAGAAGCTAGGCAAACATCTTTCAAACAATGTCACCAAAAAAACTTACCTATCAGTTCTTTATGCTTGGAAACTACCTGTGAATGGGATCTTCTCTGCCACCAAAACACAACCAACATGGAGCCCCAGCAACGCATCCCTACCACGAAAAGTGGAGCAGAGACTGGGGGTGGCTAGAGGCGCACAAAGGGTCAGCCATGGCGATGAAGGATGGGTGACACTTAGAGAACAAGAGCTAGAGGCTGAAGCAAAGATCACCCACCAAGAACTTGACGGGGTGGTGCAAAGATCACCCACCAAGAACTTGACGGGGTGGTCGAAAGGAGTTGAGGTGCACGATAATGAGACATCGACGATGGCTACTAATGCGACCCTGGAGGTAGGGGAGATCAACGCTGAGTTAACTCGGTCCAGACGAAATTTAAGACCTCCTTTGGTTTGGAGGAATTTTGTAGGAATTCCGTAGGATAGGATTTTTATAGGAAATTTTTCTTTAGTGCCCTTTGGTTTGTAGGAATGGAATCCTATTCCTATGGAGGAATTCTTCCTATCCTCTACATTTCATAGGAAAATAAATATTAGTCTAGACTCAATGGAAAAAATCCTATGATGTGAATCAAAGAACATCTCCTATCATATTCCTACTCGTAGGATTTGAGATGCATGTCATCTCATTTCCTATGACTTTCCTATTCCTATGATTTCCCTGCCCTATGAACCAAAGGAGGCCTAAGGCCCTGTTCGGTACGTGGGATTTCTGCGGGAATTTCACGGAAACCTGATCCTTTGGAATAATTTCCTTTGCTAGTGTTCGGAACATAGGAAACATGAATAGTATATCAGAGGAAAACATTCTTTCCTGTGCCGATTCCACAGGAACAAAAAAATCCACCGCATCCTCATATTTTGGCGGAGTCCCGAGGTAAACCTCTGGCTGCCATCATATTCCTACTCGTAGGATTTGAGATGCATGTCATCTTATTTCCTATGACTTTCCTATCCCTATGATTTCCCTGCCCTATGAACCAAAGGAGGCCTAAGGCCTTGTTCGGTACGTGGGATTTCTGCGGGAATTTCACGGAAACCTGATCCTTTGGAATAATTTCCTTTGCTAGTGTTCGGAACATAGGAAACATGAATAGTATATAAGAGGAAAACATTCTTTCCTGTGCCGATTCCACAGGAAAAAAAAATCCACCGCATCCTCATATTTTGGCGGAGTCCCGAGGTAAACCTCTGGCTGCCATCCTGGATGCATGGTAAGCGTGAATAAAAAAAGTCCAGACAAGGGTGCTGTTATTGTCTAGCCAAATAAAATATTGCCCATGCCTATAGAACTCTGGATGTTTCCTACCCATGTCCCGAACATTTCCTCATACGCATTTCCACTATTTTCCCAATACTATGTTTTGCATTAGCTTTCCTTCTCTATTCCTCTATCTATCCCAGTTCCTTTGTTTTGCACACATGTGTTCCGACCGCTACGCCATCCCTCAAGCCTTCAGTGAAATAGTAGCACTGCTCTGAAAGAGCAGTAAAATACACGGTTAAATTTATACCACTAAAAATAGCACGAGCAGGACGAAGAAAAATCCTCAGTTCATGGCGAGACGGCATGGTTTGACAGAAATTTCTTCAGAATCAGGGGAAATCTCTCGTGTGCTGCAAGTTGCTGACCTGATCCGGCGTGACGGGATGAAGCGACGGCGAGACGCCACTGACCCTTTCCGGAGCTTATCCAAAACCGAAACAGGGGCAAGACGCATCCACACTCCAGAAACATAAGCAGAAACAGAAGCAGAAAGTTGTTGCGGCAAATCATCCATGATCCATGGATGGATAAGCCTCATGTATTGATGTATATCCAGAACCAAAATCAAGGGCTATACACAGCGGGCAAGAGAGGACGAGAGCTCACTCTATGTACAAGTGGAGCAGAGACGACGAACTCACTCTATGTGCCGCGGAGCGGGAGGAAGAAGAGGCTCACTGTATGTACAGTATCTACTGGCTAGCTAATCGACCAGCCCGGAGTCGAATTGGGTCTGAAAACTCCAATCTTCTGGGCCGGCCTAATCCCCACCGATCTTCCTTCTATACATCGAACGGAATTATTCGGGGAATTTTTCTCCTATGTACAGTATATTCAGTATGTACGTATCTTGCTGCTATGGCATGTCGACGATGTTGTTGTTTTTACTGGTTGCTGCGGCCGGCCACGGAGGCGGCGGAGAGCCGGCTGGGCCCGGCGTGGAACCGCTCCACCACTCGCTTCCGGTGCTGCAGCTGCTGCACCGCGGGGGACGGCACGAGCGCCTTGCGTGCCCAGTGCCCGCTCCCCATGGGAACGCGCTGCGCCAGCCCGCTGTACGAGCGTTTAGAGCAGCCGCTGCCGCTGGGAACGAGCTGCGCGCACGTACTGGCCGTGCGCTTCGACGGCTGCGAAGGCGGGCAGACGGGCTTGCTGCAGCTGCCGGCGGCCGGGGCCTCCTGCTTGCGCTCCTTGTGGAGGCTGCAGCGGAACGAGCCGGGGTGGTTCGTCGGAGAGCACATGCATGTCCGACGGATCTTCGCGGTGGCGGCGCCGCCCGCGGGGGAGGAGCGGTGAGACGAGAGGCTAACGGACTTGCTGGGCGAGCGGCTGGCGCCGCCGGCTGGGAGCTTGACGCGGGTGGGTGAGGCAGGGTGGTGGATTTGACTCAAAAGGACAGGGCCGCTGGGCCGAGATGCAGCCGCCGTTGCCATGATGAGAGATTTGGGAGGTGGATGGGCGGTGGGTTAGGTATGTCAGTTGAGCTCCGGAGGTTCGCTGCCGGTTTGGGTAACCAGAGATGGGAGCCGGGCGGCCTCGATTTATAGGAGAACGAAGCGAGAGAGGAGGGGCATTTCGGTAACTTTGCGGGCGTTAAGAACTGGAGTTTGGACGAGTTAATTAATCTCGGGTAATTATGGGCGTGATGCAGTGGGCGTCCGTGCCTTGGGCCCGGGCGGGCAGCACACCAGAATCGGTCTGCGATTCAAGACAGCTTGCTTTGAGTACTAATCTCTAGCAACTCTGATCGAGCTTCGCTGGGCATCCTTTTTCGCGAGATATAGTACATGCTCCGGATGGGTTTTATTGATGTAAGGATGGACTTCACTCCATGTGAATGTAATGTTCCTGCTTACAAATTTACTAGTCATGGTGCTAGGGTACTGACCGGAAGCCAGCTTGTGTGGCTTACTGATCTCCTCGCTGATGTAATTGGTGCCGTGGTCGGCTATATTACCGCGACCACTAGTTAATGGAATACAAGGTGTTCTACATCAAGAAAAAAAATTCTGGTCAATTTCTTGCAATACAAACCAGTGTTGAAGGTTTGTGCACCAATGAATCGAAACATATGGTTGTTTTGATGTGAACCGGACTGATTCGTAAGTTTCAGTTCAGAAAAAGTGTCATACAGGATGAGTACTTTTCTAGACGCCTTTTTTTTAACACAGTACAGACGGAAGCGCTCATATAAACACGCATACACTCACCCTTATGAACGCATACGCACACCCTATCCCTATGAGCACCTCCAAGAGACTGAGTCGACATATCATCTTGATATTTTACAAAGTTACCGTAGGCGCCTCGTAGTCGACGGAAACGTCTCCTCCCACTAAAAACGTATCGCCGAAAATCCTGAAATAAATCCTGGATAAATACGAGCACTAGAACTTGAATCCTGGTGGGCTGGGAATACCACTGTCCACCTAAACATCCCAATCACAATTTGGTTCGCCACTTCTCTAGGCACCTGATATTATCAGGACATTGAGGAGCGCACCACACAGCAGCGGCGGAGCCAGCGTAGAGCTATTGGGTTCAAGTGAACCCAATGGATTTTGCCTAGTACGTGTGTATAGGTACGTATTTACCTGATGTGAACCCAGTAAAATATCTTGGCTGACCCCAACAAATAAAATACACCTCACGTGAAACAAAGGGCCCAAAAGGAAAGAGCCCACAAATCATTCACATGCCTAAACCGTGAGTCCGTGAGTCACGCAAACATGCAGCCGCACGGGGCACGCCTCTTCTATCGCCTGCTTACCCCTAAAAAAATCTACTGTCTGCTTTTTTTTCATCATTCCTATGTTCGTTTCTCCAATTCCCATCTGCCCTGTGCGTGTTGCTCGGCAACTCGGTCGCCGCACGCCCGCGGCAAGCAGGCGGATGCAGATCGACATCTGCAACGATTGAATCCCAAAACTTGAGGTAATTAGATTAAATTGCCGCATCTTCTCTCTCTTGTATATGTTCTATCTAGACTAATAGCTCAGTACAATACCAATTGTTTTGCTCTCATCTTTTTTTTTAGAAAAATACTCCATGAACTTTGATTGATATAGTCTACAGAGCCGTATTTTTCGAAGGGAACTCGGTCACTAGATTAGACGTAGGCAAAGTGCATCAAATGTCACTGCAGCTAGTCTCCCAAAGCTTACTATTCATGCAAAAATTAACTTAGATGAGTTGCCTTATGATCCGGATGATCGGAAGAAAATTCCAGAGTACACAAGAAATCCATAGAAGCAAGATGAGATTAGGCGCAAATATTTAACGAGGGACCTTATAGGCCACCGTCTAATTTTGATTACCCATAGAGGAAGATTGGAGATACTCAACAGAGATTTAATCCAGATTGTTGATGAATATGGTCCTTGGCTTGAGTATAGTGATAAAGTGCATTCAAATATTACAATAAGGGACAAGCTGGACTAGCGCATTTGCAATTAACGACTGGAACGGTTGGAACAAGAAAAACAGACTATATACTAACGATGGTAAGGCTAATGTTATTAGCTTTCATAATGCAATAGTAAAAAGATGTGATGCTTTGATGAATGAAGTTCAGTCAATTCAGGTTGTCTTGATAAACAAACTGATCTTAGAAAAAAGCAAAATCGAATCCGGCTTAATGCTTTCATTGATTCGGTAAGATACTTGTTGCATTAAGGCTTAAATTTCTGAGGCGATGACGAGTCAGAAGAGTCAAAAAATAAGAATTTTTTTTAAAAGTTGGTACATACTTTGGTAAAATAAAATAAAGCTATGTGGAATGTACTTATGGAGTGAACCCAATGGCCAAATTTTCTGGCTCCGCCCCTGGCACACAGGTGCCAGTTTGACCGGAATTCGGCAATGCCGACCCGATTCCGGCGTGCAGCCGCCCACCGGTTCCGCCTGGACCCATCACACGAGATGTTGCTCTCAGTAAACCAGTTCCGGCACACTGAAAGGACGGTCCCAGAAAAAAAGAACTTATCTCCGAATGTACAGAGCGATGTAGCATGGTCAAGCTGGCACGAGTAGGACCTGATAGAAGTGACGGGCGAGGAGCCGGCAGCGACCGGACCACGCCCGCCGGCCATGGGCTCGCCCCGGCTTTCCTTGATACCCGGCCGACCTCTGAACGTTCGACACCGTAGCATCAGCAACACTCGCCGTAATGGCTGCCCATGTATGCATGTTGGCGATGTGTATGTGGAGTCTGCGCGAAGGAAGGGATCGTGGAGGCGAGCCGGCGATGGTGGGCGTCTCTTTCCCTGCCCGTCCGTTTCTCATTCGCTTTCGCTTCCCCGCCCGTCCTTTTGTTCTTCGTTTGTTTTACTGTCAACGGCCGGATGTGGAAAGATCATGATCGACAAGCTGCCCTCGGTACCTGCGTCGGTTAATGGCTAGACTAATCCTTGTAAGTTTAATTACTACAGGCTTAATTACAGCCTTGTGCTGCTGCAGGCACCCTGGCCACATACACATACATGCGGACGTACATTGAGTTGTGCCGTGTTAACTCGCGTGATCCAGGCAAACCAACCTGTGGTTGAATGGTTAGACGGACTGTAGTATCTCAGCCCATCGGGGTTCAAGTCCTGGTGCTCGTATTTATTCCTGGATTTATTTCAGGATTTCCGGTGATGCGCATTCAGTGGGAGGAGACGTTCCCGTCGATGACGAGGTGTCTACGGTGACTTCGTAAATTTTAAGATGATATGCCGGCTTAGTCTTTCGAAGGTGCTCAGAGGGGTAGAATGTGCGTGTGTGCGTCATAGGGGTGAGTGTATGCACGTGTACATGAGGCTTGCGTTTGTACTATGTTAAAAAAAAAACTCGCGTGATCCGGAGATAATTAACCACCCAACACCGTGATCATTCCCTCATAGTGTTTCATTTTTCCCTGGACTGGAGCGCAGATCTAGTGCCAGAGCAGAACTGTTCATCTCATGGCCGCACCACACAGCTAGCTAGACCAGCAGGTTCACGAACGGGGCCAGAAACGGACCCAGCCGAGACAACCACATTGGCGCGGACACGTCCGGGACGCCGCCCGCGACGTCTGCATGGTGGGAGATGGTGCGTGGCGCCGGCCGGCCGCGACAACTGCTATGGGCGGGGGCTACCTGGCCAGTGTTTGTTTTTCTCTCTGGCCACACCTTGTCGTTTGGATTCGACCGGCGCAGCTATCCTGCCTGGCCCGGCCGTCGTTAGCTAGCTCCATCACGGTGGTTGCCAGTACTCTGATCAGATGGCCTACTGATTAGGAAATGCGAGCGAGGCGCCCTTTTTGGTTGTTGAAAGAAAGCAGACCGGGGCCAGACGAACTGAAATTTAGCTTCGTGAATTTGTATGCAGTCGATCGATCCCCAATCATACGGAGCTTTCTCTCCGAACGCGACGAGACATATATTTGATCTCCAAATTCACTGCATTTGATTATCAGTTTAACTAAATGACATTTGACTGAATTTTAAATTTGGGCCAATCGATTTTGAGTTGTTCGCCAGAGTGAGCCGGACGGGAGGAAGGAGAAAGAAAGGGCTCACCAGAGGGCAACCCCATTATGTATCTTAGGGTTTAGGGTGGTAAACCGCAGAAAAGGGGGTTTAGGGTGGTGGACGGTGGTGGTGGGGCTTTCGCGAAGAAAAAAAACTAGACGCGGGGCGGGGCAAGAGGGATGGCTGGGGGCAATGGCAAAACCGGTGGTGGGGGCGATTCAGGGGAGGGCAGGGCGGCGAGGCAGTCGTGGCGGCGGACAGCGGGGGCCGGCGTTTAGGCCGGCGGCCCGTGCGGCAGTCTGAGAAGAAGAAGAGGTGAGGAAGAAAAATGGCTAGGTACCGTATGATCTTCATCCAACGGTCCAGAACAGTCGATTGACCCAAATTTAAAAATCATTCCACTAACGTGTAGCCGAACCCTTTGATTATACATGTTCTTATGTTTGTGGATCTGAAATCATATGTATTTCTCCATATACTCGCATAATTGTCTACAGTTTTCTTTAGAAAGCGCATAGATAATTGTGGAGCTCCTGCTTATAGTGGTACCAGATATTATTCGGTTTGATTGCCCGCATATGGGTGGTCGTGTCTGATTTTGTACAAATTATAATTAGTATAGCATCATGTGCTATATTCCCAAGTTGATCTTGGAACAAAACCTTGAAAACGACGGGCTAGATTAGTGCAAGGGTCTGCGATTCAATCTGAGACGTGACACAAACTCGATGCCGCATTTAGGAGAATCTCGTTGATACGTTTTGAAAGAGGAAGATCTTGTTAGTGCTTTTCGTCTAAAGCATGGATCGTACGTGTAGAACTGGACCGTCTAATTAAGGAAGGCCCGACCCAAGCTCGGTGTAGTGTGATCGTGAGATATTCACGCATGCAATCGATCAGACATCATCCCATCCCCGCGGGCTCTGTCACAAGTGAAGTGAAGCAAGCAAGATCAAACGGTCTATAACTGTCCGACACCATATCCTCGGTCAGGACGGAGAAGCTGCGTTTGGTAACGAAGAGTGCTCGTGCATGAAAGGCATGTAGACCCCGACGTGAGCAGCGCAGGGAAGGCACCGGCCAGCTCAGGCGTACGTGTACATGTGTCATGTGTTGGGATATCCTTCTGTTTGCCAAAGGTCTTGTCCTGGCTGATCATCTTATTGTTGTTGTTGTCATTGTTCCATGCGGGCTTGTATTCAGATGGACCTGACTGCCAAATGCGTGGCTTCTACACAAACTGCTCACGGTTGTCTTTCTTAGGCTCAAACTTCCGCTTGCGGTCATCATACCCAGACTTGTGTTCTCTCTCTGCTATGAAAGCCTTGTTCACCAAAGTTTGGAAGTCCGGGAAGTCCAGCATACAAAGCTGACAACGGAGGGCATGATTCAGTCCTCCTAGGAATCGGTCTATCTTCCTCTCTTCAGTGGATACATCATGTGTGGCACCCCGATAGAGGGCCGACGCACGCCAGTCCCAGGATAAGACCTGGCGCACGTCAAAGACATGATACAGCAATTCCAGGCACAAAATGGCTTTATTATATTAAATGAAGTATTACAATACTGTTGCTTACAACAATATTACATAGCTCCAAGGCTAACTAAGATGGCAGTGAAGGTCTTGGCTCAGCGGTGACATCGTCTCTGGCTGGGCTCCATAACTCACAGGACTGGCTGGGTTACGACCTAGCACGACGAATCTTCTCCTGCAACTGGCCACGTGCAAGGCCAGGTGAGTACTTTGAATGTACTCGCAAGACAACCAAATACATAGCATCCAAACAAGCAGATGACAAAGCAAGCCATATGCTATGCCAGGATTTATTCTAAATATGGCATGGAATTAACAGGAAAATGTGAATCAACATGGCATAGCATAACCTTCTAGCATTATTTATCATCATGTCGTAGCAAGATTATCTGGCATGATTAAACATCTAGCAGCATTGATCATCACGACATAACGGGGTTATCTAGCAAAGTAACTACTGAAGTAAAGTACAGTAAAGTAAAGCATGCATCAAGTAAATAGTCCATATTCCGAATATTCTCATGATCCAATCTGAAACTGATCCAAATCCAAGTCTCTCGGTCATCTGACCATCTCTTCCATAGCCAACTCATGGTTAACATACCATACTCCTGACAACATCTGCTGTCCATGCAGGACAGGTCCTTTCACCATCATTACGGTTGATCGCCTAACGAGGTCTGGACGGGCTGTCCAATACCGTGGACACGGCTATTCGAATAGATTTTACACTCTGCAGAGGTTGCGCACTTTACCCACACTATGGAGCACTGACCTCGTGATCCCATTCGGGTGGACCAGCGTTGCTCCAACGAAACCCGCCTGACCCGTGACTCTTCCATCGTACCACCGGCAATCACACTCCCTCGGAGTCAAGCCTTGGGTGGCCCCGTGTCACCTCGTGACACCCTGCCACCGTCGTGGCCAAACTAAACTGTCCCAAACGGGGACGGGTACCCAAACAACTCAACTGGGCTCACAGGGTTATCGCCGCCTACCGGGCCAGGGCAGCGCGCACGCATAACCCTCCCTCTTTGGAGGTACCGGTGAAAGAGCACGCGATCAGACCAAGTCAAGGCCGTCCCATACCGGCAAATGTGGTTGCACGGATAAGCCCGGACAGGTGACTCTGATCAACCGACTAGGTTTATCAATATATCTCCATCATCCCACCATTACCTTAACAATTATAAGTGTGAACAGCCACTTAACATCAGCATAGCAAAATCATTACAACGTTGACAAACGTGGCAAGATATCAGATCATGGTACTCACATGATAACGGTATCCAAAATATTGTTACTAGCATGGCAGGGCATGGCATGGAAACAAGGCATGATATTAGATGAAACGTAATGCTAACATCTAAAACAGATGACATAACAGGTGTATGCAAGTGCAGGCTAACAGGTGATACAGATGTACTACAATGAACACACAGGGTGCAAGCAAAGTCATCACGCAAGTCCGGAGCTCATGGAAGAGGTTGGCTTGCCTGGGGTAGAGGAATACACCGGGTGGAAGTGCAATAACACTCCGGGAAGATTCGCCGGAAAAGTTTCCCTCTCGGAGGGGCTGATCGAAGGGCAAGGGCAAAATGGTCATTTTCATAGTGTGAAAACATTATGAAAATGACGCCATCAGAACGGGCTCGTCGATCTGAAGACGTGGGCGTTGGTTTTACCTCAATCGGAGTTACGGTCGCGAAGTTAGGGCCGTTCGCTCGTTAAGCGTAGAAACGGACAGAAACTGTCCACTTTAGCTCTTAACCAGCGAACGTTTACTATATAATAGATTCGGCCGGCAGCTGGAAAAAGGAAAACGTCTTTTGAAAAATACGCCTTCGGAGTCAGAAGACGTACTCCCTAAAATACGTTTTCACTTAAACCAGCGGGCCCGGGTTGACTTCTTTCTCTCTGAATGACGTGTGGGCCCGCCTTATCCACCTCCTCTCTCTTCTCCCTTTCTGGTCGTCGACCTCCTTGTGACCGAAGACAGGGGCGCGCCTCGGCCGCCGGCATGGCCATCCCATCGTCGCTCTAGAGGTCTAGCCGGTGAGCTCAAGGGCTCCACCGACGTGCGCCGCCTCCAGTGGTGGTTGCGGGCCTGCGCGGGACGGCCCACAGCGCCATCGCCACTGACCAAGGCACGGCGGCCATTGGCCGGCAGCGAGGTCACTCCGGCAGCACCTCCCCGACTAAAATGAGAGCGGCAGCGGCTCAGAAGGCCATAGAGGAGGCCTCAGGCGCAGAGGAAGGGAGAGGGGAGGGCCAGGGCGCCGGAATGGGCCGAGGGCAACGGCAACAGAGGAGAAGACGGCCATGGTAGTGCTTTGGGTGGTGGGCACGGGCTACTCCGGCAGAAATTGGAGGGGGCGGCAGCTCGGTGAACCACGAGGGAGTCCGAGGACTGGAATGGAGAGGAGGGGAGGCCGAAGCTGGCTAGCTCGAAGAGGACGGGCGGCGGCAGAGCCACTGCCATGGCGGAGGGAGGAGCTCAGGGAGCTCAGCTAGGAGGATTGGGAGGGGCTGGGCTGCTGGTGATGCGGAGGGGGCTCGAGGACGTGCTATTTATAGTCGAGGGAGGGGGGTCTCGCAATGGTGGCCGAAGCACCGAGAAGCACGACGAAGCGGCGATGCTTCGGCGAAGACTCGAAGGCGGCAGAGGCAACTACGAGCTTTGGGACGAAGCGGAGAGGATTCCAGACGATGCACGAATGCGGTGGGCAGCTCGTGGACAAGATGGAGCTCACTGGAAGCGGCCTCCCGAAGTCTCCCGATCACAGTGCACGCTGTTGGCATGTTCTGCCGACGGTCACCGCGTGGCCAAGGCGATGCCACGCTGCACTTCGTGCCAAACCATGTCCAGCGTATTCTCCACTCTTCCGTGAGTTGACCTGACCCTACGAGCATGAACAGAGAACTCTGGTGTGACCACTGCCTGGGTCAAACAGTTATGGCAGTAAAGTGTTTGTCATGTGGTGTGGCCACCACAGTGCACCCATTGGCATGATCTTGGGCAGGGGCAAGTCATCCACTAAGGTAGTTATGCTGGCAAAATTTGGGCACAAATGGACAATGCTAGCTGGTACTTCCTTTGTAACCTTGCCCACTGACCAGAAATGCAAATGATGATGCTGGGGTCAAATGGCTAGATGGATTTGAATGATTCTTGGTGTAGAGTGATGATATGGTCATAGGAACTGTCTGGAAAAGTTTCAGCTCAAATTGATCATCTATGAGGGTACTTCCTTCACAGAGATGCAATCTGGACAGAAACTTAGATAATTTACTGAGGAAGATTGACTTGATGGAATGAGCTCATTTTTGGTATCCAGGGGTAATATATCATAATGAATCACCCTGCAAAATTTCAGCCCAAGGAGATCAAGGAATCAAGCACTTCCTTTGCAAACTGAAAATCTGAACAGAATTTGCAAAGTGGTGTTGTGCTCAAAATTTAATGGGTGGAACTTGAGATCTTGATGGAAATGGTGAATATAGGGGTAGGACAAGCTCCACAAATTATTTGGGATTTTTCCCAACTACCAAAATGGTAGTTCCTTTGGAAAGGCCCCAAATTGATATATTGGCTTAAAATAGGAAAATGCAATTTCCCCTATTTTATTATGGCCAATATTTTTATGAGAGCTCAATATGATCACAAAGAATATCTCCACAAGTTTTCATGAACTTTGGAGATGGATAGATATTATTCTGGATTTAATTCCTCGGAAAGGAAGAAAAAGGAATTAATTCTAGATGAGAAATATTGCATATGACTTGGCAATATTTTAGCACATCTAGGGTTTATGAGTGAAGGATGATCTCCGGAAATTTTGGGAGGATCAACTGAGCAAGAAAAATGATAGTTCCTTTGTAAACGCAAAGGCAGGATTTCCAGTTCCGATATTTTGGAACTAGGGTTTAAATGAGGTTCGGGGTTTACTGACGGGAACTTGACTGGCACAAGAGCATGGAAAATTCATGGAGAGGCTGAGGATTGTCTGAATTCACCTGGTCATTCACCAGATTCCAGAGGAAAAATTCGGGAAAGAAAAGCTAGGAAGGAATAACAGCACAAAAATCGATAACCCGATTTTTGGGGTGTTACATCATGGGCAGAGTACCGTGCCAGATTGTTAAACTTATTCAGATACTCTCCCACGGACATATTTCCCTGCGTGAGAGCAAGAAATTCCCTTTGCTTCACCTTCATTATGCCAGTAGGGATATGATACTTGCGGAATGCCTCTTTGAACTTCTCCCAGAAAATATCTTCTCCGGAAGGCTATGTTATCTTTGTGTTGTCCCACCATATAGCTGCTGGCCCTTCTAGGTAATGGGAGACAAAAGGAACCTTGTCTGCCTCTTCACAGCGGACTATATCCAACTTCTTTTCCATGGTTCTCAGCCAATCATCAGCCTCCATCGGGTCCACAGCTTGACCAAAACTGGGTGGCTTAGTGCGTTGGAAATCAGACAACTTGGAGTGTTTCCCATTGTTATTCTGGCTCACCATAGTCTGCATACTCTTCAGGAATTCCATGAGATCCTGGTTTCTTTTCTCTTCAAACATCCTCATGATCTGTTCAAGGGTCGGTGCCTGAGGCAGTGGTGGTGGTAATCTTCTGGTGGTTGTCCTGATTGTCTGGCGGATCGATGAATGGAGGTTCCATCGCCGCCTTGGCTACTACCTCTCTTCATCCTAAATTTGTTCCCATTGCAAAATGCCGAATCGATGAGCAACATCCATAAGGGAAACATAGTAATATGACACCAAAAGAGAATTCACGAAAAAGAGGCGAATAAAGCAAACAACATAATTATACAAGATAGCCCAACATCATACATGGCAAGCTAGTAGGGGGAATATCATGGCTAGACTGCTCATACGGCAGTTGACATATGCAAAGATGCATGCACTAAAACTCAAGCCTCCACTCTAGTGACGCGGGTGGCACGAGCACTGACAAACCGAAGACTCCTTGTCATCTGATCCTGAGTCGGAATCAGAACTGATGATGTGGATCGCATCCTCCGGATCAAAGGAAACACGATGACGCTGCTGAGATGGTTCTCCTTCCGGGGAAGTAGGAGCACGACGTCTCAGCATCGGAGCAGCTGGAGTGGCTAGAAGCAAGGCCCACTCTGCCGGGGTCTCACGTCGGCTACCAGACGAAAGGCCTGGTGGGGTGGTGGAGTTAGAGGGAGTATCAAACGTACGTGGAGGCGGAACGGGCGGTGGATGCACAAGTGGAAATGTAGGATGAGGCAGAGATGATGCTGTAGTCACAGCTGCAAGTGCCCCTTGGACACGAGACAACTCCTCAGTCAAGGAAATGATCATACGGTAACTGGCATTCAGATAATGAGATAGAACACCAGTGGCACGATCACTCGCTGGATCAACATGTGCGAAAATGACTCGCCCTGTCGCAGGCGACAGGGTGGGGTAGTGAAAGAAACCTGGATTAGTCTGCATCTCGACCTCGTGGAAACGCAAGTCAGTGAGAGCCTCCATCGCGGCAAACTGGATCGCCAGCTCCGGAGTTGAAGCCGTTCCGCCCTTGGAAGAGCGAGAATAGCTACCAATGTCCGAGCTCGCGATCAGAATGGCCTCCGCGTGATACTCATACACTGACTCGGCAAGCTGCTCTCGAAACACCTGGTACACTGGATCTTCGCCGTTGGGATACAGCCGAAGCCAGACGCTATGGAGCAGTCCATGGAAGGTGAATTGTGCTGGCTCATGATGGTAGTGGTATGGAACTGGTGCCATCTACACTCACAATGCCAACGGTTAGTAAAACAATGAATCATGATGCATGTTATGCAACAATCAAATGCAGCAAGCAAGACGCACACTCAAACCCTACACTACTCGTGGTTTCTAGCGCAGGCTAACTAGGGTGTCCTACAGTCAGCACGGCTCTGATACCAAACATTGTGGCACCCCGGCTCAAAGAACCGGTTTACCAGTGTTTCCAACCCAGAGATCATGTCTTCTGGAAACACTCAGCAACTTGGAACAGAACAGAACCGAACTTTATTGATAATCTTGGGGTACAAGCTCATATTTTACATCGAAAGCGAGGCCGAAGGCACACTCGGTGCTATGACAGTATCTACATTATTTATGAAACACAATAGGGCCTCGATACTACTCGATACTTCTATGGCGTAGCGGAACATAGCGGAACTCCAACCACGTGGACACTACCGTGGACACAGCCTAGTTAGCGTAGCCTGAGCCATCGGGACCTCCGTCCTCGGCTTCTCCTGCATCTGGCATGATATGCCAGGTGTGTACTTTGAATGTACTCGCAAGCTCATGACAACCAAATAATGCAGCAAAGAATAGCATGGCAAGTAACATGTTAAATTCTTAGGTGATTCACTTACTGTCTCATGTTATCAACTTACTCTCTTTCGGTTTGTCCCACAACCCTCGGAATACTCTTATGTTGACAAGTACTTCAGGTCATAAGATGAGTTCTTCCATCATTATTACCACTGTTACGGTTGACCACCTAGTGATGTCTGGACTGGCTGTCCAATACCGTGGACGCGGCTATTCGAATAGATTTGACACTCTGCAGAGGTTGCACACTTTACCCACACCATGGAGTACCCGGCCTCGTACTTAGTACATGCTCCCATTCGGGTGGACCGGAGTTACTCCAACGAAACCCGCCTGACCCGTGACCCTCCCATAGTACCACCGGCAATCATCCTCCCCCGGAGTCAAGCCCTGGGTGGCCCCTGTGTCACCTCGTGACACCTGCCACCGTCGTGGCCAAACTAAACTGTCCCAAACGGGGACGCCGGCACAATACTCAACTGGGCTCACAGGGTTATCGCCGTCTACCTAATCAGGGCAGCACGCACGCATAACCCTCCCTAGATGGAGGTACCGGTGAAAGAGCACGGAGCCAGACCAAGTCAAGGACATCCCATACCGGCAAATGTGGTTGCACGAAGAAGCCCGGACAGGTGACTCAAGATCAACCGGCTAGGTTCATTTAGCAAGCATGGTGGTTCATCACAATAGCTTGAGTTGGCATCAACTAAGCATTTTAAAGTATTTCACCATGAATTGTTATATAACAAGTAAATGAAAATAATTACTTTAAATATGCAATGCTATTGAAATGCTCATGAAATGGAAGTCATGGCTTGCCTTGCTCTGTTGGGTTGCCCAAGAACTCCTGGTCTTCAAAGTTGCCAAAGTTTCCTTCTGAAAATATTTTTGAAATAGCATTTGAAAATGTCACATAACACTGTTTTAATCACCAGAAATTCTGTGAGTGTGAGAAAAATACCAAACTTTACCAGATAATAAAGGAGTTCAATACAAACCAGATGCAAAAAGAATCAAGTGATTTGGACTTATAGATAAAAAGTTGTGGCTGGTCAAAGGTACTGGTCAAACTTGAGAAAATAAAAATAAAAACAAAAAACCTCCAGCGGGCCACGTCGAAGGCGTAAAGGCCGAAGGCGCCTTCACTTAAAAACGCTTCGGCGCAGGCGGAGTCGCTGAGAGGTGGGTTCACAGTCGATTTAAACAGAGAGGAGGGAGAGGAACAGAGGCGAGGCAGCTTACCGGCGACGCTACTCCGGCGTAGAGATGGCGGCGGAGCTGGGAGTTGACGGGGATGGGTCGGGCGTGAGGAGACGAGCCTCCCTGTACCCGCAGCTTAGCCGGAGATGGCCGAACGGCGTCGCCCCCTTCCTCTCTGGCGGCGGCAGCTTTCGGGACTCGTCGGCGGTGGCGATTCTGGCAATGATTCGCTCGGGCAGGAGGTCGAGGAGCACCAGTGGAGTGCACTAAGCTCGAGGGCGCAGTCGGACGAGGCTGGGGTGGGGTGGAGAGGGCTGGTGGCGGAGCTCTACTGGCGGCGGAACTCCGGTGAGATTCGAGACCAAAGGGCCTCTCGACCGTGGCTCGCTGCTCGGGAGAAAGATTAGGCGATGGTGGAGTGGGTTGAGGAGCTCGAGAGGCCTGGCGTGTGATGCCCCCGGCTCAATCATGCACTAATCATACACGCAAATGCACACGATCAAGCCTAAGGATTCACGGGAAGATATCACAACACAACTCTAAAACATAAATAAAGTCATACAAGCTTTATATTACAAGCCAGGGGCCTCGAGGGCTCGAATACATAAGCTCGCATACAAGCGTCAGCGGAAGCATCAGATATCTGAGTACAGATATAAAAGAAAACACAGATAGGCCCTTAGAAGGCAGGGCAAAATAAAACACTATGATCGAAAGGCGCAGGCCTCCTGCCTGGGACCCTCCGATCCTACTCCTGGTCAACGGCAAGCTCGATGTAATATCCACCCTCGGGATAGTAGTAGCGATCGTCGGCTGGGGCAGCTGTATCCGGGGCTCCGTCATCTGGTCGCATCAAAAGGATATGGGGAAAAAAAGAAAGCAAAGCAACCGTGAGTACTCATCCGAAGTACTCAGCAAGCAAGGATCTACACTACATATGCAACATTATCAAAGGGAGGCTGTATATGTGGACTGGGCTGCGGAAATGCCAGAATAGAGAGAAGGCCTAGTCCTATCGAAGACTAGCATATTCAGAGGTCTTGCAGCAATAGAAGAGAGTAGAACAGTACAATATAAGGTAGCAGTAATGATATCAACCTCACCCAGAGATCCTTTCTTGACTCCCTGCAAGAAAGCAATCCCAGAGCCATACAGTCATCAACCTCGTCCTGAGATCCCTTCTCGACTCCCTGCGAGAAGCAATCCCAGAGCCATAGTATCCAAGTATCCAGTTCTAATTGTATCAATCAGGATACAACTCCGAGTGTCCTTTACCGTAGGACCGGCTATCGATAGAAGTTTTCTTCCCTGCAGGGGTGCACCAACTTACCCAACACGCTCGATTAACTCCGACCAGACACACTTTCCTGGGTCATGCCCGGCCTCGGCCAAACGATACACCGTAGCCCTACCTACAACTCAGCAGAGAGGTCCCCGCCTGTCTACATCCTAAGCGCTCAGGGGTCTTGGGCCATCGCCCTGTGCACTCTGGGTCGTTGCGAGCAGGGTGAAGCCAGGCACCAGGAGGACGCCGGTCCGTCCCGGCCGCAAGGCTGAACTAGATGTCTGACAGAGCTTTCGGCTGATGCTATGATGCAGAACGCCCATACTATGCCCACGTGATGGTTAGTGCTATCAGGCCAGAGGCCTGCTCGGATCAAATATCCAAATAGTTAGTGGACTAGGGCTTGCGGTAACGAGCAGAGACTCACGAAAGATGTGACCCTATCGCCCCGTCTCGAGGACTTGCGGCAAGGGCCAAGAATGCCCGGCCGCGCCTCGTATTCATCACTCGGGCACCATCCAGGTCAACCCGTCTTCACAACACTCGCCACTTAGGCGCACGTGGGTACCCCTCAAGGTCGACCCGCCTTTCCAAGTAACAGTGTAAGGTCCAAGTATCCTGGTGTCCATAACATCAAGGGAATCCGAGGTATCACCCTCGTTGGATTCCTACTCGATGTAACCGTCAAGGTGAACTCGGAGGAATCACCCTCGCTGGGTTCACTCTTGAGGTGTTGTACGACGGCGTCGTTATCGGAAGTGGTGAAGGAGGAATCACCCTCGATGACCACGACCGAATAGCTACTCTACAGAGTTAACATCAGAAGTGCTACAAGAGGTTTCACCCTCGGCACTCGATAGTAACGCTGCAGTGTCGTTACAACTAAGGGGTGGTGATGTGCGGTGTCGGGGCCTGGTCTTCAATCCCGTTGATCGGGTCTTCGGATAATCCAGCGGGGCAATCGGGATAAGTGGGGTCACTGATAGGTCTCTACCCAGCCTATACTAAGTAGTTTAGGATATGCAGCTAATTATCAACAGCAGGTTACAATAAACAGGCTATGCATCAGAATAGGTAAAGCAGTAGCAGCAGCAATTCTAATGCAAGCAGGAGAAATTAGAATGGGCGATATTGGGATGATCAAAGGGGGGGCTTGCCTGGTTGCTCGGCGGCAATGGCAAGGTCGTCAACGGTGGCGTCGGGCTCCTGAGTTGCGTCGGTACCGGGAACTGCGTCGGGATCTAACGAGAGAGAAGAGGGGGGAGGGAATAGTATAAATTCACAGCAAACAGGAGCAACACAATGTACGACATGACAATATGCAGTGCCGGGTGTGTCCTAACGTATGGTTGCACATTACCGAGGAAGGGGGAATTCATTCGGGAATGTTTT
This sequence comes from Thinopyrum elongatum, assembly GCA_011799875.1. NCBI lineage: Eukaryota > Viridiplantae > Streptophyta > Magnoliopsida > Poales > Poaceae > Thinopyrum > Thinopyrum elongatum. The sequence continues at coordinate 521,505,046 of CM022302.1, read as the reverse complement.
CCCGGTTCCGGACATTTGTCAGACAGATGACCGGAGGGAAACGGTTCCATGTTCGGGTAGCTAGGGACGTGTGACGGACGAACGGACTGCGTATTCGGATTCGTCTCGTCGTTCTGAGCAACTTTCATGTACAAAGTTTTTCGATCCGAGCTACGGTTTATTTTATATTAATTTATAAGGATTTAATCAATTTCTGGAAATAACAGATTTAATTTAATTCGAAAATTTTTATTGCGTCATCATGACGTCAGCGGTCAACTCTGACCGTTGACTCGTCAAACTAACACGTGGGCCCCACTATCATTGACTAAGACTAACTAATCAGGTTTAACTTAACTAACCTAGTTAATTAAGCTAATTAAGCATAGTTAATTAAGTTAATTAATTATTTTACTAATTAATTAATTAATTAAATATATATTATTATTAATATTTATTTTTTTATTTTTTTAACCGGGGTGTGGGGCCCATTGGCCAGTGGCTCATCCGAGCCACACGGGCGCTGGGCTAGACGGGGCTGCGGATGCGGCGCCCGTGCACCCGCACAGGGGCAACAGAGGAATGGCGAGGCTGCGGGCAGAGGCAGCCGTGGGCGCGCGAGCGGGACCCGGGCCGGTAGCGGCGGCGAGCGGCAGCAAGGCGGGGCTGCGGATGGGCGCCGCGGCGAGGAGCAGAGGCGGCCAGCTACGCGGACAGCGGCCAGCTACAGGCGGCTTGGGCGCGGGCGGTCGGCTACGGCGGTTGGAGACAGCGGCTGGACGACGGGAGTGCACAAGGGGCTGAGCAGCGCGCGGTCTGGCTGCGCGGGCGCAACAGCAGCAGGCGCAGCGCGGCGGTTCGGCAAGTGCGGCGAGGGGGGTGCACTCCAGGTCGTTACAACTAAGGGGGGGGGGGTTTGTTTTCTTTTTATTTTTTTGTCTTGTTTTCTTTTTTTTTGTCCTTTTCTTTTGTTTATTCCTATTTTCTGTTTTGTAAATAGTTAGGCCTCAAACTAACTTTTGTAAAATATGGCACTTGTTCCATTAAACGCTAGGCATTATCTACTACTGCCAAAAATTGGTTTGGAGACAAACGGAGTTCACACAAATTTTATAATAAATAAAATGTATTAAACCTTGCTGTTTTGGTAACGTTAGAGCCACCTAATTAATTTATTAATTGTTGGTTGCAATTTTAGAATAGTCTCGGGAATATTTGTTATCTATTGAACATTTTAGTTTTCAAATTTGAACAACTTTTAGTTTCACTTAAGTTTGAATTTTCCATTTTGAATTTAAATTGAAAAGAGATATGATACTAATGATGATTAAGCACTGTTGATCATGATGACATGGTACTATCAAAATGGGATTATTGTGGCTAACCACTGGGGGTGTTACATGGCGGTGCCCTTTTATAGGTGGGAGGCGAAGCTCGGCGAGCTCTCTGGATCAGCGGCAACGTGGCTATGCCACTAGAGCAAGGACGGCGAGCTGGCCATCGCGGCGCGGGGCGAAGAGACCGGAGAAGGCAGGGGCATTTAATGCACGAAGAGACGGCTCGTGAGGAAGACGACGGCGGGGTTGCCACTGTGCCTGCACGGGTGCCACAGTGCGGTGCTGCGGTGGCGGCCGGCGAGGGCTTCTCCGGCGAGGGGGAAGGGTCTGGAGGGTCTAGGTGGCATGCGGGGACGATGACGGCACGCTTGGACAAAGTATGGCGACGCGGGCGTCTCACTCCGACGGGACCCGAGCCTGGCAGCGTCCAGTGCGCGAGCACAGACATGCCACCGCTATGCTCACCACGGGGTTTGGCACCAAGAGGCCACGCATGCCTGGCAAACTTTGTCCAAAGCGTCTACCTTCGATCTCTCAGCTCACCTACACCTCTGGTTTGGCTAGATTCAGTCTGAAGTGAAGGGTAGCCTCAGCTACAGATTCTGATAGCAAACTTGAGAGGGATCTGGAGAGGAGATGAGCTGGAGTAGTAGCCAGTGGAGATGTCTGGGAGGATTTATGTTGGAAGGACTCCAAACTGGCCAAATTCGAGATTGTTTGGAAAAGTTTTGAGTAGGGTTCATGTACAAACAGGCATACTGGTCCAGAGACTAAATGAGCTTGGTTCACTCATATAGTTGATCTGGTGAAGCTGAATTTTGGTGTGTGGGATTAATTTGGTGAGTAGGAGATGCCATGAAAATTTCAGCTCAAGGGGAAACCTCTTGATGGCACTTCCTTCACAGAGGTTCAAAATGAGCAGAAACTTGGCAGAATTTTGCTGCTAAAAAGTTGTATTGGCCAAGATGATATTTTTGGGTATTGTGGCTAGATAGGTTCTCTAGTACCTCACAGAATTTATTTGGGGAGTTTCTGAGTTAGGAGAATAAGGGCTACTTCACAAATGGACAATTCTGGCCAGAGAGAAAATAATTATTCTGGCCATTATTTAATATTGGGCAATGGAATATTTTTGAAGATTATGAGGCTATATGATGATGAGAAGATGTGGCATGAGTTTGGGACCTTTCTGGTCATCAGAACTATAAGTTGCTTCACAACCCATAGTGATGTCATAGCTTTCCCAAGGAAGAAAATAATTACTTGGAAAAGATTAAATATTGAAATTTGGTCCAAGAGGGATGTGACAGAGTTTTGGCAAGGTGGTGATGGTTTTGGATCAAGAGGTTCAAGGATTTATAAGTCCAAAGTCAGTTGAAAGGATTCAAAAACCATCCAAAATTCAAATAAAGCAAAAAAGATTTTGAAAAGAAAAAGTTGTCAAAACCAAGGTGTCACAGATTGGACTTGTGTCTGGAGCACAGATATATCACTCTGTCTAGCCAGAAGATTTTGTTCAGTAGGCGATTTGGACGAGGTTACCTTGACAACCAACCCAGAATTACGCAGGAAGGTGCTTTTTACACTATTAGTGGAGAGATAGTGACGCACTGCAGCAAGAGGTGACATTGTGCCTGTGGTAGCCTCGTCACTTTCAGGTGGTTGTGGTTGTTCAATCATTTGTTCCATAGCTTGCTGAAAGTTTGAACTTGTAGATTAGTGTGCCAGATAAGTTACCAATGAGACAAAAACAAACAAAGTAGGTTTCACGTTTATACATAACTTATTTTGGTGAACTACTGTAATATATTAGCATGTATTGTAGTGCCAACTACATAATAAAATCACTTTTGGAACATATGTCCATGTAGCATGCCTACTGTATTGTCTATTTCCTCACATTCGTTGACATGTAAGGATAAAGAGACATGGTTTAAAGTAGGATGAACATAGTATAACATCATTCATATCATGGGCAAACAGATATAAAACAAATAGGCTATTGTATCATTGTGTGGGCACGTGAACATCACAACTAGATTACAGATCAAGACCAAAAGAATATCCTTCATCTCTTTTAAACCGTGTAAGGTGAAATGATACGTTAAGACAACTGTGTATAAAAGTGAACAGAGTAACTGACATTGGCTGCAAACCAAGCAATTAAATGAACACATCACAGTAACAAGCAGTTCAAAGGCAAGAGGAGTAAGGACTTACAACAGCGGCTTGAACTGGTGTGCTCATGCCCTTCATCTTGCTGGTGTGGCAATCCTTGAAGATTTGCACTGCATTCGGTTCAGGTTCTTTTTGGTCCTCACGGGCTTTCCTCTGTATTTGGAACAAGTCAATATAGATACGATAATATGGCACAGAAAAAAGAAGGAACTAGCAGCTATTTACAAGAGCCTCGCAGTGTGCAATATAGCTACGAGATCCTGTTGTCTGTTGGAATTGCACTTTAGAACAGTTGGTCTTGTTCTTCAAACAGTTAGCCTAGAAGAAGATACACTTGTAAGGCACATACGTAAATACAAGTTCAATATGTGATCTGATCAAATACATATACCCTACCTGATACTTTGGATCAGACCAGTGTTTAACAAGGGCTGTCCAGTCTTCATTTGTAATATATTCCACTGGAGATGTTTGGGCGATTTCAATGTTAGCCTTGCCTTCAAAGTGAGTTTTTCTAAGGTGATACCGATACTGTCGTAGAGCAGACTGAAAAACATGAGTGCATGCTTGTTTAGTTGCATCATCTTTCGGATCCAACTTGAACCTCATCTGTTTAAAAAAGAATGTGGGTCTTATTAGGAGGAAGCTAGAAAGTATGGGACGGAGCAAGACAATATTACAAATTGCGATGAATAACATTACTTACGGATAAATGGTCAAGGAAGGTGTTAAACTGGGTATCGTCTTTCTCATTCCTGTACTGGATCCACGTTGGGAGGATACGTGCATGACACCTAACGGCTGCCTATGATACTAACTTGGCTGACTCTGTAGCATCACGTGGCCTTTTTAAACCTGCCTCAAAATGGATCTCCATTCTTCCTCCTTTAGATTTTATTAATCTGTCAAGCATTATCCCTGATGTCTGTTTCCACTTGCGCCGTGGTGCTAGTTCAACAACGAATATGGAAAGTGTTAGTGCACATCAAACTGTGAGAGTACATATAAAGGAGCTTGCAACTGCAACTTGACTCGGTCAGGTACCGTCTTGGTGTTGATGCTCATGAGGTTCATCTGATCTTGCCAAGTAATGTTGTGTCAGCAGTGCTTCAGAAGTAGTGTTCGGTGTGAAGGCAGCTTGGGAACTGGCCAGTTGTAGAGCAAACGAACGAGTAACTCATTGAGATGCCGGTACAGTTGAAGCGGATGCTGCAGCTGGTGGAGCAGGTGATACTGTGTTTGTAGATTTAGCCGGTGGACTTGGACCTTCTACTGCACTATAAGTACCAGCAGAATCTCGAGGGCAGATCCTTTTCCGTTGCACCCGACGAGTAACACCATTCCCTACTATATTCTTTTCCTTGCTCTTTTTTGACTTTGCCATGTCAAGCCGTACCCACAACACAAAAGAATAAAATCGCTCTTCAGAACTCATTGATGCATGATACAGACAAGCAATACTTTGATGTAAGACAACCGTATGAGGATGGAATATGTAAGAAAAATAGGACGGCGTGACATATTCACAGCTACGATGTGTAAACTAAGCAGAAGGATTTTCAAGAAAATAGAAGTAATGCAAGCTAGACACCATATGAAAGATGGAACCAATATATATATATTTTTAACCATGGAAACTGCAGGGCTTGGCCCCACAGTATTTTATTAAAAATAGAGCAAACAAAGTCATATGTACAGATCCACAAGCAGTGGAAACAAAAGAATAAAATGCTAAACTAAACTAAGCTACAGGGGAAAGCATAAGGAAATGAATCCTCAAGGTGGCAGGAAAGCAATCCAGTGAAGAAGTTCCTCCTTGTGTCTTGATTTTATCCTGTGTACCATCAGGGAAATATCATGTATGAATCCAGCCTTCCATCTCCCAAAAGATGGTCTTATCTTTCTGAAGATCTTATCATTTCTAACCATCCAGATATTCCACTAGGTTAAAAAGACCACTTCTGCAAAGAAAGGCTTAGCAAACTCCTTTCCGGCTTGGACTGCAATATCCACCATATCAGAGCTGGAAGACCAATATATCTGCAAGTAATTCCAAACTCTGGTACTGAAATTACATTGGAAGAACAGATGATTTCTGTCCTCCAGAGAGCCAGATCTGCATAACACACATTCAAGGACATCCTCAATTCTCCAGTGCCTTCTCTGTATCATGTCTTTGGTGTTGACACTGTCCATAATCACTAGCCATGCAAACATTTTAATGGAACCAATATCACTCTGCCAAGTTAAAAGTGTCTTGTCATAAGTGGCATTTCGAAAAATTAGAAGCAGTACAACCTAGAAATCAATGCAAGATGCAACCACTATCAAACTGCCATGTTAAAAGCATCCAATCATGAGTGACTGATGTGGGATACACAACAACAGTACTTTGATGTAAGAACATGGTATGATAGATAGATGTAGTGTATTCTAGACACAGAAAGGCATGTCATATGCACATGTATAATGTATAAACTCAGCAGGTGCAATTTAATCAAAATAGAAGAAATACAGGTTAGACAACATATGCAACATGAAAACAATTATCACACTGTCAACTTAGAGCAAGCACCTGCGATGGTGGAGTACGGGAGATGAACTCATCATGTAGACTTGGGACTTCAACTGCATTAGCAGTAGCAGTGGCAAATCTAGAGAGTCTCTGTTTGCGTCGGTCCGGAGGACCACCAACATCCCCTAACTTACTCTTTTCCTTCCTCTTTTTTATATTGCCTTCTGAAGTCAAAACCACAAGAAGATAAATAAAATTAGCTCTGCATAACTGGTTGATGCATGATACAGACGAACACTACTTTGATGTAAGGCAAGCGCATGATAGGAGGATGGAATATATACAAAAAAAAGACAGCATTGCATATTCACACGTACGATAGGAGGATGGAATATGTATGAAAAACAGTAAGCAGAAGGCATTTCAACAAAATTAGAAGAAATGAAAACTAGGCACCATATGAACATGCAACCAATATCACTCTATCAGGTAAAAAGTGTCTCGTCGTAAGTGTCATTTCAACAAATTAGAAGCAGTACAAGCTAGAAGGAAATGCAAGATGCAACCAACATCACACTCCCAAGTTAAATGTGTCTTATGGGTAAGTGATTGTTGCAGGTATAAGTTGTAAGCTACGCAGATGCAATTCAACAAAATTAGAAGCAATACAAACTAGACATCATACGGAACATGCAACCACATATAACAGTTCCAAGTTAGAGCAAGCACCTGTGATGGTGGAGTAGGGGAGATGTGCTCATCATCTACACAACTACGTTGACTGTCCAGCCTTGTGTTGTCTTGCGAATCTTGTTGGGAGGATGGCGGAGTAGAATCTGTAGAGACCCTCTGTTTGAGTTGCTCCGAAGGACCACCATCATCCACTGCCTTACTAATTTCCTTCAGCTATATTGATTTTGCATTGTGAAGTCAAACCGATAAGAAAAAGGAATAAAATTCGCTCTTCAGAACTCATTCATGCATGATACTGATGAACACTACTCGGATGAAAGGCAAACACATGATACGAGGATGGAATATGTACGAAAAACAGGACGGCGTGACATATTCACACCTATGATGTGGTAACTAAGCAGAAGACATTTCAACAAATTAGAAGCACTGCAAGCTAGACACCATATGAAAGATGCAACCAATGTCACTCTGCCAAGTTCAAACTGTCTGGCGTTTCAACAAATTAGAAGCTGTACATGCTAGAAATCATATGCAAGACGAAGCCAATATCACAGTGGCGACTTAAAGGTGCCTCATCATAAGTGACTGATGCGGGATATGCAAGAACAGTAGTCTGATGTAAGAACATGGTGTGATCAGATATAGTATGTTCTAGAAACAGGAACACGTGTCATATTCATATGCATGATGTGTAAAGTAAGCAGATGCAATTCAACAAAGTTAGAAGCAATACAAGCTAGACATCATACGCAACATGCAACCACATATAATAGTGCCAAGTTAGAGCAAACACCTGTGATGGTGGAGTAGGGGAGATGTGCTCATCATCTACATAGCTACGTTGACTGTCTAGCCTTGCATTGTCTTGCGAATCTTGTTGGGAGGATGGCAGAGTAGAATCTATAGAGACCCTCCATTTCAGTTGCTCGGAAGGACCACCATCATCCAATGCCTTACCAATTTCCTTCCGCTTTATTGGTTTTGCATTGTGAGGTCAAACCGACAAGAAAAAGGAATAAAATTCGCTCTTCAGAACTCATTCATGCATGATACTGACGAATACTACTCTGATGAAATGCAAAGTCATGATACGAGGATGGACTATGTACGAAAAACTAGATGCCTTGACATATTCATAGCTATGATGTGGTAACTAAGCAGAAGGCACTTCAACAAATTAGAAGCACTGTAACCTAGACACCATATGGAAGGTGCAATTAACATCACTCTGCCAAGTTAAAACTGTCTTGTCATCGGTGGCGTTAATCAAATTAGAAGCACTACATGCTAGAAATCATATTCAAGACGCAAACCAATATCACACTGCCAACTTAAAGGTGTCCCATCATAAGTGACTGATGCAGGATACACAAGAAGAGTAGTTTCATGTAAGAACATGGTGTGATAGACAGATATAGTATGTACCAAAAACAGGAAGGCGTGTCATATTCACGCTTATCATGTGTAAGCTAAGCAGATGCAATTTACACTAATTAGAAGCAATACAAGCTAGATACCATATGCAACATGCAACCAGATATCACACTGCCAAGTTAGAGCAAGCACCTGCGATGGTGGTGTAGGGGAAATGCGGTCTTCAAGTACAGAGCTACGTTCAATATCTTCATTTAGACTTGATGTTTCTTGAGAATCATGTGGGGAGGATGAAACTGCACTCTTTATAAGAGTAGTGCGTCTCATACTAACCCACGAGCGTGACTGTCTCATCATAAGTGATAGATGCAGGATACACAAGAACCGTAGTTTGATGTAAGAACATGGTGTGATAGGCAGATGTAGTATGTACCAAAAACAGGAAGGCGTGTCATATTCACATGTATAATGTGTAAGCTAAGGAGATGCAATTTAACAAATTAGGAGCAATACAAGCTAGACACCATATGCAACATGCAACCAGATATCACACTGCCATGTTAGAGCAAGCACCTAGGGTTGTGGAGTAGGGGAGATGAGATTTGGAACTTGCACTGCAGTAGGAGTAGCAGGAGAATCTGCAGAGATCATCTGTTTCAGTTGCTCCAGAGGACCACCATCATTCCGTGCGTTCATCCTTTTAGATTTTGCCTTGTCAAGTAAACACACAAGAAAAAGGAATGAAATTCGCTCTTCCAAATTCGTTGATGCATGATACTGACGAACACAACTTTTATGTAAGGCAACCACATTGTAGGAGGGTTGAATATGTACGAAAAATGCTAAGCAGAAGGCATTTCAACAAATTGGAAGCAATGCAAGCTAGACACCATATGAAAGATCCAACCAAAATCACTCTACCAAGTTAGAAGTGTCTCATTATATGTGGCATTTCAACAAATTAGAGGCAATACATGTTTGAAATGATATGCAAGATGCAACCAATATTACACTGTCAATTTGAAGGTGTCTTGTCAGAAGTGATTGATGAGGGATATACAAGAAAAGTAGTTTGATATAAACACATGGTTAATAGAAAGACGCAGTATGTACCAAAAACAGGAAGGCATGTCATATTCACAGGTATAATGTGTTAACTAAGCAGACGCAATTTACCCTAATTAGAAGCATTACAAGGTAGACACCATATGCAACATGCAACCACATATCACATTGCCAAGTAAGAGCAAGCACCTGCGATGGTGGTGTAGGGGAATTGCGGTCATCAACTAGAGAGCTATGTTGACTATCTTCATTTAGCCTTGTTGTTTCTTGAGAATCATGTGGGGAGGATGACACTACAATCTTTAAACGAGTAGCGCGTCTCACAGTAACCCACTGGGGTGACTGTCTCATCATAAGTGATTGATGAGGGATACAAAAGAGCATTAGTTTGATGTAAGAACATGGTTAATAGACATAGGTAGTATGTATCAAAAACAGGAAGGCATGTCATTATCAAAGGTATAATATGTAAAGTAAGCAGATGCAATTTAACCAAATTGGAAGCAATACAACCTAGACACCATATGCAACATGCAACCACGTTTGCCAGTGCGAAGTTAAAGCAAGCACCTAGGATGGTTGTGTGTGGCAATTGAGATCATCAACTGCAGAGCTACGTTTACTGTCTCCATCTGCTGACACTACACCCTTTAGAGCGCTGAAACGCTTAGTGCTTATCTTCGAATTACACTGGAGCGACTTCTGTCTTTTCTTTTGTGTATTCATCAACACTGCGTTAGAGTCTGAAATACCCATGCATAAAAAACAATAGTGTGAGTATGGGTGAAGTGTGCGCATGATACGTCCATTTTGCATCATGTTTTCCTACTGTTATTTATGATGTTTTTATGCATAATAATTCTTTTTAGAGTAATTCTAATGCCTTTTCTCTCATAATATGCAAGGTTCACACAAAGAGGGAGAATTCCGGCAGCTGGAAATCTGGACCTGAAAAAGCTACGTCAGGCTACCTATTCTGCACAACTCCAAATGAGCTGAAACTTCACGAGGCATTTTTATGAAATAAATAAGAATTATTGGAGCAAATAACTACCATAGGGGGCCCACCAGGTGGGCACAACCCACCTGGGCGCGCCAGGGAGCCCAGGCACGCCCTGGTGGGTTGTGCCCTCCTCGGCCCACCTCCGGTGCCCCTCTTCTGGTATATAAGTCATTTTGACCTAGAAAAAATAAGTAGAGGACTTTCGGGATGAAGCGTCGCCGTCTCGAGGCGGAACTTGGGCAGGAGCACTTTTGCCCTCCGGCGGAGCGATTCCGCCGGGGGGAACTTTCCTCCCGGAGGGGGAAATCATCGTCATCATCATCACCAACAACTCTCCCATCTTGGGGAGGGCAATCTCCATCAACATCTTCGACAACACCATCTCCTCTCAAACCCTAGTTCATCTCTTGTGTTCAATCTTTGTACCGGAACTATAGATTGGTACTTGTGGGTGACTAGTAGTGTTGATTACATCTTGTAGTTGAATACTATATGGTTTATTTGGTGGAAGATTATATGTTCAGATCCATTATGTTATTTAATACCCCTCTGATCTTGAGCATGGTTATCATTAGTGAGCAGTTACTTTTGTTCCTGAGATCACGGGAGAAATCTTGTTGCTAGTAATCATGTGAACTTGATATGTGTTCGATATTTTGAGGACATGTATGTTGTGATTCCCTTAGTGGTGTCATGTGAACGTCGACTACATGACACTTCACCATATTTGGGCCTAAGGGAATGCATTATGGAGTAGTTATTAGATGATGGGTTGCGAGAGTGACAGAAGCTTAAACCCTAGTTTATGCGCTATTCCGTAAGGGACTGATTTGGATCCAAAAGTTTAATGCTATGGTTAGATTTATTCTTAATACTTTTCTCGTAGTTGCGGATGCTTGCGAGGGGGTTAATCATAAGTATGAGGTTTCTTCAAGTAAGAACAACACCTAAGCACCGGTCCACCCACATATCAAATCATTAAAGTAGCGAACACAAATCAAACCAACATGATGAAAGTGACTAGATGAAATTCCCGTGTACCCTCAAGAACGCTTTGCTTATCATAAGAGACCGTTTTGGCCTGTCCTTTGCCCAAAAAGGATTGGGCTACCTTGCTGCACTTTTGTTACCATTACTGTTACTTGCTCGTTACAAATTATCTTGCTACCAAACTATTCGTTACTTATAATTTCAGTGCTTGCAGACATTACCTTGCTGAAAACCGCTTGTCATTTCCTTCTGCTCCTCGTTGGGTTCGACACTCTTACTTATCGAAAGGACTACGATTGATCCCCTATACTTGTGGGTCATCAAGGCTCTTTTCTGGCGCCGTTGCCGGGGAGTGAAGCGCTCTTGGTAACTGGAAATCGGTAAGGAAAAATTATTACTACGTGCTGAAATTTATTGTCACTTGTTACTATGGAGAACAATCCTTTGAGGGTTTTGTTTGGGGTATCTTCACCTCGACCGAAACCACAATTAGTTACCCCTCAACCTACTGCACCTACTTAAAATATTGGTTATGAAATTCCTTCGGGTATGATAGAACAACTGCTAGCTAATCCTTATGCAGGAGATGGAATCGAACATCCTGATATGCACTTCATATATGTGGATGAAATTTGTGGATTATTTAAGCTTGCAGGTTTACCCGAAGATGAAGCTAAGAAGAAGGTTTTCCCTTTATCTTTGAAGGGAAAAGCATTGGCATGGTATAGGCTATGCGATGATATTGGATCTCGGAATTGGAATCGATTGAAATTGGAATTTCACCAAAAAAATTATCCTATGCATCTAGTTCATCGTGATCGGAATTATATATATAATTTTTGGCCTCGTGAAGGAGAAAGTATTGATCTAGCTTGGGGGAGGCTTAAGTCAATGTTATATTCATGCCCCAGTCATGAGCACTCAAGAGAAATTATTATTCAGAATTTTTATGCTCGGCTTTCTCATAATGATCGATCCATGCTTGATACTTCTTGTATTGGTTCCTTTATAAAGAAGACTATTGACTTCCGGTGGGATCTTTTAGAAAGAATTAAATGCAACTCTGAAGATTGGGAACTCGACGAAGGTAAAGAGTCAGGTATTAAGCTCAAGTATGATTGTGTTAAATCTTTTATGAATACCGATGCTTTTCAAAAGTTTAGCACTAAATATGGACTTGACTCTGAGATAGTAGCCTCCTTTTGTGAATCATTTGCTACTCATGTTAACCTCCCTATGGAGAAGTGGTTTAAATATCACCCACCCATCAAAGAAGAAGTTAAAGAACCAGTAATAGCTAAAGATGAAACTATTATTTACAATGTTGATCCAGTTGTGCCTACTGCTTATATTGAAAAACCACCTTTCCCTATTAGGATGAAGGAACATGCTAAAGTCTCAACTGTGGTCAACAAAAGTTATATTAGAACTTCCAAACCTGCTGAACAAATCAAAATACAACCTAGTGTTGCTATGGTTAAAGATGTCTTGGTTGAAAATACAGATGGGCATGTTATTTACTTCTGTGATGAAGCTGCTAGAATTGCCAAACCCGATGAAAAAGATAAACATAGACCTGTTGTTGGCATGCCTGTTGTCTTAGTTAAAATAGGAGATCACTGTTATCATGGTTTACGCGACATAGGTGCTAGCGTGAGTGCCATTCCTTTTACCTTATATCAAGAAATTATGAATGATATAGCACCCGCTGAAATAAAAGACATAGATGTTACTATTAAACTTGCTAATAGGGACACCATCACACCACTTGGGATTGTTAGAGATGTTGAAGTCTTGTGTGGGAACATAAAATACCCTACTGATTTTCTTGTTCTTGGTTCCTCACAAGATGACTTTTGTCCCATTATCTTTGGTAGACCTTTCTTGAACACCGTCAATGCTAAAATAGATTGTGAGAAACAAATCTTCGGTGTTAGTTTTGGTGATGAGTCTCATGAGTTTAATTTTTCTAAGTTTAGTAGGAAGCATCATAAGGAAGAATTGTCTAGTAAGGATGAAATAATTAGTCTTGCTTCTATTGCTGTGCCTCCTACCGATCCACTAGAACAATATTTGCTAGACCACAAAAATGATATGCATCTGCATGAAAGAAATGAAATAGATAAGATTTTCTTTGAACAACGTCCTCTGCTTAAACACAATTTGCCTATTGAAACTCTAGGAGGTCCTCCTCCACCTAAAGGTGATCCTGTGTTTGAATTAAAACAATTGCCAGACACTTTGAAATATGCTTATCTTGATGAGAAAAAGATTTATCCTGTTATTATTAGTGCTAACCTTTCAGAACATGAAGAAGAAAGATTATTGAAGGTTTTGAAGAAGCACTGAGCTGCCATTGGATATAGTCTTGATGATTTAAAGGGCATTAGTCCCACTCTCTGTCAGCATAAAATTAATATGCTAAACCCGTTGTTGATCACCAACGACGTTTAAATCCTAAAATGAAAGAAGTGGTAAGAACAGAAATACTGAAGCTTCTGGAAGCAAGTATAATCTATCCCATAGCTGATAGTAGATGGGTAAGTCCCGTTCATTGTGTCCCTAAAAAAGGAGGTATTACCGTTGTTCCTAATGATAAGAATGAACTTATTCCACAAAGAATTGTCACTGGCTACAGAATGGTAATTGATTTTAGAAAACTAAATAAAGCTACTAGAAAAGATCATTACCCTCTGCCTTTTATTGATCAAATGTTAGAAAGACTATCAAAGGACACACATTTTTGCTTTCTTGATGGATATTCCGGTTTTTCTCAAATACCTGTCTCACAACCTGATCAAGAGAAAACCACCTTTACTTGCCCTTTTGGAACTTATGCTTATAGACGTATGCCTTTTGGTTTATGCAATGCACCTGCTACCTTTCAAAGATGTATGACTGCTATATTCTCTGACTTTTGTGAAAAGATTGTTGAGGTTTTCATGGATGATTTTTCCGTTTACGGAACTTCTTTTGATGATTTCTTGAGCAACCTTGATTGAGTTTTGCGGAGATGTGAGCAAACTAATCTCGTCTTGAATTGGGAGAAGTGCTACTTTATGATTAATGAAGGAATTGTCTTGGGACATAAATTTTTTGAATGAGGTATTGAGGTGGATAAAGCTAAAGTTGATGCAATTGAGAAAATGCCATGCCCTAAAGATATCAAAGGTATTCGTAGTTTCCTCGGTCATGCTGGTTTCTATAGGAGGTTTATTAAAGACTTCTCTAAATTTTCTAGGCCTCTTACAAATCTTTTTCAAAAGGATGTTCCATTTGTTTTTGATGATGATTGTGTAGAAGCATTCGAAACACTTAAGAAAGCCTTGATTTTTGCACCTATTGTTCAACCACCTGATTGGAACTTGCCTTTTGAAATTATGTATGATGCTAGTGATTATGCTGTTGGTGTTGTTCTAGGACAAAGAGTCGATAAGAAATTAAATGTTATTCATTATGCTAGTAAAACTCTGGACAATGCTCAACGAAATTATGCTACTACTGAAAAAGAATTTTTAGCAATTGTGTTTGCTTGTGATAAATTTAGATCTTACATTGTTGATTCTAAAGTGACCGTTCACACCGATCATGCTGCTATAAAATATCTTATGGAAAAGAAGGATGCTAAACCTAGACTCTTTAGGTAGGTTCTTTTGCTACAAGAATTTGATTTACATATCACTGATAGAAAGGGAGCTGAGAACCCCGTGGCTGATAACTTGTCTAGGTTAGAAAATATTCTTGATGACCCACAACCTATTAATGTAGTTTTCTTGATGAACAATTAGCTGCATTAAATGTTTCTCATAACACTCCTTGGTATGCTGACTATGCCAATTATATTGTTGCTAAATATATACCACCTAGCTTCACATACCAACAAAAGAAAAAATTCTTCTATGATTTAAGACATTACTTTTGGGATGACCCACATCTTTATAAAGAAGGAGTAGATGGTATTATTAGACGTTGTGTACCTGAGCATGAACAGGGACAAAGCCTACAGAAATGTCACTCCGCAGCTTATGGAGGACATCATGCGGGAGATAGAACTGCTCACAAGGTATTGCAATCTGGTTTTTATTGGCCTACTCTCTTCAAGGATGCCCGTAAGTTTGTTTTATCTTGTGATGAATGTCAAAGAATTGGTAATATTGGTAAGCGTTAGAAAATGCCTATGAATTATTCTCTTGCTGTTGAACCATTTGATGTTTGGGGATTTGATTACATGGGACCTTTTCCTTCCTCTAATGGGTATACACATATTTTGGTTGCTGTTGATTATGTTACTAAGTGGGTAGAAGCTTTCCAACTAGTAGTGCTGATCACAACACCTCTATTAAAATGCTCAAGGAAGTCATTTTCCCAAGTTTTGGAATCCCTAGATATTTAATGACTGATGGGGGTTCACATTTTATTCATGGTGCTTTCCGTAAAATGCTTGCTAAATATGATGTTAACCATAGAATTGCATCACCTTATCACCCTCAGTTTAGTGGTCAAGTTGAACTTAGCAATAGACAAATAAAATTAATATTACAAAAAACTGTCAATAGCTCTCGAAAGAATTGGTCGAAGAAGTTAGATGATGCACTTTGGGCTTATAGAACAGCATATAAAAATCCTATTGGTATGTCTCCGTATAAAATGGTTTATGGAAAAGCTTGTCATTTGCCTCTTGAGTTAGAACATAAAGCATATTGGGCAATTAAAGAACTCAACTATGATTTCAGACTTGCCGGTGAAAAGAGGTTATTTAATATTAGCTCACTAGATGAATGGAGAACCCAAGCCTATGAAAATGCCAAGTTATTTAAAGAAAAAGATAAAAGATGGCATGACAAAAGAATCCAAAAGCGTGAGTTCAAAGTTGGAGAATATGTTCTTTTGTACAACTCTCGTTTCAGATTCTTTGCAGGAAAACTCCTCTCCAAATGGGAAGGGCCTTATGTTATCGAGGAGGTTTATCGATCCGGAGCCATCAAGATAAATAATGCCGAAGGTACTAACCCAAAGGTTGTTAATGGGCAACGAATAAAACATTATATCTCAGGTACGCCCACTAATGTTGAAAGCAATATTATCCAAACTATGACACCGGAAGAACACATAAAGGAAACCTTCCGGAACACTCCAGAATAACTGAAAAAAGAGGAGGTACGTGATACGATAAGTAAACGGACTCCAAAAAATCTGAATTTTTTTGTCAGTTTTGGAATATAACAAAAATTAGGAAAATAAGAAACAACCAGGAAGGCCAGGTGCGCCCAGGTGGGTTGTGCCCACCTCGGGTACCTTTCGGACTCCGTTTCTCTTCCATTTGCTTGTTTCCGAAGATAAAAAATCTTTATGTACCCCCTGAACCTATTGACCACCGTATCACGGAGAAATCCTCTGTTTTCTTTTCTCGCTGTTTTCCTGACAGATCTGAAAATATGTCATCCCAAGACTCGAAGGGTGAGAGCAATGTTGCTGATTATATCGCAAACCCCAAGGTTTATGGGGATGTGGAACACTATAGCTGGACTTCGGAGGAAGAAGAAGACTATGACCCTAAAAGGGAGGAGGAGACAAGCTCAGACGAAGCTGAAGTTCCATTGCCTCAACCTGGGGACATGCACGTGGAATTCAAGAAATCAAGTCTCCCCAGCAAAGCAAAGAAACCTAAGGTCCAGTTTATCCCTTTTCGTCTCTTGCAGGAAAACAAGCAAGAATTATGGAAGAGGATAATAAAGCTTGAGATGGAGAATGAAGAGTTAAGGATAGAAAACTTCTACCTTCGAAATAAGTTGGAGAAAAAGGATGAATCTACTACTTCATCACCACCACCTCCTTCTTCATCACCAAAGGAAACCTGAGTATCGGGTATGGGCACTCCCCTTGGCTTGTGCCAATCTTGGGGGAGGTGCCCCGGTATCGTATCACCTCCACTATCTTTTGCCTTTACTTATCTTAGTTCGATCCATAGTTATATTTTGCTTTAGATGAATAAAAGTTTAGTTCGATCCTTTCTTTTCGAGTGTTTGTTTAGTGATCTATCTTTGTAATCGTGTGCAAGAGATATATAATAAAGTTTAGTTTGAGTTTTGTTTTCTTTACTTTCATGTTCAATAAAAAGAAAGGAAATAAATGAAAAAGATCATATGCTAATTTTATGGTAAGTAATGACATCACTTAAGGAAGAGTATAAGTAGAAAATTTTATTGGAGGTTGACAAACATAGCATTGGTCAATGATGCAATTCATGAATGAATTAATAAGGGAAGAGAAGATTCACATGCAAATAAACTATCCTGGACATCTTTTGTGATTGTGAGTCCCCACCAAAATATTATATGCCAAAATTGTTGACGTTGGACAAGGAAGACAACGTAATAATTTACCAATAATTTATGTTTGTTCATATTCACATAGAAGTTATATTATCATAGATCCTTTAACATGTGGTGCTTGCCCCCATCTTTGCTAGCCAAAAATTCTGCACTAAGTAGAGATACTACTTGTGCATCCAAAAACCTTTAAACCCAAATCTTATTTTGAGAGTCCACCATACCTACCTATGGATTGAGTAAGATCCTTCAAGTAAGTTGTTATCGGTGCAAATAGGGCAATAAAAATTGCTTCTAAAAGTGTTGGATCATTTAGTGTAAGAGAAAATTGAGCGTTGTACGAACTTGTGATGGCAAAGAATAAAAGCGACAAACTGCATAATAAAGGTTGCTATCACAAGGGGCAATATAACGTGACGTTCTTTTGCACTAAGAGATTGAGCATACAAACAAATAAGTGCATGGCAACCTCTGCTTCCCTCTGCAAAGGGCCTATCTTTTACTTTTATGTATTTACTTTTAAACAAGAGTCAAAGTTCTTCTCTCTATTCCTTTTTATTTTATATTTTGGCAAGCATCATGTGGTGAGGAAAGATCTAGGCACATATATCCAGTTGGATATGAGTAGCATGAGTTATTATTGTTGACATTGTGATGCCCCCAGCTCAATCGTGCACTAATCATACACGCAAATGCACATGATCAGGCCTAAGGACTCACAGGAAGATATCACAACACAACTCTAAAACATAAATAAAATCATACAAGCTTTATACTACAAAACAGGGGCCTCGAGGGCTCGAATACATAAGCTCGCATACAAGCATCAGCGGAAGCATAAGATATTTGAGTACAGATATGAAACAGAAACAGATAAGCCTCTAGAAAGGCGGGACAAAACAAAAGCTACGATCGAAAGGCGCAGGCCTCCTGCCTGGGACCCTCCGAACTTACTCCTGGTCGTCGGTGAACTCGTAGAAGTATCCACCCTTGTGGTAGTAGTAGTGATTGTCGGCAGGGGCAGCTGTATCCGGGGCTCCGTCATCTGGTTGAAACAAAAGGATGGGGGAAAAAGAAAGCAAAGCAACCATGAGAACTCATCCGAAGTACTCACCAAGCAAGGATCTACACTACATGTGCAACATTATCAAAGGGAGGCTGTATATATGGACTGGGCTGTAGAAATGCTAGAATAGAGAGAAGGCCTAGTCCTATCGAAGACTAGCATCTTCAGCAGTCTTGCAGCATTAGAAGAGTGTAGATTAGTACAACATAAGGTAGTAGTATCATTAAGTCTCAACCTCACCCAGAGATCCTTTCTCGACCCCCTGTGAGAAAGCAATCCCAGAGCCATAATATCCAAGTATCAACCTCGGCCAGAGATCCTTTCTCGACTCCCTGCGTGAAAGTAATCCCAGAGCCATACTCATCACAAGTATCCAGTTCTAGTTGTATCGATCGGGATACAACTCTGAGCTTCCGTTACCGAGGATCCGGCTATGCGTAGATTAGTTCTTCCCTGCAGGGGTGCTCCAACTTACCCACCACGCTCGCTTAACTCCGGCCGGACACACTTTTCTGGGTCATGCCCGGCCTCGATCAAATGACACACCGTAGCCCTACCTAGATCTTAGCAGAGATGTCCCCGCCGGTCTACATCCTAAGCGCTCAGGGGTCTTGGGCCGTCGCCCTGTGCACTCCGGGTCGTTGCGAGCAGGGTCGATACCAGCGCCAACGGCATGATCCGACCCAGCCACAATGCTGAACTGGACGTCTGACAAAGCTGTCGGCTGATATCATGATGCAGAGTACCCATATTTATTCCCGTGTGATGGTTAGTGCTATCGGGCCATAGGCCCACTCAGATCACATATCCAAATTGTTAGTGTAATGGTAGTGCGGTAACGAGCAGAGACTCACGATCGATGTGACCCCGTCGCCTCGTCCCGAGGACTTGCAGCAAGGGCCAAGAATGCCCGGCCACGCCTCGTATTCATCACTTGGGCACAATCCAGGTCAACCCGTCTCGCAAAAGACTGTCGGGAACTCAGGTCCACCTCTACTGGGCGGTACCGCCTGTCCCTCTAGTTCTGCAGTAAAAGTAACTCCCTCGGGTCGCCCTAGGGGCCGACCCATTTCTAACAAGGTTCAGGGGTAAAGTCACAGTAACCGTGTGTCCATAACATCAGGGGAATCCGAGGTATCACCCTCGTTGGATTCCTACTCGATGTATCCGTCAAGGTGAACTCGGAGGAATCACCCTTGAGGTTCACACTTGAGGTGTTGCACGCCGGCGTCATTATCGGAAGTGGTGAAGGAGGAATCACCCTCGATGACCACGACCGAGTAACTACTCCACAGAGTTATCATCGAAAGTGCTTACGAGGTATCACCCTCGGCACTCGATAGTACGCTGTAGTGTCGTACAGATAAAATGGATGTGGTGTGCGGTGCTAGGGCCTGGTCGTCAAGTCTTCTGATGATCCAGCGGGGCAACTGAGACAAGTGGGGTCACTGGGGTCTCTATCCAGCCTATACTAAGCAGTTTAAGATAAGCAGGTAGGTATCAACAGCAGTTACAAAAACAGGCTATGCATCAGAATAGCATAAACAGCAGCAACAGCAATTCTAATGCAAGCATAAGAGAGAAAGAATAGGCGATATAGGAATGCTCAAGCGGGGGGTGCTTGCCTGGTTGCTCGGCGGCAAAGGCAAGGTCGTCAACGGTGTCGTCGGGCTCCTGAGCTGCGTCGGTCTCGGGAACTGCGTCGGTGTCGGGGTCTATCGAGAGAGAAGAGGGGGAGGAAACAGATAAATACACGGCAGTCACAAGCAACACAGAGCAGGCTATGCTAATGTGCAGTGCATGGTTGCCTAAAAAGCATGTCTAAGTCATATTAGTTATTTTAGGATTTAAGTTGGATTTATTAACCGGTGTATAAGCACTATTCATCTACTGAAAATAGGCTAAAAGTTGTGGGTTCACCTCCGTAGAGGGTCCCGACACAGAAACAGATAGCACGGTTGGATTCGTCTCGTCGTTCTGAGCAACTTTCATGTACAATGTTTTTCAATCTGAGCTACGGTTTATTTCCTATGATTTTCTAAAGTTTTAATTATTTTTTGAATTTATTTATCTATTTAATTCTAATATTATCCAGAACAGCATCTGCTGATGTCATCATGATGCAATGCTGAGGTCATCAATCAACAGTGCGGTTGACTAGGTCAAATCTGACCTATGGGTCCAGTGGGACCCACATGTCATTGACTAAGCTTATTAAGCAGAGTTAGATTAAACTATCTAAACTAATTAGCAGGTGGAGCCTACTGTCAGTTGGTGTTTAGTGTCATAATTAACTAATTAATTAATTAGCAGATTATCTACTTAATTAAATTCATTTAATGGGGTGGGGGCCGCGCATGTCATAGACGCGGGGCCTCCCAGTCAGCGTTGACCCAAGTCAACAGGTCAAAGGGGGCCCGCGGGGCCCGCAGTCAGTGGAACAAAGGTGGGGCCCGGCCGTCCACCGGAGCTCTCCGGCGAGCCGAAACGACGGCGACAACTCCGGCGAGCTCGGAATCCGTCTACGGTGCACGGTTTTGAGCGCGGTTTATTGCACTGGGACGACCACTCCACGCCGCGTCCAGTGGTGACGGTGGCTGGAGCTGGGGAGGCCGGAGCTGACGGCGGCGAGCACGTCGGCGGAGGTCGCTTTGGGTGGCGATCGGGTTCGGAGCTGCGGGGTGAGTTCGGGCGCGCAAACAGGCTAGACGGCATCTACGTGGCACGGTGAGCGAAATGGACAGCAGCACAGGACCAAAAGGTCGCCGGATCGACGCCGGCGATGAGCTACGCGGCGGCACATTCGGGCACGAGCGAGGCATCGGCTACAGCTACAGAAAGATCTCAGGGAGAGGAAGAGAGGAACGTTGAGCTTGCAGTGGTCCCGTAGGCGTGCAAAGGTGGGCTCGGGGTAGCGCGGCAGCGGCGAATCGAGGCGGCGACGCGGGCGGCCGTAGGGGTAAAGCGAGCTCGGGGAGGACGATGCAGTGGCTCCCGTCTCCGATTGCTTGGCACAGAGGAAGGAGTCGAGGACGGCGGCTCAATCGGGCACGGTGGTGAGGCGAGGCGGCGATGGTGGCCGCGTGATTCAGGGAGGCGCAGCCATGGCCGCGTCAGGCGAGGTGAGGCGAGCCAGGGAGAGAGAGGGAGTGAGCGAGGGAGAGGCCAGAGGAGCGCGGGGCTCTGCCCTTATCTACCAAGCGGGCGCAGGGAGCGCGGTGTCGATCAGGCGAGGTGGGGGGCCAGGGTGTGGCGCGCGCGCGACGTGGACAGCGGTTCGGCGATGAACAGAGTTGGAAGGAGGGGGCAGGCGCGGGCTGGGCTGCACTGTGCACTTGAGGCCCAAGTGCACAGTAGGCCGTTACTTCTTTTCTTTTTATTTTCTATTTTTCTTCTTTTATTTCTGTTTTGCAAATAGTTTAGCCACCAATTGAGTTTTGCAAAATATGTGACTTAGCTTATTAAATATGGTGCATTATTTGCCACTGCCAAAAAATGGTTTGAAGCCACAGTGATTTCATTTGGATTTTAATTAAATGAATATGGATTAAATACTTCTATTTTGCTGCTTTTAGAGTCACTTAATTAATTTAGTAAATGTTTATTATAATTTTAGAATTGTCTCTGGATTATTTAAAATATTATGAACATTTTAGTTTCTGGGTTTGAACAACTTTTATTTTCACTTTAAATAAATTTGAAGTTTGAAATGCATTATTATGCAAATGATGAATAGGCGCTGTTAAACTTGCTGACAAGGCATTAACTAAAGGTGATCACTGTGGTTAATTACATGGGGTGTTACAATTCTCCTCCACTAATAAGAATTCTCATCCCGAGAATTAAGAGGAAGACTGAAAGAAAGCGGGGTATTCTTGGAAGTTCTTCCGAAGAAACGTCCGGAAAATCTCGAACGATTGGAATGTTTTCGATCCCCTCAAGCGGAGAAGCGTCCAACACATTCAAGGTGTATATTTTAGCCTCAGCATTTTGAGTTATCTGGGCATGGTAATTAACTAGCCCAGCAGTTGGGTGCATGAGATGTACAACTTTAGTGGCACAATTGATCGAGGCGTAGTGGGCCTTCAACCAATCCATTCCGAAGATGAGGTCTATGGTGGGAGATTTGAAGATGATGGGTGAGGCAAGGAATTCCAATCCTTTAATTTCGACGGTAACATTAGGTGCTATCACGTCAGCATGACAGTGACCTCCGGAAGTTTTAACGACTAACGGAGTATGCATCTTCCCATAATGGGTGCCATGCATGAATGCAAATTTTGCAGAGATGAAAGAATGTGATGCTCCTGAATCAAATAAAACAGAAGCAGGTATTGAGTTAACGAGAAGGGTACCCATCACAGTGGCAGGTTGATTCTGGACTTCTTCAATACCTATGTTGTAAGCGTGTCCACGACCATGAGCAGCAGACCCAGTATTATAGTTGCGGGCTTGATCGTTGCCACGACCATTGCCACGGCCAGTACAAGGGAAAGCCAACTGATTCTGAGTCTGGCGGTAGTCCTTAGCAAGGTGTCCTGGTTTGCGACACTTGAAGCATAGTCCATCTTCAGGACGAAGAGGAGCATTGGGTGGAACACGTGGTGCAGTATAGTTGTTACCTGGGGCAGGGGCAGCTTGACGGAACACGTTGTTGGGAATCCAGACTCGACGCTTCTGTGTTGAGCCCGAAGATGAGCCAACATCACGATAGCGCTTCTACGACTCCTTATGCTTCATTTGAGCAGTCTCAAGCAGAATAGCCTTGTTCACAAGATTAGTAAAGTCGGTGAAGTCTTGAGCAGCAAGTGCAAGCTCGATGTCTGGGTGGAGACCATTACGGAACTTCTCTTGTCTACGGGCATCCGTGGCGATGTCTTCTTCAGCATAGCGGGACAGATCAAGGAATTCCCGCTGATAAGCTTCGACAGTCTTGTTGCCCTGAGTGAGGTTGCGAAACTGGGTTTTCATCCGGTCCATGATTCCTTGAGGAATATATCGGGCACGAAAGGCAGCCTGGAACTCAGGCCAAGTAACGGCTGTTCCAGCAGGCAGTGTACGTTTGTGGGTGTCCCACCATTGAGCAGCGGGACCCTTTAAGAAAAAGGACGCGAAGGTGACAAAGTTGGCAGGGGAGACATTTGAAGACTCCATCTCATGAGTGATATCGCGAATCCAGTCATCAGCATCCAGTGGCTTCTCAGAGTTGCGGAACTGAGTGGGGTTAAGACGCATAAATTCCGGCAGAGTTATTGAAGGAGGGTTCTGGTTCAGGTTGTTCAGATGCGGGAACTGAGTCATAATCCCAGTCATGAACTGGCGGTTAAGTTCGAATTGTTGCATCATAGCTGCCATATAGTCTGGCGGTGGTGGGCGTTCAGGGGCACGACCACGACCACGACCACCTGGTCTAACCATCCTACTAAGTTTCAACAGGGGTAGTTCAGTAAAAGCATTTGCGGGTGTTTAGCGACAAGCTTGATGTAACACGACAATAATTAAGCAGTGTACTAGATACTTAACAGTAGTCAATTAAGACATACAGATCCATACACAGAGTCGGGTACATGCGAATAGCGTAACGACGCAAATTCAAAAGCTAGATATGCTAGGCGGCGCGCAGGCACGCGGTAAGGGAGTACACCATGAGACATAGCAAAGGCTACATCAACGTCGGGAAGATCCACTGAAACGGGGTAACTGCACGTGCGGACGACGAATGTTCGTCGCTGAAGGATCCTGCGCTCCATGTGCACTCTGATGAAGAACCCGGTCTCGAGATGAAAGAAGAGGTCCACATGCAGGTGTGTGACCTCCAACAGCAGGCCAATCAATACCAGCATACATCTGAGTCCTGCTCGGGTAAAGTATGTACTCTGGATGTATCCCTGCATGAACAGCTGGTAGCAACTGCGTCATAGCATCGTAGAGGCGTGCTCGAGTGGTAACCAACTCGATGGCAAGAGCACGAACAGTGCGATCCAGAGCCTGAGTGCACTGAATCAGAACATGCGGGTCGTATCGACGACGCTCGTACGGGGCACAGATAGCTGTGTAGTATCCAGTAGTATCTCCAGTAGGGGCATACGGAATGTATCAGAACTCAGAGGCATCCAAGCTATCGCTGAACTCTCCTCGGAGACATGCGACAGAAGAGTAGGCGGCATCATGGACTGCCATCTCAATCGTCACACCGATACTGTGGAAAAGGTGCAGCTCAGTGTCTGAGTCATCGTGCTGATCATAGATACGAACATCGGCATGGTACTGCTCCTGGTTGAACTCGCGGTAATCCTCGTAGACCATACTCGGGGTACCAGCAGTAGCCCAGTCTGGTCAGGAGGGCGATCAGGACAGCTGGAAAACCAGGGGCACCACGAGCCCAAGTGCGAAGCACAAGCTGCGTCGTAGGGTGTGGTGGAAACAAACGATCCATCTGAAACAGAGGAAATTTAGGATTGTCAAATGACAACGAGAAGTATAATACAACTCGGAGAGAAAGGTTAAACAAAACAATGGAAAGGAAAATGATTATCAGACTAATCAGATCAATGGTAATAAATTAAGCACAGATATCCAGCTCTCCGGGTAGACGAGATTTATGAGATCCTAAGTGTCAACGTTAGTAAAATTCAGTTAACCTGAAAGGAAGAGAGATCAGAGTCCCAGAGTAAAGATGAGGAATAAAAGATCCTAATACCACCCAATTGGCGACGTGGGCCCGTAAGCCACACAGCCAAGTTAGTAAAACAATTTTGGACCACTAGGCTCAACTTCGGCCAAGGAGTTGGAATCGGGGAACCTACAGGCAGTCGGCTCTAATACCAACTTGTGACCACTGGTACGCGTCGCTGCTATACAAACGGTTTTTAACCCCTTTCCGCGATGGCAATTGGAACCGTCGCCAAGTGAGTGTGGGCGATACGGGGGTCCTTCCTACACGACCCAGAAACCGTCGGGGATAGGGTGCCTTGATGCATATAGTTGTCCCTATATAACCGTTTCCGATATCTCGAATATCCCAAATGCTTCATCCTTGCTGCTCGTTTGTGCTCGCATTGCCATCGCAGTCGGAGTTTTGTGGTTTTCCCTAAAACCAGGCAGATTCCAGGCACGGGAGTTTTCCAGGCACATACCAAACTGGCTCTACGTTTACGATGCCTAGCACATCACAAACAGTTCATGATTATAAACCGTGTACGATAGGTAGACAATCACACACATTTAGTTTTCCCGCACCGTATGTGATAGTGTCTGACAGCACACACGCTTTGCAAACGGCAACTGTGTGCATTGTTACACATGTTTCCTCTCCGTGAACCATGTCGGATTATGATGTATATCGCACACGTTGTGCTTTATTAACCGTGTGCGCCGTAATGACCTACACACCGTACTTTTGCCCTAATTTAATTGCTGCTATTTAAAATTGTACCTAATCTAAACTTGAAAGTAGGCTATAGCTTTATTCACATCCATCAGGTTGAAACAAGCAATGCATTATTCGATTCACAGGTACATTTGTTTAAGAATTACATAAGCACCAAATAAAGAATGATGAACCAGGGTTCTATACTTGTACTATTACAGATGGAAAAGAAAGAGGCGACAGACATTCTGGTTGCTGAACAAGGTGAAGCGGAATGGCCCTATTGTACTCTCCTAGATGCAGAAGGCACACACGACTCTAGTCCAACCCCTTGTGATGGCCGGCCGCCAATCATGTAGTTTGAGAGGTAATCTTGAGTAAACTGCTTCTGGATCCACTGCAAAGGAAAAAAGATTCAGACATTGTCATCTAACACAACTCATTACGAGCAGTAAAAAGAAGGCTACGGGGTTCTTACTTACCATCCTGCAGTTCACTGTTGTCTTGCATAAAGTGTAAACAAATAGTTCGATTGACATCTTTTGACCCATTTTAATAACAATCTTTATCGGTTTCCTCACTTGATGCTGGTTCATGAATATCTCATTGCCCCATACGCAGAAAGGGTCGAAGTGTGGATCTTTGGCAATGACATATGTACCTAAAAGCACCAAGTTAATATTAGAAGCTAAACAACAATTGCAAAATGATGTAGTACAACACTCCCTCCATCCCATTATATAAGATTTTATTACATGTATATCTAGACATCATCAGAACATTAAGGTAACACTCTTCCTTGTTGCTATGTAGCCTGGGATTGCATATTTAGTCATTCAGTACAATGCATGTTGCTATGTAGCTTCAGTGTGCAGGCTTAAGCACGCTAGTTAAGCAAAACAAGAAGTGGAAATGTGTGTTAACTGCATCAGGCATACCATTTAAAAACAAGCAAATAGTCATTCAAACTGGTATTGTGCAGGTCTAAAGTACACTAGTTATTGTTAAAAAAATGAAAAGGCATGTTAACTGCAATATCCTTAACAGCAACCAAATATCGTAATTCATAGTGGTATTGTTGAAACTGTTATTGATGAAATTGAACTGCATGGCAAATAGTTGCACATATAGAGCATCACATTGCGAAGAACTGAAATAAACAAGTCATAAGGCCATCTCTACCCGATCCTTTAAAAGTTAAAGGACTAAAACCCTTAGTGGATATATATATACTCCAGCAATTTTTGGCCTTTTCTAGTCGATCCCCTAAACTTAACGTTGTAAACTTCAATTTGATCAAGTTGAAAGCAGATTCAACCGAAAGTAGCATGCATTCAAACATAAACAAAGATAGTTTTGCATAACCGAACATAAAACATAAATTTAAACTAAGCTAAACTACTTTTGGTCGAAGTAGAGGTCGAGCCAATCCTTCCTCGTCATGTACGATGTGCCGTGAGCCGGGTCCGGGCCGGTGCCGTCGTCGGGGTCGTTGGGGAAGTCACTCCTCCACTCGTCGACGTCGATCTCCTCGTCCTCGGGGCCCACCTCAACGCCCTCCACGCCGTTGTCCTCGCCGCCTTCGACCTCGTCATCGGAGGAGAGCGCGATAACCTCGCCGCCCTGCGCGCCGCCGTCCTTGCCGCCTTCGACCTCGTCGTCGGAGGAGAGCGCGATAACCTCGCCGCCCTCTGCGTCGGCAAAGATTGCCCGCTCCGCCTCCACGAGCTTCGGGTGCTGTCGGCGGAGCTCTTGCATGTAGGCCTCGTCGACGGCCTCGGCCTCAAGGCGCTCCCATGCCTCGCGGTCCTCCCGCGCCATAGCCGAGCTCACCATCCCTGGCTCCGATGAAATGAGGTCGACTGGACGTGTGCCGAAGGGGAAATTGAGCCTAGCCGTCGTGCCGTGGTAGCGGACCTGCCAGCGGTCGTACTCCATGGCCGCGAGCTCGGCCGTGTGGAAGCTACCGAGCCACCGGCGGGTGTGGGTCTCCCGATCTGTTATCTCGGCGACCCACGTCCCCCACCGCCGCTGCCGGACCCCGAGGTAGGACCTCGTCGGCTGCCGGGTCCAAGGGAGCACGGGGAATTCCTCGAACCGGCGTAGGGGCATGGCGGCGATCGGATCGGGGGACCGGCGACGGCAGATCGAGCCCGCGGAGGACGACGGTGACACCTCGGCAGCCACCTCGCCGGCGTCGGGCGAAAAGATTGCGATAAACCTCTTTTTGGCCATTGGCTCCTTGAGCCCCCCGGCACATAGGCAGAGGTTGAGGATGGAGGCTGCGGCGATGGCGGCGACCTACCAATGGTTTCAGGGGTGGTGTGTGTCTGTGTGAGTGGAGGTTTTGGGGAGTGTGTGGTGTGTGTGGAGGGGGGGCAAGGTGGTGTTTGAGGAAATACTGCAGCAACTTAAAATTTTACTAGGCGGGAGTAACAAGGCGGGGCTACTGAAAATTTGGATCAAGGGCGAGCAGATATTTTTGAGATTGCGAGGGATGCAGAGGTGGGAGTAAAATGCTAGGGCTACTGAAAATTTGAATCAAGGGACTGAAGCAGAGCGGGAGTAACAGACATCGCACA
Source organism: Thinopyrum elongatum (assembly GCA_011799875.1). Lineage (NCBI taxonomy): Eukaryota > Viridiplantae > Streptophyta > Magnoliopsida > Poales > Poaceae > Thinopyrum > Thinopyrum elongatum. The sequence goes on along the minus strand of CM022302.1, from coordinate 521,476,563 downwards.
CGGTCCGCACATACTAATCGTGTGTTATCAAACATTAAAACCTTCCAGGCGGTAGATATTTTCGAGATTACGAGGCAGTAATATTTTCGAGATTGCGAGGGATGCAGAGGCTGGAGTATTTGGGGAGCGAGCTAGTGTGCTTGACACGCCGGCTGTGGACTGTAGCCGATGCACCTTCTTGCATAAGCCATAGGCGTACTATACACCGACGGTGCTCCAGGATATTTTGTACTGCATCTCACACGGTTGGTGATAATAAACTGTGTGGGGTCTACTTGGTTTTTCATCTTGATTTGAATTACATAATGGGGTCATAGCGGCAATGGACGGTGTTTGAATTGCTAGAACTTTTATCTGCAGTGACCATGCAACTATATGTTTGTCGTAAAAGAATTGGAATTATTCAGGGTTCGTTTGGACATTTTATACATTAAATTGGTTTTCTAGCCATTTCAGGTACACAATTCAAAATTAAACTACATGCACATGCTCCGGTGCACCAACATGGGTTGTAAAATCATATATGTGTCCATGGGTTTATGCTTATGTCCCATGCAAGAAATAGGGATGAATTTCGAACACCACGGCACCGTGGCTCTCCGGCAAACGTCGACGTACTTGCTTTTGTAATTCTAGTAAATTCAAAAGTCGTCCGAAATTCATCAAACTTGGCATGCTATCATGGAGCGACATCAACATGCCATGGTAAAAATTTTGTCCCATTTGGGGCAGGTTTGGGTATAAGCTTCTCACAAACCAGAGCTTCTCACAACAAACCTGATGCTTTCGGTAGGGAACGTGCCACCTGTGGGGATGAAACGATATCCGTTGCCTCTTATTGCTTTCAAAATTTTTCTAGTGTCAACATAGAATAACAGGAGTGTTGTGTTAAGTTTTGGAATTTTTCGGGGTTCATTTGGACATTTTTATACATTAACTGGGTTTTCTAGGCATTTTATGTGCAGAATTCAAATTTGAACTACATGCACATGCTCCAGTGCATATAAATTGGTTGAAAAATCAAATCTGTGTCCTTGGGTGCATGCTTAGGTCCCATGCAAGAAATGAGAATGAATTTCAAACACCAGGGCACTGTTGATTGCCGGCAAAACGTTGAGATACCTGGTTTTTAAATTCTAATAAATCGAAAACTCGTCTGAAATTCATGAAACTTGGCATGCTATCATGGAGCGGCATCAACATGCCGTGGTAAATTTTTTGTCCCATTTGGGGCAGGTTTGGGTATAAGCTTCTCACAAACCAGAGCTTCTCTCAACAAGCCTGATGGTTTTGGTCTGGAACGTGCCACCTTTGGGGACGAAATGATATCCGTTGCCTCTTATTGCTTTCAAAAAAATTCTAGTGTCAACATAGAACAACAGGAGTGTTGTGTTAAGTTTTGGAATTTTTCAGGGTTCGTTTGGACATTTTTATACATTAAATGGGTTTTCTAGGCATTTTATGTGCATAATTAACATTTGAAATACATGCACATGCTCCAGTGCATATAAATTGGTTGAAAAATCAAATATGTATCCTTGGGTGCATGCTTAGGTCCCATGCAAGAAATGGGAATGAAATTCAAACATCTGGGCGTCGTGGCTCGGCCGAAAAGATTGAGAAACTTGGTTTTTAATTCCTGTAAATCCAAAACACGCCTGAAAATCATGAAACTTGGCATGGTGTCATGACATGGCACCAAAATGTATGGTAATTTTTCTGTCTGATTTGCGAAGGCGCACACATTAACAACCAACAAAGTCATTTTGGAACAAGTGCTGTCACGTTACAAATCGGAAACACAACTATTATTGAAACCGTGGGCGTTCTACTTACCAATTACGTGCCGCCACGCGTCCCTTTTTTATTGGCTAGGAGGTGTCGTGCGGGGTAGCTATTTGAGTACGGGAGGCGTGCGATCAGACCCCTGCGCGTGCTCATCGGGAGGAGAGCCCTTTGACCTCTATCTGCCGCGCACCTCCCTCCCAACGTCTCCATTAATGGCGCCCGAGCCCCTGTTTCACGGCGTGGCTATGTCTCACTGGACTGAGATTTAAGAGAGAAAAATGAAAATCCGAAAAGAAAGTTTTGCACGGATCTTGATGTAAGATCCGACGAACCTATATAGCATCGACTACGACTTATAGCAAGCATGATGAATATAAGGATGATGACAGTGGATAATAATTGTCTTACATATTTAGGAACATAATTAAAAAAAAGCCAAGAACACGTCTTGTTCCAAGAACCGTGCGCGCTCGTTATTACCATCACGCACGCTTCTTTTAATTAGAACGTGTGCCCGTCTAGCGCACACACGTTGATCTGTCTAACTATTTCTGTTTGTTGTGGCTAATCGCAAACAGTTCATCCGTGTGAAGTGTATGCGATCAATCGCAGACACTTTGATCTGGCTGACCGTTTCTGTTCTATTGCATAATCGCAAACAGTTAATCCTTCTGAACCGTATGCCCTCAATCGCACACACCTTTATGTAGCTGCCCGTTTCTGTTGTTCCGCCTCATCACAAACAGTTAATCCGAGTGAACTGTATGCCGTATATCGCACACGCCTTCATCTGGCTGCCCGTTTCCATTCTTCTTCCTCATCGCAAACAGTTCATTGAACTGAACCGTATGCCCTACATCGCATACGCAACCAAAATCTGAACCGTGTTTGATGCATCCGTCATCGCAAATGTTTTGCACATTTTTTGACTTTTTTTTACACCACCGTTTTCGATTATTGCATCGCACATAGTTTCGTCAAAGGGTATCTGATCGTAGTGTCGCGTTAGCAGCATCCTGCAGTAGTGGACGCACCCGGCTCAATCATGCACTAATCATACATGCAAATGCACACGATCAAGCCTAAGGACTCACGGGAAGATATCACAACACAACTCTAAAACATAAATAAAATAATACAAGCTTTATATTACAAGCCAGGGGCCTCAAGGGCTCGAATACATAAGCTCGCATACAAGCGTCAGCGGAAGCATCAGATATCTGAGTACAGATATGAAACAGAAACAGATAAGACTCTAGAAAGGCGGGACAAAACAAAAGCTATGATCGAAAGGCACAAGCCTTCTACCTGGGACCCTCCGAACCTACTCCTGGTCGTCGGCCAACTCGTAGAAGTATCCACCCTTGTTGTAGTAGTAGCGATCGTCGGCGGGGGCAGCTATATACGGGGCTTCGTCATCTGGTTGCACCAAAAGGATATGGGGGAAAGAGAAAGCAAAGCAACCGTGAGTACTCATCCGAAGTACTCAGCAAGCAAGGATCTACACTACATGTGCAACATTATCAAAGGGAGGCTGTATATGTGGACTGGGCTGCAGAAATGCCAGAATTGAGAGAAGGCCTAGTCCTATCGAAGACTAGCATCTTCAGCGGTCTTGCAACATTAGAAGAGTGTAGATTAGTACAACATAAGGTAGTAGTATCATTAAGTCTCAACCTCACCCAGAGATCCTTTCTCGACCCCCTGTGAGAAAGCAATCCCAGAGCCATAAGATCCAAGTATCAACCTCGGCCAGAGATCCTTTCGCGACTCCCTGCGAGAAAGTAATCCCAGAGCCATACTCATCACAAGTATCCAGTTCTAGTTGTATCGATCGGGATACAACTCCGAGCGTCCGTTACCGAGGATCCGGCTATGCATAGATTAGTTTTTCCCTGCAGGGGTGCACCAACTTACCAACCACGCTCGCTTAACTCCGGCCGGACACACTTTTCTGGGTCATGCCCGGCCTCGGTCAAACGACACACCGCAGCCCTACCTAGAGCTCAGCAGAGAGGTCCCCGCCGGTCTACATCCTAAGCACTCAGGGGTCTTGGGGCCGTCGCCCTGTGCACTCCGGGTCGTTGCGAGCAGGGTGGATACCAGGGCCAACGGCACGATCCGACCCGGCCACAATGCTGAACTGGACATCTGACAGAGCTGTCGGCTAATACCACGATGCAGAGTACCCATATTTATTCCCGCATGATGGTTAGTGCTATCGGGCCAGAGGCCCACTCAGATCACATATCCAAATCGTTAGTGTAATGGTAGTGTGGTAACGAGCAGAGACTCACGATCGATGTGACCCCGTCGCCCCATCTCGAGGGCTTGCGGCAAGGGCCAAGAATGCCCGGCCACGCCTCTTATTCATAACTCGGGCACCATCCAGGTCAACCCGTCTCGCAAAAGACTGTCGGGAACTCAGGTCCACCTCTACTGGGCGGTACCGCCTGTCCCTCCAGTTCTGCAGTAAAAGTAACTCCCTCAGGTCGCCCTCGGGGCCGACCCGTTTCTAACAAGGTTCAGGGGTAAAGTCACAGTAACCGTGTGTCCATAACATCAGGGGAATCCGAGGTATCACCCTCGTTGGATTCCTACTTGATGTATCCGTCAAGGTGAACTTGGAGGAATCACCCTCGAGGTTCACACTTGAGGTGTTGCACGACGGCGTCGTTATCGGAAGTGGTGAAGGAGGAATCACCCTCGATGACCACGATCGAGTAACTACTCCACAGAGTTATCATCGGAAGTGCTTACGAGGTATCACCCTCGGCACTCGATAGTACGCTGCAGTGTCGTACAGATAAAAGGGATGTGGTGTGCGGTGCTGGGGCCTGGTCGTCGAGTCTTCTGATGATCCAGCATGGCAACTGAGACAAGTGGGGTCACTGGGGTCTCTATCCAGCCTATACTAAGCAGTTTAGGATAAGCAGGTAGGTATCAACAGCAGTTACAAAAACAGGCTATGCATCAGAATAGGATAAACAGTTGCAGCAGCAATTCTAATGCAAGCATAAGAGAGAAAGAATAGGCGATATAGGTATGCTCAAGGGGGGGTGCTTGCCTGGTTGCTCGGCGGCAAACACAAGGTCGTCAACGGTGTCGTCGGGCTCCTGAGCTGCGTCGGTCTCAGGAACTGCGTCGGTGTCAGGGTCTACCGAGAGAGAAGAGGGGGAGGAAACAGATAAATACACGGCAGTCACAAGCAACACAGAGCAGGCTATGCTAATGTGCAGTGCAGACTTGCCTAAAAAGCATGTCTAACTCATATTAGTTATTTTAGGATTTAAGTTGGATTTATTAACCGGTCTATAAGCACTATTCATCTACCGAAAATAGGATAAAAGTTGTGGGTTCACCTCCGTAGAGGGTCCCGACACAGAAACAGATAGCACGGTTGGATTCGTCTCGTCGTTCTAAGCAACTTTCATGTACAAAGTTTTTCGATCTGAATTACGGTTTATTTCCTATGATTTTCTAAAGTTTTAATTATTTTCTGAATTTATTTATCTATTTAATTCTAACATTATCCAGAACAGCATCTGCTGATGTCATCATGATGCAATGCTGAGGTCATCAGTCAACAGTGATGTTGACTGGGTCAAATATGACCTGTGGGTCCAGTGGGACCCACATGTCATTGACCGAGCTTATTAAGCAGAGTTAGATTAAACTAACTGAACTAATTAGCAGGTGGGGCCTACTGTAAGTGGCTGTTTAGTGTTATAATCAACTAATTAATTAATTAGCAGATTATCTACTTAATTAAATTCATTTAATGGGGTGGGGCCCGCATGTCATAGACGCAGGGCCGCCCAGTCAGCGTTGACCCAAGTCAACAGGTCAAAGGGGGCCCACGGGGGCCCGCACTCAGTGGCACAAAGGTGGGGCCCGGCCGTCCATGTCGGACGCCGGACACCGGAGCTCTCCGGCGAGCTGAAACGACGGCGACAACTTCGGCGAGCTCAGAATCCGTCTACGGTGCACGGTTTGTTGCACTGGGACGGCCACTCCACGCCGCGTCCAGTGGTGACGGTGGCTGGAGCTGGGGAGGCCAGAGCTGACGGCGGCGAGCACGTTGGCGGAGGTCGCTTCGGGTTGCGATCGGGTTCGGTGCTGCGGGGTGATTTAGGGCGCGCAAACAAGCTAGACGACATCTACGCGGCACGATGAGCGAAATGGAAAGCAGCACGGGACCAAAAGGTTGCCGGATCGATGCTGGCGATGAGCTACGCGGCGGCGCGTTTGGGCACGAGCGAGGCGTCAGCTACAGCTACAGAAAGAGCTCAGGGAGAGGAAGAGAGGAACGTGGAGCTCACAGCGGTCCCGTAGGCATGCAAAGGTGGGCTCGGGGTAGCGCGACGGCAGTGAATCGAGGCGGCGACGCGGGCGGCCGTAGGGGGAAAGCGAGCTCGGGGAGGACAATGCAGTGGCTCCCGTCTCTGATTGCTTGGCACAGAGGGAGGAGTCGAGGACGGCGGCTCGATCGGGCACGGTGGTGAGGCGAGGCGGCGACGGTGGCCGCGTGATTCAGGGAGGCGCAGCCATGGCCGCGTCAGGCAAGGTGAGGGGAGCCAGGGAGAGAGAGGGAGTGAGCGAGGGAGAGGCTAGAGGAGCGCGGGGCTCTACCCTTATCTACCAAGCGGGCGCGGGGCTCTGCCCTTATCTACCAAGCGGGCTCGGGGAGCGCGGTGTCGAGCAGGCGAGGTGGGGGGCCAGGGTGTGGCGCGCGCGCGGTCGACAGCGGCTCGGCGATGAACAGAGGAGGAAGGAGGGGACAGGCGCGGGCTGGGCTGCACTGTGCACTTGAGGCCCAAGTGCACAGTAGGCCGTTTCTTCTTTTCTTTTTATTTTTTGTTTTTCTTCTTTTATTTCTGTTTTGCAAATAGTTTAGCCACCAATTGAGTTTTGCAAAATATGTGACTTAGCTTTTTAAATATGGTGCATTATTTGCCACTGCCAGAAAATGGTTTGAAGCTACAGTGATTTCATTTGGATTTTAATTAAATGAATATGGATTAAATACTTCTGTTTTGCTGCTGTTAGAGTCACTTAATTAATTTAGTAAATGTTGATTATAATTTTAGAATTGTCTCTGGATTATTTACAATATTATGAACATTTTAGTTCCTGGGTTTGAACAACTTTTATTTTCACTTTAAATAAATTTGAAGTTTGAATTAGGAGTTTGAAATGCATTATGATGCAAATGATGAATAGGCACTGTTAAACTTGCTGACAAGGCATTAACTAAAGGTGATCACTGTGGTTAATTAGATGGGGTGTTACAGACATCACCCTCGAGGTGAGTATGTTGGGAGGCGAAACTTTAAGCCCCTATCTTTCTATGTGTCCGGTTGAAACGTTTTGCTCATGTGTATGCGGTGAGTGTTAGCAATCATAGAAGAGATGGTTGAGTATGTGGACTTGCCAAAAAGGCTCCGATACATGACCCTTCCTAAAAAGATGATGAATTGTAGTTGCAAAGTTGACTGAGAACATAGTTTGTTGGTTTTCAATAGAGTTTATGCTTTATACTTCGATGTTGTGATGAATTGTTACTTGTTCATGAGAAGTTATATGATAAAAGTTCTATGATAAAGTTTTATATTAAAGTTGGTTGCTGCTATAATAATATACATGATGCTTCTATGTTCGTATTTTGTTTTTATCGACACCTCTCTCTCTAAGCATGTGGACATGTTTTTCGATTTCGGTTTTCGCTTGAGGACAAGCGAAGTCTAATCTTGGGGGAGTTGATACGTCCATTTTGCATCATGTTTTCCTATTGTTATTTATGATGTTTTTATGCATAATAATGCTTTTTGGAGTAATGCTAATGCCTTTTCTCTCATAATATGCAAGGTTCACACAAAGAGGGAGAATTCCGGCAGCTGGAAATCTGGACCTGAAAAAGCTACGTCAGGCTACCTATTCTGCACAACTCCACATGAGCTGAAACTTCACAAGGAATTTTTATGGAATAAATAAGAATTATTGGAGAAAATAACTACCAGAGGGGGCCCACCAGGTGGGCACAACCCACCTGGGCGCGCCAGGGAGCGCAGGGGTGCCCTGGTGGGTTGTGCCCTCCTCGGCCCACCTCCGGTGCCCCTCTTCTGGTATATAAGTCATTTTGACCTAGAAAAAATAAGGAGAGGACTTTTGGGAGAAAGCGCCGCCGTCTCGAGGCGGAACTTGGGCAGGAGCACTTTTGAACTCCGGCGGAGCGATTCCACCGGGGGAACTTCCCTCCCGGAGGGGGAAATCATCGTCATCATCATCACCAACAACTCTCCCATCTTGGGGAGGGCAATCTCCATCAACATCTTCAATAGCACCATCTCCTCTCAAACCCTAGTTCATCTCTTGTGTTCAATCTTTTTACCGGAACTATAGATTGGTACTTGTGGGTGACTAGTAGTGTTGATTACATCTTGTAGTTGATTACTATATGGTTTATTTGGTGGAAGATTTGTTGGGGAACGTAGTATTTCAAAAAAATTCCTACGATCACGCAAGATCTATCTAGGAAAAGCATAGCAACGAGCGGGGAGAGTGCGTCTACGTACCCTCGTAGACCGAAAGCGGAAGCGTTTAGTAACGTGGTTGATGTAGTCGAACGTCTTCGCGATCCAACCGATCAAGTACCGAATGCACGACACCTCCGCGATCTGCACACGTTCTGCTCGGTGACGTCCCTCGTACTCTTGATCCAGCTGAGGCCGAGGGAGAGTTTTGTCAGCTCGACGGCGTGGTGACGGTGATGAGGAAGTGATTCTGGCAGGGCTTCGCCTAAGCTCTCCGAAAATATGACCGAGGTGGAAATCTGTGGAGGGGGGCACCGCACACGGCTAAGACAAATCTTGGTGTGTCTTTGGGGTGCCCCCCCGCCCCCGTATATAAAGGAGGGAGGGAGGAGGTGGCCGGCCTAAGGGGGAGGCGCACCAAGGGGGAGTCCTATTAGGATTCCCAATCTTAGTAGGACTCCCCTTCCTTTTCCAAGAGGGGGAGAGAGGGAAGGAGAGAGAGGGAGAAGGAAAGAGGGGGGCGCCGCCCCCTCCCTAGTCCAATTCGGACTTGCCATGGGGGGGGGGGGCGCAGCCACCCCTTGGACTGCCTCCTCTTTTCCCGTATGGCCCAATAAGACCCATTACTTCTCCCGGTGAATTCCCGTAACTCCCCGGTATTCCGAAAAATACCCGAATCACTCGGAACCTTTCCGATGTCCGAATATAGCCTTCCAATATATGAATCTTTACCCCTCGACCATTTCGAGACTCCTCGTCATGTCCCCGATCTCATACGGGACTCCGAACAAACTTTGGTCATCAAATCACATAACTCATAATACAAATCGTCATCGAACGTTAAGCGTGCGGACCCTACGGGTTCGAGAACTATGTAGACATGACCGAGACACATCTCCGGTCAATAACCAATAGCGGAACCTGGATGCTCATATTGGCTCCTACATATTCTACGAAGATCTTTATTGGTCAAACCGCATAACAACATACGTTGTTCCCTTTGTCATCGGTATGTTACTTGCCCGAGATTCGATCGTCGGTATCATCATACCTAGTTCAATCTCGGTACTGGCAAGTCTCTTTACTCGTTCCGTAATGCATCATCCCGTAACTAACTCATTAGTCACATTGCTTGCAAGGCTTCATATGATGTGCATTACCGAGAGGGCCCAGAGATACCTCTCGGACAATCGGAGTGACAAATCCTAATCGCGATCTATGCCAACTCAACAAACACCATCGGAGACACCTGTAGAGCATCTTTATAATCACCCAGTTACGTTGTGACGTTTGATAGCGTGCTAAGTGTTCCTCCGGTATTCGGGAGTTGCATAATCTCATAGTCAGAGGAACATGTATAAGTCATGAAGAAAGCTATAGCAATAAACTTAACGATCATTATGCTAAGCTAACGGATGGGTCTTGTCCATCACATCATTCTCCTAATGATGTGATCCCGTTCATCAAATGACAACACATGTCTATGGTCAGGAAACTTAACCATCTTTGATTAACGAGCTAGTCAAGTAGAGGCATACTAGGGACACTTTGTTTTGTCTATGTATTCACACATGTATCAAGTTTCCGGTTAATACAATTCTAGCATGAATAATAAAGATTTATCATGACATAAGGAGATAAAATAATAACTTTATTATTGCCTCTAGGGCATATTTCCTTCAAGATTATATGTTCAGATCCATTATGCTATTTAATACCCCTCTGATCTTGAGCATGATTATCATTAGTGAGTAGTTACTTTTGTTCTTGAGGTCACGGGAGAAATCTTGTTGCAGGTAATCATGTGAACTTGATATGTGTTCGATATTTTGATGATATGTATGTTGTGATTCCCTTAGTGGTGTCATGTGAACGTCGAGTACATGGCACTTCACCATATTTGGGCCTAAGGGAATGCATTGTGGAGTAGTTATTAGATGATGGGTTGCGAGAGTGACAGAAGCTTAAACCCTAGTTTACGCGCTATTCCGTAAGGGACTGATTTGGATCCAAAAGTTTAATGCTATGGTTAGATTTATTCTTAATACTTTTCTCGTAGTTGCGGATGCTTGCAAGGGGGTTAATCATAAGTAGGAGGTTTGTTCAAGTAAGAACAGCACCTAAGCACCGGTCCACCCACATATCATATTATCAATGTAGCGAACACAAATCAAACCAACATGATGAGACTGACTAGATGAAATTCCCGTGTACCCTCAAGAACGCTTTGCTTATCATAAGAGACCGTTTTGGCCTGTCCTTTGCCTCAAAAGGATTGGGCTACCTTGCTGCACTTTTGTTACCATTACCGTTATTTGCTCGTTACAAATTATCTTGCTACCAAACTACTCGTTACTTATAATTTCAGTGCTTGCAGGCATTGCCTTGCTGAAAACCGCTTGTCATTTCCTTCTGCTCCTCGTTGGGTTCGACACTCTTACTTATCGAAAGGACTACGATTGATCCCCTATACTTGTGGGTCATCAGTGCACAAGTAGTACAGTGTAAAAGTAGCAGATAGTAGGTGGGTGAGAAATAAATGACGGGAGACATATGATAGCTCTACAACATGCATGGCACACGAAATTACTAGATTCTAGGATTTTGAAATATGAGCACAGGGATGGCTGGGAAATGCAGATGCTCCTCCAGCACACCATAAGGTGTGGTCCTATGAAAATAACAGTCGACTGAAAACAAATAGGTCAATCCATTTTTTCTGAACCGTCCGATGTACAAAGAACGGGCAGATCGCCTTCATCTACCTCCAGCCAGTCAGTGTTGACGATCTTCCTCGAAACGCCAGCGACCACCGGCCCAGTCCCCTGCCTCCGCCCTCCCCTCGACCTCAATGCACAGCCGTGCTTGGTACCACCCCCAGCCATCCCTTCAAGCTCCGCCGGCCTTCAGATCGGGCGCAAGCAGCTCCTGCGCCCCACACCGCTATGATAGACACCGATGCGCCGTTTCCCCGGTAAACAGGTGGACTAGGTTCTCCACGTGCCTAAGTGGGTGCTGCTTCTTTTAATTGCGAATCAACTGACCCTGAATTTAAATCTAGGCGGGCGACTGACCTCTAGCTAAGGTGAAATAGTAAATGGGAGGAAACCTTGTGCATTTAGTATCACGAAGAAGGTGCAGTAAGAAGCTCTCAACTAGTTTCTTTCGTGGGATGAATACGGTATGAGTAGAGACGTAAGATTTGCACGAATAAGGGAAGAGGAGTACCTCTTTCTGCTGGCAGTGCTGTGTCCTCCTTCTGTTTTTCCAACGATCTTCTTGTGGTTCGCTGGAAACGAGAAGTTGTGGAGGATGGTGGAGCCTTCCAGTTCTTGAGCTTGCGTTGGTTTTTCCCTTGAAGAGGAAAGGGTGATGCAATAAAGTAGAGGTAAGTATTTCCCTCAGTTTGAGAACCAAGGTATCAATCCAGTAGGAGACAACGCACAAATCACCGAATACCTGCATAAACAATCAAACAACTTGCACCCAACGCGATAAAGGGGTTGTCAATCCCTTCACGGTTACTTGCAAAAGTGAGATCTGATAGATATAGATGAAACAAAATAAAAGATAAAGTAAATATTTTTTGGTATTTTTGGTTTATAGATCGGAAAGTGAAAGATTGCAAAATAGTAGATCGGAAACATATATGATGGAAAATAGTAGATCGGAAACTTATATGATGGAAAATAATAGATCGGAAACTTATATGATGGAAAATAATAGATCGGAAACTTATATGATGGAAAATAGACCCGGGGGCCATAGGTTTCACTAGAGGCTTCTCTCAAGATAGCAAATAATACGGTGGGCGAACAAATTACTTTCGAGCAATTGATTGAAAAGCGCAAAGTTATGACGATACCTAAGTCAATGATCATGAATAAAGGCATCATGTCCGTGTCAAGTAGACCGAAACGATTCTGCATCTACTACTATTACTCCACACATCGACCGACTCTTGCCTGCATCTAGAGTACTAAGTTCATGAAGAATAGAGTAACGCATTAATTAAGATGACATGATGTAGAGGAATAAACTCAAGCAATATGATGTAAACCCCATCTTTTTATCCTCGATGGCAACAATACAATACGTGCCTTGGTGCCCCTACTGTCACTGGGAAAGGACACTGCAAGATTGAACCCAAAGCTAAGCACTTCTCCCATTGCAAGAAAAACCAATCTAGTTGGCCAAACCAAACCGATAGTTCGAAGAGAATTACAAAGATATCAAATCATGCATAAAAGAATTCAGAGAAGATTCAAATAATATTCATAGATAATCTGATCATAAATCCACAATTCATCGGATCTCGGCAAACACACCGCAAAAAAGTACTACATCGAATAGATCTCCAAGAACATCGAGGAGAACATGGTATTGAGAATCAAAGAGAGAGAAGAAGCCACCTAGCTACTAGCTATGGACCCATAGGTCTGAGATAAACTACTCACGCTTCATCGGAAGGGCAATAGGGTTGATGTAGAAGCTCTCCGTGATCGAATCCCCCTCCGGCAAGGTGCCGAAAAAGGTCCCTAGATGGGATCTCACGGGTACAGTAGGTTGCGGCAGTGGAAAAGTGTTTTCGTGGATGCCTCTGGTGGTTTGGGAATATATGTGAATATATAGGCGAAAGAATTAGGTCAGGAGGGTCACGGGGGGCCCACAAGGCAGGGGGCGCGCCCTACCCCCCTGGGCGCGCCCTCCACCCTTATGGCCGCCTCTTGGCTCCTTCGACTTCATCTCCAAGTTTCCTGGGTGTCTTCTGGTCCAAGAAAAATCATCGCGAAGATTTAATTCCGTTTGGACTCCGTTTGGTATTCCTTCTCCACGAAGCTAAAAAACAAGGAAAAAACAGAAACTGGCAATGGGCTCTAGGTTAATAGGTTAGTCCCAAAAATAATATGAAATAGCATAATAATGCATATAAAACATCCAAAATAGATAATATAATAGCATGGAACAATAAAAAATTATAGATACGTTGGAGACGTATCAAGAACCCCCAAGCTTAATTCCTGCCCGTCCTCGAGTAGGTAAATGATAAAAACAGAATTTTTGGTGTGGAATGCTACCTAACATACTTATCCATGTAATTTTCTTTATTGTGGCATGAATGTTCAGATCCATAAGATTCAAAACAAAAGTTTAGTATTGACATAAGAACAATAATACTTCAAGCATACTAACAAGGCAATTATGTCTTCTCAAAATAACATGGCCAAAGAAAGCTTATCCCTACAAAATCATATAGTCTGGCTATGCTCCATCTTCATCACACAAAATATTCAAATCATGCACAACCCCGATGACAAGCCAAGCAATTGATTCATACTTTTGATGTTCTCAAACTTTTTCAACTTTCACGCAATACATGAGCGTGTGCCATGGACATAGCACTATAGGTGGAATAGAATATGGTGGTTGTGGAGAAGACAAAAAGAAGGAGATAGTCTCACATCAACTAGGCATATCAACGGGCTATGGAGATGCCCATCAATAGATATCAATGTGAGTGAGTAGGGATTGCCATGTAACGGATGCACTAGAGCTATAAGTTTATGAAAGCTCAAAAGAAAACTAAGTGGGTATGCATCCAACTCGCTTGCTCACGAAGACCTAGGGCAATTTGAGGAAGCCCATCATTGGAATATACAAGCCAAGTTCTATAATGAAAAATTCCCACTAGTATATGAAAGTGACAATATAGGAGACTCTCTATCATGAAGATCATGGTGCTACTTTGAAGCACAAGTGTGGTAAAAGGATAGTAACATTGTCCCTTCTCTCTTTTCTCTCATTTTTTTTATTTGGGCCTTCTCTTTTTTTTGGCCTCTTTTTTTTCGTCCGGAGTCTCATCCCGACTTGTGGGGGAATCATAGTCTCCATCATCCTTTCCTCACATGGGACAATGCTCTAATAATGAAGATCATCACACTTTTATTTACTTACAACTCAAAAATTACAACTCGATACTTAGAACAAAATATGACTCTATATGAATGCCTACAACGGTGTACCGGGATGTGCAATGAATCAAGAGTGACATGTATGAAAGAATTATGAACGGTGGCTTTGCCACAAATATGATGTCAACTACATGATCATGCAAAGCAATATGACAATGATGAAGCGTGTCATAATAAACGGAACGGTGGAAAGTTGCATGGCAATATATCTCGGAATGGCTATGGAAATGCCATAATAGGTAGGTATGGTGGCTGTTTTGAGGAAGGTATATGGTGGGTGTATGGTACCGGCGAAAGTTGCGCGGCACTGGAGAGGCTAGCAATGGTGGAAGGGTGAGAGTGCGTATAATCCATGGACTCAACATTAGTCATAAAGAACTCACATACTTATTGCAAAAATCTATTAGTTATCAAAACAAAGTACTACGCGCATGCTCCTAGGGGGATAGATTGGTAGGAAAAGACCATCGCTCGTTCCCGACCGCCACTCCTAATGAAGACAATCAGTAAATAAATCATGCTCCGATTTCATCACCTAACGGTTCACCATACGTGCATGCTACGAGAATCACAAACTTTAACACAAGTATTCCTCAAATTCACAATTACTCACTAGCATGACTCTAATATTACCATCTCTATATCTCAAAACAATCATATGGAATCAAACTTCTCATAGTATTCAATGCACTTTATATGAAAGTTTTTATTATATCCCTCTTGGATGCCTATCATATTAGGACTAAATTTATAACCAAAGAAAATTACCATGCTGTTTAAGGACTCTCAAAATAATATAAGTGAATCATGAGAGTTCAACAATTTCTATAAAATAAAACCACCGCCGTGCTCTAAAAAGATATAAGTGAAGCACTAGAGCAAAATTGCCTAGCTCAAAAGATATAAGTGAAGCACATAGAGTATTCTAATAAATCACGATTCATGCGTGTCCCTCTCAAAAGGTGTGTACAGCAAGGATGATTGTGGCAAACTAAAAAGCAAAGACTCAAATCATACAAGACGCTCCAAGCAAAACACATATCATGTGGTGAATAAAAATATAGCCTCAAGTAAAGTTACCGATAGACGAAGACGAAAGAGGGATGCCTTCCGGGGCATCCGCAAGCTTAGGCTCTTGGTTGTCCTTGAATATTACCTTGGGGTGCCTTGGGCATCCCCAAGCTTAGGCTCTTGCTACTCCTTATTCCATAGTCCATCAAATCCTTACCCAAAACTTGAAAACTTCACAACACAAAACTCAACAGAAAATTTCATAAGCTCCGTTAGTATAAGAAAATAAATCAGCACTTTTGGTACTGTTGTGAACTCATTCTTTATTTATATTGGTGTAATATCTACTGTATTTTAACTTTTCCATGGTTCATACCCCCGATACTACCCATAGATTGATCAAAATAAGCAAACAACACAAAGAAAACATAATCTGTCAAAAACAGAACAGTCTGCGAAGATCGGAATTGTTCTAATACTTATGTAACTCCAAAAATTCTTAAAAACTTGGAAAACATAGGAAATTTGTATATCAATCTCGTATAAAAAATTCATGGTTTTTCAACGCTCCAGAGAATTATTAAAATTCTGTGACTGGACGCAAAAATTTCTGTTTTTCAGCAAGATCAAATCAACTATCACCGTAAGCCATCCCAAAGGTTTTACTTGGCACAAACACTAATTAAAACACAAAACCACATCTAACCAGAGGATTTATGAATTATTCAAATCCAAACAGGAACAAAAAAGCAAAAACAAAAATAAAATTGGGTTCCCTCCCAACAAGCGCTATTGTTTAACGCCCTTAGCTAGGCATAAAAACACGAATAGATCTAGGTATTGTCATCTTTGGTATGCAATCCATAAGTAGCTCTCATAATAAATTCATATGGCAATTTAATTTTCTTTCTAGGAAAGTGTTCCATGCCCTTCCTTAACGAAAATTGAAATCTAATGTTTACTTCTTTCATATCAATAATTGCACCAATTGTTCTAAGGAAAGGTCTACCAAGAATAATAGGACATGTAGGATTGCAATCTATATCAAGAACAATGAAATCTACGGGCATATAATTTCTATTTGCAACAATAAGAACATCATTAATCCTTCCCATAGGTTTCTTAATAGTGGAATCCGCAAGATCCAAATTTAAGGAACAATCATCAAATTCACGGAAACCTAACACATCACATAAAGTTTTTGGAATCGTGGAAACACTAGCACCCAAATCAC
This sequence comes from Thinopyrum elongatum, assembly GCA_011799875.1. Lineage (NCBI taxonomy): Eukaryota > Viridiplantae > Streptophyta > Magnoliopsida > Poales > Poaceae > Thinopyrum > Thinopyrum elongatum. Next base: position 521,460,025 of record CM022302.1, on the reverse strand, counting down.
ACAAAGCATGCCACTCATAATCTTTAATCTTAATCTTAATAGTAGGTTCCCACTCATCATAAAGTTTTCTAGTGATAGAAACTTCCAATTCAAGCTTTTCTTCAAAAGATTGCATCAAAGCATCAACGATATGTTTAGTACAAGCTTAGTTTTGATTATAAGCATGAGGAGAATTCAACACGGATTGCAACAAGGAAATACAATCTATTGAAGAACAATTATCATAATTAAATTCCTTGAAATCCAAAAGAGTGGGTTCATTGCTACTTAAAGTTTTGACCTCTCCAATCCCACTTTTATCAATTTTTGCATCAAGATCTAAAAACTCTGAATCATTGGGACGCCTTTTAACTAAAGTTGACTCATCTCCAGTCCCATCTTTATCAAGATTTATATTGGAAAATAAAGATTCAATAGGAGTCACATCAATCACTTTAAGATCCTCATCATTATTTTCACAGAGACTAGAAGAACATGTTCTTACAAACAAATCTTTTTTAGCACGCATCTTAGCGGTTCTTTCTTTGCACTCATCAATAGAGGTTCTCGTAGCTTTTAGAGTTTCATTAATATCATGCTTGGGTGGAATAGATCTAAGTTTCAAAGAATCAACATCAAGAGAAATTCTATCCACGTTCCTAGCAAAATCATCAATCTTAAGCAATTTTTCTTCAATCAAAGCATTGAAACTCTTTTGCAAAATCATAGACTCTTTAACACTATTCTCAAAATCAGAGGACATCTTATTATAATTTCCATAAGAATTGTTGTAGGAATTACCATAATTATTATTAGAGGAATTACTAGGGAACGGCCTAGGATTAAAATTACCTCTATACGCGTTATTACCAAAATTGTTCCTACCAACAAAATTCACATCCATAGATTCGTTATTATTCTCAATCAAAGTAGACAAAGGCATATCATTAGGATCAAAAGAAGCACTCTTGCTAGCAAACAATTTCATAAGTTCATCCATCTTTCCACTCAAAACATTAATCTCTTCAATTGCATGCACTTTTTTACTAGTGGAAGATCTTTCGGTGTGCCATTGAGAATAATTAACCATAATATTGTCTAGGAGTTTAGTAGCTTCTCCTAAAGTAATTTCCATAAAAGTGCCTTCTGCGGCCGAATCTAAAAGATTTCTAGAAGCAAAATTCAATCCGGCATAAATTTTTTGTATAATCATCCACAAATTCAAACCATGAGTAGGGCAATTTCGTATCATCAATTTCATCCTCTCCCAAGATTGTGCAACATGCTCATGATCAAGTTGCTTAAAATTCATAATATCGTTCCTAAGGGAGATGTTCTTAGCGGGAGGAAAATAATTGGAAATAAAAGCATCTTTACACTTATTCCATGAATCAATACTATTTTTAGGCAAATATGAAAACCAAGTTTTAGCACGATCTCGAAGTGAAAACAGAAATAGCTTCAATTTAACAATATCATTATCCACATCTTTTTTCTTTTGCATATCACACAAATCAACGAAATTGTTTAGATGGGATGCGGCATCTTCACTAGGAAGGCCGGAAAATTGATCTTTCATAACAAGATTCAACAAAGCGGCATTAATTTCATAAGATTCCGCACTAGTGGCGGGAGCAATCGGAGTATTAATAAAATCATTATTATTAGTGTTGGAAAAATCACATAATTTGGTATTCTCTTGAGCCATCATGACAAAGCAAGCAATCCTACACACGAGGACACAAAAAACAAACGAAAAAGACGAACGGAAGAGGGGCGAATAAAAAGGAAAATCTTTTCGAAAATTGTTTTAGAAGTGGGGGAGAGGAAAATGAGAGGCGAATGGCGAATAATGTAATGCAAGAGATGAGAGTTTATGATGGGTACTTGGTATGTCTTGACTTGGCGTAGATCTCCCCGGCAACGGTGCCAGAAATTCTTCCTGCTACTTCTTGAGCTTGCGTTGGTTTTTCCCTTGAAGAGGAAAGGGTGATACAGCAAAGTAGAGATAAGTATTTCCCTCAGTTTGAGAACCAAGGTATCAATCCAGTAGGAGACAACACACAAATCACCGAATACCTGCACAAACAATCAAACAACTTGCACCCAACGCGATAAAGGGGTTGTCAATCCCTTCACAGTTACTTGCAAAAGTGAGATCTGATAGATATATAGATGAAACTAAATAAAAGATAAAGTAAATATTTTTGGTATTTTTGGTTTATAGATCGAAAAGTAAAAGATTGCAAAATAGTAGATCGGAAACTTATATGATGGAAAATAGTAGATCGAAAACTTATATGATGGAAAATAGTAGATCGGAAACTTATATGATGGAAAATAGAACCCGGGGCCATAGGTTTCACTAGAGGCTTCTCTCAAGATAGCAAACAATACAGTGGGTGAACAAATTACTGCCGATCAATTGATAGAAAAGCGCAAAGTTATGACGATATCTAAGGCAATAATCATGAATATAGGCATCATGTCCGTGTCAAGTAGACCGAAACGATTCTGCATCTATTACTATTATTCCACACATCGACCGACTCCTGCCTGCATCTAGAGTATTAAGTTCATGAAGAACAGAGTAACACATTAAGTAAGATGACATGATGTCGAGGAATAAACTCAAGCAATATGATGTAAACCCCATCTTTTTATCCTTGATGGCAACAATACAATACGTGCCTTGCTACCCCTACTGTCACTGGGAAAGGACACCGCAAGATTGAACCCAAAGCTAAGCACTTCTCCCATTGCATGAAAAACCAATCTAGTTGGCCAAACCAAACCGATAGTTCCAAGAGAATTACAAAGATATCAAATCATGCATAAAAGAATTCAGAGAAGATTCAAATAATATTCATAGATAATCTGATCATAAATCCACAATTCATCGGATCTCGGCAAACACACCGCAAAAAAGTATTACATCGAATAGATCTTCAAGAACATCGAGGAGAACATGGTATTGAGAATCAAAGAGAGAGAAGAAGCCATCTAGCTACTAGCTATGGACCCGTAGGTTTGAGATAAACTACTCACGCTTCATCGGAAGGGCAATAGGGTTCATGTAGAAGCCCTTTGTGATCGAATCCCCCTCCGGCAAGGTGGCGGAAAAGGTCCCTAGATGGGATCTCACGGGTACAGAAGGTTGCGGCAGTGGAAAAATGTTTTCGTGGATGCCTCTCGTGGTTTGGGAATATATGTGAATATATAGGCGAAAGAATTAGGTCAGGAGGGTCACGGGGGCCCACAAGGCAGGGGCGCGCCCTACCCCCTGGGCGCGCCCTCCACCCTTGTGGCCGCCTCATGGCTTATTCGACTTCATCTCCAAGTCTCCTGGGTGTCTTCTGGTCCAAGAAAATCATCGCGAAGATTTAATTCCGTTTGGACTCCGTTTGGTATTCCTTCTCCACGAAGCTAAAAAACAAGGAAAAAAACAGAAACTGGCATTGGTATCTAGGTTAAAAGGTTAGTCCCAAAAATAATATAAAATAGCATAATAATGCATGTAAAACATCCAAAATAGATAATATAATAGCATGGAACAATAAAAAATTATAGATACGTTGGAGACGTATCAGAGCCTTGGACGAACCCATGGCCAAGTTGTTGAGTGTGGTGCGGTGGCCGTCTGTCGGCGGCGGGGAACCAGATCCGAGGCGGCAGGGAACCAGATCTGAGGAGGCGAACAACAGCGTAGCGGGAACAGCTCCGGTGTGGTGGATGGTTGCGACAGTGGAGCGGCAGAGGTGAGGCGCAGGACGTCGTGGTCGAAGTGGTTCTGGTACGGCGCACGTCGGCGTCGGCGTCGTTGAGGCAGCTCTTCCTCGGCTTCAGATGCTAAGTCCTTGAGGGTGTTGCGGTTGCGGTTGTGTTGGATGACGACGTCAGGGTACTGGCTCTGGCGTGATGGAGGAGGGCGGCGGTGGATTGGGCGTGATGGCGTGGAGGACGGAGGAGGCTGGGGTTTCGCGGCTGGTGGAGAGGGCGTTTTGGCGCCCACGGAGGATGAATGGGGAAATGGAGGGAGGGGGAACTAAGGGGGGACAATGTTGCGGTTTGGGACGCGGTTGTTTCAAATTTGGGGAAAGTTACGAACTTTGCCCCCATCTAATATTTCGGACATATTGCGGGTCAGGGGTAGGACAGTAATCCTAGGTGTCCCAAATGGTGGGCGGGATAGATTTCGGCCGAGCACATGGGTGTTTAGGTGCCCACGGCGTATGAATGCTTCTCGGAGGCGGTTGAGACTGTCGTCTTGGTGAAGTTACAAACCTACCCCGGTTTAGACCTTCGGACATCGGGCTAATAGGCTACACGGGTCAAAGTCAGGACAGTAATTTCCTACCACCAAACATTAGTCTCGCGCGGTTTCGGGTGACCAGAGGCTTATTTGGCACTTCGTTCAATATTTGGGAGCAGAAGCATTAACGTTTTCAGTTGTCTTGAATTGAACTTTCAGGATTTGTCAATCTTCACAAATCTTGACTCTTGAAAATCCTAAAACTACGATTATTTTGGAATGGAGGGGGTACATTTGAATATACATTGTACACGAGTATATATTAAAAAATATGCAACTTACCTCAATTCATGCATGGTTCCAGATATAGTCTCCTTGGTTGCAAAAAAATAGTTAGACATGCGTATGAATATATAGCATGTTCAAACGCACAACAAAGATTGATGCCCCCTTTTAGATCTGATTTACAAATGCCATTATCTCGGATTCAAATAGATGAATGCACTTCCTATGAGTTCAAATCTTCGAAACCCCCTTTATGTTGAATTCAACATGTATTCTATTTCGTAGCTAGCAATTTGGAATGTATCCATGTAAGTGACAAATGTATAAAGTGCTTGACACTAACAACATGGAGTGCACTAATTAATGTTTATATATGAATTGCAAAAGTAATGCATTGTCTGGATTTCAAACCACTCTCACTCTATGGACCGATAATATGAAATAAAATCATGCACGTGCTAGAATTCAATAGAGTATGGGTGTTTGATAGACCGATGTTCGTTCATACGCAAATTGCAAAATTCATGATCTCATCCAAAAATAATAATGCCATTTATATTTTAATTTAATGCGTAGAACCACCTTTTACATGTAGATGCACTATGCCTCGGCCCGTTCTCACACACGCGCTATATATCTCTCTATCTGAAGTATAAGTGCACACACGTTATATACATCGGCATTTCTCTCTCACACATGCTCACAGTCTCTCCCGGAGTGTCTCACGCACACACTCTCTATATATCTCCCTCTCTCTTTCTTATTACTATGTACCACTCTTTTCACTAATCTCAGTTGGAAAACACTATTTCTCTCGCATGCATATATACACAGGCACGGTCTCTACTAGCCCTTTATAGGCACATATATGTGCCTACGTGTCTCCCGCACGCACATTATCTTTAGGCCTCTCACGCACACATTGCCCCCCCCCCCACACCTCTCTCTTAGTAGTTGGCAGATATGATTCCATCAGATCATTTGGTAGGATATCCCTGACTGTTAGGCTGGATAGTAATACGAGGCAAAGATTCACCCAAGTCTGGGCCCTTGTAGTTGAGGAAAAAGCCTACTCCTGGTACTGTATATTTGTGATAGGGGTGTGTACAAAGTACACGTGAATACCAGGCATTGTGCGTGTGTGTATACTATCGACGAACTAGCCCCCAGGCTTATATAACATACTCGGGGCCTAGGGTTACAAATCTTGTATAGTCAGCTTATCATTAGTGGGGATAGAGTCCTCCATGACTCTGGTAGCTTCATCTTGTACGCCGAGTCCTCCACATGGGTCTTCGTATAACGCGTCTTGGTCCAACCTATGTGGCGCAGGATGGAACCGACCCATGAGTCCTCACGTTGACCCACTACAACTAGAAATGATGTGCCCACCACACCCCACACACAATCGGCCACTAAGAAAATAAGCATATACAATAGTACAAAGTTATACATGAAAGTTAATTGCATGGTGCATCCAATAATATTTGTTCTGCATTGTGAATGTTTATATTTTCTCCTAAAATATTAGTCACGGGAAAGAGAAACGAAGGGCATATCTCTCCTTGTCTCCACCTGACACCCCCTCTCTCTACACCAGTTTCATGCATGCACACAAACTATCTCTCGGCCCTCTAAAAGTATGGCCCTGACACATTCACGCGTGACGGTCACTGTATTTCAAGCAAAAACACTATACGGTCACTAGACTTCAGAATATGCTCATTACAGTCACCGTATACATTCTTGTGGTGATCATACGGTATCTAGCTCACGATACGTCTCCGTATTTTGTTGATGACACTGACGGACATTGTATTTGATGCGTGCTCCTTATTTTGTTCACGAGACTTACGGTCATTGTATTTGAAGCGAAAGCACGATATGGTCACTGGACTTCAGAATAACTCATCACGGTCACCATATACATTTTGTGGTGCTAACCAACTTGTGGTTGGATGGTTAGGAGGACAGTGGTTTCCCCAGCCCACCAGGGTTAAAGTCCTGGTGCTCGCGTTTATCCTGAATTAATCTCAGTATTTTCCGGCGATGTGCGTTCAGTGGGAGGAGACGTTCCCCTCGACTACGAGGCACCTTTGGTGACTTCGTAAAATCTCAAGATCATATGCTGGCTCACTCTCTCGAAGGTGCTCATAGGGGGTAGGGTGTGCGTGTGTGCACTTATAGCGGTGAGTGTTTACGCGTATATATGAGTGCTTGCGTCTGTACTGTGTTACAAAAATACATGTCGTGATTATACGGTCACTGGCTCACCCGTACAACTCCGTAATTTGTTGATGACACAATCAATTGACCAGTCAAACATTCCACGTGGCGGAACTAGTGTTGCACCATCAGCGCGCGTAACCGTGGGGCCCACCTGTCAGCGATTATATGAAAGAAAGAAATGGTAGCTTGAGTCTGTACTGTGTTAATAAAATACATTTTATGGTGATCATACGGTCACTGGCTCACCATACAGCTCCGTAATTTGTTGATGATACGATCAATTGAGCAGTCAAACGGTCCACATTGACCAGCGCACATTACCGTAGGGCCCACTCGTCAGCGCGAATATGAAAGACAGAAATGGTAATAAATTAGTGGTCGGTAGGGATTCGAAGTCGTGAGACCTCTGGTTGGCAGCCCGCGCGCCCTAACCACAACGGACAAGGATCGCCTTCTAATGATATGCTGAGCCGGCCATTTTAATTGCACGCACGCACGAGCCACTGTGGTGAATACAAACACATCACACATGCGCACAAACATGCCTGCAACGCCCGCATGCATGCATGCAATACTCACACATACACATGCACACACACACGCAACACTCGCACGAACACACGCACGCATGCAGGCGTGCAACACTGACACGTACACATGCACTCACGAACACACGCACGCATGCACACATGCATGAAACACTGAAACGTACACATGCACACACGCAACACTCGCACGCCTGCTGATACGTCTCCAACGTATCTATAATTTATGAAGTATTCATGCCATTATATTATCATTCTTGGATGTTTTACAATCATTTTATAGCAACTTTATATCATTTTTTGGGACTAACCTATTGACATAGTGCCAGTGCCAGTTGCTGTTTTTTGCTTGTTTTTTACATCGCAGAAAATCAATACCAAACAGAGTCCAAACGCAACGAAACTTTTTGGAGATTTTTTCTGGACCAGAAGGCACCCGGTGGGCCAAAGAAGTACCAGAGGGGAGCTCCGAGGAGAGCACAACCCACCAGGGCGCGCCTGGGGGCCTAGGCGTGCCCAGGTGGGTTGTGCCCACCTCGGTGGCCTCCCGCACCGCCTCTTCACCCTATAAATTCCCAAATATTCCAAAAACCCTAGGGGTAACCCTAGATCAGAAGTTCCGCCGCCGCAGGCCTCAGTAGCCACGAAAAACCAATCTAGACCCCGTTCCGGCACTCCGCCGGAGGGGGAAATCATCACCGGTAGCCATCTTCATCATCCCGGCGGCCACCATGATGAGGAGGGAGTAGTCCACCCTCGGGGCTGAGGGTTTGTACTAGTAGCTATGTGTTTAATCTCTCTCTCTAGTGTTCTTGAGATGGCACGATCTTGATGTATCGCGGGCTTTGTTAATATAGTTGGATCATATGGTGTTTTCCCCTCTCTATCTTGTTGTGATGAATTGAGTTTTCCCTTTGAGATTTCGTTTTATCGGATTGAATACTTTTATGGATTTGAGAGCACTTGATGTATGTCTTGCTATGAATACCCGTGGTGACAATGGGGTATCATATTGATTCACTTGAGATATGTTTTGGTACTCAACTCGCGGATTCCCGAGGTGACATTGGGGTAATCTATGCATAGGGGTTGATGCACATTCTCGTCTTTTGTTTCTCCGGTAGAAATCTTGGGGCACTCTTTGAGATTCTTTGTGTTGGATTGAGTATTATGAATCTAAATTTGCTTTGGTGTTATTTTAGTACGAACTCTTGATAGATCGATCGGAAAGAATAACTTGTTGTTATTTTAGTACAAACTCTTGATAGATCGATCGGAAAGAATAACTTGGTGTTATTTTAGTACGAACTCTTGGATAGATCGATCGGAAAGAATAGCTACAAACAATTTCTTCTTATGTTCTCCGCTAGATAGGAACTTTGGAGTGATTCTTCATCGCACTTTGAGGGATGGTTATATGATCCAATTAGATTAGCATTGTTGAGAGATTGCACTAGTGAAAGTACGGACCCTAGGCCTCATTTTCAAGCATTGCAATACCATTTGTGCTCAGTTTTATCGTTCGCTATCTTGCTGTTTTTATTTATTCAGATTATAAAAATATATTTCTACCATCCATATTACACTTTTATCGCCATCTCTTCGCCGAACTAGTGCACCTATACAATTTGCCATTGTATTGGGGGTGTTGGGGACACAAGAGATTTCTTGTATTTGGTTGCAGGGTTGTTTGAGAGAGACCATCTTCATCCTACGCCTCCCACGGATTGATAAACCTTAGGTTATCCACTTGAGGGAAAATTGCTTACTGTCCTACAAAACTCTGTGCTTGGAGGCCCAACACAAGTCTACAAGAATAAAGTTGCGTAGTAGAGATCACCTGCATGCACACAGCACACGACGCAAGACACACGCTCAAGCTATACGTGCATGCACCCTTTGTTAAGGACATGGATTCTTATGGGTATTAATCAATCTTATCTGTGATAAGCAGAACATTGATGTTTGCAGCGGTCTTTATGAATCACAACGTATCAAACGGGCTATCAACGTATATATGAAAATTTTAAAATTCTCTTACATTATATAGTAGGCTTATCAACCTACATGAATTAGATGACGTCACACTCAATGAACAATCATCGCTTTATGAAATGCCCGATTCTCACCGCCCTGGCCCACCAAAAGCTCCTCTACCGTGCGCTGCCTGCGTTGGGTCACTGACATGTAGGCCAGGTACCCAACGAGCCCACACGTCAGTGGAAGAACGGCGCGGTGTTGTACATCAGAGTCGAGGGTGCCGCTCGCTGCACGCCCGGCTGAACACGCCTCCTTGCCACATTCAAACGCCTCCATGAAACCCGTGTGGAAGCCGAGAAACCCACTCCGGACACACGTCTGTTCATGACCGGGCCGGCATTAAATGCAACGCCGGCCGAGCTCCTCCCGTCCGTCGTCTATTTAATCTCTTATTTAAATGAGGCCAGACGCCGGCCAAGAATCGCACACCTCCGCCGCTCCCCTATCTCCTCCTTCACGATTTTCTTCACTCTTACAATGGCTTACGAAGAGTAGTTATCCAGCATCCAAGCCGGCTGGGTGGCCCGCCGAGCCCGCCGGATACGAGCTATGCAGCTCGCTGATCCACCTCCCTTCCCTCGCTCGACGGAGCCAGTTGCCGCCCCAACCCGGCGCCTAGATCAACAACTCGCCGCTCCAGGCCAGCTCGACGAGGAGCGGCGATCTGCTCCAAGCCGGCACGGTGGGGAGCACGGGCGTCGTCGCTGCCGTCCATGCCACCGCCTCGTACCGCGCCTCCCGTGTCTGCGACCACGTCTCCCATTTCTGTGACCAAGAATCCGATGCCTGCGGCCTTGCCATGCAAGCAGAGATAGAAGCCGGGTGCGCGGAGAGCAACGAGTCAGTGGCCAGTGCCTTTGCGTCCGCCGCCATCATCGAGGAGAAGTAGAACACGGGTGGCCGCCGCCGCTTGGGTCCCATGAAGGCCACCGCCGAGGCGACGCCGGCGTACACAGCAGGTGTCTTGCTGGATCCTTCTGTTGCGAGGACCTTCGTCGACCCCGCATGGGCTCCACAGAAGCGGAGAACCCCCTTCAGACTCCATCTTGGGCATCAGCCAACGATGTCAGTTGAGCGGTGGGGAACGAACCGTCCTTTGCGCTAAAGCATATACCTCCGGGCCTCCCGGCAGTCCGGTGATCGTGCTGCTGGACATGAGGAAGACAAATGGATCCGCGGGCGACCATTTAGGCTAGGTATTATTATACCTGTGCTGTTCAGGAGTAGCACCGCTTAGTTGATTTGAATGTAATGAAATTCGTCATGTTTATATGAAAATCCAGTATTTTATATGAATTCCGTCATTGTTTATATGAAATATCGCCGTGTTTGCATGAATTTTGTCCGGTTGGTTGAGTTGCTGTCAGAATTTGTGCGGCTACGGTTGGATGGCGTAATTTGCTTGTCGCCGGTCAGTCTGCGGCCGGCTCGGGCGGCGTCGTGGGACAAAAAAAGCACAGCTCATGCGAGCTCGTCTCCAACGCGCGCGCTGGAGGATGCATGAGCACCCGAGCTCTTCCTCATTCATCGGTGGAAAAGGCACGAGTGGACAAAAGGGTCGCCAATATTTTGGCTACCCCGGGCAAGATCCAAACTGCCCCTTCCAGCCCCACCCCTCCCAGCACATTCAAATCCCTCGTTCACCGTGAAATTTTCCCATGTGTTGTTTTCATGGATATTTTGCTGTGTGAAAACAAATTTAAATATGAACGAATAATCGGTGTCCGCAGTCTTCTGTCGGGACACAGTTGGATGACCTCATAGTAGTAGTAGTGTAGAGTACTAGTACTACTAGATAGTTGGTGTTTACTACTGTATCATGTGCTCCCTCCATTCCCAAATATTTGTCTTTCTAGACATTTCGAATGGACTACAAACATACGGATGTATGTAGACATATTTTAGAGTGTAGATTCACTCACTTTGCTTTGTATGTAGTCACTTGTTGAAATCTCTAGAAAGACAAATATTTAGGAATGGAGGGAGTACGTACTAATTGCAACGCATGCATGTGTTAGCAGTATAATGACAACGTACAAATTTGAAGGTAAGATTTGTGTAAGTTGGATGTCATATTATTGCTCTAACATATGGTCAAAGTTAGCCTCCAAAACGCATTTTAGACCCTATATGGATTGAGGGAGTACATGCATTGCTGAGGTTTCTCTTAATCCTTGCATGAAACGTTTTTATTGAAGCTTGAAATGTGAACATGTGAATGGGAGGGACTACTACAACCCTTCCAAAAGAACTGTAGTACTAATGGTATCGTACTCCCTCCGTTCACCATCTCACATGCTCAATACTTTTGCGAACTATGGAAGTAACAAATTTATTCCACCACTCAACATCTATTATGGATACATTGTGGATTTCAAATTGAGTCATATAGACCGGAAAGTAGGCACTTAGGGCATCCACAATGTATGCTTGTTGTTTGCTCTAAGCCCTCTCTCTCCTCTTAGAGGCAGGCCTCTATACATTGCATGAACTGCCTCTAACAAAAAATTGGCTAGCATCGCGTCTAACCTTAGAGGCTGCCTCTAACAATGTAACAATCCATCTGGTCCCACTTGTCAGCCTTAGGAAGCATAAGAATGTAGGAGTACAAGAGAAATAGTACTGATTGGACAAATGTGGTGCTAATCAATGCTTTTTAAATTTCTGCTAGGGCCCACCTTAGAGGCTGGTTAGAGTCTCTATACATTGTGGTTTTTTCATTTGATAAGAGGCAAACTATGTGGGGCCTACCTTAGAGGCAAGGCTCTATACACTGGAGATGCTCTGTAGTACTACTTTTGATGTGTCCCGTCAACTCGTAGAAGGAGGAGAAGCTTGCTACGCCCTCTCCCCCGCCCACGGGTGCGGTGGCTCGCAGAGTCGCAGGACCAGGAGAAGCTTGCTTACTACGCCTACGCCCGCTCCCTCACCCACGCGCGCGGTGGCTCGCAGGACGAGGAGAAAATTTTACTACTCCCTCTGTTACACATATACTCTCCTACCTTGGTTAGAGAGATTATCATATTGTTTGAAATATATGTCTTTTAGTAGTAGGAGTAGTACAGTGGTAGTACATAGGAGTAGTACTACAGCAATTGCCTTAGAGTCCATGGTGCAGCAAGCTACCCTAGGCTATGTTACTACTCCCTCCTTTCCAGTTTATGGCTCAATTTCAAAATCTCTCCAACCAAGGTAGACGGTGAGTGGTGGAATTAATTTCGTAGTTTGCACAAGTACTTAATTAGTACGCTCATTTTTCTCAAAAAGTTATGTTTACCGATGCATTAATTACAACGAATGCATGCATGACCACTAAATTTCCATGAACTTCTCTATGCATTGGTGAGTTTTCTCTTGATACTGCTTGCATCGGGTGATTTAATGCACCTCGAAATCCAAACATGTGAAGGTAAGTACTACTCCCTCCTTTCCGGTTTATAGGGCTCATCTCAAAAAGTTTGTTTTTTCCGTTTTATAAGTCTCAATTCTACTACTTACCATCACATGTTCAGATTTCAAGGTGTATTAAATCACTGCATGCAAGGATGAAGAAAAAACTCACCAATGCATGTAGAAGTTCATGTCATTAAGTGGTCATGCATGCATGTGGTGTAATTAATGCATCGGTATACACAAATTTTTGAGAAAAACGAGAGTACTAATTAAGTACTTTTGCAAACTACGGAATTAATTCCACCATTCATCATCTACCTTGGTTGAAGAGATTTTCAAATTAAGCCCTATAAACCGGAAAGGAGGGAGTAGTAGAATTGAGACTTATAAAACGGAAAAACAAAATTTTTTAGATGAGCCCTATGAACCGGAAAGGAGGGAGTAGTAAGTAGTACTACCTCCATAGTGGGTACGTACTCCGTAAAATCAGATTTTCCCAAAACTATGTCGCTCAACCTTTATTTGCTTGTTTCCCTTCCTGCCTTGTTGCCTCGAACAGACTATGCCAAACTCCCCTGCCTGCCGCGCGGGAAAAGACCCACCCTCGCCTTTTTTAGTCCGGGTTTGTATCGATGGATCGCACGAAGCAGCAAAAACCAAGCCGTGTATTGTACTCCTCCGTCGTGCTAAAAGAGTGGAGACGCTCGCTTTCATGAATTATGTCCTCTTGCCGACATGTGGGACATATAGCAACCGGGTCGACATGTCATGCACCAAATAACAGTGCAGAACAGCAGGGGGGATGCACCCCAATCGTAGCGCCCTAGTAGTAGTAATGAGCAATGAGACGTCAAATCACAATGCCGCACCTTGCCCCCAGACAGACGAAGCAACCATTATTTCACACTTCGCTGAATCCGCTTCGCCATCTTCTCCTTCAAGAAAACCACGTATTGCTTCTGCCATTGTTCTGCCTCAAGAGGGACGCGCATCGCCTTGGTACATCATGACACGTGGGACCGCATGACAGGCTATGCTCCCCCGCCCACCGCTCGGTAAAATCACCTCATTTTTACTACTCCCTCCGTCTATGTGAATAAGTCATCTTAGGTTGTGCACCGTGACCAAGAAGGAGGAGAAAACGAGAGAACTTAATGTTTATTTGCTAGTTAATAGCATTGCATGCAATTAACTAACCACTTCATGTCGTGTTTGGTAGTCTTGAGTCATTGAAAACATGCACGCCCCACATCTCTTATTGGTTGATATGTCAAGAAACAAGAAATGAGGTGGGAGTTAATGCACCGCGCCTAAGTGTTTTGGGATTATTTGGTTTTTGTAAGGTGACTTGTACACCTAGACGGAGGGACTAGTAGTATATTTTTAGATCAATATAGTCGGGATTCACCAAGGAGCAAAACCAAGTGGTAGGCTGCCCCTATCGTGTTGGCATAGCAACTCAGCAGGGTCAGTCCGCACACGAAATGGCGACACACTTAACAGGACCCCTTTTGCCGACATGTGGCTCATACACCGTCTTGTTCCACGTGCGATGCACCAAATTACAGTTCGGAGCAGTGGTTGGACTTGGAGGCACCCCGGTCATAGCGTCGCAGTAGTAGTAAATGAGCGATGAGGGGTCAAATCACAAAGCCCCACCTTTCCCACATTAAGCTGGACGGACGAAGCAACCATCATTTCACTCTAGGGCACAAGAGCATAAAGAAAAAAGAAAACCAATGATGCATGCGGCAGCTACCTAGGGAGCCCTAGGGTAGGAGCCTCCACTACAAATCCACTTCTCCCTCGTCCTCTTGAAGAAAACCGATGATGTGTGCGGCGGGTAGGGTTTGTAGGATTATTACGGTGTTCGGGGCCACGCCGTAGTAAACGGGAGAGGGATTGAGTTCGAGTCAATGCCTTAATACGGGTGGGCCGCTTGGTTTTACAGGAACGAGGCAACATTTTGGGTTCGGGGAGCAGTGGAGATATACGTACAAAAAATTATGGACGTAGGTTCGACCGAAAGGTAATGACGCATGGGCCCCGCATTTTTATATACCCGCGGCCGCGTGAAATTTGCTACTCAAAATAATGCATAAAAGTTCCTCCAAAAACATCTATAACTAATGGGAAGTGAATGTATGCTTAAAATGAAAATGTAATACAAAGGAAAAAATGAATTACAGTTAAAAGAATGACATTTCTAACAAAAAAGTGAATGTGAACTACATATGTGTGCACGTGACCAACACATACATTGTCAATACAAAATCTGATGCAAGAAATAACTTATGAGTAACATGCACAAATTGATGATGTGGTGCTTGCATCCATAGAGGACAAAAACAATGTGATTTATGACTTGCATGCATGACGTGTTCATGTGCCATAGTTGCATGTCCAGGAAAAAAGCTACTAGTGGGTTGTACTAGCTATTTAGGTATAGAAGATGTATATATGGAAGTTGTAGGGAAAGAGATGACATGTATCTCAATCCCTATGAGTAGGGATTGGAAAAGAGATGTCATTTGGTTCATATCATAGGAACTTTTCTATTGAATCTAGAGATGACATGTATCTCAATTCCTATGAGGAGGGATTAGAAAAGAGATGTCATTTGGTTCACATCATAGGAACTTTTCTATTGAATCTAGAGATGACATGTATCTCAATTCCTATGAGGAGGGATTAGAAAAGAGATATCATTTGGTTCACATCATAGGAACTTTTCTATTGAATATACGCTAATGTTTATTTTCCTTTGAAATTGTGGGAGTATAGGAATCCATTCATATGGACCAAGTGGCTCTAAAGCTATAAAAATGATATCATGTTTATTTTCCTTTGAAATGTGGAGTATATGAATCTATTCCTATGAACCAATTGGCTCTAAAGAAAAAAATCCTATAAAAATCATATCATAGAGAGTTCCTATGATATTCCTCCACACCAAAGGATGGTTGAGATTGTTGCAGGTGATACGACGGTCTTTCTTTGTACACTCCTCCCCCATCTTTATAGTTACCTCTCGAAGATGAATGAAATGATATATACTAGGTATTCTATATGTGCACTTTGGTATATGAAAACTCGGTAAAAGTTTCCGAGGTTCGAATTTTCAATAAAGCTATATGCACTACATTTTGGAACTGAGGGAGGAGCATACGGTCGTTGCTAACACTCACGTGGAAGATTTGTGTCTCGGAGGAGTGGCTGTTCTGTTAAATGCCATGGCAAAACTGACATTGTCGGATGCCGATCTAACGGTTCTTATGGTGTTCGTCTGGAAACGGCTTGTGGCGAACGTTTGTCAGATACGATTTACGAACAGATGCATTGCATTGATACGTGCCCCCTGTCTCTCACGCACACACGCACCCTCACGAGTCACGACTCTCCCGAGTCCTCTCGCACCCACCGTCTATCTGTAGGTAGATGTCACACACATATGTGCTCTTCACACCCTAACCTCAGAACTTCTAAAAAATAAAAGACGTCGCACACCTTTTATTTTAGGGATAATTATATTTATGCCCCTAGTTGTGTCCCACTCGGCTGTTTTACCCCTAATTTCCAAAAGTCACCGGTTCTGTCCAAGTCACTTCGCTCCTCTTATGCTTTTGCCCTTTGACCGTCAGTTTGAAAAATTCATAACTAATTCATACTAAATCAGAAAAATGCAAATAACATACCAAAATGTTTGGAAAAACATCACCTATATATCAGTGTCATTTGCATTCATGAAAAAAGTGTTGGAAAGTGCCCGTCTAAGTTTTAGCTCTTATGATATCACCATTAATAGTAAAATCTAAAAAAAATTCAAAAAAAATTTTGTGGCAAAGAATGACAATTTTTTAAGTGCTTGACAAGTTTCATCAGGGAAAAACATTCGTGGAAGTCGTGGCAAAAAAATAATCTATTTTGGAGTGCTGATTTTTTTTTGCCACGACATCCACAGATGTCATTCCCTGATGAAACTTGGCAAGCACTTAAAACATTTGTCATTCTTTGCCACCATTTTTTTTTTAATTTTTGGATTTTTTAGATTTTACTATTCATGGGGGTATCATAAGAGCTAAAACTCGGACGAGCACTTTCCAACACTTTTTTCATGAATGTAAATGACACTGACATATAGGTGATGTTTTTCCGAACATTTTGGTATCTTATTTGCATTTTTCTGATTTATTATGAATTAGTTATGTTTTTTTCAAGCTGATGGTCAAACGGTCAAAGGGCAAAAGCATAAGAGGAGTGAAGTGACTTGGAGAGAACTGGTGACTTTTAGAAATTAGAGGTAAAACAGCCGAGTGGGACACAACTAGGGGCATAAATCTAATTATCCCTTTATTTTAACTCACACGTCACACACTTATACTATTACTCTTGTGGCGAACGTTCTTTGGGCGTAGTATATTTTACTCTTACGAAGAGAAGCGGTGCACGCACGCACTAGTTCTCTCACACCCCCTCGTGGGTACACGTAGGAGCGCTTTTTTTTGAAGCTAGGAGCGGATTTGTTTACAAAGAGGCATCCCAATTGACATTTTGACTAGTCTAGTTTTCAACTTGATGGAGGGTCGGGGACCGCACGTGAATGATACAGTACATAGTGCATCCTGGACGCGGTGATTTGATAGTGCGACCTGGAAGCGGTGGCACGTTATTGATCGAGTTTTATTTTTACTTGAACTTTAAATGAAAATAGTGGTTCGCGCGTATTCAATTTAATAACGGCTGCTACAACAAAATCACTCCACTATATATATAAGGAGGTGCCTCGGTGCTTGGTTTACTAGGGTTCCTCTGTTTCACTCTCTCATGCTCTCCAGATCTAAGCAAGACATAGGTGGCCACACTCTCTCTCTGCTCACGGCTGGTCACAAATCCAGCCGGACCACCTCGGCCGGGGCAGGGGTGTAGGTGCATCGTTCACGCGGTCGTCGGTGGCGAGGGAGGAGACCAACAGCTGCCCACGCGTCCCGATCGACGGCCGTGCCGTTCTCTCTGAGACAGGGCCGGCTCGGGAGGGCCTCCGACCCCTTCTTCATCCCGCAGTATTGTGGCCAAGATGCGGCCTCCCGACGCCGTCTTTGCCACATCCCGACGTCCCTCAGGTATATATTCCTTCGAAACCTACCTTGCTCTACTACCCCAGCTCCCCACGTGGCTGCGTGTGGATCTTTTTCTACTTCCGTCGTCTGTTCCAAAGCCACCTAGACTTTTACTATTATTAGAGGTAAAGCTAGTTCATACAGTCGAATCTAAGAGTTGGTTCAAACAGGGAAGAAAGTTGGAAAGTTGTAGCATGAATCTAGGACTTGGTTCTAAGAGGAAATGGGGGAAAGTAGTAGATACTGGCTACCCAACTGGTCTCTTGGTTGAAAAGGCGAAGAAAGCGTGGTGGATGGCGAAGATTGGGGGGAAGTGGACCTGTCTCTTGGTCGAAAAAGGAAAGAAAGTGAGGGGTGTTGGGGGATAATGCAAATGAGAACGAGTAGGTCTAGATTTCCTATGCTCACATAGGAAAATGTCGCCGAGGAGATAAAAAATGGGACAAATGCAGACATGTTGCCTGAGTGGTTGCCACTCTCAGCAACCAGATCTGCCTCACCACTTTATGCCCATGCTGCCCCTACGCCCATATCGCTACCGTTAATGTAAAATCACATGAAGTATTAAGCAATGCCACCACCATTTTATGAAGTGCTTCCTTCTTGCTTTATTTCCCATGAATTGTGTTTTTGTAGTTACACTTAAATCTCACACCGCTAACATTGCTTCATCCCAGTGGAACTGCACAAATTTGATTGCACATTTACTGACATGTGCTACTTTCATGACAGTAATACTAATGCTATTGTTCTGCATGTTACTCTAGTGGCAGTGTTGATGTGATGTGATGCTACTTCTTACTTAAGGGCACTTTCATACTGTCAATGTAGTGCCAATTATAATACAATAGATGCTGCTGTTAATCATATGCCACTGCAAATAACTGTCACTGTTTAAATAACCATATTTCATATTTGCGCAAACAGGGATGTTTGTCTCCATATCGTTTCTATCTGCGCAATCAAAAGTCCACACCTCAGTTTTAGTAGAACTGCACAAAATGAGATGGCTATTCCAAGCTGTCGTCGTCTAACCACCCGTATTCCAGGTATTCCTACATTGGTAGTAACTAGGTAGAATGACCAACGCAATCTAAAAGAAGTTGATTCGTACGTTTTACTTCCTGATTGCAGTGCAGGGACGAGCGAAAACAACTGCATCCTAGTCGGGTATGCACTCTCTCCCGGTTCATCCATGGACAGAGGACTAGCTGGCACGGCTACACGGAGGTTTTTGGGACAGGTGCGCGGACAAGAGGCATTGTGGTCTGCTTATTTCTGCAAATAGCGGTGCTTAAATTTAGTGGATCTGCACAAGAAGTTCAGATGGTCAGTACACTACATGGTTCAGTTCAGCATTCCAACTGAGAAAAACAATTATAATTGGTTATTCTGGAATGAGAGAACCTAACCCTGGATGGTGGCAACAAGAAAAACCAGAGTGAACTCCAGGAAATTAAAGCCTGCCTAGGGAGGCCCTTTGCTCAGAGAAGCCTTGCTTGATTTTTCCTGATTTGTAAACCTTCTCACAACTTTGTCTTTTGCTGTGAACTAGCAAGATGCCCGTGCGCTGCACGGAACATCAAGATGCATTTGTATGACTAGTTTATCTTGTGAGAGAAAAGGATGAACGAGGGAAGGCCTTATTTGCAAATGTGGAGAGGGGTGTGGTATCTTTTTGCAAAATTGCCATAGTTTTCTTCCTATCCGTCAGATATAAATCGGACAACCTATATTGCAGGATGGCAGGCACACCATCATCACCAACTCTGTTTTTTATAAGAGTAGAGACTAGTAAATGTTTGTTATGTTCTATGAATCATTGAGATGTATAAAATTGCTTAACTTATGCTTTTCAAGTATTTTATGAAGCCGAGTTTAATGTGAATGTTCCACATGAACGCTGGACTAGCGTGTGAACGTTTGGAATTTACATTGTGGCCTCAGTTAACTGCATGAACCACTGTAACAAGATACGTAGTTTCTTATATGTCAGACAGCAGATTATTGATTGTTAGCTGGTCGATAGCCGACTTTTCTAGTGTTGAAGCGAGCTGAGCCAATGTGCCGTGTTTTGCACAACTGCTTACAAGTGGGGTAGCACCAACAGTGTTTAGAAGTACTTAACCAGCCTTACGTAACCTATGTATATGTCGGCGCACAGTTGTCGAACAAGTACTCTATTTCATCAAACACACACTGCTGGTATGATAAACCGTGACAACTTATGTCTTACCATGCCATATTACATGAAAAAACTAGTGAGGACGCATCTGTTTCGGCAACAATTAGGATGGTTCTCACATGATTCACGAGCACACAATAGTAGCAGTAGTTCCCCAGAGGGCTCGATAATAGGCAAGGTTCGGATAATTAGACACAATCCAAACTACTTTTAAACACTAGCTGGGGCAACTATTTCATGCCTCGATCTAATTTGGGATGGACACAAGATGGACCTTGCCATGAACATCATCGAGGACGTCCGGCAGCAGCTCAATCCTGTGATCCTTCCTGAAGATAACCTTGTGGCCTTGCCACTCATCAACTTGTTTGTGGAGGCATGCCACGTCATCTTCCTGCGTAAGCTTGACAAGAACAGTATGCCTCACAAATGAAGGAGTAGCTTTGAACTTATTGTGCTTCAGTGCACCCTAGACAACACGGCTGACAACAGTGAGGCTGGAATACATCTCGACTTTGGTATAAGTGCAAATGGCTTCCAGGATCCAACAGCCTAAGAACTTTGTTTTCCCAGTGCGTATATTCAGGTCATCCGCCTCATAGCGAGTGACATGTACAACCACACAATCCTTGTCTGCATCAGGGCTCTAATTGAAACAGAAACAAATTCTGAATTACTTTCCAATATAAGAAACACAAGTTATTTAAACCACTATGTAGAGTCAAAAGTATGCATGACAGGGAAGGTAGCATGGCATCGAAGCTAATAAAATTTTGCATTATTTATCACCACATACTTAGATGAAAAACCACAATCGAGTTCGGCAAAGAAGAAAATCACCTTGGGCAGCTCAGCACGGGGGGGGGGGGGGGGGGGACACATCCTCGAAGGGGGAAAACTGCTCTTGTAGGGCCACGGGGCTGTAACCTCAAACGGGGCGTTGACCATCTCAGTAGTGGCCGTGAGCGTATCTGGGGTCGGCTCGTTGGTTCCATCTTCTTGGAGCTCTCTGTCTCGTGGGGATCAACCTCCCGTGTCTCCTCCAACATCGGCGGATCTTTGCCTGGTTCTCCTTGGTCCATCATGAAACTGACAAATACTAGGAGACAACTGAAAGGAAAACACAATCGCAATGACAATGAAACAAAAAAGAGAGTGATGATCGGTTACTGCTTTGCAAAAGTTCTTTTTTTTCTGAAAGAAAATATACCAACATCATGGATCCGCTTACCTCCCCTTCGTTGGGAGAGAAGAAAAATGGCAGAAGCGACTGTTGGCTTTCTTGAAGACGGTGAGGGAGAAGGGGAGTCGGCGAAGAGTGAAATGATGGTTGCTTCGTCCGTCAAACTTAGACTGCGGGGAGGTGGGGTTTTGTGATATGACGGCTCGTTACTGCCGCGCTACAATCGGGGTCACTCTCTGCCTGCATAGCGCCTTCTAATTTGGTGAATGGCATTTGGGCCCGCGCGCTGCATGGCCCGCATGTCGATGAACCAAAGTAAAATGGCATTCAGTAGAGGGAGACGTTTCGATGACCTCGGAGGAGCCAAAACCGGCAGTGTATCCACTGTACCAGTAGTAATTGTTTTTCTGGGTAGGTGTAGAGTGTCTCCACTATGCTAGTAGTAATTGTTTCTCTGGGCCCAAGACAAAACAGCCCATCCACACTAGTAAATAATAAAATCAATACAAAAGCCCATATATTTACTTAATGAGAGGCGCTACCCAGCACACCGCCCCCCCAAAAAAACCTGGGTGCTCTTCTTCCTCCTCACTCCCACCCACCTCACGTCAGCTCGCTCCACTCGTACCCCCAAATTCCTCACCTCACTCCTACAGAAAACCCGAGCTCCCCTTCTTCCTCACTACTACAGAAAACCCCAGCACCCTTTCTTCTTCACTCACACTACAACTAGGCTCGTCATTCGTTACTCTGCTCAAATCCGTGAGCTCGACGCGACGCCCTCGAGGAAAATGGAGTCGGCTGACCCCAGCGCCAAGAAGATGAGGCTCCCACCAGCGGCGACGCCTGTTGTAGATCCCGCACCCGTCAGCGCTGCGAGAAGCGGCGAGAACGCCCCCACCGGATCCCAGGAACCCGTAGAATCTAGGGTGGACTACATCAGCGATCTCCTGAACGCCATCCTTGGGGAGATCATCTCGCTTCTCCCCACCAAGGATTGCTGCCGCACCCAAGTCCTCTCAACTTGGTGGCGCCCTCTATGGCGCGCCGGGCCCCTTAATCTCGACTGTCATCAGCTATCTCTCTTTAATGATTTTGAACTCCCTAGAGCCATCATCTCCTCCCAACAGGGCTCCGTTCAAAGCCTCTGCATCCCGTCATGCTACCTGAGCAAGCATAGCATGCCCTGCACGGTGGACGCCAGGCTGAAATCCCCTGAATTCACAGAACTACAGCTGCTTGAGTTCTACTATTCCCCAGGAAATCACCTACCAGACACCGAACGCCATGTACTTGTGCCCTCAACACCGATGTCCATCTCACGGTTTTCCTCCTCTCTCCACACCGGCACCTTTGCGCTGTGCTACCTACCAGACAATTTGGTAGTAAACCTTTGACTCCCATTTCTCAAAAAACTTTCACTTGTGCGGGTTCGTATATCGGAGGCCTCATTGCACAGCATCATCCACTCCTGGTGCCCTGCCCAGGAGTGCTTGGTGCTTGTTTTCACAGTTAGAATCGGTTGTCTCCAAATAAAGTCGCCTAACCTTGTAAGAATTGGAATTTCTTTTGACGAAAGGTAGCTCATCATCAAAGATGCCCCTTCACTTCAAAGGTTGGTCCTTGATTCTAGTTATTCACCATCGCAAATAACTGTCGCCTCCACACCTAAACTGGAGACCTTGGGTGTAATACATGATCTCTGTGCTCATTTCAAGATGGTGTTTGGCTCCACAGTTCTTCAGGTACTGTATATTATCATCTACACTTGTAATCATAAGCTGCATTTTAAATTTCTGCGCATAAGTTCTATATCATCTTGGAGTACACATTTTGTACTAATATTATGTTCTATGCTCAATGAAGAGTTTCTCCATGGATAGCCTATCAATGGTGCTGGATTTTGTCAAGATCTTATATATCCAAATGAATAGTTTTGATTTGAACAAGATTATTGGCTTGCTGCAATGCTTTCCATGTGTGGAGAAGTTGTATATAAAGATGATAATTTCACGCACATTGGAAGCCCGCTTATAGTGTACTAGAATTAACCGTTCAGCTGTTGCTCTTTCGACACTCTTTTTTTAGACCTTAACTGTTTTCAATCTTCATATCTATTTAGGCAACAGGACGGTGTAAGAAAGTTATAACCAATCGGTGGATTCGTAAGCACCAGGATTTTCTCACTTCTCATGACATTCGATTGAAGACAATAACGCTGGAACGATATGTAGCAAACCATGCAAACACTAGATTTGTCACATTCTTCCTGCTGAATGCGAGGTTACTATTGTCCATCAGGCTTAAGTTTATCAGTAGCATGGTTTTGATGGATGGGTATGTCGAAGAGGAAAAAAAGGAGTTTCAGGTGGACAAAAGGGCTTCTGAACGTGCCGGGCTTCTATTTACAACATCTTGTGGTCATAATCCAGTAAATTTTACGACCCAGGATGTCCATTCTATGGACCTGACCGATCCATTTGACTGTGACTACCAAAAATAGTGCTGGAGTTAGATGTTGTTGCCCTTTTCAATCTAAGTTTTGTCTAAACCTGATGAACAATTAACCCTCGTGCTTTTGTACAGTTTGTAAGCTGGAGTTAGATGTTGTTTCCCTTTTCAACTCGGCTGTGACTGTCATATTTTCTTTAAAATAAGGCAAATGGCTTGCCATTTGTTTAATTAAGAGTGAAATATTGTAACAAATCCCAACCAAGGGAAATAACATCACTCTCGCCGGCTGCTTGAGCTCACTGTGCATTACAGAACCCAAGTGATTAGCCCCCACCAGCACCCACAAACTTATTTTGAACTAGCACGCCAAATGGGCTGTAAATTTTCATAAGAAAGGCTGCATGACCGTGACAGATTTGGATTCTGACATTTGGGACCCACGAGGAAAAAACCTATCCAAGGTGGTGTCGACTTAATTACTACTCAACAAACGATTCTGCCTACCAGCCGTTGGATTGACATCCAACATCTATCATGTATCTTCTATCTCTTGTCTTCTTCCTCCAGCCGCCCAAACCAAACCACCCCGTCGGTTCCGCCTGCTCCCGCCTCCCATGGCTGGCTGCGCCTCCGCCGCCCTACCATACCCTCAAACATTGGCCAGTCCCTCCCTCTATTCCCCCACACGTCCTGTTATTCTCCGGCGACGTCAACCCCAACACGCACCAGCACCCGAACCAGTCAACCCTCGTACTCCCTTCCGCCTGCGAATAGACTGGCGCATCTTCCACGGCTCCTGTTCGTTTCGTCCGAGGCCTCGCCGTCGTCCTCCCCGTTGGTTCGCTCGCCGTGCGCGGTGCGCAGCCGTCTGGCGTTGTCAACGTCGTCAACAACCGAGAGGAACAAGGAGATGACTGTACGTGGAGAGTATGACAGTAGGGACCCACCAGGGTTCATGGCAGTACGCAAGCAAGTGCCTCGTTATTACAAGCCCAAAAAATGGTTCCTCCTAATTGTTGGACATCTGGGGCCCACGCCATTGTCAACGTAGTCAATAAACGAGAGAATTACACAACGAGTGGCTGACACCAGGGACCCAGCAGGTCGCGCAGTTGTTATTTACTTTTTTAGGAACAAGCAGTTGTTATTTATACTTGTTTTAGAGACGGATCAGGGTAACAACGGGGCTGTGTGGGGGTTGTGGCCCGTCTAGCCTGGATTTTATTTTATGTTTACCACATGATGAGCTCAGTTGTGTTTTTTTCTTGCTGAAAATGGCTAGCCCAGTTCTACTTTTTTTAAAGAAATACCCAACGGAGGCCTACTTGCTTTCTCAGCCCTGCTTGGCTGCAAATCTTTCAAGACGAGAGCGATGTATTCGCTTGCCCAGAAAATATAGTAAGAAATGAGATGTAAATTTATAAACACAGCAAAACGGCAATTAATTTCAAATATCATTTTTTTAAAGATTTTGACATTTCAAATTTAATTGTTTTTTGCGGGGAAAATTATGTTGGATTTTAAATTGATATAAATTTATTATTTTTAAATTAGTTTGAACGTGACTCAAAATTTCAGGATTAAAAATAGTTCGGACCGCACTGAAATATGCAAAATTTCGTAGAAATTTTTAACCGTGGCCACAATATGGGCTGTAATGCTAACAAAAAGAATATGGGCTCCAAAAAAATCCTTAAGAATTAGCAAATGGGCTGTAAATTATTAGAAATAATGGCAGATGGGCTGTATATTGTTTTCCACAGATTTGAGGCTGACTTGTGTGCCTACTATAGGTTGACGCGTACGCTTCCCTAAAAAAAGATTAACACACACGCAAGGCCGTGTCACCTTAGTCAACACACGAGAGCAGTGACTGTTGGATGTCCATCCAACGGCCGCCGTGCTTCTTCAATCTCTGCTCTTCCTGCTCCAGCCGCTCAAACCAGCGCCGGCGGGACTGCCTGCTCCCTCCTCCCGTGGTCGGCTGTGCTGCCGCGCAGGCCGCTCCGCCCCACCCTACTCCATTGCTAGCCAGGCCATTCCTCTACTCACCCACACCTCCTATTATTTTTCGGCGACGACAGCCACACCAGTAAACCCGCGTACTCCCCATCGCGTGGGCAACCACGCCGAGTCTTCCCCGGCTCCAGGTCATTCTCTTCCTAGGCCTCGCCGTCGTCCACCGCCCTGGTGCTCTCGGCGTGGCGTGGTCAACGAACGACATCCATCGGAAGAGGACTGTACGTGGAGAGGCTGACAGCTGGGTCCACTGCCGCACGCAAGGAAGTGCCTCCTTATTACGCACAAAATAATGATTCCTCCACCTGACAGCAGGGACCCACCGGAAGGACCGCTGTATTTCGCGATAAAAACGTTCCTTCCACTGACAGCTCGGACCCACCAGCTACATCTTCGCACGCAAGGAAGTGCCTCCTTATTATGCACAAAAAAATGAATACCCCCCTGCTATCTGGAACCCACCATAGTTGGAGACTGACTTGTGGGCCTACTAAGTTGACACGGACGGAGAACTTTGTCAACTTAGTCAGTATGAATGATTCTAGCTCCAGTGACCGTATGATGTCCATCCGATGGCCATAGTGCTTCTTCAACCTCTGATCTTCTTACTCCAGCCGCCCAAACTAGCGCCGGTCGTGCCGCTTGCTCCTGCCTCCCGTGGTCGGCTCTGCTGCCGCTCATGCCTCACCGCTCCACCCAACTCCCATTGCTGGCCTGGCCATCCCTGTGCTCACCCAGACCTGCTGTTATTTTCCGGCGATGGCAGCCTCACACTGCAGCCCAACCAGTAAACCCTCGTACGCCCCACCACGTGGGAAACAACTGCTGAGTCTTCCCCGGCTCCGGTTCGTTCCCTTCCTAGGCCTCACCGTCGTCCACCGCCTTGGTGCTCTTGGCGCGGCGTGGTCAACGTGGTCAAGGAACGACTTATATCGTAAGAGAACTGTACGTGGAGAGGCTTACAGCTGGGTCCATAGCTGCAGCAAGGAAGTGCCTCCTTATTACGCGCAAAATAATGATTCCTCCACCTGACAGCAGTGACCTACCGGAAGGGCCTCTGTATTTTGGTTTAGCTGTATTTTGCGAAAAAAACGTTTCCCCCCTGACAGCTGGGACCGACCAGCTATATCTTCGAACGAAAGGAAAGTGCCTCCATATTAGGCGCAAAAAAAATGAATCCTCCCCCTGACAGCTCGGACCCACCATCAATAACTTCGCACGCAAGGAAGTGCATCCTTATCCTCCCTGACAGCTGGGACCCACCCGGTCGAAGGATACGTAGTGTTGTCACGAACGTGTACGTACATACTGGTCGATCGGTCTCTCTGCAACGATGAACCGTGGCCGAGCAAGCAGCGGCACGTGTAGTAGTAGAGCCCCCGACGTAGCAGTTCAGGCAGTCCCTTCTAAACCGTATACACGTACGTACAACCACATGCCAAAAAATACGGCAACATACATACATACAGGCGGGGTCCCGAATGCATACTCGCGCATACGTACGGCCAGGGCTCGTGTACATCGAGAGGTAACGGACAGCAGCAACGGCGTCCTGTTCATTGGGCAGCCAACCGGCTGGGTCGGAACGGATAAACAGCGTCCTGTTCATCGGGAGGCAACAGACTGGGTCGGAATGTGTCCTGTTCAACGGGAGCCAACCGGCTTGGACGGAACAGCTAAAACGGGGTCTGGCATACCGCAGTACAGAGGAAACGGCCTTCTGTTCAATCGGCTACGATCGAAACGGCATCCTGTTCATCGGGCGGGGTCTGGCGTACCGCAAAACGGAAGAAACGGACTTGTGTTGGAGCGCTACAGTCGAAAGGGGGATCCTGTTCATCGGAAGGGGTGTGGCGTACCGCAAAACGGAGGAAACAGACTTGTGTTGGAGCGCTACGGTCGAAACAGGGGTCCTGTTCATCGGAGGGGTGTGGCGTACCGCAAAACGGGACTCCACGGGGGCTACTGTTCACCCATCGTCGACTTCCTTCAACCTCCACCTGCACTGTTCATCCACTGCATCTTCCTCTTGCCTCCACCAGCTACTGTTCATCCACGAGCTACTGTTCATCCAGCCCTCCACAAGCTACTGTTCAACCAGCCCTCCACGGGGTCCTGTTCATCCACCCCCAACCAGCTCGGCCGTGGCGACCACCTCTCGGGGTCCTATTCATCCAGCGGCAACAGCCTACTACTACTACTACTACCACGGGGTCCTGTTCATCCAACCCCCACCGGGAACTATTCATCCAACCCCAACCACGTATGTCTCGACTCATTCAACCGCAACCCCCATGTTCACTGCTCATCAAGAAGCAGCAGGTTCGATCGGCTTCAGTAAGTAGCAGCAGCAGCAGTGATCGATTGCTCGGGTTCAGTTAACAGCCAAGGGATCGATTGCTCGGGTTCAGTAACGTAGCTAGTGCAATCGCTCGGGTTCAGTAAACGAATGCCTCGCTCGGGTTCAGTTAGATCCCAACGCCTCGCACACATGCGCGTACGTGTATGAGAGAAACGCGCAATCCCTCCGTGCATCGCTCGGCCCCGACCCCCCACAGTAACTGGGAACTCCTCGAAATTTTCCTCGCCCTCGCTTCTACCACGGATTTTTCCATCATGGACGGCCCAAAGAATGTCATGCAGGTGCGTCTCCGGCCCACCCAGGACGAAAAGCCCATTTTCGGTCATGATTTTTTGTCATAGAAGTTGGAGCCCACCACATCTATGATGATACCGGGTTTTGTCACAATTATCATCATAGAAGTGTCATAAGCATGACACAAAAAAATTTCGTTCGGCCCAAAATGTCACGGATGTGTCTTTTTTTGTAGTGAAGGCACCACCGCGCCTGTCCGCAAGCGGCAGGGCAACATGGTCATGCAGGGCAGAAATCTGGCTGGCCCTGCAGGGAAGGCACGCACGCCTGGTGCCGCCGCCACTGCGCGATCTGCCCGGCCGTCACCGGAGAAGAAGGGCAAGGTTTCGGGCGTGAAGCGCAAGAAGGCTCCTTCGAAAAGGCCGGCGACTTCATCCTCTCCCTCCGCCCCGGCAAGAGGTACCCCGATGATGCCCTTCAAGGGCGTTGTTTCCACCGCAAGCGAGGTGTTCGACGAAATGGCCGGAAGGTATGCTTCTTTGATTTCCTCTTATTGCTTCACTTTTCGCCATTGCGGTAGCTCGTGACTTGATGACACTCACTGTAGCACCGGTTCGAACGATGCCACTGCCAAGTTCGTCAACTTGTTGGAAACCAACACCGTCGACATCGATCAAGCCCCGATTGTTTATTTCGATTACAATGAAATGGATGGTGGCGTGGATGGTCACGGTGGTGAAGATGACGAGCAGGAGATAGACGAGGGGATGTATGACCAAGCGCAAGCAAAAAAAGGCGCGAGATCGAAGAACTACACGC
Organism: Thinopyrum elongatum; assembly: GCA_011799875.1. Classification (NCBI taxonomy): domain Eukaryota; kingdom Viridiplantae; phylum Streptophyta; class Magnoliopsida; order Poales; family Poaceae; genus Thinopyrum; species Thinopyrum elongatum. The sequence goes on along the minus strand of CM022302.1, from coordinate 521,430,929 downwards.
TGTTCGAAGACCAAATCTTGATCAAGGCTTGGAGTGCAGTGTCATTTGATGCGTGCACTAGCACATCTCAAACCGCCAAGAGGTATTGGCAAAGGATCGAAGATCAATATTTCTGCATGATGGCAAGGTATCCCAATAGGACTCCACGCACCTTTCGATCACTCCAAGGTCATTGGGACGTGATCAAGCCGATTTGTAGCCGTTGGGCTGCTTGCTTGGAACAAGTACGCAATGCACCTCCAATTGGAACCGTGGAATCCGACTATGTGAGTTCGTTTTCACGTCCCAAGTTGTGCAAATCATTTGTAGCATTTGAAGTGATTGCATCATTTGACATTATTTTAACTGTGTAGGACAAAATTCCCAACAAAGATACAAATACATGGAAGCTTCTGAAGGCAAATTATTTAAACTAGAGCATTGTTGGGAATTGCTAAAAAAGTGTGAGAAGTGGAAGTTGATCTAGAAAGAATCCCCACCGAAGAGAGGTTCACTTACGAACATGGATGATGATGAAGATGATGATGGCCCACGAAACTTGAACAATCCCGATGGAGAGAAGAAGACAAGGGAGAAGATCAAGAGGGAACACGAGGCATCGAGCTTGCGGGACAAGATAGATGCCATGGTGTAATCAAATGAGTTGACGTTGGCGAAGACATTGGAGGCAAAGAAAGAGTTGGCCGAGAAGAAGGCACGAGAGAAACAAGAGAAGTGGCATTTGCTCAAGGACGAGGGGTTGCGCAAGGCGGCCATTGAGGAGAGAAGAGTCTTTGCCGATGAGACCAAAGCCATGGCCAAGCTTCTTGCTGAGAAGAACAGGATCATGACATTGAACCGCGATGACATGGACGACATCACCAAAGAATGCCAGGATATGGCAAGGAGAGACATCTTGAAGAGGAGGATGCTAGAGGCGGCCGGTGTAACTCCCCAGTGGTTAGCCACAGTAATCCCCCTTTTGATAATGCCATGTCATCATGATCAACAGTGCTTAAACATCATTTGGATCATATCTCTTTTCAAATTCAAATTCAAATGGAAATTCAAACTGAAAGTGCAAATAAAAGTTGTTCAAATCCAGAAATTAAAATGTTCATAATATTGTAAATATTCTAGAGACAATTCTAAAATTATAACCAACATTCACTAAATTAATTAATTGACTCTAACAGCAACAAAACAGAGATAATTAATCCATATTCATTTATTTAAAATCCAAATAAAATTCATTTGCCTCCAAACCTTTTTATAACAGTGAATAAAATTGCACTATAAATATGTGACTAGTTCACCTATTTTACAAAAGTCTATTTGGGGCTAAACAATTTGCAAAATAGGAACTAAAAAGAAAACAGAAAAGAAAAAGAAAGAAAAGGAGAAAGAGGCCCACTTTGGCTGGGCTCTAGTCACCCGCGCGGCCCAGCCCACTCCTCTCGCTAGTCCCCTACCTCCCCTGTTCACCACGCGCCGCTGTCGCCCGCACCGCATGCCGCGCCCCGGCCCCCCCTTCTTAATGCTCGACACCGCATGACCCCGCACCCGCTGTGGAGGGATAAGGACCACCCCGCCTCCCCTGGCCTCTCCCTCGCCACTCTCTCGCTCTCCCTCTTCCGTTTCACGCAGCCACCCGAGAGCTCACCGCCGCCGATGCTCGATCCCGCGGCCACCGTGCCCCGATCAACGCTCTGCCATACCCGCCGGGTTCCCCGTCCTCGAGTACGTCGCCTGACGGCGCACATTGGAGCTTGGCAACGCTACATCGTCCTCCTCGACCTCGTCGTTCCCGCGCGGTCATCCTCGTCTCCGGCTCCGATTTGCCGCCGTCATCTTTCCCCGAGCTCACTTTCGCACAACTACGGGACCCCTGTGAGCTGCCGCACCTCTCCCCACTCTCCCCTGCGCGTTATCGTCGCCGTAGCTCGCTGTATTGGAGGTGCCCGACTGCTCCGCCGCTCGCGCTCATCGCCGGCGTAGCCACGATGACCCTTGGGTCCTGTTGGGGATATAACTATTGGGTATAACCCTCCCAGGAGGGGCCGGGTTATACCACTGGCGGTTCATGATGAGAAGGCCCAAGAAGATGCTGAAGATGGCGGCTCATGTATAGCAAGCTTACCGAAGGCCCAAGACCCGGAGGCGACTTGAGGCCCATGGGCATAAACTGCCAGATGTTTAACTTGTATGTTAAGGAAAGTTTAGCATTGGTCACCGAGCCGGACACATTGTGTATGAGCCGGTCGGGACTCTGTAAGCCGCCGGGCATCAGCCCGTGTATATAAGGGGGTGACCCTGCGGCGGCTTAAGGCAAGAAAACATAAGTCGAGAGCTAGGTCAAGCTTATCCGCTCCCTAGTAATCGAGACCCAAGCAATACAACCTAAAGCAGGAGTAGGCCTTTACCTCGTTGAGAGGGGCCGAACCTAGGTAAACTCTCCGTGTCCTTTGTACCGTTTAACCCCTTCAAGCTAACTACGTGACGATGGCTCCACACCTAAGTCCTCATGCTAGGGCATCTGCCGTGACAATTCCAAGACAATTGGTGCCCACCGTGGGGCAGGCGCACGATGGTTTCGAGTTCTTGAAGGGCAGCTTCGCAGGGCTCAAGGGATACGCTATGGGCCGGATGACTAAAAGTCGTCGTGGCAAGCTCTACATCGACGACGCGGGCTGGCGCCCTGAGGCCGGCTAAATCGAGTATGGGTACCGGGTCCCTTTCGGCGGAATTCATGTCTTCATCAGCAAGATTGGTGAGTCGGAAGCTAAGCCGGACACCTGCGCCGACATCGTCGAGAGGGCTCAGCGCGCGCGACCCGCCAAGGTTCGAGCCGCCCCGAAGCACGTCTTTGTGGGATTTACTCAAGGAGTAGACCTGGAAGGGGGATCTGAGTCCGCTGGTGAGACGGCCATCTATTCAGGCGATGAGTCCTCAACCGGTGAGACCAACTCCATGTATCAAGTTCAGGATGGTGGGCTTGGGGGCTGTTCCGATGGCGACAGTATTTCGGACCCCTATGAGCCGCCAAACCGGGTTACAATCTTCATGGCCGGTACACAGCCAGTGCAGAATTCTTCAACTGCGGCGGCATTGATCTTCGGTTCAGCGACGACAACGGCAGCTGGGGCAGGAGGCCCTGTGCGCCCGCCAGCTCAAGTTTTATTTGAACTATTGGAGGCTCTGGCAACGTTGTTTACGGCGGAGGTGACCCCGGCAAACCAAACGCAACATAATGTGGACGTTGCAAAGCTACGTGATGAAATAGCCCAAGCGAAGGAAGATCTAAATGCTGAGAACACCCGGATGGTGACGGAGAGAGCCGCCTTGGAGAGGGAGGCAGAACGGCTTAAAGCAGAAAATTTTCGCTTAAGCTTGGACCGGGACGCGTCAAACACTGTCTTTAACAGAAGGCATGTGAGCCGTCTACCCATGGTTTACGATGCGAGAAACCTTTTCAACACGCCTGGGGCAGGAACCAGTAACCCGCCTGTGGTAGATCGGACTGTTGAGGCACCGGCGGCTAGAGCACCGATTCAGCCACGTGCTGCAGACACCCCACGTTTGAATCTGACCCCCCCTCATCATGTTCCGACGCCCCTGGGTCGTTACTCTAATCCTCTGGATAACATGATAGCTGCGGCTACTCAATTGGTGGCTCTCCTAGTTCAGGATGAGTCTCCAGCGGCGATGGAAATACGGCGAGCCGGAGAACTTCTTCAGACGGCTGTGGCTCAACAGGCGGCTTATTCATACAGTCGGGAATGGATTCACTCGACCCCGCATCCAAGTCGGAGTTATAGCAGACACATTGATGAACCGGCTGTATCGAGCAGTGAGCAGCACCGCAATCAACCTCATAGGCCTGACCCGTCGCATGCTGGTAATGATGCTCAAGCTTTAGTGGACCAAGGCAGGGCGCAGCGTGAGGCTGAGCTGGCGGCTCAACAGCAACCTCCGGTCTATCCGTCAGCGTCTATGGAGATAGGGGTGACTTCTAGAACCTTGGGCGTGCTCTCCTTAGTGCCGACTCTACGCAACGAGCGCTTGCCTAAGGATTTCAAGGGCCCCCGTAAGGTGCCTAACTACACGGCGGATTAACCCCCGGAGGCTTGGATTGAAAGCTATGAGATGGCTATGGAGATGTTGGATGTTAGTGATGCTGCATGTGCCAAGTATTTCACCATGATGTTAGATGGGCCGGCTCGTACTTCGTTAAAAGGGCTGCCCGCTAACTCCATCAGATCATGGGCAGAGTTGAAAGCGTGTTTTATCCAAAAATTTAAAGACACGTGCAAGCAGCCTATGTCGATTCTGGATTTGGACTCTTGCGTCCAAGGTGAAAGTGAGTCAACAACCAATTGGGTGCGCCAGATCTCAGCTATTATACACTCGTCGGACAGTATCAACGCCGGTTCAGCAGTCCTGATGTTGGAGAAGAATTGCCGTTTTCTTCCCCTTAAGCAGTAATTGGGGCGGCTTAAGCGCAGTTGCAATGACATGGGGGAGCTCATGGCGGCTCTCGTCAAATATGCCGACTCTGATAGCACTAAAGACCCTAGGTCTGATGAGGAGAAAGCTGGTAAAGGGAAAAAGAGTGGCAATACAAAGGGACAGCATAACACGGCGGGTCAAGGTGGCAATGGGAAGCGCAAGGCTGACGGCGGTTTAGACTTTGTGGCTAACACCAATGCGCAGGGTAATAACCAGCGTCGTAAGGGGAAAGCGTCAGCGCCCCGGTTTGGAGGGCCGAAGTTCAATCTTTAGGCCATGATGAATCAGCCTTGCCCAAAGCACGGAACTCAGGGGAAGCCGGCCAGTCATCTGTGGAAGGATTGCTTCATCATGAGGGAATATAGGAACTCTAATTTTTTCCAGAATAATCATGGCCCGCATGGCGGTTTAGGGTCCGGCCCTCATGAACCTGGATTTGGAGGTGGTGGTTCTAGTTCTGGTTTCCAGGGTCAAGGCAATCAAGGCGGTTTTAATCAACAATCTGGCCAAGGAAATCAACAGCAGCAGTCTGGCTATCAAAGCAATCCAAAGCAATTGAATAGTGGTCAATATCATGTATTCACTACAAGTTTGTGCAAACGGGATCAGAAAATCCATAAGTGGGCAGTGAACTCAGTTGAGCCGGCAGTACCTCGTTATTTGAGGTGGTCTGAACAACCTATCGTATGGAGCCGTGAGGATCACCCGCCCCGGGTTGACAATCTGGGTCAATTGGCATTGGTGGTGGCTCCTCAGGTAGGAGGATATAAGCTTACAAAGGTGCTCATGGATGGGGGCAGTAGTATCAATATCCTTTACTATGATACTTTTCGTCGTATGAATTTGACTGACAAAGATCTTAAGATGTCTTCTACTGTTTTTCATGGGGTGGTGCCTGGTAAGTCGGCGTATCCAGTGGGTAAGATAACCCTAGAGGTAGCCTTTGGAGATGACCATGATTCCAGAATTGAGAAATTGACCTTTGAGGTGGTCAAGATCAAAAGCCCGTATCACGCTTTATTCGGGCGGCCGGCTTACGCCAAATTCATGGCACGGCCTTGTTATGTTTATTTGCAGCTTAAAATGCCGGGTCATAAGGGCACCATCATGGTGCACGGTGATAGGAAGATTGCTCTGGATTGTGAAGAGGGTGATGCTGCGTATGCTGAGTCGGCCTGTGCCGCCGAGGAGTTGAAATTTTATAAAGATAATGTTGACCCGGCGGATATGACACCTTTGAAGAAGCCAACTACAAAGAATAACCCCCTGATGAAGTTTAAGTCGGCAGATGACACTAAGTTGGTCGATTTAGTTCCTGGCGACTCGTCCAAGCAGTTCAGCATCAGTGCTAATATGGATCTGAAATAGGAAAGCGCGCTCATCGAGTTCATCCGTGAGAATCGGGACATCTTTGCATGGAAACCTTCCGACATGCCAGGTGTACCGAGAGAACTCGCTGAGCACACTCTTAATGTTGATCCAAAATTTAAACCGGTCAAGCAGTTTCTTCATCGTTTCAAAGAAGAGAGGCGCAAGGCAATTGGTGAAGAAGTGGCCCGGCTCTTGGCTGCTGGATTCATCATTGAGGTTTTTCATCCGGAGTGGTTAGCTAAGCCGGTGCTGGTGCTTAAGAAAAACGGCACTTGGCGTATGTGTGTGGATTATACAGACCTTAATAAGGCCTGTCCGGCTAACCCTTTTGCTCTCCCTCGTATTGATCAGATTATTGATGCTACGGTGGGTTGTGAGCGTTTGAGCTTTTTGGATGCTTACTCTGGTTATCATCAGATCAAGATGGCAGTTAAGGACCAGGAGAAGACAGCTTTCATCACTCCCTTTGGAGCCTTCTGCTATGTGTCTATGCCCTTTGGGCTCAAGAGTGCCCAGGTGACTTACCAACGGTGTGTTCAGAATTGCCTCCATGACCAGATTGGACGCAATGTTCACGCCTATGTGGATGATATTGTTGTGAAATCCAGGAAGAAGGAGACTTTGATAGATGATTTGGGGGAAACCTTTGACAATCTCCGGGTCTATAAAATGATGCTTAACCCGGCCAAGTGTGTCTTCTGAGAGAGGCATTGAAGCTGACTCAGGGAAAATCAAGGCTATCACTTCTTTGGCTAAGCCGGCATGTATCAATGACGTCCAGCAGTTGGTAGGTCGTATTGCAGCTTTGAGCCGGTTCATAAGCCGCCTGGGAGAGAAGGCTATCCCTTTGTATCAAATAATGAAGAAGACAGATAGCTTTGTCTGGAGTGATGCTGCCAATGAGGCATTTGAGGCGCTTAAGAGACAGCTGGCTAAACCGCCGGTTCTTGCAGCTCCTATTGAGAAGGAGCCCTTGCTTTTGTATGTGGCTGCAAACAACAGAGCTGTCAGTGTGGCAGTTGTGCTGGAAAGGAAAGAGTCAGGCAAGGAGTATCCGGTTCAAAGGTTGGTTTATTATGTCAGTGAGGTGCTCATTGAATCTAAGCAGAGATACCCACATTGGCAGAAATTGGTTTACGGTGTGTTCATCGCTAGCCGCATGTTGAAGCAATATTTCCTCGGTCACCCCATCACTGTGGTTAGTTCTGCTCCCTTGGGGGATATTATTCAAAACAGAGAAGCCACAGGTCGGGTAGCCAAGTGGGCTATTGAGCTCAGACCTCATGGTTTGAAATATATGCCTAGGACTGCTATCAAGTCCCAAGCACTTGTGGATTTCATCAATGATTGGACAGAGCTACAGATGCCTGAGGACAAACCGGATACCACATATTGGACTATTCACTTTGATGGATCCAGGCAATTGGAAGGCTCGGGGGCTGGAGTTGTTTTGACTTCCCCACGAGGTGGTAAATTTTGTTATGTTTTGAGGTTGATGTTCCTTTGTACTAACAATGCAGCTGAGTATGAAGCTTTGCTCCATGGTCTTCGGATGACTAAAGAGATGAATCTAAGCCGGGTGAGGTGTTTTGGCGACTCAGACTTAGTGGCTCAGCAAGTTTCAGGGACTTGGGATTCCAAGGATCCACTCATGGCGGCTTAAAGCAGAGAAGTTGATACAATTGCTTGTCATTTTAAGGGTTATCAAGTGGAGCATGTCGATCGCAGGAAAAACGAGGCCGCTGATGCTTTAAGCCGGCTGGGGTCTCAGCGTAAGCCAGTGCCCCCTAATGTTTTCCTTGATATTTTGCATAATCATTCAGGTAAAGTGCCTACGGAGGAGGATCTTGCAATTCCTGACCCGGAGGCACAGTTGGTGGCGGCTCTCCATGTTATTCCTAATTGAACTATTCCATATTTAGCTTATATGACCCGGGGCGAGTTACCTGATGATCAAACTCTGGCTAGGCAAGTAACCCGGAGGTCTAAGTCAATGACTATTGTCAATGGTGAGTTACACCGACGCAGTGTTACAGGGGTGTTTCAACGATGCATTTCTCCTGAGGAAGGCCGTGAAATTTTAAGGGAAATTCATGAAGGAGATTGCGGTCATCATGCCAGCTCTAAGTCTCTCGTTGCTAAAGCTTTTCGTCATGGGTTTTATTGGCTGACGACTCATGCTGATGCGGAAGATCTGGTCAATAAATGCGATGGCTGTCAGAAATTTTCAAGACGAGCTCATGTGCCGGCTCAAGAATTGCGGATGATTCCAATTACTTGGACGTTCGCAGTCTGGGGACTGGATATGGTTGGTCCTTTTAAAAGGTCCAAGGACAAAAAGACTCACCTCCTGGTAGCTGTTGACAAGTTTACAAAATGGGTTGAGGCTGAGCCGGTCAGCAAATGTGATGTAGCAACGGCGGTTCAGTTCATTAAAAAGGTGATCTTTCATTTTGGATACCATCATAGTATCATTACTGATAATGGTACTAATCTGTCTAAGGGTGCAATGAAAGAATTCTGTCAACAAGAGCATATCCGGCTTGATGTGTCATCGGTGCCTCACCCCCAGTCTAATGGTCAAGCTGAAAGAGCCAATCAAGAAATCTTGAGAGGTATCAAACCCCGGCTTATGGTCCCTTTGCAGAGGACGCCGGGTTGTTGGGTGGAAGAATTGCCCTCAGTGCTTTGGAGTATCAATACCACCCCCAACAGATCTACGGGTTACATGCCTTTCTTCATGGTTTACGGAGCAGAAGCGGTTCTCCCTAGTGACATACGTCATGACTCGCCCCGCGTGGCGGCTTATGTTGAAGCTGATAATGAGAAAGCACGTCAGGATGCTATTGACCTTTTGGCTGAGGAGCGTGACCTTGCGGTGGCTCGTTCAGCGATTTACCAGCAAGATCTGCGTCGTTATCACAGCCGCCGGGTTAAAACCAGGACTTTTCAAGAAGGAGATTTGGTGCTCCGGCTCATCCAGGATCAGACTGATATGCACAAGCTATCCCCACCTTGGGAAGGGCCCTTTGTGGTCAGTAAAAATCTGAACAACGGGTCATACTACCTTATCGATGTTCGAAGCCACAAGGATTCATGCACGTCGGAGGAGGAGACCCACCGGTCATGGAACATTGCTCATCTTCGGCCTTATTACACCTGAGCCACCGGCTCTTGTGATGTACATACTTTTGTTAATGTATATATTATGATTAGTATAATAAAGCCGGCATCCCTGATGATTCAGGGCCTCTGTCGTTTCATTTCTGAGAATCTGAGTCTTTATTGTCACTTCATAAGGTCACTGGGGGGCTTTCTGCTCATTGAGCATAGCTATTATTACCCTTTTGATCCGGCTTGTACGCCTTTATTGCAAAATATTTGGGGGGCTTCCTGCTCATTGAGCATAGCTATGACCACCCTGTTGGTCCGGCTTGTACGCCTGGATCGGAATATTACTTGGGTGCTCCTTGTTAAATGAACAGAGCTTTGTTGACCCTTGTAATGGGCTTGGACGCCAGGTGTATTCACCAAAAATCCGGGTTATCCTGCCTTTGTATGCTTGCCACTCCGACCAGGTAATCCTGGAATGACTCGCCGTACTCTTGACAGTTAATCTTGTAAATACCCTGAACTTGTCAAAGTTAAAACGGCGATTGGTCATGTGAGGCCCGTCTTACAGGTTTGAATTAAGGAGTTACTCAGTGGCTGTGCAGCCCTTGAATAGCACTTGATGTTGAGGTTTGGTAGCCTTTGAATGCCTTGGTTTTCTGGTTTATATTGAATTTGAATCTTTTTGGTGATTTCTTTTTATACCATATTGATATATGGTTGAAAGTTGATTCGGGCCATGTTGCCTTGATCTTATGATTCATATTTGAAAATATCCGGTGCTTTGATAACCCGGCCTGGCTTTGGACGATAAGTTGCCAGTGTGTGATGATTATATGCTTGGAGTTCTATACTCTTAAGTTTTTGGGATGATACCCTTTGCTGTCTATGGCGTTGTAAGCCGGCAGTATGAATAAAATTACACAGAGCGCTGCGCTCTGAGGCTTTGGATTGTTACCCTTATTACATGCGGCATTGTAAGCCGGCAGTATGAATAAATATCACAGGCACTTGTTCTCTGTTTGTATGCAGGGTTTAAGACAACATGATCAGCAAAGATGACAATGATTACGAGCATAAACGATGGATCATCAGATAAGATCAAAACGGCTCATAAGTGTTATCCAAATCAACATGCACGATGGCATGGCAGATCACTGTTTTCAAGCTAGCCTATTACAAGGCACTGGACGGCCAAAAGAATAAGTGTTTTGAGGCATAAGGTAGTTCGACGGGCAGATTAAGCCGGCCTTTGGATTAATGATATTGACCTTGGCGAGTAGAGGATTCTGGGTCATCTTGCACCGGTTCATCTTCTTCTTCGTCACCCGTTGGCTGGAAGTCAGAGGTGGCCCAATTGATCCCAGTCAAAGCTTTGAACACAGCTTCGTCATCAATAAGTGTCGACGGGTCAATATCAGGAGCAAAGGTGTGCTTACGGATTGGCGGAATAAGCTGCTGGGAGTCGTGAACCGGCGCCTTCACTTTCTTGTTATCATCATTATAAGCCGCCTGGTAATGAGATAGGTCTGTATCTTCAGCCAGTTTGCTTGCTAGAGGGCGCATTTCTCTTGCTATTGCCGCAAATTCCTCAGTACTGAAGGGGGACCCATCCTCCTTTACGCTTGGGCAGCCATTGGCCAAGTCTTATGGGTCCAGATCTGCTTGCTACGCCTTGGCCCGGGTTAACGCAGTGATGGCACCGGCTCTAGTAGCTGATAGCTTCAGATCCTCTACTCTTTGGGGCAATGCAGACAGCTTTTCCAGAGTGTCTTTGATAAGAGTTGGTGGTTGTTTTCTATGAGAAGCTGCAGAGATAGCTCGTTGCACGCCAGTATACAATTGCTCGATAAGAGTATAGGCGGCTTTCAGCTTCATACGCATGTCTGCACCAAGATGGGCGATTCTGGAGCCTGCATTACCAAACAAATTGATAAGTCGAATAAATGATTATTCAACTACATGTATGGTAACAGATCAGAATAATGTTACTTACCAAAGACAGCGGCGGTCATGGTGTTAATTTAATGTTTTAAACCGGAAAGCTCTTCAGTCACCGGCTTAAGGGCCGCCTCTGCTTCTTCCGCTCTTTTCAACAGAGCTGCTTTGTCAGACTCCCAGTTTGTCCTGTCAGCCTTGAAGTCATTTTTCAACTTCTCCATTTCTTCCAGGTTGGTTGTCAGTTCTGATTTGGCCTTGGCAGTTTCAGATTGTTGAGACTTGATATTTTCTTGAAGGTCGGCGACTTGGGATTCTTTTGAATTGAGTTCAGCCGGCAGTATGCAAATGACAGGTGCTATTACAGTCATTTTGTTTAAAGTCCCAAGCACAATACAAGTATTTCACTTGGCACTTGGGAGCTAATGCACATTGCTCTTTTCAAAGACAAGTTCATGATGACTCGGCTACGCTATTGTGTCTATAGCCGATTCATGGGGGCTATATACTGGGATTTTATTGACAACTATGGTAATGAGACCTGGCTAATCTTAACAGTTTAAGCCAGCCCTTGGGGGCTACAGGTGCAAAATTGAATCAATACTATTTGAAGTCCCAGTTTATCTTGAAAGTGTAAGCCGGCCCTTGGGGGCTACTTGATTAGATCTATAAGGCTATCTAAAGTCTACAGTACATTCAATTCTATCATTCCCAGTAAACTTGGCGGCTGGTAAAGTATGTTTATATGAGGAAGGCTAGCGTTTACCTCAAAATGTTCCTTCATGAGATTTACTAAGCCGGCCTCGAAGTCACGGCTTGTGTCTAGACGGTTCAAATACCCAGAGTGGATCTCTTGAGCACTATAGTGAGCATAGCTCTCTAAATTCACTGACCACTTGCCTTTGTCAGCAACAGATATTTCTTCCTTGGCACTATGCTTTGACAAGACAGTGGGATTGCCTGGCGCTGTATAACCAAGCCTAGTGATGATAACATCATCAGCCTTTTCTTCAGTAGGCTTGATGGGACTTGGCGGCTTAGCGGTGGCTGGGTCAACATCCATACGATCTATGGTGATGTTGTGTTCTTCCAATGGCGGTTCATCAACGGAGGCTTCAGTGGCATGGAGGGAAGTCTCTGCTGACTGTTTCTCCGGTTCAGAAGGATTTTCGATTGTTTTTGTCACCTTCAACTTCTTGCTGGGCTTTGCCATAGCTCTGTAAATGCAGCACAAGACGAGGTTAGTACAGCAATTGAGTATATGATGGAAAGCAGAGATTTAACATTACCCAGGCACAGTCTTGAAGACTGGGATGTGAGTTCCCGTTGAATCGCCAGAGGAGGAATGAGATGTTCCTAGATAATTTGAGTCGGAAGGATTAAGAGGTTGTCGAAAAAGACCAGCCTTGGGATAAGCTATGTCGGAAATTGGTGAGACCTCTGGACGGCGTTTGCGAGGGGCTGGTGTGTTCGGTAAGCCGGAGGAAAGGATCCCGCCTCCGCTGTTTCGAGTTGTGCGGCGAGCCTCATGTTGCTGCTTCTTCAAAATAAAGTTGGGATCCAAATGAGCTAAAGGATGAGAAAACCTTACTTTCCGGCTTGTTTGTCGAGATTTCTGTTTTGGCAGAGGTTCTGAGCCGGAGGAAAGAACAATTACCTCTTCATCGCCCGCACGGCTGGCTTCCGCGTCATCCTGATAATAATCGTTGTCAATGAGATGTACAAAAAATGAGCCAAGAGAATCAAGTTCTACCTCCGACTCATCATCATCATCATCGTCATCCAAGTTAAGTAACTCAGAGGGGTCGGTCTTCTTCTTGGCTGGTTTTTTGGTAGCCTTGGTCTTTGTCCGGGTCTTCTTGGCCGGTTTGTCCTGCAGCTTCTTCTTCCAGAAAGGGGAATCGGCGTGTGGAAGTCAGATAAATATGAGGACAGTTTTTATGAAAACATGATTAACTGAAAGATTGTATACAAAACTTACAGCTAGCGGTTTGTTGAGAGTACAGAAAGGATTGAGTCCGTTGCTGCAAGCTGCCAAGCTTTCGTTCAATAAAGCCTTGGTCGACTCATTGATATCTTCATCAGTCAATTGGATCTCGCAGTGGCGTTGCAGATCTTTTAAGTCGCCGGTGTACTCGCACATTAAACTGGGGCGGCGGCTTAACAGCAGAATTCTCCAGGCGACCCAGCACCGAACAAGGTCGATGCCGGTTAAGCCGTTAGCCATGAAGGCTGTAATCTTTGAAAATATGGGCGCATACTTGGCCCGTTCCTTTGTGCTGATCCATTCCGGGAGTGGATGTGTGTTGCTAAGCCAGTGTTCACGGTAACCCGGCAAGGGGTTTTCACCTTCTGGAGATATATCTCGGCAATAGAACCAAGTCTGGTTCCAGTCTTTAGGATGACTGGGCGGTTTGGCATATGGGAAGGTGGCTTCTCCCCGTTTCTGAATTGAAATCCCGCCTAGCTCCAAGCTGGGTCCGTCTGTGAATTCGGTCTACCAGTTCAGGTGATAGAATTCCCTAAACAGTTCGACAGTGGGCTCTTGTTGAAGATAAACTTCGCAAAAAACTTGGAAGTTGTAGATGTTGGAGACAGAATTGGGCCCAATATCCTGAGGATGGAGCTGGAAAAAGTGTAGCACGTCTCGGAAGAATTTTGAACCGGGCGGGGTATACCCCCGGATCATATGATCAATAAAAACGATTATTTCGCCTTCTTTGGGCTCAGGAGGATTTTCAGTGCCTGGGACCCTCTAGTGGATGTCATCTTTTTTGGCAAAGATGCCTGTCTGAACAAAATTGTTCAAGTCTTCCTCGGTAACCCGGGACACAGCCCAGTTGCATGAAGTGAAGGTCTTAGTCATTGTTGACGATGAAGATCTGGAAAGGAAATATTGCCGGTTTGAGATTGTGTTGTTAAGCCGGTCATTGGTTCAAAGGTAAAAATCATAAACATGCAGTGTGCTAAGCCGGAGGATAGTGTTGAAATGCAGAGCCATCTATTGGCAGCTTAAGAGGGGACTAATGGTACCTGGCGGGTTATGGTTTATCAATTAAGCTGCCTACATAGCTATCAGTTTTCAGATCTATGAGTGAAAGATTGCTAAGTGTTGGACAAACAGTTTTCACAGATCGGTGTTATAATTTTGGATCTACAGCAGTTCAGATAATGAAGAAATTTTTTAAACCTAGAGCGGCAGCAGCAGGACAGCTCGCGTGCTCAGATGAGATCTCCTATGGAGGGGAGGCGTTCAGATGTTAAAAATGAGTGCTAAACTGCTACCGCACAGGATTGGTGCTATATTTAGATCAAGAACTACACGGTCTAGGGAGGAACGAAGATGAACCGAGATGAACTGAAGAGCTCGAGCAAACCCTAATGGAGATCTGCGGTGAGGAAAAGAGCGGAGCTTACCGGGGCTGTTGGACAGCGATGGCGCGTGGCGGTGCTCTGGTGCGTTCAGATCGATGCAGCGGCTGGAGAGGAAGCAGCTCGCGAGGTCGACAGCGGCGGAGCTCGGGCGCGTGTGGCATGGCAAAGAAGAGGATGAAGACGAGGAGGCAAGGGGGGAAAATGAAAAGGACCCTTGCCCCTATTTATAAGGCAGTGAATCGAGGAGGCTGAGATTTGGGTCTCGTGTGATATTAATGCAAGAATGACATCATGGCGGGTTAGCGCAATTCTGTGAGCAAACGTCATGGCGGGTTATAAGATTTCATAAGGACTGACGATGAAGGATTTTTTCTAAGTGTGGAAGATTGATATGAACAAGTTCACATCAACCTGGGGCCTAATGCTGGGGATATAACTATTGGGTATAACCCGCCCAGGAGGGGCCGGGTTATACCACTGCCGGTTCATGATGAGAAGGCCCAAGAAGATGCTGAAGATGGCGGCTCATGTAGCAAGCTTACCGAAGGCCCAAGACCCGGAGGCGACTTGAGGCCCATGGGCATAAACCGCCATATGTTTAACTTGTATGTTAAGGAAAGTTTAGTATTGGTCACCGAGCCGGACACATTGTGTATGAGCCGGCCGGGACTCTGTAAGCCTCCGAGCATGAACCCGTGTATATAAGGGGGTGACCCAGCGGCAGGTTAAGGCAAGAAAACATAAGTCGAGAGCTGGGTCAAGCGTATCCGCTCCCTAGTAATCGAGACCCAAGCAATACAACCTAAAGCAGGAGTAGGCCTTTACCTCGTTGAGAGGGGCCGAACCTGGGTAAACTCTCCGTGTCCTTTGTACCATTTAACCCCTTCAAGCTAACTATGTGACGATGGCTCCACACCTAAGTCCTCATGCTAGGGCATCTGCCGTGACAATTCCACGACAGGTCCCGTGCGTGCCACCGTCACGCTCGTCGCGTCGCGTAGAGGCTGTCTGGCCATTTAGTTGCTCGTTAGCGCGCTCGCATCGCCGTTCGCCATAGCTACCGAGCGCCGCCGTCCACCGATGAGCTCGCCGTCGTCGCTACGGTGCTCCTCCGGTCGCGCCATCGCCTAGGATCGACGCGGCGTTGTCTCCCCGATCCAACGCGCGCAACCGCGCCGCAAATGGCCTCCTGTACGTAGAACCCGACCGCCTCCCGACAAGCGCCGCCATGCGGGATGGTCACCGGCGTCGTTACACCGGTGAGCTGACGTGGACGTGTGGGCCCACTCCCCTGTGCCACTGACTGTGGGCCCCTTGGGGTCCGTTGACCGGTCAGCGTTGCTGACTGGGCAGCCCGTGTCGCTGACACGCGGGCCCCACACTGTTAAATGATATTAAAAATAAATAAAGTGTTAATTAAAATGTTAATTAGACTGTTAACAAATTAGTTAATTAAATAGGCACTGACTAGTAGGGCCCACCACCTAATTAAGTAATTAGTTTAAATTTATCTATGTTTAATACTAACAGAGGCTGACATGTGGGCCCCACTGGACCCACATGTCAGGTTTGACCTGGCCAGCCGTCTGTTGACTGCTGACGCCAGCAAGGCTTCATGCTGACGTCACCCCCCCCCCGCACTGTTCTGGATAATGTCAATTTAAATAATAAAAATAATTCCAGAAAATGCTAAAATCTTTGGAAATTCATATAAAATCATCCGTAGCTCAGATCGAAAAACTTTGTACATGAAAGTTGCTCAGAACGACGAGACGAATCCAATCGTGCTATCTTTTTCGTGTCGGGACCCTCTACGGAGGTGAACCCGCAGCTTTTTGCCTGTTTCAGATAAGTGAATAGTGCATGGCTTTTATATAATAACTCCAAACAAGTTCCTAAAATAACTAATATGACTTAGATATGTCTTTAGGCAACCCTGCACTGCACGTTAGAATAGCCTGCTCTGTGTTACATATGTTTGCCGTGTATTTATTTGTTTCCTCCCCCTCTTCTCTCTCGGTAGACCCCGACACCGACGCAGTTCCTGAGACCGCCGCATCTCAGGGGCCCGACGACACCGTTGACGACCTTGCCTTTGCCGCCGAGCAACCAGGCAAGCACCCCCCTTGAGCATACCGATATCGCCAATTCTTTCTCTCTCATGCTTGCATTAGAATTGCTGCTGCTACTGCTTTACCTATTCTGATGCATAGCCTGTTTATTGTAACCTGCTATTGAAACCTTACCTGCTTATCCTAAACTGTCTAGTATAGGCTGGGTAGAGACCTATCAGTGACCCCACTTTTCCCGATTGCCCCGCTGGATTATCAGAAGACTCGACAACTAGGCCCTGGCACCGCACATCACCCCCTTAGTGGTAACGACACTGCATCGTTACTATCGAGTGCCGAGGGTGATACCTCATGTAGCACTTCTGATGTTAACTCTGTAGAGTAGCTATTCGGTCGTGGTCATCGAGGGTGATTCCTCCTTCACTACTTCCGATAACGACGCTGTCGTGCAACACCTCAAGTGTGAACCCATCGAGGGTGATTCCTCCGAGTTCACCTTGACGGATACATCAAGTAGGAATCCAACGAGGGTGATACCTTGGATTCCCTTGGTGTTATGGACACACGGATACTTGGACTTTACACTATTACTTGGAAGGCGGGTCGACCCTGAGGGGTACCCGCGAGTGATATGGAGACGGGTTGACCTGGATGGTGCCCGAGTGATGAATACGAGGCGCAGCCGGGCATTCTTAGCCCTTGCAGCAAGTCCTCGAGACGGGGCGACGGGGTCACATCGATCGTGAGTCTCTGCTCGTTACCGCACTACCAACACACTTCAATTTGGATATTTGATCTGAGTGGGCCTTTGGCACGATAGCACTAACCATCACGCGGGAATAAATATGGGTACTCTGCATCGTGGTATCAGCCGACAGCTCTGTCAGACGTCCAGTTCACCATTGTGGCCGGGTCGGATCATGCCGTTGGCGCTGGTATCCACCCTGCTCGCAATGACCCAGTGTGCACAGGGCGACGGCCCAAGACCCCTGAGCACTTAGGATGTAGACCGGCGGGGACCTCTCTGCTAGGCTCTAGGTAGGGCTGCGGTGTCTCGTTTGGCCTAGGCCGGGCATGCCCCGGAAAACTGTGTCCGGCCGGAGTTAAGCGAGCGTGGTGGGTAAGTTGGTGCACCCCTGCAGGGAAGAACTAATCTAAGCATAGCCGGATCCTTGGTAACAGACGCTCGGAGTTGTATCCCGATCGATACAACCAGAACATATTGATGAGATGAGATATGGATATTATGGCTCTGGGATTGCTTTCTCGCAGGGAGTCGAGAAAGGATCTCTGGGTGAGGTTGAGACTTAATGATACTACTACTTTATGCTACACTAATCTACACTCTTCTAATGCTGCAAGACCGCTGAAGATGCTAGTCTTCGATAGGACTAGGCCTTCTCTCTATTCTGGCATTTCTGCAGCCCAGTCCACATATACAGCCTCTCCTTCATAATGTTGCATATGTAGTGTAGATCCTTGCTTGCTGAGTACTTCGGATGAGTACTCACGGTTGCTTTGCTTTCTTTTTCCGCCCCATATCCTTTTGATGCAACCAGATGACGGAGCCCTGGATACAGCTGCCCCCGCCGACGATCGCTACTACTACTACCCCGAGGGTGGATACTTCTACGAGTTGGCCGATGACCAGGAGTAGGTTCGGAGGGTCCCAGGCAGGAGGCCTGCGCCTTTCGATCATAGTGTTTTATTTTGCACCGCCTTTTAAGGGCCTATCTGTGTTTTCTTTTATATCTGTACTCAGATATCTGATGCTTCCGCTGATGCTTCTATGCGAGCTTATGTATTCGAGACCTCGAGGCCCCCTGGCTTGTAATATAAAGCTTGTATGACTTTATTTATGTTTAGAGTTTTGTTGTGATATCTTCCCATGAGTCCTTAGGCTTGATCGTGTGCATTTGCATGTATGATTAGTGCATGATTGAGCCGGGGGCGTCACAGCCGGTGGGTGTTTCAATGCCGATGATGTTTTCCCGTCAGGAGTTGGAACCAGTGCCGTTGATGCTTTCAGTGCGCCCGGTGATGCTTTCGGTGCCGGAGTTGGAATAAGTGCCGGTGATGGACTCGGAGGCGGCGATGGCATCGATGGCGGTGGTGCGGAGTGAAGATCGTGACGACGGGTGAAAAGCGACCAAGATGATGATGGACGTGGTCGTTGCTTTTGCATGAAGTCCTTTTGCGTTTGTCGTAGAAAATTATGCTTTTATTTGCGCGGGAACTATGTTTTATTCTTCGAATTTGAACTCAATCATGGGAATCGCTGTCAAATTGACTAATCTGGGTTTTCGGTTTGCGAACCAACGCGGGCTGCGGCCGAGTGCTGTTTTATGGGTCGGCTACGCGGGGTCTGCTCGGCCGCAGCCCGCGTCGGCCCGCAAAATATGTTGTTTTACGGGTCGGCTACGCGGGGTCTGCTCGGCTACAGCCCGTGTCGGCCCACAAAATATGTTGTTTTACGGGTCGGCTATGTGGGGTCTGCTCAGCCGCAGGCCGCGTCGACCCGCAAAACCCTTTTTTCGCAAACTGTAAACGAGTTTTGTTGGTCGGCGGTTTACGGAGTCTGCTAGAGATGCTCTAATATCTTCGACTTTTAGAGTTTGCCACTGGGGAGGGTTTTGTTTTCTTAGACCTGTAGCAGTGAGCCTGCGGGCTAACCAACTCGGACTTGGTGTTTGTCTTCGCTGTTTATTTCTGTAAATGAAATTGGAAAGGGAACCCTCTTTCGTTAAAAAAAAGGACCTCTCGTTCTCTTGGCGGTACGTGGAGATGATGAGAGCATCTACAACCGGACTTGGCAAATCCGTCCCCTCAAACGCCCGCGGGCGCGTTCGGGCACGCTCACGGGTGCATCCGGACGGGCCCTCATTTTTCCTTCCATGCATCCACATATCTCAAATCCGGACTCTCAAATCCATGCAAATACATGCACGTCGATCATGCACCACAATGTCGCACGTACACTACTAGGAAAAAGCCTAGTAGTAGCGCGGGTTTAACAGCTAGTAGTAGCGCGGGTGCCCACGCTACTACTACGGCGCTACAGCTAACTTATAGTAGTAGTGCGTGTGCACCAGAGCTACTACTACGTCTGTTAGTAGTAGTGTGGGTGCTACCCGCGCTACTACTATTAATTTCAAAAACAGAAAAAAAAATCTCGATCCCGTGCGTGTTGTCAATGGCAGCAATGGTTCGATCCAGTGCCAGCAGGGGTCGCCAGCGGTGCGGCACTACAAGAAATATGTCAACTTGCGACCATCACTATTGGTCGCTGAATGGTCATTGTTTTTCATTTGTGACCTTTTTGTGACCAAAAACAGATGGTCAAAAGCTGACCGTCTTTAATGGAAATTAACGACCTTCTCTGTGATAAGGTTGTTGAAGGCAACGACCAAAACAAAAGGACCTTTTGTTTTGGTCGTTGGTTGTCTGCCCAGGCCACGTCGGATCCGATGTGGCAAGCTGACGTGGCAAAATTGCGACCAAATGAAAAGGTCGTTGATTAGAATCAGCCCGGTCTAGTTCGAGGCTTTACTTGGGCCAAGCCCACTAATTCAGCCTTTTTATATTTTTTTCTGTCAATTTTTTATCGGCTTCATGGGCCAAGCCCAGCAATTCGGCATTTTTATTTGTATGGAATTTGACATTCAATTTCTTGTTGGGCCTCGGCCTTTTACAGTCCAATATTTTTTATGGCCCTCAGCCTTTTACAGTCCAGGTTTTCTTTTTGACCTCGACCTTGGTCTTTTTTGGGACTCAACCATGGCCTTTTAATTTAGTACTCATCACTCTTCAGTTCTGTATATGCGTCATTTTCAGTCAATTTACAGTTCAAATAGAGGCTATAAATGTAGAATATTTCTCAATACAGCCAAACTCGGTACATTACAATAATACATGGTATCCAGTTTTCTAATACACAAAAATAACAAGCTCCAATGAGCTACTCTTTGTTGGGTGCGGGTTCTAGCTTCTTCATCATGGAGCTTGTTCCAGCAGTCATCACTGCTACTCCCTTTAATTTTTAGGACTACATATTCTGAATCTACTAGTACTAGATACCTACCGATTAGAAAATAAAGCTAAGTTATACTAGTAGTGGTGGTGCTCAATTGCCACTGTTTAGGTCAATGGTAGATGCAAGCAGGTAGCCTTTGGACAAGTGAAACAATGACTACAACAATAGCACCACCACTGGTCATGGGCTGCTCTGCTTCTGCTAGCAACTACATGAACGGTAGCACCAAGTCTGCTACTCTGCTACTGCTAAAAAAAAGAAGCAACCAGTTTTCTGCTCCCTCGGATCCAAATTAAGTCACTCACGCAGCTCTAGGACAACTTTGTACAGGAGTATAGTAAATTAAACCTGCTCATCAACTGCCCATCATCACATAGACCACTAACTGCCGGGTCTACAAGAACAACACCTCTCTTCCAACACTGAGCTTACCAATTCTGCTACTCTGCTACTGCCATAAATAATACTGTAGAATAAAATGAACACCATACATTACATAACACCAGTTTTTAAATTGTAGATTAAACCTGGCTGTTTCATCAACACATCATCATCAGATAGATTAACAGCAATGTACTGAACTTAGTCCTTCTTTCATCATCACATACTAGATTAAACTGCCAACTACTAAACTTAGTCCTTGCACAGCTGAAAGTCTGAAACTGGGACTAGAAGAACAGCACCATCACTGGGCTACCACAAGTCTACTAGTACTAGATACATACCGATTAGAAAAGAAAGCTAAGTTATACTAGTAGTGGTGGTGCTCAATTGCCACTCTTCAGGTCAATGGTAGGGGGACGAGTGAAGAGGGAGGAAGGCGCAGTGGCTACCTACCTATGGACCGACGGGGCGGCGGGGGCACCTTGAGGCGCTGCTTGAGGATGCGGCGCTGGCGCTGGATGCGCACGAGCTTGGGCCACTTGACGAACCGGTGGAGGTCCTTCTTGGTCGGTAGCGCGCCGCCGCCGCCGAACTACTTCGGCCTCTTCTCGAACAGCGAGTTCACCACCTTGTCCTGCAACCAAACACCAACCCAACCCAGTCACATCACACGCGCCGCCACCGGGAGATACCGCAGAGATTCCAAGCAGGAGCAAAGGGCTGGGTGCAGTACCACCGCCTTCTTCTTCTGTTCCTCGGTTGCAGCCTTTGCAACCTCTCTTTCACATCCCTACGAACATACATAATCATCAGAATCAGCACTATAAGCTCTGGTTGCTCATCGAACATATAATTAACAAAACAGAATAGTTTGTGGACATTGCAAAAGAACAGAAAGCACACATATATATTGAACAAAAGCAATAGCCAGGAATAGATGTGAAACAAAACAGAATAGTTTGTAGATGACTTAACAGTTCATGTTTGTTAACAAAACAAGAGTGGACATCTCACAGTGAGTTAACTATCTGATGACTTTAGTAAAACACATACTAGCATTCGATGCTACAAGAGACAATGGGAATCCAACTATCCCAACATCCCAACTTGGTAAATCCATGCTGCTAAAAGGCCAATCCTAATCGGGTTGGAACTGGACCTGGTTTCAAACATGTGAGCTACAACTATCGCAATACCACAGCCCAAAAAAACCCTACAGATCCATCAAACTACTGTTTGTAGGTCTAGCATCAGTGGTGTCAACGTACAGTCCACTTACAGTCATTTGGGAGAAAATTACAGTGATAATTAGACTGCCATTACAATCTGCTGGTAACTTGCAGTCTACTTTACAGCTACAGTGATATCTTAAGAGTTACAGTCTAAATACACAAAACTTGCAGTCAAATTAGCACTGGAACTTCTAAAATTACAATGCATTTACACAGAACTTACACTCATACCGTGTGATTATTACAGTCACATTATGACCAGAACTTATAGAAAGTATGAAAACAATGATCACAGTGGATTCACACAGATCTTACACTATCATTTGAGAGAGAGAAAATTATAGTGATAATTACAATCATTATAGTCTACTTAGAGTTTACTTGCAGTGTGCTTACAATGATATCTTAAGAGTTACAATCTACATACACGCAACTTAAGTCAAAATTAGCACTGGAACTTCTAAAAATTACAGTGTATTTACACAGTACTTACATACACACTGTTTGAAAATTACAGTGACATTGTGACAGGAACTTATAGATAATCGGTGATTGTATTTATACAGAACTTACACTGACACTGCATAAATATTACAGTGGCATTACTACTAGGACTTCAAAAAAAATACTGTGTAAATATTACAGTGGCCAAACGGGTTGCACTCAACTAGACCCGCTGCCAAACCAACAGAAGAAAGAGGGTGGTGTACATGAGAACAAAGTAGATGAACAGTAGAACAAAAATTGCAATGTGATTAACATGAGTACATCTTGAAAATTATGAAAAAAAAACTGCAGCATATAACCACTGTAAGAACTGTAGATTATACCACTATAAATTAGTGTAAGTTTGTGAACCTCATTTGTAATTTACAGTAGTGAATCGGTTGAATTACACTAGTATATTTATAGTTCTACAGTGGAGTTACAGTGTAAATGTGCAGTTGAATTACATTATAAATCTGTAGATTTGCAGTTTTCACAGTATCACCTAACGTTGACAAACCCCTAAAACTATCTAGAAAAATGATGTTACCCAACAAAGACAAACCAAACAAAATTGCTCTGAAAATTATGTTGTAACTGCCCTCTGACTTACAGTGAGTTGCACAAGAATTAGTGAAACTCTGGCTAGAATACAGGCCGGAGTTGGGCACCCCTCTGAGCGAGTGCTGCGAGGCGTTGTCGTCCTCGAGGCCCAACAATAAAAAGTTAGCAACATAAAAACAATATTTATTGTCTAATTCAGAATGCAACAATGCAATGTCTAAATGTTCTCATCACATCACAGATAAATAAATTTTTGAAACATAAGAACTCAACCATCACTACATTTTCTTAACACACGCTACAGCCGACGAAACTAGAACAGATGCTTCATCCAAAGAAACTGTTTGCTACAGAAAACTATACTTGTTCAGCTAACTATAAGTTGTTTATTCCTGATGATAACTTAGCAGCAGAAAATAAAGAAATTGTTATAATCATGACTGCAACCAAATTTACATGAGAGTTTTGCTCTGCATGGATTGGGTGGAATCGCTACCATTCTGAACCCATCAGCCAACTTATTGTTGACAATTAAGCATACTTGATACTTGCAACCATCTATGGAACCATTTAATATCCTGCTTTCTCATCAGATAAATGAAATGACAGAAGTAAGAAAAACAGATGGCTGCTTCCTGTTGGCCAAAAATGCTTAATGAAACATAGCTAGCATTTGGCAATGAAGGTGCTTTCCAAAAGAACTACCACCATGGAATAAGATTTTTCTACAGTTGCCTCATTGTATCTCAATGTTAAGTCAACTACAAATCTATAATTGTGATGATCTTCCTTACAGAATCCCAGATCAGCTAAATGAACAAGTGTGCACAAATGCACACAACTCAAGCACAAATGCACACAACAGAATCCCAGACGGCCTCACCTTGTAGCTTGCTAGTGGGGCGACGGAGGGCTGGAAGATGGGGTTGGCGTAGCGGAACAGCAGCACCTCCACTGTGTACGCCAAAGCCGGCCAATCCATTGGGGCGGGTCGAGATCACAGCCACCAGACCACCACAGAGAGACTCGGCAGCGAGGAGACGCTGCAGCGAGAAGGCGGCCTCCATGGCGTCGGAGCAGGGGAGGAAGTGGCCATCCTGTCCATGGCGTTTCATTCCTCGAGCGACGATAGATCTGAGAGGGAGAGGGAACGTGGTGAGGATGAGAGGGAAGGATGCGACGAGGAGGACTGGAGGGACTCACCTGAGTCACCGGATCACCGGAACAACGCCGGAGCAACGCGCCCGTCGGATCCCGTCGACGCTGTTGCGTCCTGGTTGCCAGAGAGCCGTGGAGAGAGAGGGGTCACTGGAGAG